>CM063288.1:28942500-29637629 GCA_032173965.1 Sitta carolinensis
TCTTAATTTGATATCTTAATGAAGACTCTGCTAAAATAAGGATAGCGTTTGTGTACTGCTATGCACAACCAAACCACTCTAATTATGACTGGACTTGTTGCATATGTTGAATTTCACAGGAGATGTTTTCTTCCACACTTAAATCCATTTTTCAGTAAAATATCTGAATCAGAGATTACAAGAACAAGGAAACAAAGAAAAGCTGTGACAGAACCATGATAAAAACTTTAGTTGTGTTTCCGTAAGCTTTTCATCAGACTGCACTGTCCTGTGGGAACAATTTAAAGAGCTGCAGACAGGAAGAAGACTGGGCAAAATGTTGGCTGCAGTCAAGGATGTTGAAAGGGACCCATGAAGATCATGAAGTCCAACTCTTAAGTGAATGGCCCATTCTGGTATCAGACCCTCAGCCCTGGCATTATGAACATATTCATTATCGCCTCAAAGTCCCACAAACCCTCCTGTCTTTTCTGAATCTCTTTCTGGACTTCCTTCATGCCATGGGTGCAGAAGGATGAGTTGTTAGTATCAGCCATAAGAAACAGGAGAGGCCAAAGTCCAGAAGGAAGCAAATCTCTTCCTTTTGAGTTTACTTGGCCTCATCCTTTCCCTTTTGACCAGCTCAAGAAGGAAAGCGAACAAGGGAGCCACAGGGTGGTGCTGATAGTTCATTCCTGATACTTGCCGTATTTGATTCCTTTGGAGTCTGTCTTCCCAGCATTGGCTAAGTCAAAGCTATTTTGTTAATCATAACATCACTAATTTCCTTTCCTGCTGATAGCTGCATGGTGGTTCTGCTGCTGTCACTCCACAGTAATGAAATGTCGTTGCAGGTGGTACAGAATGAGGCAAAGTTAAACAGTTGGGAACAAACAGCCTTCTCAGTTACAGCAGTTCTATGGCATGGATTAATTTGAGGGGAGATTCCTTCGTGTTCTTGGAACGTTCACCTCTGCTCTTATGCAAAGGGTGTTGTATAAACGGTCTGTGAATTCTCACTGCTTGGGCTTTCTGGGAGAGTGAGACAGATTTAATTCCATGTTTGCCCTATTCTTTCTCACTAACACAATCTTTTCTACCCACTGAAACCCTCTTCAAAGCAGAGCAAAGAAACCCAGTCTGCTATGGCAGCCTGGGCCTGCTGCATCCTGAGAATGGGTGAGGGAACACACTTTGCACCCCACCCCTTCCTGAGCTCATGTGAGTGAGGGGAAAACAGGAGGAACTGTAGCCTAAGTCACAGTTACTTCCCAAATTATCTCCTTGTGTGCCACAGCCCATATCTGTGTTGAGTCCAACAGCTCCTTTCAGTGGTTGGAGGGTAATTTCACTTAACAGATGAATTCAAGGAAACCACAATATGCTCTTGGAAAACTGGAGCCCAGGAAGAAAGAAAGACAGAAAAAAAAAAATAGAAAAAAAAAAGAGAAAAAGTGAAAAACCCCCAAACCCCAGTGTGTCATGAAATTGAAACCCAACAATTATAATCCTGATGTTAATTCTCTCATCTCAAGTGATTTCCCAAGATATTTAATTTCTAAAGCAGTCACAAAGATGGCAAGGAATGTTTTAGGGGAGAAATTCACTACACTCCTATGTTAGTGACCACATCCCTGGATTATTTTGAGTGAATTTAAAGTGCTTGTTCATCATGGCAGCTGTAGGAATAATATTCCAGGGGACCCCGTTTCCTCAAAAGTATTTCTCAGCAGCTTCTGAGCAGAGACAAGGCACTTCTAATGGCACTGCAGAAGCCTCCTGGGCAGTTTTACAGAGCCACTGCACTCAATCTGTGCATGGAGAAATATTGCTACCTTGTAAAGCAAATAAAACCAGGAAAAAGCTTATAGTGAGACAATATATCTTTTTCCTCCCAATCTTCTATGCAGATCAATACAAACTGTTCAAGTTGATTGAATGTAATTCTTTGCCCAGATCAGATCAAAACCATAAAAACTGATGCACTGAGGTAGTCGCCCAGTCTTGCTTTAAATATAAAACTTTCCTTCCTTGTAATGCATTAATTAATCAGGCAATCTGGTTGGTATATAGGAGCCATCATTTACATTCCCATTTGCAAAATGTGTGAGAGCTTGTTACATAAATTCATATGTGATAACGTTTTTTGAAGTTTCATTTTGATGGAAGTAGAACTTGATAGTTCATTTTCTATATGCTTAGGTCAGAAATTATAGCCTCTTAAGAAGTGCATTCTGCACAGCAGCTGAGTCTAGGTTATTGTAGAAACACTGTCCCACATATCCCAGTAAATACAAAAACCATGTTTTTAAAATATTGGTAAAAAGAGCAACAAAAATAGACATAGGCCTACTTGAAAAGCATCCTACTTCCTCAGAAAAGGTTCCATTAAAATTCTTAGTTAAAAGCCTCTATTAAAAGCTTTTAGGAACAAAAGTGCCTTGTGTGGCCCCTGAAGCCTGATGAAGCACCCACCAGAGTGATTTGTAGCTCAGGGAGGCGCAAGCACCACAGTGGATGTTAATTGCCATCATGGCAAAGTCTCTGTCTCCTTTTTTTCCCCTATGGTTAACATTTTATGGGCAATGAACCACAGGAAATAACTGCTACTGATTATAATGAAAACGCTGAAACTTCTTAAATTATGGCAGGAGCAGCGCTGATGTAATTACTATGTTAATGATCATGTAATATTTAAGTACTCCTGTGTGATTTCCTAGTATTTTTTAGTACTCATCTCTAATGTCCTGTGGAGGGCTGAAGAGCTGTTGCCATTCCCCTGCTGTGTTCCCACGCAGAGACTCTGATAGCTGCACTAGGGCCCCTTAGGGCTCCTGCTGCTGCCCTGCTCCTCGCCCGGAGGACGTGCCCAAAATCACCTCCAGAAGCCCCTTCAACCCTGCTGAGGGGTCCAAAGAGGCACCAGCTCTGTGATTAGGTAAGGATTTTTATAGGAGATGGAAAGTTTCTCACCATTCTCTTCTCTGAGCACTTGTGTAGCAAAGGCAGAACCAGGAGACAAAAGGCAAGAGGAATCAGAGCTTTCTGGGGAGAGTGTGACAGATTTAGTTCCATATTTGCCTATCCTTTCTCACTAACATGATCTTTTCTAGCCACTGAAACCCTCTTCAAAGCAGGGCAAAGCAACCTTTGCTTTGGCAAAGGAAGTGTGGAATACACACCCCGGAATTCTGAATTTACACTGTGCTACAGGCTACGTTTGACACATCTCTCACATCTCTTGCAAACTAGCATCTGGTAATTTTTGAAGTACAGCATTGGTGTATTTAGATACTTTTGGGAGGAAGAAATTTGATTGCAACCACGGTTCTAGTCTGACAGCTGGCTCCCAAGCACACCTGCCATAGAGCTGCCTTAACACCAACTACTCTTCCCCTGACAGCCTTGAGCAGAAGGCTAATAATTATTTACTGGGAAAACAAGTGTTATAATGATATTACTAAAAACTTTGTTTTGTTTCCTTTTTGTTTTTTTCCTCTGCTTCTTGCTTTTTGTTCAAAGAAGCCTTCTCCAGGCCCAGTGATACAGCTGTAGGAAATCCTGTAAATCTACAATTAGATCACAAGTTAAGGAAGTTTACTTTTAAATTGATATACTAAAGTCTTAGAATCCAGAATGTCTGTGTTAAAGCCACAAAAGCCTTTGGGCCGCAACGAATTTTAAGAGCCTCCTGCACTGGTCACCACTTTTGTATTAGCTCTTCTGCCCAGAAAAGGTTCTGTATTTCTGCTCTGCTCTTATTTGACTGGAAAAATTAACCCTGAAATTTTCACATGTGATATTTAATCCTTTGTGTGTTTGTATTGTGACTATTCTACCTGGGGAAACTAAGTCCAAAATGTCACGTGTGTGTAGCTGAGCATTGTACCTGTCCCTTGAAGGGCGTGCTTGCTCCAGAGATGGTGATCCAGCTAAAGTAAACGATGAGCACTGTGACATTCCATTGCTTTTCTCTTTAGAAAGAATAACCCACAGCCCCACTAATACACTCTGATGCTTGTCAGAGCCTGATGCCCTGATTCTGGTGGAGCAATACAAACACAGGACAAAATGCAATCCTGCTACAGTAGGGAAAAATGAATGGATGCAAAAATGGAGGATTGAGCAAAGTGAATCAAGGAGACAGTTTGTGAAAGAGACAACAACCTCAGAGCTTCTGCAGTTTAGTCATTATTTACACAAAGCTGACAGCATGACAAGAGATTTTAAAGAACAAGCCAATAGCCTGTCCCCAGGCTGAGCAGTCCAGGGAGGTTTATGGCTAATTAACTCTAACTGAAAGCACTCCAGCCACCCTGCAGCTTTGCTGCACTCCTTCCTCGTCTGCAACTTTCCTCTCTGTACTTGGAGCAGCCAGGGTACGTACCGACCCTGGAGGCACACAGGTACACAACCTGAGCCCTTGACAAGGAGGACAGAGATCTCCCCAGGAGAAATAAACAGCAAAGTTCCTCTTCCTGAAGGTATAAAAGATGCCGAGCTCAGGACCCCCTCCCACCACCTCAGCTCCAGCACAGGAGAAGCCCTGCACACCCCTGCACAAGCCACAGCCATGGTAGGAGCACGGAGCTTCCCTGGGGTCGGCTGCCCTCACATGGGAATTTTCCAGCCTCAGGGAAGCACTGGCTGAAGGCTGCATGGCACAGCATGGCACAGGCAATGTCTTGCATGAGTGAAAGCCTGAACAGTTGTACTTCAATAGTTCAGCCAGGACAGCTATTATGTGTCTAAGCCATAGGACAGAGAATTTTTTCAGAGGCTGGAACAGTCAGACTCCTACAGTCCCTGCTCAGGTTCATCAGAGGAGTACCTCTACCACATCACCCTTTCTTTGAAGGATAAAGTTGCTGGAAAAGCACCTGGCTCTTCTCATCCATATGCCTGTTCAGGGCTTTGCCTCCTTTTATCCAAATATCTTATGTGTCTTTGACCAACCAGAATTTTAGTAGACTTTTGACATGCCACATCACTCACCAAAGATACCTTCTGTGTTCTTTCCATGTTTGTCAGATGTACAGGGCTTGGCAGAGATTCCTGAGTACTGCTTATCTGTCATCCATAAACTGCTGGAAACACGTGATGGACGAACAAGTATCCCTAAAAAAACACCAAAACAAGTGACTAAACCACAAGAAAACAATCAAGATAATTTTGATATTTTCTATAGGCAAGTATGTATAGTTTGAGGACAAATATTTGAAGATGCTAAATGGCTGACAGAATTAGTTTTACTGCAGATAAATATCTATATCTAATTACATGGAACTGACTGACAGATTTCTTTTAGTATTAATAGATGCTTTCCCTTAAATGCCAGTTCAGCATGGGATTCTTAATTTGTAAATGTGCATCACTAATTTTGATTTTTCAGTCAGTAATTTCAGCCTGAGCATAGACATATACGTTCTGCACACAGAAATTCTTGCATCTTGTTCTGTTTTACAGAAAACAGTTCAATCCTGTACATTAAGCAGATTTTGTAAGAAATTGGTAAGTATTGAAGGGAAACCTATTGTAAGTAATAATCTGAAACCAGAATTTTGCTTTTTAACAATGCTACAGGAGGTCCATAAGCACATTTCAAATGATATTTTAATAACTAAAGCTTAAATACTTTTAAAGCAGCACTGCAATTAGATGTGTCTCTTTGAAACTTTCAGTTAAATAATTGCACATTAATGTAAAGGAAAACAGCTTTCCACTAAATAATTTCGCTTTCATCAGTTGAGATTAATACACTTAATCAGCAGTTGTTATCAAACTAAACATTCAATAATGAGTCATTACAGCTATATTAAATTCTTAGGGCCAAATGCTGCAGCTTGTTCTCCTGGAAGTGGGCAAAGTTCCCATTTCCTGAATGGGAGCTTTAACTGTATATGAATTTTAGGACTTATCTCAAAACTAGCTTGAAAAATGAATAAGGAAAAATTACACTGTGCTGAAGCTGAGTTGGAAAACAGACATTTCAGTTCTTACCTATTGCTTCTGCCTTAAGTCATATTCTTGCATTACACCTGCATATGTTTCTTGCACCATTCATCATTTTATAACAGCTAAAAAGGAGGTGTCTAGTACTAACTTAATGACATTTCAATTTAACATAACTACTCTAAAAGTCATAGTAAGAACTAAGATATCTCTGGAGAGCTTGCTCAGTTTTTGTTTCTTGAATATGATCTAGTTTTTGAGTAAGAATACTGTTCAGATCTAAAAATGGATTTTAAAATCACTTCTGAATCAATAAAAGTTGTGCTAAACCCAACAAAATTATGAGCTCAGTTGACTTAAAAGAGAAACTTTTGTAAGAGGTTAGAGGCTACAGGATACTAAAGTATGGATTTTTCTTCATTTTAGAGAAGAAAAAATTAGCATTTTGCCTTTTTTTGTGAACTAAAAATCTTCAAAATTGATGGTGGTCAGGTGAAATACCTGAATTTCTAACAGGAAGTTAAATAGCCTTATGGATAAATATTTTTATTCAAAGTGCAAAGTTCTGTGAACATTAGCAATATTCTTTCACATTGTTGAAAATGCATTGATTTTTAGTAATGATAGAATTTTAAATATGAAGAGGTGGCCATACCAGCTGCAAACACTTCCACTGAAGTTTAACTATAGCATTTTAAAAGACCTGAGAAAGTTATGATGATAGAACAAATATATAGCAGCACTTGGTGGAGCATCCCAGTTGAGCAAAGATTTGAACCAAAGGTTATTCATACATTTTCATGGACCAGATATGATACCTTTTCTTTAATGATTCATGTTTCATTTTTTTTGCCCATGAAATTTGAATATTAACTCTGCAAAATATTTTTACTAGAGCCTTATTGGATGTAGAAGTTTTAAGTTTTGTTCTTGTGTATAATTTCTGAGCCATCAAGACATCTTCTCTGTCACTTCTTAGCAAGAATTAACTTTCCAGCTTTAAAGCACAAATATTGTACTTTCTGCTAAAGTGACAAGAATATGCATAGATTTATTATCCTTGTGAGACATGAAGCTAATAATTTGAATTTGAAAACAGTATTCTGTTCCTTTTAAAGTTTAATACTTGTAGTTAAGAACAATTTAATATAGCAATAGTCTTGAAATGTTCAAATGCTTTTGAGACTTGATCCCTGAATTACCACTATAAAAAAAAAGAATTACTCCTTTTTTTTTTTTTTTTTTTTTTTCAAATAATGTTGTTTGGGAGTTCAGGCTGCACAATGCACAAATGCCTCAGTGTGGATCCCAAGTGGAGATTGTGCTTGTTATTTAAATGAGTTGGTTTTGAGCTTGTTAAGTAGAGCGGCATTTGAGCTCTCTCAGCCTAGAGCTCTACAAGGTGAATGACTTGCACAAGGACTCCATGGCACTCCTTTTCAATTTACCTTCAAACTCCCTCAAGCCTTAAAAAAATCAGTTTCACTATAACAAGAGTTTAGCCTTTAACATGCAAAGCTCACAAGCCCTTAGTCTTCAAAAGGCCAATTTAACAGGAACAAGAAGAAAACCCACAACGCAAACTTGTTTTGTTAAGTCTGCAGCTGAACTGCATAGTTAGTGGAAATACTAGATTCTCCCCAAGTCTGACATTGGAAGTTTGAACCTTAGAGAAGGAAAGACTGGAGTTTTTTTAGCATCAGTGAATATACAGATATATGAGTTGAGTCTTACTCAGTACCATATAGGTTTAAAGTGGTTTCAATGAATGACTAATTAAAATCACAGAAATATGACTAATGGAGTACACCATTGATTCACCAAGGGCAGTAGTGGCAAAAGGTGCCACTGCCTTTCTCTGGGCAGAAGAACTGGTCCATGGGTTTAGGGGAAAAGGCAGACCTAATTTCTCTATGTCCTATGTGTGAAATTGGTCCATCTCATGAGATCATGTGGTTTAGAACATCACAAGGAGGGTAAGGAAGGTGAGATTCTGGCTATGGGAAGCTTATCATTATAAGTCATTAACACTGAGAATAAGGAGGCTGTAGAGGACTTATTAGATATCAGTCAAAAATATTGACTGATATCTAATGCCAAAATTGACCTGGCATTAGATATCGTCAATATTTTTGTCAATTATGAGAACATGTTATTGAAACAGCTCGTGATGCGAAGCTGGAATTCTTCATCGATTTGGGAAGTAAACATTAAGAGGATGAGGAATGCACTTAGGAGATCCTATATTATGAGAAGCTTTCTCACCCATCCTAGAGAAAGTTTAGCAAAATGATCATCTCATTCAGGACTGCTCTGTTTGGTGCTGTATTTGCATTGCAGAAAGGTTCCAGAATCATAGACACTTACAACAGCTTTGGCTCCAGTATTCTGAAGCGCAAGGTTATTTTAAAAGACAGTGATTGTGATGATCTCTGTGGATCTGTAAGCATGTGCTACTGCTGTAAGAATCATTACACCCTTGCTGGGAACCAGGTACACACAGCACAAACTGCACCAGCAGACCCTCTCATGGCAGAGCGCATATCTCATTTGGTACTGCACCAGAGACCTCTGCATAGACAAGAGCAACTCAGCTCTCATTTTTAGGGTACAGGCTGAATTACCTTCAGATCCAGCTTTTTGCATTGCTGTAGGAAATCTCAGCTGGAAATCTGAAACATCTTGCATTTCTCTCATAGCTGCACCAACAGGCAAAATAACACAGACTATGCAATAATTAATTTATAATAATAATAAATTATATAAATTTATATATAAATTATATCATAATTATTCCATCACATGAGAAAATCATGACAGGTCGTGTAACTAACCTGATGGAGATCAACTATCTTGCTGTGTCACCTGCAGCTGTGAGTACTTGGACTGAATATGATCCATGCAAGTCACAGAGCCTGCAGAAATATCAGGGTGGTATTGCAAGCTCACACTCAAGAATTATTTGTTTTGGTGTGTTGTTGGAGCATGAACTTAAGGCCAGAGTTCACTAAAGTATTGTCAGAATGCTGCAAGAAAAGAACAGAAAAGTGCAGCTACGTAATCTTTCCCACTCAAACCTATGCTTTGAGTATTTTCTGCATTGTTCCTGACAAGTTTTGAGTTACAGTATCAGTCATGTCTAATATGTTGAAAGGTTGGTAAGGGAACTAATAGAAGCTTGCTGTTGATCAGGAATGTGCCTTGTTATAAGAATCTGCAATAATTTGAGTAGCAATGATGGTTTCTAAGAGAATTGCCACATACATAATGCCTGTGATTTCTAGTATTTTCCGCTCCCTGTGAAGGATGGACATATATTACTGGAATTTGCTGTATAATGATGCACAAGAAAAGCAGTTCATAGTCCCAAATCAATTCTTATCTGTCTTTTTAGGATCAAGACTACATGTGATTAAACTTCAGAGTAGATACAAGTGCATATTACTCCCACTCTAAAGAAATATTTAAAAAGCTATTTAATAATATTTGTTCATGATTCTATTATTTTTCCTTCATATTCCCCTTTATATTTATTGTTTCCTCTTTATGTTTAACATATGTGTTATCAAGTCAATGAAATTTAAGAGTAGCTTCTGAAAGAGAAATGAGTGTACCTTATTTTACTGAGCAGCTGGGTGCAGCTATACCAAATAACATTTCTGTCCTTACAGTGGGATAAATCTGGAGTAAAGTGGCTCAAGTTGTTAATAATATGTTTTATTATATGTTAATATGTTATTATACATATTAATATGTTAATATGTTTTTGCACTGGGATTAACAAAGCAGGGCTTGGGGTTCAATAATTTGTCATAGCAAAAGAACTGGTCAGCAGTGCACGAGTGACAGGTACTTGAACTAAATGCAGCTCACAGCTACCACCCATTCCCAAAGAAACCTCCATCCCACATTGCATGTTCTGTTTCTTTCATAAGAGCCTCCTCTTGAACAACTTTATCTTTCCATGTGGTCCTGTAAGCTGGCATATAGTGAAGAAATAAAACGAAAATAGACAAGTTGTGAACTTTACTATTGGATTGACTAGGCTTGCTGATAAAAAGCCTGTATCTAAAATGAAGCCATTATATTAAATTAATGATCCAGCTACCACAAAGCAGTAGTAATGTATTTTAGTTACAGTATTTTTGGTTGGCTGAATAAAATAGCTTATTTACTTGTAAATTCTTAAATAGAAGCAAAAACATCCTAAGTAACTTACATAATGATCCTTCTTAAGAAATGATGAGATATTCGCTTCTGAATCTATTCATGAAGAAAAATTAATACAGCTATGACAAGAATGGGTACATCTACCAGCCAGATGACAGAGGAAAGTTCTAATAAAATAAGCAATGCTCATAAAAATGTCAATTTTCTTATTCAGAAATATTCCTGAAATGAGCTGTTAGAAGTGGTTTTCCTATTAAGGATGCTTTTGTGGGTGATGAATATAAAAAATTAATTAACTTAACCTCCCATTGTGTCGTTGTTCCAACTGACATCCTAACATTGACCCATCTGTTCCCTCCAGTATTACATTCACTTGTTTATTGTATATTTGGCTCACCAGGATGGTATTTCCCCATGCCACACGATATTTTGTAAAGCAGCAATCGTGTTTTGGCAACTCTGGTAAAACTGGTATGTAGAATGATACATTGATACATATATATTATATATATATATATATATATATATATATATATATATAAAAGACACTAAATAAGAAGTTTAACTGAGAATTTCAGATAGTTATTTACCAGACAAAAGTTTGACCCTCAAATGACAGTTCCTCTCACAAATAAAGAAATACATTGGAGTGCTTAATTTTTATTGTTTTGCACAGTGCTCGTCACAGTTGCAGTCTCCACCCCTCCCAAAACTTGTGAGTGAGGCGGTGCGCTCAAACTCCCCGATTTTCACTGAATGCAGGATAATTCTATTTAAGCACAGCCCACAGTGAAGGAGCTGGTGAACTGCTCCAGCAAGTCCAGAGTGACATGGAAAATCATTTTCAAATCTGTGTTTCCCTGTCCACAGGGGTTACAGACCTAAATCTGGATTTGCTGTGGGTGAGGGACCTCGCAATGGCCCCTGCAATATGGCTTGGGTGCACTGAGGTGTTTTAGATTAGGGCACACTTGGAAATTATTTTAGTTCTTTGATAAGCACCAGGAGATGGAGCTCCAGACTGCACAGCACAATTTCTTGGTGCCAGAACAATGAAACCTGTTATTTCTGCTATGTTAAATGCCTCTTTCTTTTCAGCTCATCGTTTACAGGATTTCTTTAAATCATCTCTCTACTTATGGGAATTAAATGCTCCTTCTTTGAAGCACTGTATTAACCCCAGGGAGCAATTGCTAATATTTTTCTTCATGGATCTACAGCCTAAAGTTAAAGAAAAAAAAATCTGATTAGGGGGAAATCAGAACCGACATTGATTTAAAACAAGTTTTGGGGATTATTCTGGTAGTATACATTAACTTTATCATCTTAGTTTTATGAGTACATGGAAATGCTCAAAAACTTTCCTTGGGAAATATGATCAGGTACATGCCTACTATCTCTCTTTAGAAATGGAAAGCACAAAATTTTTTCTGTAAAAGCATAGTAATTAGAAAGGGGAGAAGGAAACAACATGAAAATTCTCCATGATACAGCATCTGTATTCCTTCACTGACATTTCAAAAATGCCACATTTTGGGGGTTCTAGTAATTTTAGGTCACATTTAATCATTTCTGTGAAGAAAAAAAGTCATTGTTTTGTTCAAAGCAGTCAATCTTGGAGCTGTCTGAGAAATCATCACTTGCTATGGAATTCTAACCAGAAAACTGTTCTCATATGTAACCTGAGAACAACATTCTAATACATCCCTTAAAAAGTGAACCCTTCATGAAACAAAATTATTTCAATTCTGTTATCTTCCCACCTCATGAGAAGCCTGATACAGCAATTAACCTTGTTTTTAACTGATATTTAAACTTAAAGTGTATGCACATGCTTTGATCTCTAGTCAGATTTTTGATACCAATCAGGGAGGTTGTGTCCAACATCCCAGAGCTGCAGGTTTCTCGGAGCATGTTGCTATTAACGTTTTCCCAGTAAAACAGTAACATGTTGAGAATAAAACTTTAAAAAAGCTATAAAGAGGCTTAAGAACATAAATTCATGCTGAATTTTACTTTTTGTGTATGTGTCAATATCTTTTCATTAAATGACAGTAGTTTAAACTGATTTTTCCCCTCTCTGTGCTATGTAAGATTAGAATATACAGTAAAAAAACAGACCTTGCTTTTATGCTACAGTGCTTCAAGAGTGTGATATTAATTCTGGCAAAAATAGTCTACAAAAGAGCTTTATGGTAGTTATAAATGTTTGACATAGGAAATATGTGAAAGACCAATTATGGGTTGATCAGAAATATCACTTGACATTTTTAGAGTGCAGTGTGAGGAGGGTTCATGTATTTAATTATGACTTTTTCAAATAGGGTTCTCCAATTCAATGGGAGCCACCACACTAACTGTTTTAAGGAAAGATAATATAAGATTTTTATGATAGAGGGAGGGAAAAGACCATGTCTTCAGGCTGAAATGGTTATCAGTTTTTAGATCAATCACCCTTATGTAAGTTTTTCCATTGGTAGCAAGATATTAAGATATTTACAGCCAACATATATCACACTGAATGGATTGCATGAAGGAAGATGGAAAAATGAGACTATACCAAACATGCAGACTAGAGAGCTTTCATTAAGAGTCTAAATAAGATAGCTGTTAAATAACTTAACCTCAAACTGTCTTGCCAAAGATTAGAGAATGAAGTCCTGCTGTAAGCTTAATATTTCTTCTTCATATTTTTTAAATTGGACTTACCAGAATACCATCAAAATTTTTTTTCCTAAATTACTCTTCCATGTTTATATTCAAAATACTTGGGAATACAAAGCAAGAGCATGCAAAATATTATTTTCCAAATTTTTGAAATTCATGGAATGAACTGGCCATTTGGACTCCCAGAATTATGAAACAAAGTGATGTTGTGAAGGCCACAGGCTGCGCTCACACCCTTTTTACCATAGCACACCTGGATGTGAACCCAGCAGTGCATCCTGAGTGAATGTGCAAATTCTACTAGAAGCAACTGCCCAAGGCTGCAAGGAAAAGGAGGAAAGCTCACTCTAGACAGTTAATTCAGAGCCTTGCCTGGGGTCTCACACCAGCACAGGTGCCACCCCTGTGTGCTGGTATTCTTGTTCTGCTGCTGGGTCCTTGTGCTCATGTAGAATGCAGCTTCCTCTTTATATCAAAATATTAAAGTGGGCTCATGTGAAATGCTCCCAAAGTCAGGAAAATACTAGTTTAAATGTGTGCAGCTTCCCAGACTTTGTTCTGTTGTGGGTAAGTGGTACGAGAAGACAACTAGTTCCAGTTTTGGCTATTAGGAGGTGGTCAAATAAATAAAACAATTTGCATTTCTTCAGATATGTTTTGAAGTCATGAGTAGAAAAAGCCTCTTCTGGTCTGTTGAATTGTAAATGCTCCCCATGTGAGACAAATTTCTGTACCAAAATACAGTTAGCAATGCAAAATGATGAGAATTCCTGTTTCAGTATGATAACAGGATCACAGAAAGTGCTCTTGTTACTTCTAGAAAAGAGGGTGGGTATATATAGAATATGCCTGGTAGCAGCTTCTATAATTAACATAGAAAAGTAGTTAGCATTGTAATTCCCTGTTTTCAATCACTTATAGCTTTATGAAACATCTCTCTTTTGTGCTGCAATTTTCATCCTGGATTTATGCCAATGTCAGCATTTTCAAGTATGAAGAAAGAGGCTTCTGTATTCCTGAGAAGACTGAAAAGACACTCTTCCAGGAGTGACTGCTCTGTGCAGTTCTGTGCCCCAAAGTTCTGTTTGGATGTTGCAGTTTGCCAAGGATTGAACCTCACCAAGGTTTTATCCCAGGAGTCAGTGTTAGTGATTTGCTCATGTGGGAAAGGAATAGCATGTGCTGAATGAGCTTATGCTCAGGGAACTGACACAGGGCTTTTTTCCCCCACTTTCTCCATAAGAAGGTTTTTTTGCTAAGAAAGGTAGAAAAATCTGTCCAAGCCCCCACCTTCCTCTTTTAACTACCACTAACAACTACCTTACATACTGAAAGTCTTAGTTGCTTATGTTTTAGTAGCAGGATACATTGGCATTTGAAAAGAAACCAGGCAGAGTTCTCATATCTGTGAAATGCTCACATACATAGGCGTTGTCCTAGTTTAGAGCAGAAAAAAAGAAAAGATTTTTGGTGTTATCACAGGTTTCGTTAAATACCTGCAAAGCGTTGAATTTTTGATGTGTCTGCAGTCATAAATACGTCTGTTAAGCATGCAGTTTTTAAAGGTCAAGTAGGACTCTTTAAATTTCTTGTAATTACAATCTTTTTTTCTGCAAGGATAGTAATGTGTACTTTTACTGTTTGTAAAATATAGCAAAATGAAAAAATTCCCTAGGTGTGTAAAGCTACAGCTGAATCCATGGAAAAAGGAAAAATGTTTTGCCTAGCAAGCTGGTAGAATCCAGGATGCTCTTTTTACTAATTGATGTAAATATTAAAAATAAATTATCTCACTTATCCATCTATCCACTTTCTTGTGGATGCGCACACAAAGAATCTGTGATGTTTCCTCCTTCCATGTTCAACCACATCTTTGCCTTTTAAACACTCTGCAAAATTAGGACCACAGTTTCATGGACAGTTTAAGGGATCTTTAAGGTCTTTCTTCTCTTCGTCTTCACCTCCAGCATCTCTGCCACCCAGGGAGATCCAGGAAATGCTCTAGCTTAGAAAAGAAAATAAAAACTTCTATATAGGTTACTCTGCCCAGTTTGATCTGCTGCTTTTAGGCCCTTGGCTCTGCTGATCCATAACTTATTGCTCTGAGCCCAGTTTCTCTCCAATGAATTCGCTTCAATTCATATTAGAAATGGAAGAGAGAAGTGATGTAACTCCAAAACCATTATCTTCTCCCCTGTGGATTGGTACATGAACATGAAATTGGTACAATGTACATGAAAATGTACCAACAAACCAGCAGTGTCTACAGCTTCCCTGCTATGCCAGCAGCTGTACAAATAAAAGCACATATATAGAAGAGTCATAATCTTGGCTAAGTATAAGATACAAGAAGATGAAAAAGCATCTTGACTAGCAGTAATTTTAGCTTGCTTTTGGGCAGAGAACCTATGGATGCAGTGACCACACTACAAAAGCAAATCCATCAATACTTTGTGTTCAACAATAGGAAAGTAAAACTTTGCTCACTCAGGGGTGCTTAATGTTTTAGGACCTGGCTTCCATTTTCAAAGGTTTTAGGCAGTTCAGAGTCAAAAAGTGGCCAGATGCATACATTTGTGGTAATGTGCAAAAGGGGCTTTAGAAAGGCCCCCCCAGCAGCTCAGGTGCTGACTCCAGGAGACGTGGATGAGTCAAACACCCTTGCCCAGCTCTGAGCACCACACAGAGAGCTGCTTCCTGCATTACAGCTCACCACACACCTTTGCACACCTGACCCAGACAATTCCTACAGTGTTTACCTGGCACTCTTGGCTCAGAGATAAGAAGCAGACTGTATTTTAGCCCCCTTCTTTTTTCCCCTCTTTTTAATTTTTGGGTTTTTTTTAATCTTTTACCTAGTCTTTAAAATAACTTTCTGCTGACCAGCTCAGTTGCTTTAGCTGTGTATTAAATGTACCTGATTCTCTGTGCATCCGTACTTGTCATCTCCTAGGTTATCTTGACAGTTTAGACACTGGGCTCCTTAGCTGAGTCTGAGGCTTGCCATTGCAAGCCTGATATCTTTTATCTTACAACAACAATAAATGGCACAAACAGACTAAAATTTTCTCTTGTTTTTGTCCCATTGATATTGAATTATGGTTTCTGATAGTTTTCTTCTTCTTTGGCTCCACAAGAATCTCCTAATGAGTTTTCACAATTAGGATTGGTACATCAGAGCTAAATAGAGGCTCCAAGAGACCTCTTGTTTGATAACCTATTGCAAGCCTCCAGGCAAAGAAAGACTTCATTGACAACATTAGAAATCTCCTAAAGACAGAACAGCAGAGATTCAGCAAGTGGTGCTTCCTGTAAATTATACAGCATATCCCTAAGGATAGGAAATATGAATTTGTGGAATAAAATGACAATTTTCAGATTAGTTTTAGCCAGAGGTTAAGCCAAAGGCTAAACTTGTCCTGACAGAGCAGGAGGCCACAGGCATGAGACTCACAGCTCAAGTGTCTAATTATGTGGTCAGATCCACTGGCCTTGGTGTGTGTCGGCTTTCTCTGCCAACTCTGAGACAGTGCTAGTGTTATCTCTTTTAAAATCCTTTTATGGTTATTGATCAGCATTGTCCAAGAACCTTTCAGGGTACACTCAAGGGGTTACATAAATGATTGGCAAAAAACCACAAAAAGGAACTTGGTGCGGGTGAGCATCAAGCACTCAGTGGTCTAAATTTGGATTTGAGTATTCAATTTGGATAATAGCTCATTACAGCACTGAAAATAGTGGCCATTGGAACAAGGAGCTTCTGAAATGACCAAGGGTTGAACCCATAACTCTGCTTTCACACATTTTCAACCCAATTTAAAGGTGTTAGCTAGTATACACAAACTTGTAAACCTTTCTGTTTCTGGAGACAATGGTGGTGCTATTGTTTGATGTACCACTGAGTAATTTCCTGATGCATCTGCTTAAGTAGAAAATTTGACCTTTTTCTGTTTTTTTTTTTTTTTTTTCTGCTATCAGTAAATTATGCCCAGCTGAACTCTAAAAGCTTCAAGCTTTTATTCTTCCCTAATGAATAAGCTATTTACTTCATTAGAATGATGGTAGGCTTACAGAAGTAGAGTTTTCACATGGCAGTAAAATGGCATGTGAGTGGTTATAATGGCACTTCAAGATATCCTTCTTATATTTAGTAATTTATTATTATTCCTTCAATTATATGCTCAGGACAGAAGGTTAAATATTGTCAGGTTGTCATCACCTTTAATATAAGAGTACATATAAATTGGAGAAACCTTTTTAATGGTGATATTTGCTTCCAAATAGTGATAAGGGTTTGCTGGTGACATGGCCATTGTGCTGGATGAGTTGTTTTCAACACTCCACTCATGCTTGCAACACTGTGCTCTGGTTCTCAGTGACATATTTTAGCAACTGCAGTGGAGGGGACCAGATTTAGATGACAAAAGATTGCAGGTTTGAGGCTTCCCAAGAGCTCATGGAGTTTTATCTTTCTGACTAGATTCGATTCCTTGATACTGAGTTAGAAATTTTGTACGAAGGCTGGTGACGCCACCTGTCAAACAAAATTCCTTATTCTAATAATTTTAGGAAATCAGCCTCACTTTTTAAAGAGAAGTGAAGTTTCTCTTCTGCAGCTCCATGCTCTCTGGAGGCTATTTCCTGACAGGTTGAGTGTGATGGCTTCCAGTTGTTCAAAAGTATGTCTCTTGCCATCATTGTACATGGCTAATTGCATTTTATAAAAATGGTTTGCAAGTGATTTGTGAGGGAGATATGCATTATAGCTTGCACTTCATGTTCATTTCCAAATTCATTTATCTCACATAAGTGTTTTCTAAAAGTCAAGAACTAAAAAATATAACTAGGAGTACTTTTCCAAAGTCTATTACTGCAAGTTCTTCTACAGGGAAATGAACAAAATAAAGTTTAAATGCTTCTTCATTACCAATAGCTCCCCTTGATCCAATTATAACTTCTTTACCTAATGTTACACAAGACTGATTTAAAGATAACTGTCCAGATTGATCTGAGAAGAAATGCATTAAAACATTTATGTTATTACAATATACACAAAATGCATTAAAGTAATGAGACCAGCCTGACAGAAACTCACAAAATCAAAGACTTTCACAGGGGAGGTTGAAATGCCATTTTTAACACACCCAGCAGAGAGATTACAGCTTTCGTAGAAGATGAAATTACATGCTTTTTGTGGCTCCCTAATAAAGAATCACTCAGGCATATTGTAATGGTTTCAAAATTATATGGTATTTTAATCCTTTGCATTTGTCTTTGTATTATGTAAGTTAGATTTCTACCAACATTTCAACACCCTGTCTTAGTCAAATTATTATCTTTTCATTACTTTTTCTTTTCCATAGAAGTAGCAGTACTTATTATTAACTCTCTCAGTTCTAGAGACCCTTGTTCTCTCTTTCAGGAAATTAATGGGATTTTTGTTTCAGCTTTGGTTTTAAATCAGCAGTAAAATATCTTTACATACATTATCAAAGAACTTTGAAAATTAGCTCTTAAAACTCAAGTCAGCTGAATGGCTGTTGGTAACAGCACAAAATCCTCAGATTCTCCTCTCATAAGCAGTTTCATGAGCTCCAAGCCCCATGGTAAGTTAAGCAATTGCAGCATGAGTGCTATTCAATACTCAGCACACAGTCATACTTCTTGATGAACAAGAAGTTTTTTACTGTCAAAGCAATGGTGATAAGATGGAGGTCTAATAAATACCCTGGATGAATTGAGAGATATGAGTATTAAATATCAAGAAAAATACAAGCATTTACATTTTTCTCTAATGCATTTTTTATGTTCGTAACCCTTTGCATTGTACTATATTCTCTGAAGTAAGAACTTCTGTGTGTCAGAGTAAATGTGAAGGATAAGGTGAAAGTATAATAAATAAAGTAGATGAGCTGAAATATACGAGTATTAAGCATCAAGGACAAAGCAAACATTTGACACTAAAACCTTCTTTATATTAATTCTATTTCACTACTTTCTTATTCCATCTATTGCTAAAGTATCCACTTAGTCAATTCTCAATGAATGTCTCAAAGTTTAGCAAAAACATAAAACAAGTACAAACCATTTTTATAAATAAACAGATAGGCTAAATATTTATTTTGAGAGGAGATAGCTTCTAGGCTTATGTGCAGTAACTTTTCTGGTGTGGGCACAGGTAGACCTCAGTCTGATGTGGGGTGTGCCATTTTCACAGTAGGTCTAGGCTGTAGTTTAACAAGTGCTAACCCCTTCCTATTTGCCCTGCTAATTAATAGCAACCTCAATGAAAGACTATCTTTTTCAGATCACTGTGCAATTTCCAGAAAGCACGAATAATCAGTGCTTCCCCCATCGTTGCAGGCCAGGACAGAGGAGAGTTTGGTTGACTCCTTTGACCATCACAGCTTATTCTCTGTGAGAGCTGGCCTGGGCTTTTTGCCATTGTCATTGACAGTCAAACAGATGATGTGGTGGCTCATTTGAGATGGGCAGCCATCACTCAGCAGGAAAAATGCAAAACCAGAAAAACCAGAAAAAACCCTCACTCTACGAGAAACAGCCTTAAGGACATTAGGGGCTCTTCTGTGTTTCCAAGTTACAGAGATTTCAAAGGCACTTCTGGTGCCATATCCCATTCTTTGGCCCGTGTTCTAGATGAGAGAGGCTCCAGGTAGAGAACCCTGAGTTCAGGATTTTATGCTCCCCTCTGAGAGTGGACACAACTGTCTGTCTAAATTTGCCCGTGAAAACTGGATCTTTGTCTTGCTCATATTTACCAAATGCAGTGTGAATGAAGAAACACTTGTGAAAAAAATCACCCTCAGCATGAGTTCAGGTGTGGCTCAGAATGATGCACTTGAATTTTAAAAAGCTTAATGCTCATTAACTGCAGAGAGTTTGTTGTGTCTCCCCAAACCAAGACACATTGCTGCTAAAAACTACTTAGTTCTTGAGGGCTGGTTCAGCCTTAGAGTAGCAGGGAGTATGAAGGGCTATAGTTTAAAATAACTGCTGACGAAGAAACTTCTGTGGGAAACTTGCCAGGCTTATAAAAGGAAAAGATACCATAGCAGAATATAAAACCAGATAAATAATAAATTGCAACTTCGTCTAGAGCTGTGGAGTGTGCTAGTATTTACGGTTTTGAAAGGTTTTATGGAGAAAATATTTTATTTTTTATGTTGTGAAATATATAGCAACATAAAAATGTAATGGTTGGCTTAACCTATAAAGAGTTTTTTAATCAGTAAGTTCCTGACAGAAGGTGGAATTTGTATCTCAGTACAGATTTTTTTTTTCTTTTAATTTTCGAAGTTCAGGATGCCTTGAAGTTGCCTGACGTTATGGGATAAATTTTCAAAGCTCCATGCAGGAGAGATGCCAACATGAAAAACATCAAGGAAACACTGAGTTATGTTTGTGCATCTCCTGTGTTGTGTTTTGATAATTTCTCCCATATATCTGCATAAAGATAAGGTTTGTGAGCACAGTGAAATTATAGATTGAGCCTGTTATTCTCCTTCTTCCACGTTATGTGCAAATTAATAAAGTAATTAAATGTTACATTTACTGTTCATTGAATTACTTGGTTGTTTGGTAATTATTAGTGTGATTACAAAGTGACATAAACAACCGTGTGGCTCAAATGTGCAATTATGTACAATATATGCTGAGCTGACACACACGGAACATATTCCCCTGATTTTGCAGGCAATTAATAAGTTCTCATGCAAAGCAGCTTGTGCTGAGAGCTGTAAATACTGCAACAGAGTCCATTTCTTGTTGGGCTTGTGCTTGGTTTGCACTGAAACACACTGCCAGTGAAGTCAAACAGAGGCAATTTGACTTGTTCATTGCTAAATGCCATTTAAGTGGATGATAAAGGCAGTTCTGCTCACTGGCAGCTTACTTGTGTCACTGCTTTGTCTCTCCTGCTGGGACACCTGTGTATAATGTCATACTATTCTAGACAGTGGTAATATTGAATTACCAGAGATTTTGAGGATTTATATGATTCTGGCCTTGATTTCTCTAGTAATGTTGCACAACTGATTGTAAGAGAGATGGTGTTCTTTCATTTCCTGAAATTATTTTTGAAAAGGCAGAAGTTGTTCATCAAAAATGAATGAAGTCATGACTCACAAGGTTGAAACCACAGCTACCCTGTAAACCACAGCTGTGTAGTATTTTGTAAGGGAGGTCAGCCACAACTAAACACTTTTACACCAGGCATCTTGTGGGTTCCACCTTTGCTAGGAACAAATAAACACATGTACATCTCCTTTAATGTATCTGATTGTGAATATCTCAACTCTGCTCCTCTTTAACTGCACTGGCCTTGAGCTTGATTTTGCTGGCTGGGATGCATATTAAACCTAAAGAGCTAATGTAGGTAACAAGAGTGATAGTAGGACACATTGTCTTCTTCTGCAGTCACTACAGTTATAAAGAAGAGAAGGAATCTTCCTTTTGCCTCATTCTTTCCCCTCCTTTACCTTTTTCTTCTTATGTCCATTCTACACCATGCTGAAATTTTATGCTTTTAATTTCAGTCAAGTGTTTGGCAGTTTAAGGCTATGTATAATCTACTCATATGTCTTGACACACTAATTATTCTCTCTAGGCTGGTAAGGAGATGAAGAGCAGCATAAAACTAGGACTGTATGTGTACGCTACAGACATTTTCTTCTTCTTCTAAAAACTCTGTAACCTCTGGGAGCATATGACCTTGAAGAAAAATCTTCCCCCGCTGTCACAGCAGAGAAAGTTTGCTTCACCCTGGGCTAATGACTTCAGCTGTGTTTTCTGCATTGGCTCAGTAATGTCTATAAATCTTGCACGTTTTGCTGCTAGTGCAGGTCCAGGTGTGGCTTTTGGTGTCACTGGTTGCTGCTGTTTCTTCAGTCCCTTTGGCAATTTGAGTCATTTGCTGAAGAACTTGCGCAGACTGATTTAAGAGGGCATTTGGCTTCTGCAGAGGAGCAAAGCAGAAGGAGGCGAGGGAGGAAGAGGCTTGGATCTGTGTCCCAGCCAGCTCTGAACTTCAAAGAGGCATTACAGTTCCAGTCTGTGGATTGCCATGATTGCTGTGCTCTGCTGTGCTGCACACTCACTGTGACCTTCAGGCCTGTGCCGTGCTGCACAAACCCCTCGGCCACAGGATAAACGTGAGAAGTTCAGTGAGAAAGCTCAGTGAGAAGGGGAGTCTGTGGCAGGTCCTGTTCTGTTCCACCACTGCCTCACCTCCATGGCCCTGCCTTCAGCCAGGAGTGCAGCATGGAGTTGTCCTGTGAACACCCCTACTGTTTGACAGTGCAAGGGATGAATAGAGTCGTTTTCCTGGAGGGAAGTCACACAAGAAGTTGAATGACAAAGGGTAGAATCTCTTTTATGGACAATGGTGTGCTGTACACACTGCAGAGGCCCCATGGAGGTTTAACTGCTCATGGTTCCTGTCATCTAGCAGATCACGTGATTTTCTGTGCTCATCTCTCTAATAAATAGCATTAAGTTGTCCTCCACAGAGTCTCGGAGGCCTTCTTACTGCAACCTTAACAGACCAGCACCTCCTGCTGCAAAACGCCCACACCCTGGGGGATCAAGAGCTAGGAAATAGTGCTCGAACGAGATAACCTGAATATCTTATACTCTTGGATGAACTACTGATCTGCACTGTGACTTGGCACAATAAGCGCCAGGTGAAGGTATTCCCTGTGTACTATCATTTGCTACAGGTGAACAAGTACAATGGACCGAGCCAGGATTTATGGAGTCCTGATTCATTAAGAGGCAGAGGCAGGTACGCCACAGCAATGAAGTAGGATAAGCCATGCAGAGGATAGCACTCAAATTTAATGCCAGGGAGCAGCTTCTGTGAAGATGAAAAGACAACATTCATCCTGATATTTCTCATGCTTTCAGATTTTTTTTAACATAGTGGCAACCTATCCTATTGGAGGGAGAAAATGTATGGTCTGAGTGGAAAAGTCATAAAAAGAAAGAGCTTCTGCTATGGCCCTGATCTGCCCTGCTGGGTGCACACAATGTGGCATTGTATTAAACCCTTACAAAAGGCTGCTGCCCTCCTAGGTCTGTGGCTTTTCTTGCAGCTTGTAAAATGGTATGCACAGGGATAGTTTTTGAACAATACAATCAAGCTATGTAAAATAGTTTGCAGTCAAGCAATTAGGCCAGGGCTCTGGACCAGATTTAAAGAATCAGATTTGTCTCTGAATGCTAAGGGGAACAGAAGAGAAATTCATGAAGAAAGAAATAGTGAACCAGTTTCTGGGTTCATTTTCTAATTGCCATGTTCTTGTTGTAAAGTGCTTAGAAAAGCAGAAACAAAATTCGGTGTTTGCTCTTCTTTCACCCCTTGCCTTGTTTTATTTTGTCAGCACTATGGTGTGACAGACAGAGACAGAGATGGAAAACCTCTGATTTAGCTGTTTCTCAAACACAGCAACTACATCCAGTGCTTGAGAACTTGCAGGCGGATATCAGTTCTGATATACGTATCAGGAAATGGAGTCATCATATTTTTGCTCAGTGGCAAAACCTTTCAGTGATATTTGTGTGAATGCTTTCCTTAGCTCTTTTCTGTAGACCGCAACAAAGTAGCCACTTGCACTCTCAGAAGTGAGTAAGAAACAGAATATCAATCCTGTAGACCTTTACCTGCCATCCTGGGTAAGCTTTCCTTTCAAGAGGTCTCAATGCTTTTTTCCATTAGGGAGCTATCCTTTTCCTCATTTTACTGCAGTAAATTTTGTGCCTGCTTAGTGGGCTGGTAGAAAAGCAGGACTCAGCAGATATTTTAGATACGGTTCTCATCTCTTTCTGGAGACCTTTTTGAAAAAATGATTGTAAACAGATATGGAGAAGTCAGAGGATACAATTGTCACTGGTGTGATGATGTCACTTTATACTGTTGTTTTTCTGTAGACAAACCAATAAAGTGTCAGCTTTTCATGGTTCTTTGATACACCAAACACCATCTTCCATTAATTTCCGAGGGAACAAGTGCACTCAGGGTAATGTAGGTTTGGCACTGGAGTCAACAGGAATGATTTTTTCGACCTTAGTTTGCTCTGGACAGGGTCCATGGTGTCCAGCAGTGAATTTATGGTGCCACCTAAACCCTTCGGGGTATGCATGAGTCATCTCCGTGGCGCTGAGGCAATCTCAGTAAATAAGAAGAGACAGCTTCTTTCTCAACAGGTGAACCAAATCCCCAAAGTAAATTTTTTTCCCCCCAAGGAAGCAAAAGGTTAATTTGAACTGCTCATGGTCTTCCATGAATCAAATGAAGTAATCCCATGCCTGAGGTTTAAAAGCATCCGTAAATTAGAAGGGTGTAGTGTGCAGATCAAAAAGAGGGTTATCAAAGATTAATAAAAAGAGAGAGAGGCAAGAGAGGGAGAGAGACTCTGCTAGAAACCCTTTCATAACTCCAGCCTGGAAAGTACAGTTAACCTACTTGGGGTCCAGTTAGCACACACTACTGTATTGTAGAGCTCAGGGCAACAATATAAAAACATCAGAAGGAAGACGTAAGATAATTTGAGAATGTGGAAAATAAAGTCTGTAAAAACCCCCAGAATTATGAGCGAGTTGAATATATGAGAATATGTGGAAAAAATAATGAAAAAATCTAAGAAAAAAACTTCTCAGGTATTGTATCCCATATGAAGCCTGGTTATTTTTTAATGCCAGCTTTATCTGAAAGGCAAATTATGTAATAAAAAGAAGTGGAAAACCACATTAAACAGTGTGGATTAATTCATACTGGATGGGATTTAGGAGCCACTGTGCAAGGCAAACAATAAATTGTGTCCTTGTGCAATGGAAATGTCACAACACTCCCCAGACCAACAAGGCTTTCATCTTGCATGCTCTTGCACATGCCTTACTTGGTCCACTTGGGCAGAAGATGTGTTGTCTTCATAAGACAGAATCATTCACCCACAAAAAAAAATCAAACCAAACTCACAATTATCCTATTGAAACATTGCATTTCAATTACTTTGCATGCTTGCCTGTGGTTAAAATTTTATTGAAGTGAGCAATCTTCAGGAGCTCATATTTTGCACAGCAATCTGTGTTGCCAAGCAGCAGTTGGAAGAGCAGAAGATGGAGCAGAAAACCAAAACACAATGCAGAAGGAATTTCAAAGCACTGTAGAAGGGTGAGGGAAATCTCATACCTAATTTGTTTTTTCATAGATAACTGTTTATGATTGATAAGCATGGGGAGAAACAATTAACATTTAAGTTGGAACAAGCAGATTAAAACCTCCATCTCACAGTGCCTGTAAAAGTGTTGACCTACCAAGACTGCAGGTGCATCAGGGTCTTGGCAGGTCAGGGGAGTGTCCTGGCACAGATCCCAGCTGCCACACATGACACCCTGCCAAGGTGGAGTGGCTCTGTGCTAAGCAGGAAATCTCTGCGTGTCACATCCCCATGGACAGAAGAAGAGCAGTTTCATAGGAGAGGGAATAGGTGGCATTAAGAACAAAACACACAGCAAAGATCTGCATATTTCATGAGGCCTCCTTTTCAGTAGGAGTTCCTGTATACAATGCTGATAGATGTATCATCTTTCTGAGAGTTTGGCTGTAACATGAGAGAGCATGTGATCCTGGATCATGTTATCACACACCGAAAATGCTTTTTTTTGAGGGTTTTTCCTCAGCAAGCAGATCAAGGCCTTGCCTCTGTGCAGAGTGCTGTGTGTAAGCCCTCATTGCTGGTACCGGCAGCAGTAGGAGCTTGTGCTTGTGACCACCTGCAACACTGAAAGACCCTGGCCCATTTTCCCCTTTTATTCCAGCTTAGCTGGGCTCTACTGGTGTGTCTGCTCCACTTTATTTTCAGTTTATCCTGAAATAATTTGTCAAAAAAATTTGTCGCAGATTTAAATGGTGCCATCATCCTTATGGTCCTCCACTGGAAGTTCTTTCAGTGACCAAGAAAAGATGACTTCTCCCTCCTTTAAATCTCTTTAAATCAGTAGAGCCCTGATCCATTGCCTGTAGAAGTACAAATAAAGTGCCCTCTTGCCTAAATGATCATTGGACTGGATCCTGAAAGGAGACCAATTCTCATCTTACACTATTTGGTTACCTTTCTTTGTTTGTGGCTGAACTTGCATGCAGACTGCTGGAAAACCTGGACTGGTTATTTCAACATTCATAATTGTGCAAATTGAAGTTATGAAGTCATCAGCTAACAACATCATTGAATATGTTCAGATTATTTCCCTCTAATGTGATGCTAATTTATTGCTGAAGCATCATACTTGATTTTTTTTTATGTGTCAATAATTAAAAATAATTATTTGAATAAGAGACCTATATTCAATTAGAAAACTGTACTAGGTGCTGGAAAAAATAATAAAATAAAAATAAATAAAATAAACCAAAATGTATAAAATGCAGCTCCAAGGAGATAACAGGTAATTAACTTTTAAAAATGCACTTAAATTTGTTATTCTGTTACAGAAGTTGTCCAAAATACGGTGAATAACAAATCAAAACAATTGTTCCTTACTATTACTATCAAATCAATTAAAGTCAAAAACAACTTCTCATCATGACTATTCTGAAAGCTTTGAAAACTGCTGTATTTCAGCATTCCCATTCAAGGTCTTCAGCTTCTAGAAATTCATTTGAGAAAGGAACCAAAAAACTGAAACATAAACCACTATCAACTTTGTATTCCAAGAGAAAGACATTTCAAAGTTTTATATCTACATTAATCACCAGCTGTCAGTTAAATAGCTAAATAGGCCAATTCTAAATACACCAAGATTTCACTGCTGATATTCTGAATCTGCATTTAAATCACCCTTCACTCCCATTCTATAAGCCAATGAATATTACTCCTGTTTTCTGTGAAGTCATGTTCCTAATTTCATCTGAGCCTGCACTGAGGTTATGTCCTGCATGCCATCAGAGATCATGCTGTTACAGCCAGATGTCAGCACATGGAACAATTCCTGCTGTATTTTGGGTATACTATAATAGCAAGATTCCAGCTCCTGGAAAAAACCTATTAGTGCAGCAATGGTTCCGTTTATTTGTAGCCCGGGTTTTTCATTGTTCCAAGGCTGTTATTGATTTTTTTTTCCCTTCAATGCTGTGCTTTGATTGCATAAATGCACACAGGCCTCAGTATGCATCTGGAGAGGTATTCGTTATTTATACTGCATGTGATCACCAGTCTAGTTCAGTCACCCAGCCAGGGAGCAGAAATAGACTCTCCCAAGCTAAACATCCATTTACACGGTGTGCTCCAGCATAGATAAAGCCAGGCCTCTCAAAATGGGCACAGGCTGGATTATGCCTTAAAAGATCTTTGTACTCCTACAGAAGATAATTAAACCATAACCACTAGAGCTGCCCTCCAAAACAGACCCCTCAGTCCACCACACTTCCCTTGCACCCACTTTTGCTAGCTGGCTTCTCCAACAGTGGCTGCTGATAGAGTTTTTGTCCTGAAGAGAGCTGCAGAATGAGAAAGGCACCTGCCAGTGCAGGTGTTCTGTGGCAAAGGTAACGCCAATGTCTGGGAGAGCCATGCTCAGCGTGGAAGGCTGGGGCGATACTTTGGAGGGAATGTGAATGTCATGAGAGCAGAAAGGACAATGGCATGCTATAGGATGGTGTCCTTTTAGAAATGTGGCTTTTATGGTCACATATTTGAACAAAGTGCATTTGATCCAAGGCTGCTTCTAAAAGATCTTACTTTACCTAAAAATTTGCCTACATGCCATCAAAATTTTGGTTCTAAGTTGCTGTTCAACTGTCTAAGGTAGTTCTAAAGTGCTGTTTGAAAGTTACATGTAAGTACCCTTGAGATTTTTACTCCACAAATCAAGGCAGTTTTCAAACCAAATTCTCATCTTTGAAAGTGTTAGCAGAGCCCTTTGTACATGATGTGCTTATTTTGTTGCAGTTGTGATAACAATGAAAGAGAAACGGAACAGGTGTGGTACAGCAGAGAGAAAAGCCTTGATTTGACACCTTAAATAGTTTCAATCAACAGGAACATTCAGCATCTTGCAGAATAATCGAATGTTTCTAATGCAAGTATTGATGAATACCAGCTCACAAATTTGGAGTGGCACAGCAATCCCCTCTCTGATTGTAATTGCCACCAACTACCTTTGCAAAGCGCAGAGCGTGTGCCTGTTGTTTGCACACCTGATAAAGAAACCCAGGCTCTGACAGTGGTCTGATTATCAACTGCACAGCTGCAGCTCTACTTTAACTACAGAAGGTCTAAATAATTCATTGTTGCACAGGCTGGAGCAGCAGTGAATGAGCATTGCTGGGTAGGACAAGACTTACCTGTCTCCACTGATTGCCCTAATCCATATTTTCAGCTGAAGGTATAATGGTAAAGATGTGCACATAATGATTTTCTAATATGGAATAATTAAAACTGGTTAAAAAAATTAAATAAGTGAAAAACCTTACAAATAGGCAGACATTGTTTTCATGAGTGTTACATCTGGAATATCTTTCTCTAGTTAACATATATTGCATGTTTCTGTGTAGATTAATTCCCTATTTAATGTATTGTTTCAATGAGTAAACTAAGCACAAAGAATTGTGCTGTCCTTCTATCTTTCTTGTGAAGAGTTAAAGTTTCTTTATTTTATGCTGAGCTGGAACAGAGTTGAGCAGGTTCTTTCCTATCCCTAATGACTTTTTATTCTGACAGTTAAAACTTCCAGTTAGGAATTTGCTTTGGGCTGAACAAAGAATCATTAGGGTTGGAAAAGTTCTCCAAGATTGTCTTGTCTAACCTTTGACCAAACACCAGCTTGTTAACTAAACTGCAACACCAAGTGCCACATCAAGTTTCTCCTTGAACACTTCCAGGGATGGTGATTCCACCAGCTCCCTGTCCAGACCATTCTAATCCCTGACCACCCTTCAGCAAAGAAATTCTTCCTGATGTCCAGCCTGAACCTCCTCTACAGAGCTTGAGGGTATTTCCTCTTGTGCTGTTGCTAGTCCTGAGAGAGGAGACTGAGACTCACCTTTCAAGAGGTTGTAGAGAGTGATAAGGACAAGGTAAACAGACCCACGATATTCTGAAATCAACTGGAAAAAACACAACAAACAAACAGCCCCACAAGACGTACTTACATGATGAAGTAGTCCAATCCTTAAAGTGCTTCCTTGCTTTGTGTCCTCAGTATTGGAATTTATCTCTCATTTTTAGCTGCCTTCTGCATACTCTAAGGTAGAGTAAAATACAGTATTTTTTAAAAGGTTGAAATAATGGTTATACTTGCTTTGTAATTTCAAACTCACTTCTATTCAAAAATGGTAGGAGGTTTATATCTGCCCCCAGCAAAGACACGAGAAAGCAGTTCACAGTGGGTGAATATTTTGAAGATTATGAGGAAATGGGTTATTTTACCTACATAACATTTTGTAGCCTGATTCAAAGGCTGTTTGTGTAACCTGAAAAACTTGTCATGGTTGAGCATATACTATATGTTGGATATTTTTTATTAATTTTATTTGCTCTGGAAAAGAAAACAAGTGTAAATAAATACTCATTCCATCTTAATAAACTTATCAATAAATCTATTCTGTGTAGAAGTATGCCAATGATCTTGAAAGTTCAAAGCCAATCTTCCAAAAATTGTGCAGACATGACTTATCCCAAGATATTGTGCCGCTGGAATGCTGGGTCCTACCTGAATTCCATAAATCTAGAGCTATACTTTTGTTATCGTTTGCCCTTTCCACAGAAATAATTTGTTACAAATTAAGTTCTAACAAATTGCCTTGTTATCTTCCCTGTACAATCAGTTTTTCCAAACTACAGGCACAAACCTTTGGAAAGGTTTACAGAGATTGATGCGGTGAGTTGGATGTGCATCAATAAGCCAAGATTGCTACATGTGATTGTTTCATAACAATTATCACAGATATTTTAAAGACAGCTTTTCTTTCTTTTGGGAAATGTGGGCTGGAAAAAGAAGTAGCAGACTTTTAAACAGACCTTATGATTATGACTAAATTATCTTTGCAGAAATATTTATATTTCAGCCTGCACCTGTTTTTCATAGGAGAAACTAGTCTTTCCATGCTCTAGTTTCTTTTCTTTTCTTTTGTTTTTCTTCCCCCAGTCTCTGGTCCCCCATTTATATTTATATTCCTCTTTTAGGACAGGGGACAACCTCAAGCAGAGGGGCCACACAGGCTTTCTGGTACCCATCCTGTGGGTTTACTCTGTGATGTCCTGTGGGTTTTCAAGTGATATTGCTCTCTTTCAGCCCCTAGCCACCCTCTGACAGATATATTTAGTGTGCACATTTATAGGTTTTCCTCCAGGATACTCACTCACAAGACTGTCATACCCACCTCAAACAAAAATATATGCCCTCAGGAGCAGGATAATCTCCTGAGTGAGCAAGCCCAGTGTTTGGAAGGGTGAGTTATTCCCATGCTGACTCTGGCCACAGGATGTCAAACTTGCTTTAGAATTTTCAGGGAGCAATTTGCATAGCACCAGGCTTCACTGTAAAGGCTTCTTTTTTCTGTTTATATCAGCTTGCCTGCTTTAAAAGAAATTTTTTTTTTTTCCTGTGTTTTTTGTGGATTCTGCTAGATGTATGTGATCTCTGTGATCCTCCATGCTGTTACAGGTTAGCCAGACCCTCTGGAGCTTCCCAGGACCCTTCCAAGAGGTTACCTGCAGCACAGGCACCAGTGGCCCCTCAGTTCTGGAAATCAAATCTGCACTCTTTACCTGATTGTTCAAAAGCAGAGGTAGATTAAAGGCTTTACACAAATAGTTCTGCCTGAGCTTTACAGGGAAGAGACTTCACTGAGTTCAGTGGGGGCGGGATTGGGAGGGAGCATTTGCATATTCTGGAAACAAAAGCAAGGCCTGTAGGGCTGCCCAGGATATCCCACATTTTGAGTGACATCGATTTCCTGCTGTGCACACATGCAAAACCCGCATCTCCTCAGTAAGGAAGAGAGCATCATATTTATTTTATGCCTGGAGAGCAAGCCAGCCTGCTGGGTCCTTAAGATGCACATTAGATTTATGTTTTCCTCTAGGAATTAATGAAACTTCAGGAATTATGATGAATGATATAGAGTGATTTATAAATGTCCATCACAGTTAGTCATTTTGCTTGTTGAGGAGGTTTCCAGGTTTTATGAACACTGCTTTTGCAGGTCCATTGCCTCTTATATATGAACAATAAATGTCCTGTTTCATGGTGGAAAAATGGCTTGATAAAAAAAAAAAAAAAAAAAAAAGGCAATGTCATAAGGAACATTTATAAACAGCTTCAGTGTAAAGCTGTGATCTGATAACAGCCATTCAGAAAAAACGAGGAACTGTCATGCTGGGAAGAGTCCTTCAGAGCAGAGCAGTGATCTATAATAAAACCCAGTGCTCATATTGTGGATTGGGAACTTGCTGCTTGACCCTACTTGCTATAAAGTTTGATCCTTCAGTCCCTGGTCTTTCACACTTGAAGCCAGTGGGAGTTTTATCATCCTACCACTGGGCAAATCACAGCACTTAAGTAGAACTAATCTTTGGCTCTGTATGTGAAATTAAGCACATGTGTGAAGGAGGGACAACAGAGAGCCAGAGCCCAACTGAATTAAAACATTCAACAGTGAATCGTGTAGTGGAACAGCCTTTGTGGTATTTGCTTTCACAGGGAGATAGATGGCTTTTGTAAGCTCTATGTCTCTTTTCATCCCAAGGCAGGCACTCAGTGCTTGTGGTGGTGTTTACAGTATTGTATGGGCCAGACAAATCCAGCCCTCCTCGCTTTCACACAGTGCATTTTCCCTATTTTAACGGGTCTGGAATTTTGATCCTTTGTTAAGAAATAATCACTGAAAAAACTGTCCTGTTGGCTAGGTTTGTAGTGATGATTCCTGCACTATCTAATTATATTCCGATTTATCAGATTTGGACTGAAGACCACATTAAAAAAAAAAAAAAAAAAAAAAAAAAAAAAAAAAAAAAAAAAAAAAAGTTAAACAGTTAAACTGTTTGAAACTGTTAAACTATAATGAAAACAGCATTCTACATCTCATGTCTTTTTCCTTCCTTTCAGCATAATATGGGATATGTGTGTATCTCTGGGTAGTATACCTAAAATATTGTATTGATTAGCCTTGCAATGGAAAAAGACTTCCTGAGATACTTTTCTCATCCTTATAATAGAACTTTGGACGTTGTTTATTAATTCTTTGAAATATATGAAGTTGCATAAAGGAAAGCTTAGTAAGTAGTCCTGAGTTTTGGATTTTCCTTCAGTCTAATGTCCTCAGGAAAATGAAACACAGCAGTGGGATCTGGAGGCTTTAGAAAAATTTACGGTTCAAGGTAGCCAAGCTCCAAACCCTGTTACTGGGAGGGGAGGGCACAACACGAAGCTGACTGATGCCATTCCACTTTGGTGCCAGATTTTGCACTGCTAATGGCACTTCTGATGCTTAAGTGACCAAATCACATGCAGCCTATACATCTGCCTGATCTGGTTCTGCAAAACTATGTTTTTTGTAACCTGTTTATGAAAGTGACTGTTGTTACCTAAGGGAAATTAATAAATACCTAGCCACTGCTATTGTGTCTTAGTTCTTTTAACTCAGTGACCCTTAAAATGTGTTTCTCTGAATTTTATGTTGCTTAATGAGAATTATTTTAATACCTAGGTCCTACTTCCTAGCATGCGGCTTTCTCAGTCCTGGGATCTATTAGAGTGAGAAGTAGTGGATATTCATAAAAGCTTACTTTGATTAAAATATGGTGTATGAAATTGAGATATATTGTGAGTAGGATCAAACTGGATAAAATCCTCCAATAAATGTCTTTTTCCGTCAGCAGCACCATGGCTCTGTGTTCTCTGTTTTAGCTCCAAAGTCTAGATTGTGTATAGGGCACTAAGTCAATGAGGCTTAGAAAGGATTTTTTAGATGAAAAAGTCATCTTTAATTTCAGTTATAGTGCCTGTTGATCCCAGAACAAATATTAACTCCTCGAGATGCCATAGGTTTATGAACAGGAAAGCTCTTCTAAATTGCATTATATACTCACATAGTCCTTAACAAGGTGGCATGAAAAGTTAAATGTGAAGAGCAGCACAGATCTAGACCCTGTCAGAGCAGAGCTATACATTTTTAGTTATGGTGGTGTTGATGACTGTGTGGTATTCCATGAGCTGGAGGTCTGAGTTGTGCGTTTCAGAACTATGGGGAGACAATCTGTGCCTTTAAAGCCTGGAATGAACCTAAACATGATCATGATCTATTTTGGAACTTAGGAATCCCTACAAGACAGGGACCTCTTTTAGGAGTCACACAGCCCAGCCCAGACAGGGTACAACTTGGTTTATTACAAAAGCAAACAAAATTGGATGTATTATTAAGTTGTTATGTAGGAATATTTCTATTAGTTTAGCTCAAAAAGCATATTTCTCTACATGTGTTAGAATCTTGATTTTTCTTAATATTCCTGTCAATATTACTATGTTCTGTTGGATTTCACATGCAACTCCTTTAAAAAAGACTCTTCTTGTATGTTATGCAGGGCTGTGCCAAATTCATCTGGGCAAGTTTGTAATGCGTGTATTTTTGCCACTTTCTTTATTTTGTTCCTGGTTTCTAGGTCTTTAATGAAGAGATATTTCCCTTACTGCTATTGAACAAAAGTGTGAATTATTGTCAGTTGTATTTCGTAAACTATTGAACAACATGAGAGGAAGTTTGATTTCTGTATTAAGAGAACTAGTTCTGGATGTCTAACAACTGCAGTATGTATTGTAACAATGTACACCTGTCTAACTAAAGCCCTTTTCTTTCCATGTCTTCTGTCTTGCAATTTTTGATTTTTGTGACCACAAGGTCACTGCAGCTGAAATTCTGACTTTGTTCAGAGAGATAAAGGTGTAGGTGAATTTGTTTTGTTCTCATTCACTCTCTCATATACAAGCAGGAGATCCTATTACTGTTATTTCTCTCTGTATTTGAGATGAATGTGTTCCATGCTGCCAGATGCAGACTTTATCGACAAAAGTGTAATCAAAGCTACTGTAAAACAAAAGCACAGGGCAAGCCAACCCACTCAGCAGTAGCAACAAATTAAAGATGTGGTTACATTGCCTTGTGCTGCTTTTGTGAGTAGATGCCACTTGGCGAGATTTCTCAAGAAAAATATTTTCTACGCTACTTCTAACCATTGAATTAGACTTAAATTACTGAATTATTTTTCAAAATATGACATTGTGTTGGTCTGAAATGAAGGCCTAAGTTTCGAGGGTCTATAAGAAGTTTTAATCTTCATTTATGTGAGATATATAGGAAAAAGTAACTAACAGAGGCTTGGTGATTATGTTGTTATAATTTCACCAATTCCCAGAGACCTCTGCTAATTTGCTTTGGTCCTGAAGTACAAATCCAGGTACATGTCTAAAAGAAAGGGATATCTGAGGTACCTGTGGATAGCCCATGATGCACGATGGTTGTGAGCACCCTCTGAGCACACCTGCTCTGGCCCTGCCTGGGGCACTTTGGGACGACCAAGGGGACCCAGCTGAGGCTATAATTTCCTTTCATTTATGCTTCCTGGCTTAAAACAAGATGATGGGAAAACCCCAGACTCAGGCTTTCTCACTAAAACTCTTAATGTCTCCTGTCAGATTTCAGGGAAAGACAACCCCAAACCCCTTCAAGGCTACGTTCTTTCATCACATGCACCAAGGTGCTTAAAATTACATCTTTGTTTTCCTGGTATTTAGTAAAAGCTGTTCCACAGGGTGTGCTTTGTTTGGGACTCTACCTTCTCAAGGCAACTGTTTGTGATTTATGAGAATTAACAGGTGAATGTAAACTGTTACACTTTAACAGCAAGGCTTGTTCTCTTACTTCCCAAATCCTTCATTTTTTAGTGGTATGTCCCAAAATCTGCAGTCCTGTAAAGTTCATGTCAATGGTCCAAACTGCATATACTTGGGGAGAAAAAAAAAAAACTAGCATGCAGGTGACCTGCAGGCTACAAACCTTTCTGTCAGGGGACAGTGAGATTAAGCTGATTTAGTCAGGAAGGATCCTTCATGACTGCTAATAGGTGTGGTTTTGGATTCATTGTGTATAATTGTTCGTGGGTTAAAAGGGGCCATTTCTAGCTCCCATTTCTGTAAAATGCAGTTATTCACTATGATAAGAGGAGCAAACTTTATTTGGACCTCTGCTAGAGATGACAGCAACACCATCCTCTGTTTCTCATATTACCCAGAGTGTTTATTTGAAAAGCCAAGTAAGGCTCTGAAGAGGCAGGAAGGTGGGTGAGCCCTGCCCTGAAGGGTTTGTACTCAGAGAAATCTAACTGAAAAAAACATGAAAGAAAAAAGTATAATATCCATATTTTCCCATCCCATACTTGTGGTCTCTTTAAAAACAGCTTGAGCTCTAACCATGTCGGAAAAACTCGCAGGACTGTCAAATAACCTCAGGGAATGTGTTTGTTTCCACGACTGCAGTTTAACTGTGTCTGAGTGCAGACTGGAGGGATGGCTCTGTGTCCCTGAGCTCTCCTTTGTGCTGGCATTAATGGCTGAAGGATTGTACAGGGAGCCACTTCGCAGAGCTTGTGCTGTAAACGATCTGGTAATTTTTTGTAAGGTCACTTTTTCAACCAGACCACTTCCCTGGCCCAGCTTCCTCTGCAATCACAATGTCTGCTCTACACACTAGCCAGGACTTGGCAGGTTGGAGCTCCCCTCCTAATAGCTGTCCATGCTTAAATGAGATTAATCTGATTGTGAGCATGCAGATGGAACTCTTGTTTTACATATAGGCAGTATCCAACCCAGAGTAAATACTAACAGGGAGTTCATGGAGCTGCTTTTGGTAGGAGTAGAGGGAGGAGTGTTCCTTGGCTAATTTTGTAGCCCAGTGAAGTCAAAGAAGCCCACAGACTATGACTATCTAATGGCTACCTAATGTCACTGGGGTCCCTGGGAGTCTGGTGTCAAGGCATTGTTTGATATTAAAGGCTCACTTTGTGGAGATGTCCAATAATATGCATGTGGGAAAAGCCCCAAATGAATTCCAATGAAATCTGTGGCTGTTGCAGCTATTGGAGTTCAGACATGTAGTATGAACAGGCTGATGTTCCTGAGTGCCTCAGAAACCTTATTGTGATGGTGTTCAGGGTCAAAGATGGCCAATACTTTTAAGTTCCTGCTTCTTGCAAGTCAGACTTGTCATGCTTGGGGTCCTGATTTATGATTTTTGAACATTTAGGTTGGCAGCAGAGAGAAAAGACAATCTCTAACTTGATTTAAGGAAAGTGCTTGTCTTTGGTCTCTGTAATTTGTATTCCTGCCTGGATACTAATGCAGACCCTGATCTACCTTCCCAATTCTTCCCCTTGGCTCAGCTGTGTCCGTACCTTTGTGTTCCCATCCCTGCAGCAGGAGTTTCTCCTGGCTGGGATCTGGGCCTGCCCCTCAGACCAGCTTGCTGAACGGGATGGGATCCTCGTCAGTCATCATCCCACGGCTCACACCACTCTCACAGACAGATGGAGAGCTGGGGCTCAGCCACTAGTCCAAGCTTCAGGATATTTTCCTTCATTTGGGATGATGATGATGATGAGCAGAATGATCTATTTTTCCCCTGCATTTTTTGTCCCCAACTGCTGTTACAGAATTTTTATCTTTTATCATTAAATAGCAGCCATTCATCAAGCAAATCTGGTGCTTCTCAAAATACCATAAAGCTGAAGGGAAAAAAAAAGCATAGGAAGATAGATGTAACTGTTTGTTTAGTTTATGTCCAAAGTGACTAATGGATTTTAAGTGATATTTTATAGAAATATTTGATATCCAAAGCTAAAACCTCATGTAACAAATCTCATCACAGATGGTATTGTGGTTGCAATCAAAGAAAAATGGCATATAGTAAATGAGTAGAGAAGATTTCAAATCCAACATAGTAAGTCTTGAAAGATGATTGAAAAAACAACACTTTATATGTTCAGAAATTAGAAAATTTGCATCTGACAGAAATAGCACAAAACCTGGCCTAAAGTCTTTTAATCTGCCAAACTGAGCCAAAGATATTCAGGGTAGGTGTGGAAGTGAACCTTACATAAGTGAGGGCAGATAGTAGGCTCTTTGCTGAGTAACAAAATAAACCCCTTAGTCTGTACCTAAAAGTATCCTTCTTACTCTCTGTGTTATAGAAGGATCTTTTGAGGAATAATATTGAGATGATGACAATGTTGCTTTTCTGGCTAAAGGGAAATACCTGCTTTTAGCCTATGGGACAAACCAGTTTTATGTCTGGACACTTTTGGTTCAGCAGTTCTGAATTAGAGTATTCCAGGAATAAAGAGTCGCCCCAAGTTCATAAGCACCAAAATACAAAACCAGACGACACAATAACAAAGCATAAATTCCTGAGTGCAAATATGCCATGTATTTAGGAACATGTGACAAGGAAGAGTGGCACAGAATTAGAAAAGAGGACTGTAATGGTTAAAGAGGCAAAACTGGAAAATCTGCCTGGACAGAATATAATTACTGCCAGCTCCTCTGCGGAGAGGCTGGAGAAGATGGGTCTACAAGGAATGTCTTAGGCTAAAAGTCCTGAAAGCTGAATGTTTCCTTGGCCTGAGAGGGAGACACAGCACCTTGTGGGATGTCCAATGGATGTGATTAAGAGCAAAGACAGCCCACCCAGCTCCAGCAGTCCCTGGGCTGTGGATGATTGGCAGCTGAGGGACTGCGAGGGGAAGTGTCAGATTTTGTGCCATGGTCTTCGTTTTGTCCCCTGGCCATCTGCCTGCAGCTGCTGCTGCAGATTGGCTGCTGGCTTAGACAGATCCTGGGGCTGACTCAGTCCACATTTGCTCCCGTTCAGTGACAGGAGATGAATGTTGTGAAAGTCCGTAACAGCAACAATATGTTTAGTGAAAACTTTGCTGTCCTCCTGGGACATGGGCAAGGTTGATGTTTCACAGAACGGGGTGGATGTGTGCAAGCTTTTAGGAAATCAATTGAGTATATAGTATATTTAATAAATAAATGTACCTTTCTTTAATGAATAGGAGCATTTTCAGTGTTGGTTTTGGTAGGCATGTACTTTGCACACATATGTAGGAAAGGATTATGTTTCAGTGGAAAAAATTAATTCAGACTCATTGACTCTAGCCTCAATAATAATATTCTATCCTAATATATTCACATTTTATGCTGACTGCCCATTAATGCCATTTCTTTTATGGATTCCACTGCTGCTGAGGGATATGTTATTTTCTACAAGAATTTGACAGGCACAGACAAGCATCTGCAATGGGAAATCCTTTACCTCTTGTTATCTGTATGTTTTGTTAACTCTTCTAAAATAAATCTTAGGACAGTCTGAGAGTCACATTCATTCATATTCTATATGGATTTGGCAATGAAACAGCAATTAAAATAGTTTCAGTAATGCTAAGGTTACTGATCTCAAGAAGACAGTATTTGTTTCAGTTTCAGGATCATTTACAACTTCCATGATAATGGGACAGACATCTAAAGTAATTATTCTCCAAATAAATAATTAAACTGAGTAAAGCAGAGCAATTTTAACTATTTATAGGAGGTGTTCCAAAAGACACTAATGGCAATGATTTTTTTTTCTTTAAGAAAATGGGTTTACAGAATTTCTGCAAGTCATTACACAGGACAAAGAAAGACAACAATGTCCTCTGCTTTCAAGTAGAAGCCTTGAAGTGGCAATCAGTGGGGTTTTTTTATTGCAGTTCAGGCAATTTCAATGTTTTATGAAAAGTATTAAGGAAGTTGGCAATGTCCAAGCCTTTTCCAGTTACTTCTGTTACTTACACAGATAGGGAATTTTCACTACTTTGATCAAAAGCTACAGATAATTAACAGTTAAAGGATTTTAGCCTGTGTTCTAGATTCGTTTACTAGATCTCCACTGAACATAAAGGATGAGGACCCTAGTTGTAGAAATGTATAATGGGAATGCATAAAATATGGTGAGCTGATTCACTGAAGTAAAACAAGGATAAGATTCTAAGCTGTCCAAGATATTTCTGTTAGAACAGTCATGTGGATTTTGGCTTTTGTGTGTAAGAGAGATACAGAGACATTTTAGGATAAGTGCAATATAAAATGCATCACTGTGTTTAAGGCTCATGTAGTAAATCACTCATTCAGAATGCTGTAAGGTGTGTTATTTGCATTCCTAAATCAAAATTCCAGTTTCAGTCCCAGAGCAGAAGAAATTTTCTTTGTTGTAGACAGTGTAATGGTACCCTGGGCAGTGTTAAGAGGACAGATGAGAATAAAGATTCAATCAACAGGGCCTTTGAATTTAGCTGTCTTTTAGTACCACAGGGAACTTTCTCTGCAGCCTGCTAGTCTTTGACTTTTTAATTTTACTTTTTTTAGGTAAATCATTACTCATTAAATATAATTAATACCAAGAAGAATAAGAGGTCTCAATTAAGCCAATGTCCTCTTGCTTAAACACAAGTATTTTGCCAACAGTTTCTCTGGAATTACAGCATCTCAGGTTTCAAATGAAATCTGACATCTAACCTACCATTTGGGACACTAAATATACAACTTTCTCTGGAGAGAAACTGTTCAGTTAAAGTGCTGCTGCACCAGCAGTGACCTATGAGGAGAAGGAAAACTCAGCTCTTAGCCTTGCTGCCAAGATGCTTTATATAGCATTTGAAAAACAAAGTTGTTGAACCTGGGAAACGGTTCCAATCTGCTGTTAAAAATTGTGAGGGGTGGCAGTTGTGGCTCAAAGATTTGCTTGTCTCATATACAGAGCTCATGTTATCTCCTGGCCATCAGAGTGGGTGGCAGGAATGTAACCATTGGTTGCATTCCAGATAATCCAGCTCTATGAAAGGGCCCAGGCCAGTAACTTGTGGAATCATGAGCAGTATCTCCTGTTGCACTGCCACCTTGGGTAATTTGTGGTAAGGAAAGAAGAGGGACAAACCTTTAAGTTCCACAAACGTTTTAACCTTTACAGAAAAATTTATGCAAAGTAATAATTGCTCTTACCGGCGACAAGTCCTGCCCCAAAATTCCCAGTAAAATGCTAAACATTAGAATATGCTCTTGAGAAATTGTGAAATTTGTGAAATTTGCATTTGATTTTTACATGCCAGTGATGGTCTGAATCAAAGGGATGTTTGCTGCCTATAAATCAAGTTCACCATGACACGTCCCCTGACAGGGAGCTTGCGGTTGGTGATCCAGACTGTGTTAGGATGGCAAGGAATTGGGCATGCAAAGGACAATGAGTGTTTCTCCTCTTAGCCAGCTCACCTCTGGTGCTGCAGACCTATCCCATACCTACTCACATGCTGCATGTGGCAAGTATGAAGTTAGGATGATAATGTGTGGGTTCCCATGTGCACAGGGCCTGTGTGAGATTGGCCTGGCCTCCCAGCCAAAGTTTTGCAAGTTAATTTGAAGCCGAAAGACTCAATTTGCTTCTGAGGAAGTACTGTAAAAATCAGAAGCCATGCAAATATGCAGAGCACTGTGTTTGCTGTCTTTTCCCACCTTGTGGATGATTTATAAGCAGTTTAACTGTTAGGGGTCAGTTTGTACTCCCATCTCAATTTTTTTGCAGGTAGGATCATAGTTTTGGTCAGGCTGTTTTCTCCTATGACTTATTTTATCAGAACTGGACTGTTAATTGGAGCCAGGGTTTGGGTCCCTTTACTGTGAAATATAATTCTGTTATCACTGCAACCACATTCTTCCCTAGGTTATTTCCACTTTGGTTTTAATTATTTTTAATTTTTTTTTTTAAATCCCATGAAATATAAAGTATTTCCTTACTTGGGTAAACTGGATAGCCCTTTGGTCTAAACAGAGTTCTTTCATTTTGAGATTTCTGATATGCTAAATCTCTGTGAAAGTTTGATAAAAGGTAGCTTTGAGGCTTCTAATTAATTATGTACAAAAAGTTGACAGTACTCTACTGGGAGGTGTTCCTAATAATCCATGCATGTAATATAGTGGGAACATTGTTTATAAATATAAATGAATTGGAAGGTTTGTAACCTTGGAATAATAGAAGATGAGAAATCAAATCATGTCTGGCAACCTCACAATTAAATGTTCCAAGATTAAATGACCTATTTGAAAGCTACATTTTTATCTTTGTTTTCCAGTAAGTAGAGGAAAAATATCCCTGTAATAGCTCCTTCAAGCTCTTACTGAGAGCGAAGCAGGGAAATGTTTGCTTTAATATTTCATATCTCCCACAAATGAAAAGACACACTCTTACACTTCGGCCTAGCTGGAAAATGCACAGTTGAAAGAGAGGGTAGAGAAGGGAGAGAGAAAGATGTCAGTGAATTAGCTACAGAACAGTGGCTAAAGGATATTGAAAGTCACCAGTAAGGAAAGGAGAAGCAGTCACAAAACTGGAAAAGAAAGTCTGTCTGTGGGGAAAGTTTTGAGAATACTAACAAAGCAAAATTAATCCAAAGGTGTAGAGGATTCAGTTCTTCAGATTGAATTTGTTTCTGTCATCACAGCATTTGGTGGATTAAGAATCCCATTACCATTGGCCAGCATGGATTTAAACCCCCACCCTATCATCACCAGTATTGTACCTATTTTGCTTATGCTTGGCAGCAGCAGAACAGACACCTGCTGGAGGAGGATCAGTAGTGTTGGCTCAGGTCACAGAACCACACCTTTGCAGCCACTGCTTCAGCTCTGTTCTGCTGGCACCATTGAAAGCAGCATCCACAACCTGAAAATCACAAGTCTGTCTGTTCTCATGAAACTTAAACTTATTACATTGATAGTCTTGAAGTTAAAGAAATTGAGAATAAAAATCTACCTTTTAGTTGTTTTCTCTCAATGTCTGACTGTTTTGATGAGAGGCACAACCCCCTCACTACAGTCTAATGCCGTAATAAAGGCACAAATAAGGCTACTGCAGTAATAAAGGGCACAAAGTGCCTCAAGATTGTTACAGGGAGAAAATCCAACAGAGCAAACCCCACTTTTCTCCCTGCTGCCCTTTGCTAGGCAGAGGTGATCACTCAGTGCTGCTCTGCACCAGCAGCAATATTTGCCAGGCTGCTCCCAGCTGGATCAGTTCAGCTGGCCCAGGGGCAGCAACACCTGGCTCAGACCTGCTTGCTGGAAAGACCCTTCTGCAACATTTTGTCTCTTGAAAAAGTGCTAATTTCAAAAGTCAGCAAGCTCCCGTTGGCCCTTTCTAATCTTTGTGGCGGCACTTAAAGCTTGAGGGCGCTGGGATTACTTTTAAACATTAATTTCCATAGAAAACACTCCTGTTTTTCAGACATAGAGAACAAAATGCTTAACCTGCTGCCTCATCCTTTCTTCACTGGCACGTAGAGCACAGCTGATATGATTTAAAAATCCTCTAGACAGCAAAAGTCTCAGGAGTCATGTTATAGTGTTTTGCTGCTGCCATTGGCCAAGGGACCAACAGATTTGAGAAAATGCTGTCCTGCTTTGCAAGAACACCAAATAAAAAATGAAAAATAACTCATAGCTAACACTTTCATGTTCATTTTCAATATGTCAGAGGGAAATGCTCATTTAAGAAACAGATGATTTTATGTCTGATTTTGAAAGCAAAGCTCTGTTTGGGATCCATCTCCTCATTTCCATATGAGTCACAATAAGATGCAAAGCCCCAGAAGCACACAGTGGGCTGCAAACAGCAGATGCTGAGTTAATCTCCAAACCGTTGTGACTCTTTTTGCTGCTATGCTTTTTGCTCCCAAGAGATTTTTATCAGGGCAGGCATTGCAGTTAATTCTTAGGGATATGGAAAAATATCTAGGGACTGTGGGCCTTGAATCTCTTTTATGTTTATTTAACAGCTGATTCTTATTTATTCATTTGTTGCAGCAATTTTTTTAAATAATGCAAATATTTGAAGGGAAGTGCCTTGATTTCTGCTTCGGACACCCAGGAAAGAAAACATGTGGCAGATATTTCATGACTATATTTTTAACCTTCACATAGGAAAACAGAGGGAAATTTGCACTTCAAACCACAGCTGGAAACAAACCACCCACATACAGAGATAATAAAACATCAAAAGGCCTGTGAAATATGCTGGCACATGTATATATGTTTAAAAATGCACAAAAATGAAGAAATCAGGAACATGAAACTAAAGCTCTTTTCCAGATGTAATATTAGTTATAATAAAGCAAAGCACTAAAATTTTTTAGTCTTTAACTCACAATCAGCTGAAGCGATACGGTAAAAATGAATGTTTTCTGTGGTATTCAGATTGCTGAACATAAACATATCTGCTCACAGGATTGAGAATATTGAAAAATGCAAACATTACTCAGCCTCATTAATTCTATTTGGCTTGAAAACTGTTGTCTTGTGTTCTGGGGAATATGTTGTTTTATTAAAGTGAAAGTTCTGAAAACACACCATGGAATTGTTAATACCATCATCTCAAGGCTCAGCACTGTTGTGTTGAACCCAGCAGAAGCTTCTTGACTTTTGCCAGGGTAATGTGGCTGCTGGAGTAGTTCCACACATGACCCCCTCTCATTTTGACATTACAGCACAGTGGGGAAAATTAAATTCTGCAGGGTGGGCTGTGGGAGAGGTCCAAGACACCACACGGCTGCTGGGGGCCCTGAGCTACCTCCTTTTGGGACACCATGTAGATTCCTGGAGGGGATAGGCTGGCACAGCTAGACATGTGGAATGCTGGAGGTCAGATTAGTGCCCCTGGGACAGGCCAGAGGACTACTGAAAAAACTTGCTGCTACTGAAAAAACTTCCAAGAGCTTTTCTCTTCTATCTGCTGTCATTTTTCTCTCTTAGTCTTTCCTGTGTTTCTCTGTGAGCTGGGATGAAGCCCTGGGTATCCCAAGCTGTCAGGAGCAGAGCAGTCCTGCTCTGCTCTATGCTTCTGCCAAGCAGTGCCACCCCAGCACAGGGAACAGCATCCCAGGGATTACTGCTTTTGGCAGGTGGCCACTGCTGAAGTACATTGCCAAAACCAGAGTTTTTGACCTGGGTTTCTTTTTCTAACTTTCCTTTTGATAGGCTTTTATTTTCCTCTGCAGCTGTTAATGTGTAGGGTATTAAAATGAAGGCTGAGAGTGCTGGAAAAATCCTGTACAGTGAGCTGTGCCCCAGTGCCTGAGGTCTCATTTTGAGGTAGATATGTTATCAGACATGAAACTGGAAATACCAGCTCTCACTTGATGGGCTTTTCTTTGGTAGAGGAATAAAGGTACTAAGCATCTTTAGCTGATAGTCATTGCTCTTTTTATATCAAAGCTTTCTTATCTACTTGGCAAGGATTCAGGGATTTTCTCTCTTTCCTAGGTGCCCCTGCAGTATGTTTGTTGTAATCTCTCACGTATCCTCATTATGCTTTTTGCTTCACATTAATAAGAAATGAAGAAGTCAGGTTGCATTAGTTTTCTTATCTTATCCATCTCTTTTAAGAATTCCTCCCCAAAAGTTAAATGCCCTCTTTTCACTTGACTTTCTCATTACCCTTTTCTATGAGCTTTTCTTCTCCACTCTGTGCTCACAATATCTTTGCTCTGTAACCTGAGTTGACCTCCCCAAAGCTTTTAACAAAATGATTAAATACAGCTTACATATGCGCTTTGCACACTCCAGCATTATTCTTATATGTATAAATATACTTCTGCTGAGTTTTTAATCCTTTTCTTATGCCTCCCTCCCTCCCTCCCCACGTTTTTATGCAAGTGGGTTTGTTTTATCTGTCCCAGGAGACACTGTGAGCTGTGATGGTTTCTCCTTAGCACTTCTGCCACTCTCTACTGGCTATAGTCAGATCTGTTCAGCTCTCCTGCAAAGGCCGGCTCTGATGCTTCAGTTTTGCTCTGCCATAAAAAATTATCTCAAACGCTGATGACTTCAAATCCACAAGAAGCAGAGATAGGCAGAAGCTGTGGTATTTGGATTTGGACTTGGATTTTAAGTTCTACAGAGTTCAGGCTATCTTGATCTGCCTAGTATAATGATAAAGGTTGCAAGTAAAATAGCAACTGAGGTATCTCTCATTCTAATGATAAGGAAACTCACAAGCCTTTAGTTTGGCACCAGCTTCTTCTAGAAGAAAAAGTTAATTTCCAATTGACCATTTATCAGTCTTTGAGTTCCTGATTAACAAACACTGGCTTTTGTAATGAGATGGGAAACACTGCTCAAAGCCATGTGACTTCTTTGTGAAATGTTAATGTGTTCCCTTCTCTGTACCAAAGGGGGGAAAAGAGAGTGATGGCATGTTATTTGGTAATGTACAACTGTATTTCTAGGTAACTCTGACATGATCTCAGAAAAAAATAAATGCTACAAAGGGGAAAATAGCAGCTCTGTGGCCCTCCCCAGTACCAAGAACCAGGCCATGCAAAATGACAAAGTGGAGGTCTGACTTGCCTGGGTCAGTGTCCTAAAAGGTCTCTGAAACACCACAGGCTTCATTGCTTTATCATGCCAAAGATACAAGGGACTTTTGGTAAAGTGCTGATGCAAAATACTATGGGATGGCTGCAGTAGCTGCTGTTGAGTCACATTTTACTCCTTGCTTACAGTGCCACTCTTTGAGTACCATTTCACAGACCCTAAAGGGAATGTAAGGAATGCTGTAATTTCCACCATCTAGAAAAAAGGCTGTTGTATGATAGAAAACCAGCAACAACTTGTCTCAAAGAATATGACATAGTCCACTGACCTGTAGGCATCTGAGATACCACAAGATGAGGGGGCATGGCTGCAAAGTTGCAGGAGCTCCACAAGACCCAGAGGAAAAGAAAATGCTGCTCAGAGCATGAACTGAATATCCTTTCATCTGCTGGCATTGGAGAGACCAACCTGCAAGTGAAAATGACACATTGACAGCTGTAAGCCTTTTGGTCAGTGCCTCCATTTTTCTAAAGCAATTCCTTCAGAACATACAGTTCCTGGATTCCTCTTTATGAACTCTGTTATCAGTTATTATGTTGGTATGTTCCCTGCTCTTTGTGAGCAGCGAGTGGTGAGAATACAAACCAAAGTGCTGCTTCTGAGCCCATGCCCTAGTGAAGCAGGTTTTTACATCAGTTTTCTGCCTATATCTTTTATTTTTTTTTTTATTTTTATTTTTTAATTAAAAAAAAGAAGAGTGCTTCACTGCAGCTCAAAAATTCTCTGTTCCATTGATGGTGCTTTGGCATAGCCTCCAGCCTCCTGCAGTGAATTGTGTCTGATGCAGCTTTGATCCACAATATATCTCCTATTTCCCTCAGGTGCTCTCCATTTTCTTTTAAACTGTGAGCCAATGCTCACAATTCTTGGAAGGACTTTTACACATATGCCAAAAGAATGCTTTTAACCAAGGACTTCTGACTGCATGTGCTGTGAAAGACAGTGAAAAAGGGGACAGGGAAGCATGGTGGAAATTTTCTTCCCCTTTTGAAGTCCTGCATGAATGTGCTGCTTTGGAGGGAGAGTGCTGCCCAGTGCTGAGGGGGTGTGTTGGGTTGGATGGGTGTGCGTGTGTGTGTCCTGATGCAAACAAAGATGCTCCCCTGTTACTGTGACACAGATAGAAACACACAGTAACGCACACAACAGGTGTTCAGGCAGAGAAGAAGAAAGGAAGTCTCTACTTTATTGTTGACCTCGTATATATAAGTTTCGGACAGTGATCAGAGATTGGACAGAGAAGTTACCACCTCTCCATCTTCACTGGTCACTTGAGAAGTCTACGAGGTGATATCTTTTCACAAAGGAATCCAAACATGATCCTTGTTTATCTTACAATTCGTGAGAACTGACTCTGCTATACTAAAACAAATCAGAAGGCTGATTTTCAGGGACAACACTCCCCTTCCTTTAACAGCTGTCTTGTAAGGAATCCAGCCACTACCAATGGCACTGCCATCAGATCGTTTTTATACAAGGCAGGGGAAGGGCAAAACCACATTATCTCTGTAGACTGTACTTCCATCACAATTTTGTAGTTTTAAGTTGCATAAGCATGCAATCTCATTTAAATCCTGGATACTTATGCACATGTACTGCTTCTGAAGACACTACTTCTGCCTTTTACAGTGTCGTGAAATAGCATTTACCTAAAAATAGAAATTTAAATTTTGATCTAAACAACTTTACAGGTGTTAGAATTAGTGTTTTAAATACCAATTCATCAAATACTGGAAAGTCTGCCTCTCTTAACCAGCATGGTATGAGGATCGTGAGCCACCTGAAGGGATTTGTGGGGTGTGTGGTGCTTCTGAGTGTGCGCAAAATTATCTGAGATAGATTTGGGATAGCATTTCCTTTTTGCTGCCTGGACCCATGGAACTTTGTTATCCTGTTGGCTGCCTTCAAGTCTTACACTGAGTAACTCTCTGGAGTGAAAGCTGGTGTTGGGGGAGATAATAACAAGATGGGGCACTCTTTACACTCATGGGTGTAAGGATGAGAATTTTTATTGCCCAGGACTTTGCTGGATGGTTCTCAACTAGGGACATGATTGTTTAGCAGTAAAGACCCAAACCCTGCATAAGGAGACTCACACCCAGAGTTGTGTTCCCTGTTTGTCCAAAAGGAAGAGGATAGCCAAAACAATTGATCTGAAAGATTTAGCATTATTAGTACTGTACTGAGTTTGACGGGCCATTTCCTTCCTATGTGTATATAAAAACTGATCATAAATGGAAAAACATGCAAGAACTATAGATTAGGAACATAAACTGTTAACTTGTTTGGCTTCATGTCCCCCCTTCTCCAACAGAGAAAGATGGGCCATATCATAGATGTGAACAAAGTAAATGTCAAGTAAAGGGAGAAAAATGAGTGTATGAACATTTGCATACATACAGGAGAGAAAATCTTGGGCAATTTTCTTATGGCATTTTTTTTGCTCTTGAGATGAATTTTAAATAACAGGAAGTAATTCCCTCTAGGGTTTTCTATAAATGATGATTTATATAATTTTGCCTCAAGGCAATTCCTGTGATATATAGATAAAAATATATCAATATTTGTGCAGATACATCTGCTATAGATGAGTCATGTTTCTTCAATTAAAAATTTATTCTTGATGCAAACATTTTCTAAAAGTTGTCCTGTTCCCCCATTCATCTCCTGTTGCATCCTCCAGTTTTCCTACACTTAAAAAGTTATTTTTATTAAAAGAAAATGTTTGGAAATGTCCTGGGGATTTTTGTTAAGTAATTTAGCGATAAAAATACATTAATGTATATTTATATAATTCCAGTGTCAGCTCATGAATTGTGTTGACATTGCAATCCTGTAGACTTTGTTCTAAAGGAAGCAACAAGTCTGGCAGAGGATTTTAATTTGCAAATGGGTTGTACAAGTCAATCCCAGTCAGATGCAGTGACACTGTCTTTGGAATACAGCAAGTCCCAGTTGCAGATTTATTGAAGGTCTGTACCCTTTCCTTCATGGGTGGGGTTTGTGGTAAAGAAGAGCAAACCCATTCATAGCACCTATTCCAGCTTTCCATTTCCATACAGCTGTGCTATTGAAAGCAAACCTGCTGTTCCTCTTTAGTGGGATACACAGTCAGTCTTGGATGAAACAATGTTTTACAAAAATCTGGCAGAAATCTGTAAATATACTTTGAATGCCCTAAATCTAAAGAGCAAAATATTCAACTCTATAGCTAAATATAATCAATTGATCAGTAGCGCCCATCTTTGGTATTTGTTTGTATTTTTGGCCATTGTTCTTGAAGCATGTTGCTGTATTTTCTTGAATATCTGAATGCTTTAAAATTAGGTACATATATAATTCAAACTTGTAAAAACACTGGCTGATTTGAATCAAAGAATAATAAATTTCTAAGGATTTCTTGAGCTCAGAGCAACTTCCTCAAATGAATGCAAAAGATAAAGAGAGAGGTTAAAAAAACCTAACATGTTTTGATTACAAGAGGCTGGATGTTATGCAACCTTTTTTTGCTGGTGTTTTCAAGTCACTTAGGAAAATTTTTGTTCACCAGAATTGGGTTTTCCATCAGGAATGTTTTAGTTTTTTTGAAAATAAATCTTGGGGAAGTTGATGAGAAGCCTACATACTATGACAGAAAATAAAAAAAAAGAAATATTTGGAAATATTAAATTTTAATCTTTCATACAAAACTGTTTTTTGAACAGACTGCATTCTGTCTTTCTGTTTCCCTTGTCTTTTTATAGATCACAATATTTTGCTTCTGTATAGAGTTAAAACATTTACTTCTCACTCTTGTGTAATAAATAAATGAACCAGTTTCCTGTTTTCATTATTTCTGCTTCCTCAGTAACTTCCAGCTGTTAATTAATGAGTGTGATCAAATGATTTCTGTAACATTATTTTAAGCAATTGCTCAGTGTAATTTTGAACTCAGAAGTCACACCAGTTGTGCAGCAACCCATCAGATGAATGCTGGAGGGATTTGCTCCCTCAGAGGTAATCCCTGTTGTCATCACCAGTCCCTGTCAAAGAGAGCAGAGCACAGCTGGCCACACCAGCTCCTGCTAAACTAGAGAGCAAAACAAGGATCATGCAAAAGGAGAGAAACTCTGGTATAAATAAAATAAAACAGCATTAAACCCTTCTAAACTTCTGCTTCTTTTGGGTCTTGCTAAAGGGAATTTTACTCGCCGTGACCATTACTCAGCCAGTGAGGCCAGCCAGGGTCACTGTGGCTCCGTCCCCGCTGTGCTGCACGCAGCTCCTGCCAGCCCCAGGAGGAGGTGCTGGAATCTGCACCCGCACCCTGGGCTGTCCATCAGGGGCTGAGGCTGCCAGGCGCTTTGGGAAGGAGTCATTGGGAGGAATGGGGCACTCAGTTTTCAAAGGATGGGGTTTGTGACTTGTGAAGTTTCTCACTATTACAGATAGTCATGAGTTTTAGTTTCTTTCCTTTCCATTTTTTTTTTTTTTTTAAGGGAAGAGCTAAAACACACTATAAATTGAAATAAGGAACAAGTCTCCAGATTCTTCATAGGATAGGTATTGCTGTTGTGCACGGGGTAGAATGTACTCTACTTTCCCTTTTCTCGTTCCAGGAGCCTTCAGTGATGAACAGACATATATCTAAAAACTATTGCATTTGCTTCAGTAAAGCTGGATGTAGTGATACCAGAAATGGGTTCTGTAGGCTGTTGAAGAGATTCTTCATTGAAACTGGCAGTCACACTGGGAACCAGCTGTTGGCTGTAGGTAGATTTTTAAAGTATTTTTGAAAAAGCTAGAGGATAATTCTAAATTTCTATAGCACAAGCCAAGGTAATTCTCTGAGCAGTCTAACCAAGAAAATTGCACAAGTCCTTGACACAATACTACCAGATTTGATATAGCTTTTCTCAGTGATCCCTCGTACTGGAGACTTAAAGAAAATGTAATGAATTCTGTGTGGGTATTGTAATTGGTACGCAGGGTGTGAAGGAAAAAATATATAGAATATGTTCAGTTACAGTCTCAGGAAATAGTAAAACCTCCCTGGTTTATAGAGCCTGTAAAGGTGCTCTACTGCAGCTGGCCATCGTAATGATAAAATACATTTTATGTGATCACAGGCAAGTTCTCCCTGTGTGTTGAGCAAATCCCTGTGAGCTTCTACTTTATAGATATACTTGTATTTATCTACATTAAAGGCTGCTTGGAGACTGAGGTCTTTGTGTGAAACTCATTATTGTAGAAAGTCAAAATAGTATTTTGCAATCTTAAGAGTAAAACCTAACTTCCAGCTCCCAGGGTGTTACTAGCTGGGAGAACTTTACCCAGGTGAGTCACATTGAGGAGTTGTGAATACAATTTTACTGATAAAGTAAATAAGCTACCACCTTTGTGGTTTAAGAAGGATTTAAACAAGGAAGGTGCCAGCTTCTCCTATTCCAGTCGTTTTAACACGAAAGCAGAAGCTGCTCCCCACCTTTCAGGAAAGCCAAAGTATACTATAGAGTGTGTTTTGAGTAACAATTATTCACAGCACTGGCAAATAAAAATAGGTTACTGCTAATTTTGTATGAAACACCTTCTAAGTAAATACTAATCTTATTGTTAGAAATTTCTTTATTTATGCTTTCTCATAGAAAAACTTCTTGTATGTGACTAAGACACAGAACTCTCAAAAATTAATATTAAAATAGCTGTATGTTTTGGAATTATAAATTAGAAAGTATGGTACATTAGAAAAAAGTAGTCTTCATTTGCAAGTGCTAATTCAATTTCTACTTTATTACATCAACATTTGGGAGTAGTAGCCTTATTAACAGGAATGAGTGTGCTTATAGTCTGAGAATAAACATTGAACAAATTCAGTGAAGGTGACCCTTTTTCCTTTCAATTATCAAGGTTAATTATAAAATTAATTAGGTCAATTTTTTACCTTTGACTAGGAGAATTTACCTTCTTTCAGCTTTGACACAGAACCTGGATTTTCAGTCAAAGATTCTGCCTCCTGGACTAAACTCTGTAGTTTTGTGACATCCTTTTTAAAAACTCTTCCATGTTTTTGCTACTCAAATGATGTCAGATTACTGAACTCAAATTAGAGACTGTGTATTTGTTTTATCTTGTCATTATCCTTTTCCTGGTCTAATTCAATAATGAAATCTGCTTTTATGAAATAGTTTAACAATTTAACAGGAAGCAGATTAAAAATTAATTGGTTTCTGTTCTTTTATTGTACTGCCTGTTATAGTTGCAGCTATAATCTAGAACACTGACATGAGTCATGAGTAGAATATTACCTTTATTTCTGATTTGTTTATCCCCATAATTATCCTGATTTCTGTTCTTTGGCTCTTATAAGTATAATGAGGACTAGCTGAGGACATTAATTTTGCTCAAATATTCTGCTGCTGTCTGGCACATTCTACGTGCATTAACTATGATTGAATCTTGAATGGCATGAAGGCCTCAACATCATAGATGTGATCAGGCTAAGCACAGGCATTCTTCTCAAGAGCTTGTAGGCTAAATAAACATGGGTTAATTGGCAAATACAAAAAGGTCTGGATAACAAATAATTATCTCATTTTCTGGTGGGTAACAGAAATTTTAATTGATTTGCCCTCTGTGACAAATCTGTGCCTGGATCAATAGTTTAATCTGAGTCTGAAATTTATTGCCTTAATGAGAAGGACATCTTATTTCAGCTGTAATATGACCCTTTCCTGATTAAGCAGACTGAGAAAGCATTAGTAGTTAACTTCTGCAACCTTCTGCCTCCTAAAAATTAACAGAGGGACTAATTTTGCAAGGTAAGGAAACCTTTCTGGGTGGTGGCAAATATTTCTCTTCCATTGCCAAGGAGTTTGAAGTCTTGTTAAAATAATAATACTACAGAAGAAATAAAATCACCAGGTCAAATAGGAAAGGATTAGAAATGGTTTGCATACAGATCATAAGAGATAATTAAGCAGCTGGACTCCCCTTTGTCATTGGAGGGTATAAAGATACTCTGTTGGTCAGCTTCTAAAGGAAAATTCTGCTTGGTCTCCTTTTACTCTGATGATCCCACTTGTTTCCTCTGCTCATGCTTTCACTATTCCCACATTTTATATTCCTTCTCATTATTATTTCAGACAGAGCCTTTCATTATGTCTCCCTTTTTTTTCAAAGCAGTTTAGATGGTCTCTGGCAGGAGTACCAGCAGTGCAGTTGTAACCCTGTCTCCCCTTTCTGTGCAGCTCCAGCCTCCAGGGCACGGCTGGTGCTCTACTGCAGCCCACTCAGCAGCAGCCCAAAGGGGTGTGTGCCACTTCTCAGCACTGCACACCGCAGCACCTCTCAGCTGCACCTTTTACGAGGGTCATTATCAGCCCCCTACCTCATAAACCAGTTCAGAGAAAACAATTGGCCCTGTTCTCCCCATGTGATTCGGAGCACCCAACACTCCAAAACCTGAGTCATTGTCTGCCAAGGTCTCATCCTTGGAGAGTAGCTCCTTGTGTTTAACCTGTCATAGCCATTCTAGGAGCAGAATGGTCTTTTTTATTTTAGCATAACTGACAGGCAGCCAGTATGCTCATCAACCTTAGTGAACTCTGCTTCTATATGAAGATCCATTTGTCATCAACAATGAACTCTTTCAGCATTACAAAAGTCACTAAAATATTTAATATTCTGCCTTTAGTGGGAGGGGCCATCCAGAAAGCACCAATGCTTCTGCTGGGCTATTTACTTAATAGAAGATAGAACCAACTAAATATGATTGTTTTCCTTATCTCAAGGCTATCAGGGATAGGGATCTTCAGTTATCCTAATTACCCTATAAGCAGAGGAGAAGAAAAGGATTAGGAGGATTATATATATATATAAGAAAGTTGCAACAAAACTCTAAATAGAACTCTTACATTTCCTCTTCTCCTTATCAGTTTTTGCCATATAAAGAATTTTTTTTTTTATTAAGAGATCATCAAAGTGTCCTTTCTCACTCAAATTATCATATCTTAGCTGGCTTTTAGCTATTGAGCAATCTGTTTTTCCTCTATCTATGAGTTTGCCCCTCCATATTATTTCCTGCTTTTATGTCATCACTCTGTATTTGTACTCCTGTGCCTTCCTGTGGTTTCTCAACTGTCATAACTTCAATGCAAGAAAATCCACTGTCTTTCCCCATTTCTATTATAAACTACATACGTGATTTCCTTTGAGTATTAAAAGCAGGAGTCTAATAAAATTCAAATATTTGTTACTTCATTGGAGATGAAGACCAAATAAATATCTCCATGACTATGCCCTTACATTTCATTGCCCACAGCTATGAGCTATGGGTAGTAAAAAAGATAGAGCAAGTTTTCATTTGTGAGTAATATTCAAGAATGCCATGAGCCAGTAAAATGCTGTAAACTGGCAGCCAGTTGCTTTGAATTTTGTTGGGAAGTATCTCAGATCCACCCTTCTTTACACTGCTGAGAGCCTGTCTTCCCTGTGCCTAAAGCTCAAGCGATCTGCAGGTGGCAGTGAGGAATTCCAGCTGAGGAGGCTGCTCACTGCTTTGGTGCCCCTTGTTCTGCTGACCTGTTTCCTTTTGCTGGAGGAGATTAGGGTACACTGGCACACCATGTAATCACAGGGCTCTGTCTGTGCAGTACAAGCCACAGGAAAGGAGCTTACATTTCTCTTTTAATAAGTCAAACTTGTTTAAACATGTACAGTCCCGGCTTGTCAGCTCCCTGCTGCTGTGGCTTAACTTTTGTGCCTTGCCTTGTCCTCAGACAAGTCCCAAAAGTCACTTGCCTATACCTCAAGCAAACGTCTGAACTGTTTGTTAGCAGAAGGGGAACACTTCTGCTAAACTGCTGTACAACCCTAAAAATGGAGCTAGAGATAATCAAATAATGGTAATTTCAGTCATTTTTTTTATCCTTGCACGGAGTATTTAGCAAGAATTTTGAGGATTGGAAGTATTCTTGCCAAGATAGTCACTTGCCATATTCAAAATGTTTTTGAATGCAGTAAGCAAAACACTTCCAAAAACATTCTAAAAACTCAGGGAAAATGTACTGTTATTTATGGAATTGCAATGGGTATACTCCATTTTCCCCACCTAGAGATGTAGAGAATCATGATCACAGTAATACTGGAATGGGTCAAATATTTATGTATTGACAAGAGAAGGGGAGCCTCCAGAATCACTTTACAGTGTCCAAAATTGGGAACAGATTTGGGTTTGACTTGGAGTGAAGATAAACCCAGTAGTCTGGGCACCACTGCTTAACTCTACAAAAACAACTGAATTAAGGTGGAGGGAGCTGTAGGATTAATAGTACACGAACAACCCCAAAATGAGCACATTAGGTGTATAAGCCTCCCAATCACAGCAAACTTTTTTTTTTTTCCCTGCAATTAAACCTTTGTTTTATGGTTTATTAACTCACCATGCCCACAGAGAGGTGCTTTTGAAGGGAAAGCCACCAAGAATACAATGGTGCTACTGGAGTGCATTTTTAAAATGCAAGTCAAGGTAATTTTGCAAATGGACAGTGCCTTCTCATTGAAAATTTAATCACCCTGTACATGGGGTTGATAGCTGGAGCAGAGCTAATGTCTCCATTCATTTATCCTTTCATCTTGGGATGTTGCAGCTCAGTATGGAAGAACAGCAGAAATCAGTGCAGTGACTTCGGCAATTATCACAATATTTACTGTGTTTCATGAGAACGAGACTGATTTATATGGTCTGCAGGTAGCCTGAAGGAATGGCCTACTCAATTTCCTTTCCCTTGATACAAGGTCAGGATCAGTGCAGCAGACAAAGGGAGCTCTACCACCCCAGTACCCTGCACTCATTCTTCAGGCAGACTGAAGCTCCAGTTTGCTTCAGGGTATCAAAGAGCTGGTAGCAGGTACTGCACCAGAACACCAGTGGCCACAAACTCAGTGAAGTTTCCTTCTTTGATGGATTTCTCTGAGAAATGATGACCCAGAAGTAGCTATGAAGATTTCCTCTGTCCTGTGAATATTCCCTGTTCCTTTGAACAGGAAATATTTTAAAGTCAGATGGTAACAGGAAGCTTTACAGCATTTTCCTTAAATTATCTTGTCTTAAAACTTGAAAGAATGCTTCTCCATGAGAGATTCATTGCAAAACCACAGGCATTTGCATGACATTCAGTGTCCTTTTTACTCTCTGCTCTTGGCTGACTGCATTTAGCTGCTTTTCTTTATGACTACTAGAAGGTTCAGACATTTTATCACTTCACTCCCAGTCTAAGATCCCTTTTTTTTTTCAGCTCATAGTAATTGTGTGAAATGGCTTTCCATTCACTTTTATCAAAAGCTGGAGTCCTGCTGGGGCAGCAGCAGATCAGTAACATGACTGATCTCTCTGGGCTGGTAGGATGCACCCACTGCTCCTCATGCCTTCATCCTTCAGCTCAGTGAGAGGGGGACTGCAGAAAACTCCACTAATGCACAAATGCAGCTTGTTCATTTGGGGGAGGGGGGCTTGCTCGTGGTTTGTTGTTGTTGTGTTATTTTGAAAGGCAAAACAAAGCAACACAGCCTCGTCTGAGGGAGCACCAGAATTCAAATGTGGTATTCTTGTCAATTAGCCCCCTTGGAGTAATACAGAGGCATGTTCCTTTATTGATACCCTACTAGTTTTGAGGAATCCTGACTAAGAGGATGGCCTCATTTGTCTGTACCAACACATCCAGGGAGGAAAGTTGTATTGCAAATACAGCAGTGACACCTCATGAGTGAAAAGAAGCTTAGACAACCTGAGTCTCTGCACGAGAGAGGGAAAGATGCAGGGACAAACCCAAAGTCACTGAGAAAGCTGGATATAAGCATAACCTAGACATGATGGTCAGACAAATCTGTGCATATGTGGGCAGATTTGGGCAGAAGAATTAATGTACTTAATCTAAAGAGCAAGAGCTGTTAAAGAAAACTAGATATCTACATTAGGGAAGAAAAACGTTCCTGAAAATGTTTAATAGGTGAACTGAGAGACTGGAATTATAAAACATTTCTGACTAGCTCACCAGGATATTGGGAAAAAATTATATTCTGCAACAGAACTCAGGACAATTTGTGCTACTTTCTTGCAATAAGACACCATAAAGAAGGATATGGTAATTATGTGCAGTTCCTTATATCAGCCGCTGATAGATACCTATAAGTACTGCAACAGCTTGCTAATGTTCAAATACTAATCCCCTAGTATTTGAATAAATACCTGAAGTAAATACATTGATGAAACGTCTCATAAACTGCCAGGTGGGTAAGGGGCTATCATGAAAGTAACATAAGTAGATGCTCAGTTTTGGTCTTTGCACAAGCTCTTCCTGAGCAGGTCTGTGGGTGGACAGATCAGAGATCACCGGAAGGCACAGAGGTTTAAAGAAAACTGCACTTAGTTTTATGATGGAAATTCACATAGGCTGCACCAGAATGTGAAGACCAAATATGTCAAGGTAAATTCCTGTGAGTTGTAATTTAGTTTTCAGTAATTAATCTGGGACTACTAAAACTATAACCTTCCTCACCAAATTTTCTTGGAGGTAACTTGGAGGCCAACCTGAAAAACTATTTGTTGTTATCTGAAACATCAAAATGTGAAAGTTTTATGTGATTATGTGTTTTAAAAGATACTTTCAATTAGAGGACAAATTTAATAATTAAAAGAAAATCCCACAGTGAAACCTATAACTTTGTAATCATTTGTAGTAATTCTCAGAGCCAGCAGCATGTTAGACTGAGACTGTGCAGTATTTCTCCTCCCTGTCTCCTAGAGGAACCATCACTGAACTGAGCACCTTTTGCATTCTAGGTTTCTCAGAATTCAATAATGATCCCAATCTGATTTGTTTTCTTCCTCTCCTCTCCACCCCCTCCCACCCCACCTCCCCCAAACATCATGGCAATCGTAAAATTCAATGTCTTGAAGTCTCATTATTCTTCTGAGAGTGACTATTTTCTCATTTCATGGTAGCTTACAAGGCTGATTGTTTTCTTGGAGCAAGGCATTCAGCCTTGGCAGGGCAACACACTTAGTCACTTTGTCAGTGACAGGGTGGCTGGAGAAGCAAGAGCCATGTGGCCTTTCAGCTTCTCCTGCTCCTGATGTGCCATCTCCATGGTCTTTTCCTGTGGAACCAGTCCCAGCATTCTAAATCTGAGAGAGCAAATTTGATTTGCAATCAAAATATTAGTCAGGTTTTCCTTCAGAGGTATGATTTTCATTCCTTATCTGCTGATTAGACATTTTATCTTTGTAATGTTATTTATTTAAAACAGTTTTTTTGGCATGAGATGTTTGTTTGCTATTCAAATGTAAGTGGGGCTATGGGTGCCCTCAAATAAACACTGGCTTTAAGCAGATGTACATCTGTAGGAAACAGATGGAAAACCAATCATGTGCTTCTTCAGGTAAAAGTGCAAAGTAGTGTTCCTTCAAAGTTTTTTTCAACCCCTTTATTTCACATCATGCATCACACAGCAGTGCTAGTCAAAAAAAAAAAAAATCCTCTATTGGCCTGAATATTCTAACACAGAATATAAGGTGCCCATAGGTGAAATTGGTAGGGCAAAAAAGAAGAAAACACCTAATGAACCTTTTTTTTTCCTACTACTTTTAGCTTACAAGCAGTCATTTGCTAAATAATCCTCTTTTTAGCATCTGTTTTTCTCCTTGCTAAATATGTTCTACTAAAATGACTCCACCTGACTAATCATTCCTCAAGCATTTAAACACACTAGCTAATTGGTTTGCAGGGGTTAAAGCAAGTGGTTGGTAAGCCTCAGATAATGCTGATAACATTCAGGGATTTGGATGATTATTCAAAATTTACCCAAACTCATCTCAGCCTCCTCTGGCTAAAAGCTCAGTGAAGACTGTCATTTTTTATTGTTTCACTTGGCCATAAAATGCAGCGGGTCTTTTGCTCGTGCTGCTGCCTTCCAGTTTTCCTTAAGACTCTTTCTCTATAGAAAAATATTCCTTTCAAACATTTCAGATTGTATAGGTGAAGAATCTACCTAAATGGATGGCAGACTGAGAATGGCTTTAGGTCCTGGGTTTAGGACATCATATTCTCCACATGTTGCACTCACACCCTTTGCCTCTGCTGCTAAAGGGGGGTAAAAGACACTGAGGGATTTGACGGTTCCCTTTGGAAATACATGAGCACTCTCCCCCCCTTCCCCTCTCCCCAAACTCTGGGATGGTATTTCATCACTATCTGAGTGATCATAGAAAGTTTAACCTGCAAAATTATGCGCTGTAAATGACAACCATTTTACTCTCAAGGTGAAAGACTTGGAGACAGAGAGAAAGAAAGAAAAAGAGAGAACCAGTTTCCATGACAACCCAATGAAACTTACACACCATAGAAAAATGTCATTTTCTGAAAAAGACTGAACTTCATGGACAAGAGGTACAGTACATCAGAAAGGAAATTGCTGTTTTAAATGAAAAGCTCATTTGCATTTATGGTTTTGAGTTTCATTCTCTAGTTACAAGACCCAATTGTAGACAATTTATTAGTGAAAATTATATTCAACATTTCAGGTGAATAATGTGGATTACGATCTAGTTCAGCCAGAAGTTCTTTGTGGCAGACTCGGGTTCAGAGAACGCAGGTATGGATGAATTCTGCTTTAGCTGGGCTTATCCTGCAGCATCAGAGAAGTTATTGACATTTTACATTTCTAATAGACCTTGCAAAGTCAGGATCTGTCTGTAGCTGTTGAGACTCCTGCCACAGCTTGCAATTTCAGCACCTAAAGTTATACCTCCTAGATTCCATGTTACCTGTGATACCATCAATCACCATCCATTGTAAGCCACATCGCATAGGAGAGCATTTTATGATGAGCATTAGCATCGTTATATAGCAAAGAGCATTGTTAATGAAGCATGGAAAAAGAATAAATTCAGCTAATGGGTATATGTGTCAAATTTCAATTAGGGGTATGTTGGAAAGTGAAAGAGAGCGACGAGCATACAAATTAAACCTTTGACCTTCAGAGTACAGGGAGAAAAACCTGAGAGAAAAGGGAGATGTTCAGAGATGTTTTCCTAGCTGAATGCTGAAAAGTCTGAGTGCAAACTTTGAAGTACTCTTTTCTCTTTAATTACCATTATTTAAGAAGTGACTCAGAAAAATTCTGTTTTGATTCAGCTGGTTTGTTGACAGCTATATTACTGTTTGTTCTATTTGCTGTGTGTGGGAGAAATAAAAATAGGGAGCAGTTTATGGTGATGGCAGAAAAAAAAATCTCACCTTTGTGAAGTCTAGGAAGAGGATAATAAAGCTTATGCTTCCCAGCCTGTGAAGTGCTACTGCAAAGAACCTCCTCACTCCTCTTAGGCTTTCAAACAGGTCTTAGTTGAGTCAAAGAGTGTTTTAATGCATAATCTGATGTGCATGGCTTTTGAATGCAAATAAACAGTAGTGCGGGATTTGCAGCTGGAGCAAAGCTGAGCAAGCTGCAAGGGCTGGACATGGCTTGAGGCACCTGGGAAATTTGTAGCTCACATCTGCTGTGACAGTGAAGGAAGCGATGGTTCACCTACACAGCAGTGGGCTCATACAGGTGCTACTGCAACCCTGCACATGTGATTCAACACCAGCTGCTCTACTAAAGAAGTGTCCAAAGAATTCAGCTTGAGTTTAATAAGCAAAATTGCCACTGCATAAACCCACATACATGAGGGTTTAATTCAACTCATTTTTCTGCATGAGGCATGAGGGACTGTTTCACAAAGCACTGAGGCTTGTGTGGAAAAGTACTAAGAACTGAACCCATGTCCACTGCCCTGGAAAAATCCAACATGCTGATGCTTTTCTGACTTGCTGACTGCTAGAGAAGCTTCATGGGATGCTTATGTGTGAAGTACACCTGAGGACAGCACTGGGACAGACACCTCTGCCAGTGCCCTGTCAGATTAAAAACAGCAGGCAGGAAGCCACCTCTCATTGCCAGCCTAGCAAGGAAAAAACCCACACTTGTATTATTTCCCCACAATCAATTAATACAATTTATACTTCGAGGTTCCAAAAGTAGTTGAACATATGGCCAGGAGACCAACCCTTGATAGACCTTAAAGTGTTTTCTTGAGTTGTCACCATGAGAGTTCATTTCCCACAAAAGTCCATAATTTTGAGGATCTCCCTTATCTTTTCTTTGCCTTTTTTTAATCACAAAAGCCTCTGGATCCTTGACAGTGCAAGTCTTTCCTCTCATCTCTAGACACCTCTCCTGCCCTGTGGGTGTGTGCAGCCAGCTGCAGGTTTGAACACAGCAGGGCTCTAGTTTATGTCAAATTCAACACACGAGGCAAGACTATAGTTACATGCTGGGTAGTAAAACCTTCAAAGCATGAAGGGGAGGAATTTCTGTGTCTTGGGGACAGTTCAGTGTCAAGCAACCCCAGGCTCACCAGGAGATGCCCACATGGGCCTGGAAAGACTTTGATGCCCTCTAGCTGGCCCTTCGCCTGCACATTTGGTTTCCATCTACAGAGGTATAGCAGATATTTCAAACATTGCAATCCCTATTTGCTGAAGACTGAGTTTGTTGTAAGTGTATGTAAATGACTGCTATCAAAAGCATGTGTTACATAGAGAACTGTGTTTTGCTTCTTCAAAAGCTCAAATAAGGACTAGAGAGATGTTGAGTTTATCCTTCATTCAGAATTACTAACATTTTTCTTTTTAAGTTTTCAACTATGACAGGTATCTCAGAAATATTGCGTGATTATTCTTGGCATCTGATAATGGATATATGGATAGCTAATTATCCTGTTGAATCATATAACGCCACTTTTGCTTCTGACAGAATGATGTATGTCCCTGTATGTAGGTAATACAGGTGTATTTCTAAACGACAAAATTTACTTTGACAAATCCTGCAGCCTGAAACCTTAAATTCTCCTAATTCTTTCAGAACACCTATTAATGGCAGCACCTATTTAAGACTTATTTTCCATCTTTTACTTTCACAGCTAGAAAGAAAATATTTTCAGAAGAGTATCTTCTCTAGTCTAATGAACATCTACATGTATAATTAGGACTATATTGATTTGGTTTAATAGCATAAATAGGTAACATTATTGTTATTGGATAAATATTATTCTGTGGAATAATATCCTATCTTAATATTCTCATTTACAGGGTTAGATAAGGAGGAATCATCTGTGAACTTCCTGCAATATTTGTTTTCAGCTTCTGTTAAGTGAAAATTCTTGCCAGAAAACTCATCAATAAAATATTCAGGGAAGTTTCATTTGCTCTCGTGTATTGAACCATAGGGAAATACAATCCTACTTTTGAATTTTTAAGAGCCACCTCTTGGTGAATAGGGGCTGTCTTTAAAAGCAAGCCCCACATAATCTAATGTTCGCCAGGCACTGCAATGCTCAGATAGTGCAAAGGAGGTGGGATATCTGTGGGCAGATACAGCAGGTTGGTCCAGGGGAGTGAGGTCCTCCAGTGTCTCACATGCACTGACACAAAGATGGAGCAAGGAAAGCAGGGGAGGGATCCAGCACTGCATTAACAATTCAGAGTTTTCACTGCCTGCATCAGTGTTACCTGTGGGGAATTTTTGCTGTTTTGGCAGATTTTTTCCAAATACCTTCAAGCTTCAGATAACTCCTTTTCCTTTCCACAAGCAGCCAAGAAGATCAGCTGAGTACTGCAGGCTTAGTCCTGCCAGGTAAATTGCCCACAGTTATACCACTTCTTGCTAAAGTCAGGCTGGGGATCTGGACCCAAAGCTACAGCTCATTTCTCTCTTGCTAGCGAGAATGGAGACCTGCCCTTCTTTCCAGCTATGGATTTCCTTACTGATTAGAAAAAATATCTAATGCAATTTAAATCTGACATTGGGGTGGTGTCAACAGACATAGAGACATTCCTCAGTACATTAGGAGGAGGAGTTGGGTGAGCCAGAGAAGAAATTAGCCTGCTTTAATTTAGGGCTGGGTATGCACACTGCACCAACAACTCAGCATGCTCTGAGAGTCAAATAGATTAAATGCAGCAATTTATTGCCAAGATGAAGGATTTAAGCACAGTGGATATGTGTTTATGTTTTACACCTCTAACTTTGCCTCGTGTTGTGCAGACTTTAAAATTGCACCAGTTAGAAGAGGATGAGTATGGCTATCTTCTGGTATAAAATGGAGGGCTTAGGAAATTTAAAAAACAGAAGAAATGAGGAGTATGAAGAGCCCTTCTACCACCCAAGGAATTTTTCAGGACCTTCCTGCTATTTGATGCAATATAGATTTCTACAATACATTGTTAGGAGAATGTAATAAAACATAGATTAATGATTGAATTTTCATCCTTTTGATGTGCCATTTAATGAGGTGTATTCCCTTTCATACTCAACATCAAAAAGACAACTGCTGGAATTCTTCACGTATACATCAAATAAGTTTTTGTGTTAACAGGTATAATCACCTAGGCAAGAGAATGCTGCTTTTATATCCACTGTTTTGCAGCTGATATGTTATAGACAGTCTGGCACTAGTGTTTACTCACGAGAGTAGTTGAAAATGTATGTGCAAGTTCTGCAGGTCAAGCCCACTCTGCTTCCCAAAGGGAACAAGGTGTCCCTCTCTGTAAGTCAGATTAAGTTTTCAATTTAAATTGCTTTTAAGTATGTCCAGCATACTTTTACTTTACAGAATTTGTAGCTTTCATCTTAATCAATATTCTCTTTAAAGGGTCCTACTTTTAACACTTCCAGCTTTTATGATAAAGTCATAAAGTGAATACAATACACAATACAAGTGATACAGTCTATAAAGTGAATACAATTATTCTGAAAGCACTTGTTAGGTGGTATGTGGAAAAGATGTCCAGCTTTTCATAATGGTGGATTTGCCTCTGCAGGTAACTATGATTTTTACAAAATAATCACACCACAGGTATCTTGAGCAAGTTTGGGCTTGCAGAAAAAATTACCTCCTGAAAAGAGTGAATTACCTCTTAGATATACTGAATCTGGCTCTGCTGTTGAAATGATTTCGCTCAAAAACCATGAGCATATTGGTTTTTCAGTTCAGACAAGCTTTACAACTTTTAACACTGATTGTGCCCTTGTGCTGGTCCAGACACCTATCACGATTGGGAGAACATGGAGCAACCTCCTTCCTTTCAAAGTATTTGCTCCCATTGCCTTCAAGCAGTTCTTTAGCTCTTGGTTGGCTAAAGTGTAAGGTTGGATTTTTTACACAACTTACCAGTGGGGGTTCTGGTACACAACCTCTGTGGGGTCAGGCTCTCACCCATCCAGGCATTGTCTTGGACTTTTTGCCAAGTTTGCTGCCATGACAATTTTATTCCCTACCATTTCTAAGGGCTTCAATATAGTTTGAACAAGTGTCCCAGTAGATAGCAGTGTTGCCTAAAAGTGCTGGGAATTTGTATGAAGAAAGCTTTCTACTATATACTCTAAAAATTTATGGTATATCTTAAGACTATTCATTCAAATAGAATATGGGCAAATTGCAGGATGTCTCCCAAAATATAAGCTGTAACAAATATGGATTTTGACATTCATTCCTACACATTTCTGCATTTAATCAACCTGTTCTTCTCTATGCCACACAGTCATTTAGTGCTTAAATTCTGAAGACATTTTACAAGACCTGTGGAACTATTTAAAAAATATAATGAGAAAGAAAGCTGTGTTTTGTTTCAGGAAAAAACAATTCAAATAATGCTCTCTAGTTCTCTTCATAATGATTAGAGATGCAACAGCTGTTTTTAAATTCTGTTACTGATCTCCAGCAGCAGGCTTAGCTGAAGGAACACAGAAGAATTCTGCACAGCGTTTTGCAGATGCATCATTTTTCTGAACCAAGGTGAAGGTTGGTTTGCATAGAGCTGTGTGCAAGTAAATAAGCACAACCACTAGTACTGCTCTGCAATTTGTTCTTTCTCTTGTTCCAGGAGACAGCACAAATGCTTTTTTTTTTTTAACAAATATTGGGATTATATTATTACATGCCTATTTGACCCTGACTAATTGCATACCTCTGACCATAGTTTCTGGTCCTAAATTTAACTATTGCTTTCCCAAGGTGGTAATAGGAAGGTGGTATTTGTCCAAAAAGTGTCTCAAGTCTATTTATGAGCAAACCATACTCATAAATAAGGTTGGGAATTGTTTACTTGTTGCTTTGGGAAATGTTCCCTGATTTTCTTAAGTTTATTATCAATGAGCCCTCCTGCCATGACAATGTATGTATATCTATATATCTATATAGATATCTATCTTACATGTATATATCTATATGTATGTATATCTTATATATATATATATATGTACACATACATATATACACATATACATAAATTTAATATATGAAATCCTGAAATGTTACACTGAGAACTAATGCTATCCACAGTGTTTGAAGATTTGAGCTAGAAGTCCATTCTTCCCACAGACCTTAGAGTGACAGGTGGCTTTGAATGAGTTTTTAAGCATATCTTCAGAGATTTAAAAATAGTTTTATACCAGAAGGTAAATATACAGTAGCTTCTCCTGTGAAGCTTATCTTTCAATTGGCAATAAATAGTGTATGGCTCAGGGATTTTTGATCTAGTTTGGCCTATCCATTCTGTTATACCTGAATGGATTGCTTTAATATACTAGCGAGATGAGCTCCCGCTCTGGAAGGTCATTAAATGGTAATGAATTACCAGCTTTTCTTACCACGAACTGAAGCCCAGCAGCTCTGTCAGACTGCAGTGCCCTCACCAGGGGTCTGCAGGGAGAGACTGGGGAAGCATTTCAGGTGAGGGCTGTGATCTGTGAGCATGGGCAGCCAGGGAACCTTCCCTTTATCAGCTGTGCCACATCTTTATCACACAATAGATTGCATCTTTTCCCTGACACTTTCTAACGCTGACTTCATTGAGAAGGGTGACATTTAAACCCTCACATCTTTGCCTTTAATTTCGTTTGAGATACTCTCCTTCCCACACCTTCAAAATTTTATTTACTTTTTAACAAGAGCCCAATATGAATACAATCTGGGTAAAAATTATTAAAGAGAGAAACAGAGTTTTGTTTTGTTGTTTTCTCCCCTAGAAGATTATATTATATAACAATCATAAAGAACTACCAAATATGGTTGTTCCAAGTGTATATAATGGCCTCTAATTGAAAATTTTGTGTTCCCCATGTCTCCCTTTCTAAGTATAAATGGATACTTAGTGAATAAGATGTCTGTCTTGAACTGAAATGAAAATTAAGGTGAATCTTGGTGAGCCAGGACCCTGAATTGTATATTGATTGAAGTTTTTCATTTCTTGATGTAGGTAAAATAGCTTCTATTTGAGAATATCTATCCTGAAAAAAATAAAATTATCTATTTATTTCTTCTTCAGGGCAATAAGTGTCCTGAAGTGTCTGTGGTGTTAAGAAATGACAGCTAATAGATGGCGTAGAAGACTGAAGGTGAGCTACATGTGAATTTCTTTTACACAGAACTCTTCAACTGCTGGCAGTAACACAATCATTCTGATAAATAAACCAAAGAGTAATTACTGAGCACTGGGATGGTTAGCTATCACCTGAAGGCATAATTCTATAAGACAAATGCCCATGGAGTTTGATAACAGATAAGATTTCTGATTTCCTACAAAGAAGAAATCTCTCCCCACCTTACCACTTTACAATAACATTACTTGTTTGATTATTATCATTTATCTTTTGCATTATACAGAAAAGTAGTTCCAGTGGAGGTAAAATACTTTGAAATTACCCACTCTCTCTTTCTTATAAGTAAAAGCTATTTGTCCTTATACTCTGCTCTCATAGAAAATCCTTTTAGTCTGAGACGTGGGCCACATCCTAGCTGAGCCATAGGGCTCACTTTCAAGTCCAAAGGAAGTTTCTGTGGGTGATCTATCTTATTACAAGAGAGAAACTGAGCAGGCTGCAGATGTCTCTCCAAAGCTGAAATTCATCAGGTTTCTTCTATTCTGAGTTAAGCTACTGTATCTGATTTAGGAAATAAGCTCCAGAAAAAAAAAAATCATGTTTGGCTCATTCAGGTACCACCTATACATATAGGTAATTTTATACAGGTTAAGCATGGTTGTAAGATGCCAGGAAAGTACATGATGCATAAAACAGGCCTTCCAGAAAATAATTCTACAGTAAATTGTACTTTTGCTTATAATGAAGCTATTTTATAAGCTACACAATGAGGCAAGTCATGCCCATATTAAACTGTTGAGTAGCGTGCCAAACCTGTGATTATTACTTCATTTTTCTCGATTCCCTTATTTCCCACATAATTCTCTTGTTTTCCACTTTAAAAATGTTATTTTCTCTACAAAGCTCATGGAGGTCAAGAAAAATATTATTATCAGTATATATTTGTGAATAGACTGATTTTTTTATCTTGTCCTTTCAGTCTTACAGAGTAACAGCAGGATCAAGTTTTCAAGACCCACAGATGTTGAAACTGAGAGCACCATTAGAGATTTAGTGTGATAAGCAGGTAGAGTCTGCATTTTCACTTCTGCTTCCTCTCTGGTGATGGCAACTTTTAAAAATCTTGACTATGGGGTTTATTATCCAACCTGAGGAGGTGAATGCATTGACATTCTCCATTTCCATTCTGTCTCATTGCATGAGAGTGAGTGAGGCTTTAAGAAAAGGAGAGGGGAAAGTGCTGGTCACTGCAGCCACTTTGCAGCTATTCCTGGTAAACTGCACATCCTGGCAGATACAAGCTTGGTTTTCATGATGCCATATTCCTGTTTGTGTAGCAAAGATTAAAGGCACATTTTAACAGATGTTTGCTTTCTAAACTTGCTTATTAAAAGGAAACAATGACTTTTTTTCCCCAGGTGATATTTTCACATAATGGGAATTGTCACAACGAGCAATCATTTTCTGAGCAGGTGCTTAGCTTCATCACCCTATATTAGGAAATTGTCCTGGGTTAATGCTGAATTGTATCCCCATTCGTCTGTTTAAATCAAAAATGAGTTCTGCACCTTTAAGACTGGATCTAAGAGTGAAGAAGAAGCAGTGGAATGTCTGAGGGGGTGTTTTCAAAACATCAGATAAGAGTTTGCAGTTTTGGAGGACACACAGCGAGTGCTGTCTGCAGTGCGGACGGCGGGAGAGAGCTCTCCTTTGCTTTCTGTTAGTTCTGGCTAGCTGAAGCAGAGAAGTTCTCCGGACTGTGAGTTTCTTTTCCTTTTTTTCCTTGGAACTGTTCAAACCTGCTCTGGACTAACCCCCAGCAGAGCACCAAGAGCTCATCCCTGTGCCCACCGGGCCTGGCTTGGGCCTGGCATTTCCCAGTGCCAGGGACTGACACAGACTGAGCGAGCCGAGCTGCACCCACGGCACAGACTGGCTGGATTTGTCATCTCTGCGGAGCAGCAGGAGGTTTTGTTCCTTGGTGTTCATTCGTTGTGCTTGGCCAGTTAAATAAACACATTTTTTCCACTTTCCTCTAAGGAATTTTTTTTTCCCTCTTTTCCTTTCCTGAACCAGTTGGGGGGAAGGGCCATTGGATTAGTTTTCTGGAGGGACCTATTCAGAGGTTCCTTCCCAAATTTGCCTTAAACCAAGACAGAAATGTAAAGATAGATATATAAAAACGAATCTCTGATGTTATGTAACTTCTAGTAGATGAAAACTAGCACCCCTCCTGTTGTTAAGATTAACCAACATAAAATTAACACAAATGAGGTCAGAATCAGGCCCAGAGATTATTCAATATACTGAGGAAGAGATAGTGAAGTGTTTTACTTGTCATTTACTTAATTTTGTGTTTCTCAAACTACTCCTATTGGCATCAAGTACACTGAATATATTTTAAATATAAATACCAAACTATGAACCTGAGTACACTTCATCTGTGTAAGCCATGAGTTAGAACTTGCCTTCACTGCTAGGAGTGGAATTAGCAAGGTATTTAAATAAAGGAAAAATGATTATAGGATTACCAAAGAAAACAGTAACAAAATATGCATAGCTAGATGACCCTACATTAAGGAAACAGTGTACAAAAGCAACAGGTACTTAGACCCCAAGAAACTGTTAGAGCAATGTGCATGCTAAAAGGATATTCTCCAAGTAACACCACAAATCCCAAACCAAGCTATTTTCCTCTACCCTAAAAGATAATAACTCTTAAAGTAATTTTGATGTAAAACCCCATCATATAGTAGTTTATACTCTTAGATTTGGTTTTAGTCTCAGTGTGTTGTGCTTGCTTGTTTGTATATAAATTTCTATTAAACACAAGGACATAGCTGATACACAAAATTCACATTTATAAATAGTTTCTTATTCCCACAAACTCTAACAATCCTTGGAAGAACTCTGGCCTTAAACTACTAGCCATGCAATTAATTGTTTTTCTGTGTGATTGGAAGCTTCAACACATTTTGCTGTTCTTTATTCAGAAACTGTTTCCAAATTAAGGATTCTTGCTCAGAGTTTTTGCCTGTACTTTGTGCTTTCCAAGAAATTAATCTTAATAGGAAACAATCGAGTAAATGTACATGTGCTTTGAAATCCATATAGTTTAGGAGTTGTGGAGATTTTTCATGTGAAAAGTTGTAGCTCAAATTAATTTGACACATTAAAATGTTTCCTACTGCTTTCCCTGTCCAGAACTGCTTGGGCAACACGGCGTAGACAGAACAACCTTTCTCTTAAAATCAGGTTTTGACTGCATAGATACCCGGGCAGCCTCACACAAGGCTGTTTTTATCTTTTACTCTGGTGACACGGTTCTAGTCTGATTGCTGTAATTAGGGATTCAACACATTCTAATATTGGAAAGCAAATAGCATTCTTAGTGTAAACCTTTACTCGGGGAAAAAAAAAGAAACAAACCACACTAAGCTATAATTCCCAGAAGTTTGAGAGAGAGCATTTTAAAGCTCACAGAGCAGAGATAAATGAAAAGAACAGAAAACACTTTGAATGTATGTTTCAAGCAAAACATTTCAAAGCCCTACCAATGGAAAACCAATAAAGAGTTCCATTACCACATTACTTGCAGTTGTTAACCTGTGCATATAATTTTTCTTAAGAAACACTCAACCTCCTCTGGGGAGTCACCACCCAAGCAGCCTCAGTAGTAGCTGTCTGGGAGTTCAAGAGTTTAGGTGACAAATAAAGGAAATCCTGCAGCTGCTGACTCACTTCACACAAAGGTAATTGTAGATGACCTGAGCAAGGTCCTGTCTTGAACAAAATCAGGAAAAGTCACAGAAATGCACTGAGACAGCTTCTGTTCCTCAGTGTGACAGCTGGTAGAATAAAGTTAACTATCTCTTGGGTTTTAAGCCATTGATGAAAGGAAGAATGTCCATCAAAATATGTGTATCTCTGGCCAGTTGGAAATAAGAAGATGGTATCTAAAAATATGAGAGAGCATGTTTAAAGAACAGTCTGCAAGGTGGGTGGAGGAAAATCCTTTAGTTAGGGCAGAAACATTGACTTTGGTAAAAAAAATGGTCTGGTCCCATTTTGTCCTCAAACGCTCTGTGGCCCTGTGCAGCGGCAAGGTCTTACAAGATCAGTCAGCAGCAAAGATGCTACCAGTTTGAGAAATCATGAATATTGCAAAAAGCATTGCCAGAGAAATTTATTTTTCATGTGCTCCCTCAACTGATAGGATTATCTCCTCCAAGCCTACTTTCACAGTTCAGCATTACAATATTCAAGAACAGTAGAGGAAAAGCAGCATACTTCACACAAGATGCACCTTTAGATTCTTCTAACTACCCTCACAATGAAACTTCATACATGTTAAAATGGCATCACATAAGTTGAAACCGCATCAGCCAAGAATTCATTATTTTGTTTTCTTAGAGAAATGATGGATTCAAAAGAACTAGTTCAGCTAGGGTACTAATTGGGTGTTTTGGAATTTTTGAAGTGATAATCTGAAACCATCAGAAAACACAGGCTTCCTCTAAATAAATAGTAAGATCACAACAGTACTAATGGTTTTGTGGACTTTAAAAGGGAAAAAATAGCTGTATTCTGTAGATGAGTGTAATTTTTGCATGCATTATCCAGAGACCCTCTGTCTTAGGAAAATGTTTTTGCAAAACCAAAATGAAATTAGGATATTTCCATTGCAATTTAGAAGTGCTTGGAGATACTACTTCCATTAGCACACAAAAGCTGAAAAAAATAAAAACAGGTGGTACAGTAAAATATTTTGTGGATCAGATAGATGTTAGTGATCCATAGGAGCCCTTTCATGTTGCTTTCCAAACGCAGTTGTCTGCATATGGTCCTGAATGTTGCAAAACACAGAATGTCAGAATTGCCTGGGTTGGAAGGGACCTTAAAGGACATCTAATTCCAACTTGCCAGCCATGGCAGGGATGCCACCCTCCAGACCACATTACTCAGGGCCCCATCCAACCTGGCCTTGACCAAATCTCTTTGTGTATTAACAGGTTCAACGTGCAGGGAAAGCAAGGTACAAATCTCAGTTTTATGGATCTTAGGTGTTGCAATACCGAGAGCAACTTCTCCAAAATCCCACTGAGGCAGATAGTTCCTGATTTCCCCCAGGTGAAGACACACTGCACCTAGGGTGTTTATTGAGACTTTTTGCCTCAGGGTAGGATTTTGTATGATTGCTTTAAGATGAAGGCAACTGCATAAAGGTAAATTTGCTCCCAGATTCAGAACAAGCTTGATGAAGGGAATTATTGATTACTGATGAAATGCTAAAACCTTGCTAAATGTAATTTATTCAAGAGGTAGTTATGCTGTTAATGAACAGAAACATTACTTTGCCTGAATTTTACAGGATGATGTAAAAAATAAAGTGTATGCTCAAGGTGGTTTTACAAGGTATTTGAAGACATTTTTAGTCAAAATAGTAGACAAAAACTCAGAGCTTCCACTTTTAACATTGTACTGTTCCTAATTCTCTATTTGGTTGGAATACAAGAAAGAAGGAGCCTCTCAAACAGCTGTTTAGTGATGAGCCTGGTGTGGGGTCATCCCCAGACCCTGGGGCAGGGCTTGCCTGCACTCCCTGGGTTTGCACCAGAGAGCCCTGGGGTGGGATTGGGAGCCCAAAGGGAGAGAAGAGCAGCTCACTTGCTGATAATGTGGTTTTCTAGAGGAAATGTGTAGGTTTCGTGAGAACCACAAAACAGTCAAATGGAGCTCAGAAAGGTCAAGGAACTTGAGGCAGCAAAGTCAACCCTTCTCTGTGGTACTAAAACTTTACATGGAAATTTTTGCAGATGACTTTTACCTCTCTGAAAATAGAAGCTGATAATGAAACTGTGGACTTGAATTTAATGATCCCAGTGTGAAAGGGCACCTATAAAATAATTTCTCCTTTTGTTGGCTGCTTCTAACCTACAGTTTAGAAAAACATAAACACTTGACAGCAACAAAAGGCCTTTTTTTCCCCCTGACCTGAATGCAGTAATTGCTACATTTATTTTATGATTCTCTTTCTGGAAAAAAATAAAATAAAATCAATGATGAGCAGAGCAGAGGGCATTTGGAGCCAAACAAGATAAGTGACAGATGGTCACTGAATGACCACACAAAGTCATAACATCAGAGATCCTGGAAAGGACTCTGGTTCAGGCAATGAATAACATGGCAGTTTCCTAAACTTAAAGAGGTACTTTTGAAACATAACTCTAAAATTACCCTGAAGTATTTTTAAAACTTCTCAATATTGTGCCTGTGGGGGGAAGCAATTTTTTGTGTGTTGCAGTGATTCAGGAGTGAGTTTGGCAAGCTCAGCTGAGTTCCCTCACTGCACAGTATATAGTAATGTTCATTATGATTATATCAAATACTATCCATTTTGTGCAGAATTAAATTTGATCTAATTTTGAAATGAATTCAAGCTCCTAATACCCAGGTGCATCCTGGAATCAGATTTTTCTTGGTAATTAGTCCATGACTCCATGATGGTTAATTTTTTTCAATTTTGTACAAAACTCTTATTGCATTTTACATTACTGCTTTTTGTATGGAAAATATTTAACAGAGCAACAAATGGGTCCTCTATTCAACTTTTTTTGTTAGAGGCCAAGAAACCACAACAATGGACCAGAAAGGCTCCCTGAGCTTGCTCAGTGCTTTGCTCCTGAAGAACCAGAATACCTTTCCAATCTCTAGGGCTGAAGCTCTGGAGAGTTTTGAGTGTTAAAAGTTTCTAATCTTTTATTCTGCTTCACTTATCTGGCAATACATATTCATGAGGAAGGTCATTATAGCAGCACCCAGTAGTGTGGCTCCAGTTTAGAGCAGCGGCGCTCAGCACTCAACAGCAAACTCACAGAAGCTCAGCAGTCAGGAGAAAGCTATATTCTGAAACCTAATGAAACCAAAAATGTTTTCACCTACATTACTGGGCTAACAGGGGAAAAGAGCTTTCAAACTTATTTGTGTCTGTCTTCCTAGTGATTTTAAAAATGCATTTTGCCTGGAGAGTGCTCTGGCAGGTGCTGCATACCTGTATTTTTCAACTGCTGGAGGAGAGCTGCACAGGGCAAATGGGACAGTGGGACAAAATGCCATGGATTCCAAGAGCCTGGTCACCAAATTTCAGAGAAGAGTGGGCTGAAAAACAGTGCAAGGATCAGGTTTGTTCTTCTAAAGCTATGGTCTGCCACCACTACAGATGTTGGTAACAAACTTGATGATAGTAAAACCTTTTGGTGTAAGACAAACTAGCAGCTAAATGAGCTTTGAGTAACAATTTGATGCAGAGCTGAGATTTTAGAGGAATCTCCTGGAGACTCCCTCAGGCCACCTGAGCTTGAAGGAACTCTGTGTGTACCCCATTTTGCTTGCTGGCCTCAAATGCAAGCACATACAACTGCAACATTACATCATCCCTCCCGTAAATGACACTTCTCAAATACCCAAAAAAAACCCAGCTACCTTTCAGTTCCCTTCCTCACATCACTCCATTTGTACTCTCAGTGCAATACAAAACAATTTTTCAAGTGATTTATAGTTTCATGATACTAAAACTAGATGCAGATTACTTAATGAATAATATATCCTAGATAAAATGTTTCTATCATTCAAACAGGCATACTTTTTAATATTTCAATTAAGCATTTATTCAAATTATCATTACTTATATCAATGTCAACACATTTCAATGTGTATAACTGTAGGGGCGTTTGGAGGAGTGGATGGCAGTAAATGTATAACCAGTGTATTTCAATATTTCAATGCCACAAACTGAATATTAATTTCTTATCAATTGTTTTTCTAAAACATTAGTTTGACTCATCAGATTCAAGTGCCCGTGAATGTATGAGAGTCAAAGAACACACGATGAGACAAAGAAGGGCATTCCTACCCCCCAGCATGAGGAGGAGGGCCATTTCCTCCCCTTCTCATTTGAGTCTCAACAGGAGGAGACATACATTTTCTATGTGAAAAGGAAAAAAAATGTTACTGAGTCCCTTGTATGCAGCCTGGGGCTCCTAGGGTGTTAGTAGAGATCTCATTCCCACTGCCTTTCTAGGACCTGGCAGCTCCTGGAGGTATCCTGCCCCATGTTGGGAATTATCTCTCATTTTAGAATGGAAGATCAAGTCTGAGTCCTGAGTGTGTTTTCCTCTCTTTATTGTCAGCCTTTATCTTCTCTGCTCTGTGGGATTGGCTGCCTCTGTGCTGCAGTCAGGGTCCCCCACCTTTTATTTCAGTGATTTCAAGGTAAGATTTGATTGTGTCCCTATCACTGCTGTGGTTCTGGAGACAGTTTCTGTACCTTCCCTCACTTACCTGTATTCTGCCTGTGATATTGATCTGAAAGATTGTTTCTTCTCCTCTGAACATCACCTTCCCTGCTCTTGACTGTGCCAAGTGACTCTGTCTGACACATCTGTCCTTGGCCACCGAACCCGTCCTGGGCATTGACCAGCTCACTGCACCTGAACTGCATCTGGAGCATCCCTACCACCCTTGGGGCAACTGAATTTTAGGTGTTTTTGAAAAGTGATTTTCCATAGCTCAGAGAGCTTTTATCAGAATATTCTTAATATTAAACAATGATGCCATTCAACGAGTTAAAACTACCACCCTCTAGAGACTATTCAAAATTCAGTAACCTTGGCAACAAAATAAAAAGCAATTCTGATTTAGTTGTTTAAAATGGGGGAAATACACCCTTATATCTGTGAACATATTGTTAACAGATTGGTTTAAGTTCTTATTTTCCTAATTTTATGGCTCACTTAAACAATCTAGTATTAGAAAATACCACATTTTATTCATATAAAATTTGTCCATACATTACAGAACATCACCTGATCAGGAAGAAACCCAAACACATCTCTGAAACAGAGTCAGAAAATGGTGCAGGGGCCTACAGACATTCTGGTCAACTGATTATAAACAGAAAATAACAGCATGCACTCAGGTGATTTTTCTAGGCAAACTGAGTAGTCACTCATTATTATTTTCATGTCTTATAATTTGGAGAGTCTCTAAATTGGTTCTATCCCCTGAAGAGGTATGGATTTTAGTGTAGGAATCATAATAGGAACATTCTCTTCAAAGCTGAAGCCTCTATAGCTCCAGAAGAGGAGCTGTGTGCTGACAGACATGTTGGTGTGTTTGCACAGTGCTGCTAAACAAGGAAATAACTGGGACTAACGGGAAGAGGTTGGGTGGCTCTGTGCCCCAGCACCCAGCACCACCATCCCTGGTGCTCTACCCCTCCACAGGGCTTCATAATTGAATTTGGCTTCCTGGGCTTTTCTTTTTGTTTTTGCAAATTATACCAAAGTATTACCCTCATTCACGTGTGAGGCTTGAGGCAGTAAGCTCAGTCCATCCAGCAGCAAACTGCTAAAAGTGCTGCATGTTTTGGTTTTTTTTAAGTTTGTGAAATAATTTCTTTCCCCAAGCTAGTGATAATATGGATTTGGAGCACAACTTTCTCAGATTTATTTAATAAAGGGTTAGCATTTTTCTTCTAGCAGGAACAATCAGAGAAAAGAAAGCTATTCTCCTCCACACAATGGAAAGCAGGATTATAGAATAAACGCAAGGGAGATAAGAAAGGTGAATCAATTTAAATGACCTTTACTCAAGCTTCATTGAAACAAATGAATAAGAGGATTTATCTACTGGAAAATAAAGCAGAAATAAGAAAATAATGGCTAAACAGCAAACTAAAGGAAAAATTCCAATTATATTGAAAGAGATTTTCCAGGCTTTCTTAGTTTAAAATTAAAAACAGCTTAGAGTATGTTAAAACAAGTATAGATTAAAGCTGAGCAAACATAATAAACCTACTTGGACAGCTAAGCTAGGAGTAGGATAGAATGCAGTGCTTGCAGCTGAGAAAGGGCTTTGCTTATTTGCACCATTAACTTTCTAAAATTTAGTTCTCCTACCTTATGGATCAACTGTTTTAGAGATTAATTGGCTCGCTAATACCATAAAATCCTATTCTTTTATTTCTCACATAGGACAGGAGCCTAAATAGTCCATTGCAAAGCTAGGCAAAAAAGCACGTAAGTAGAATTCTAATGGTACCACAAGCAAGAGCTGTGGGGCTCAAGGTCCAGAGTGTTGGCTAAGCCCTATCCTGGTGCACAGGGTCCTCAGCATGACATTGGCCTGGCTGTGCCAAGCAGAGACATCTCTGGTACAAGTGCCAAGTGTGCAAATCCCTGCTCTCCAGAGCTGGCAAGTGCAGCTCCTGGAGCCTTGGCTGCCCCGCAGCCAGCTCAACACTGCAGCTGAGCACCTTGAGCAGCACCTGCCTTCCAGTGCTGGGCAGAACCTCATGGGAGTTGTTTTTTCCCCATAAAAAGGTTTTCATTTTTGTAAAAAAAACACCTTAAATAAGCAAACTGCATATGCAGTTCCTCTGGTGCCTTTTTTTGTTTGCTTAGCTTCAACCTTAAATCTTTGCCTCCTTTTGATATGACAATCAACCAACTAAGACCATTAATTACAGGTGATAAATTTCTTTCAGTGCGCAGATACTAGAGTAATAGTTTTAAGCAAAGTCATGGAATTTGGCAGCTTTTCCTTTCCTAGCAAGATTATGTCAGTGCTCCTAAATCCATCGATCCAGTGAGACAGTAATTAGTTAATTTAATGAGAATCAAAGGATTTTAGCTGGCAGAGTTTACAGTACTAACAAGACAGGTTATTTTTGGAAGCTATTTCCAATAAAAACACTTCAATCAGCCAGCAAGTATATTGTCTCTTGATTAAAAAACCAGAACATGTTTATCGCTATCACCACGGGGTTAGGCTAATGCTGGAAAATATCCTGTGCTTACACTGGTTTTGGCTACTGTTAGAGAGGGCCTGTTTTGTTTTAAGAACATTTTTATGAATCACCTTGTGAACATCTTCTTAGGGTGCAGCCATGTGCATGGATGGTTCTGCTTCTTGTCGTTAATTATTTTGCCCCCAGTGAGGAGATTTCTGCTGATGCCTGATTGCTGTGTCTGCCAGGGGCAATGCAGTGGGCAGGGGAACTAAGATTCAACTGCAAAAGGCAGATTTGCTTCCCAGCAAGGTATGCCCAAGAAGTACTGGCTTCAGCTGAGGGGCTCCACACAAGTCAAACATGCAGAAAAGCTGTGTTTAGCCTGCACAATCCTGGAGACTGCCTTTGACATGTCTCTAAAGCACAATTAATTGTTCTGAGGACACATCCTAAGACTGGCATTTAATTTAACTCTACAGAGACGCAGCACTTCTGCTGTTAGCATGAACAAGCAAAGAATCCTGAATTATTTTGCACAAGAACAAACCAAATAAAGCCAACCAGGAGCCAACTAAAGGAAAAATGCAGCCCCCGAGCCTCACCTGTGCTATACAGGCAGAGGTATAAAAACATCTGAGGCAGACAGACAGCTGGATATCCCCCATTCCCTCACTCCCCTCCCAGATTTTGGCCATGCAAGGAACCTCTGGAAAGAAAATATATTCTGTGGAGAAGTGTCTCCTGCAACTGCAAGAAGTCAGGCATAAGGTAGTCTCCACAAAATGTGAATTATTGGCAATGCATACCTTTGCTTTTGTAGACCACGCTTGCAGCACATGAGCTGTGAACAAAGGTTTTGCTCATTTTTCACATATTGTTCATCTCTGGAACTGGCTCTAATTCTGGCTTTCACCACAAACTTCATGGCTCCTTTCAAGAGTGATTTTGCTTATTCTCCAGCATCTGTACTGCAAACAGCCTGGACACTTCAGATGGCTCTAAGGAAGAAAGCGAAGATGAGAAACATTTTGTGGCAAAATTTTCCTTATAATATTAATATTTAGAAGGGCATGAGTTCCTGAGTTGTTTATTTAAAAGCATCTTCAATTTGCAGTCAGCTCCAAAATCACTGCATAATATCCCCATCATGGAAGTAGTCAATTTAAACATAAATACAACAACTTTTTCCTCTTGTATTTCTCTTTGCTTACACAAAATAGACATTTGAGTACAAAAATATTGTGATTAAATTGGGATTGGTTGGCTGAGAACTTAAACAATTCCCCTACCAGAAAAATAAGAACTATTTAACTAAAAGAGTCAATGTCCTCTCTGAGGATGCTTTAAAAGATTATTTAAATCCTATAAATATTTTAATATACAAATTATTATATTATTATATATATATGCATAAATAATGGATAGAAATTAATGGATTTTAAAAGAAAAACAAGGCAACAATGTTGTTTGTGAGCAACAGCATCTTCTGCTAAACCAATAAAAGAGTAAATCCCATGTTGTGACTGTATTTTGAAAATTACCTTGATTGAACTATATTGTTCATCTCTGTTGAGATGGAGTTAGGATTTTGCTAAAAATAACACAGATGTTTTTCAGCTTAAATGGGTAAAGCTCCTGCTACAGGAACATCGCAGGGCCTTCAAGAACCAATGTGAGGATGCAGGTTTGCCATCCTTCCCTTTCTTTGCTGTAAATAGCAGGCCCTGGCCAGTGTCTGATTCCCACGCTCATTTTACTTGCCTGAAGACCAGACCTTCATGGTTTAAAAGAGTAGTCAAAATATTTCTGAGGAGGTTAAAAAAGAAACTAAATCTGATTAACATTTTAAATAGAACTACTCAGTGCAATCCCTTGTTTCTCCCTGATGGTAATGACTGAATATGTTGAATATATAAAAGTTTGTTTTCACACAGGTCCTTGGGCTTTTGAAGGTGAGCACATATTCAAGCCTGTGGAGTGGTGACTGGTTATCTGGGCCCTCACAAGGTGGGGAAAATCTCCTCGATTTCTACAAAATTCCAGCTCTGACAGAAGGAAAATAAATCCAAACACCTCCAACTTTATCATTCAAAACCACCAATTTCATAACTGCTCTCTGTGCTAAACAAGCATTTTCCACTTGGTAACTAAGCTTGATCATGAAGACAAAAACATAATTTGCACATATTTTTAAGACAAAATAGTGGTCTGATTTCATTTACTTCACCATGAAGGTGAGGTGCACCATGTCTAAGTGAGAGGAGAGCAAGGGCCTTGTTACTCTAGAAAGTTTAAAGTGATGTGAATAATGGAGGGGGGGGTGTCTGTTTTTTTGTTTGTTTGTTTGTTTGTTTTTTCCAATGCTCTGCTTTATTCTCACTGAACAAGTTGACAATTGTTAAGATGAAGCCTCAGCCGAAGGAGATTCTGCAGAAATACCAGCCCCCTAGCAACACTGTTACTATGCACAAGGAGTACATAAAACCTTATTCCCCTAAAAGACCGTGTTTGAGGAGGGAATCAAATATTATTTTCTTTTAAGATAAAGATAACTTGCTTGCAAACGTTTCACGTACCTCTGTATATACTGTAAACACAATTTGAATAGAGGCAGGATTCATAATCTAAGCTGGGCATGGCATGGCGGCCTGGTACAGAAGCAGATAACTAGTGGAGCCAGAGACACAGCTCTTTCCTGTGAAAGGCATGCTTTCACCTCTATGAATTAGGAGACACAGAGCTTTGGATTTTGAGTCCAGGGAAACAGAAGTGAAGAGGCCAATAGCATCCCCCAAGGGGAGCTGCTGTTACAAGGCAGGGCCCGTGGATGGGGAGGCCTCTGGCGGCCTGGTTATGGCCCAGGAGAGGCCCGGCCTGCACAGAGCGCTCCACAAAAGGCAGTCCCACAAGAAAGCAAAGCGAACAGGACAGGGAAATGAATTCTTTCACTGGCCACATGAAGGATGTGCTCAGAACAATGTGCCTCCAGGAATAAATACTCTTTCTCCTCTCTCAGCAGCTTACTCGGGAACCAGAGCCCACAGAGTACTAATGATTGCAGTGACTTAATGAATATGTGCTGTGCTGGTGCAGCTTATGAAGCATCCAGCAATTTTTTAAAACTATGATTTATCCTCTAAACTGTTGCTAAGGAAGAATCTTATCACTATACCTCTCTAAGCAAATTCTTTGAGTGTGTTGCTTTTAGTGACTGCATATTTCTCTTTATGGACCAAAGCTCTTGCAAGTTGGTGTACAGTGCAGTACAGGTCTCAGCATGCTTGTGAGAACAGCTTCACTGAGATGCATATGGTTGTATCCTTATACAGAAAGAGGGGGGTTCCTTCTCTTCCAACAGCACAAATGCACATAAAAAGCAGTCTGAGCTGCTAAGAATTTAAGTAAGGGTCCTCCATGCTGATATCCTGGGAAAAGACCCAAGCTCTGCTGCCCTCCATCACTGCAAAACGGGGAGGGCTCTGGCACTGACCAGCTGTAGTGCACAGTGAGTCATTTCGGTATTCAGAGAGGGCAATTTTGCACCATATTTCCCATGGAAGCAGAGGTCTGAGTCACAAGTAGCAGTACTGTAGAACCCCAGCACTGCTGCCATCACCACCTGACAGGGACATGTGCCCAACAGGCTCACAAGCTTCTGCCACATCCTGGCAGAAGGAATATGAACACTGCTTAGGAAAAATGTGGGATTTTTTTCTCTCTCTAAAGAGCACCTTTTCAAGCAGCAGGCTTTGCAGATTGTTTTACTTTTCCAGTTGAGAAGACCCAGTGCAGAGGCAGCCTAAGGTAGTGCTTTTCATTTTGTACACCCACATTCACAGGTCTTTCTCATTGTTCGTGCTTTCAACAGAGGTTACCAATTATACTGCGTGTTGTACATGGCAACTTTTACAAGAAAATTACATTGTTTATATATTTTTCCTACAGTTAACAAATTATCTTAAATGTCAAGTTGCTTGATACAGAAATAAGGGAGCCTACTGTATGCTTTAAAGCACTACAATTGTTGGTAAATTGCACTCAGCACAGAATTATAGACATAATTCCAAAAGAAAATATTTTCCCAAGGGATTCATTTGACATCATAAACTATGAAAATGAAGGCTTAACCATTTATAAATGCCAGCAGAACAAAACCACCCCATTTTTTTAAGCACAATTAGTCATATGCAGTTAACTGTTTAACACTTGCATTGCTATTGATCTCTGATTTCTTTCATGAAATTATTTTGATAGCTGTTCATTTATCATTAATTGTGCTGTGAGTTTCAGAGGGGATTGAGAGCACAAAGAAGGTTGGCTTATAGACTGGACCCAGCAGTTTTTTCTTCTCAAGGCTGATTCCCTGTTGGGAAGATGTGACCCATCTGGAAACAAGCCATACTACCTGGCTGTATGTACAGTGGCTGCTCTCCTCACCCTCCTAATATTCTTCCATAAATATCCGACTCTGGTGGGCGAAAGTCCCTCATTTCAATGCCCTTGTTTTCCTCCCAGAGTCCCCTTTGCTCACATAATATACATGTGAAGTGATGGTCCCCTGCTTCCATGCCTATCACTTTGTTTTCTGACACTGCACTGCTACATTTCAGCAGATGGACAGTACAGCCTCCTCCGGAAAGTAGCTACTTGTTGGTACTTCTGCTATAAATCCTTGGTTTTTCCAGAGTTACAATGATGAATCATAAATATTTGCTCTGGTCCTAGTAATGAGGATCATTCTAATGTTTCAGAAGAGCCTCAGTGCTCTTGCCTGTATTCACTCTATTTCAATGGAGTAGCAAATGGGATTGACGATTCACACAAAATTACACTGGCAAACATAACCCATCCCTGTATCACACTTTAGTGGTGTCTTTCTGTGCTTTTCCAGCAGCAGATCATCAGCCACTGCAGAAGGAGCTTTACTATTCATTATGATGATAATGTAGTATGATTTGCACTCACTTCATACATATTACATATTTCAGATGGATAATAAGGGGAACAGTGTAAATACCTGAAGAAAAGGCATAATAGGTTATAATACCTAGACAGGAATTCCAGAAAGAGAAATAAAAATATAGTTGTTGAGAAATATTTTGGGGAAATCTAAACCATCTTAACAAAACTGACTGCAAAAAAGAGAATTAGAACAGCCCCAAGAAGCATGTCATTTCCAAGTATTTCCTTTCAACTAACTTGTGATTTAGAAGATGAGAATCCTATGCAGACTGGCATTAGAAATGAGATTAAATTGGAAGGAGGGAAAGGAGTAAGGAGGGAAATTTTTCAAAATGAGGGAAAGGTGAAAGAGATGTATGCATTAAAAGCAATGAACTGTCACTCAAGAGACAGTGACAGGATTAGGACTGGTAAACAGAAGGATATTTTTTTTCCCAACAACAGAACATTTCAAGAATGTTTCACTGTCTCTTCTTATTTATGCTAATATGTATTTAATCACTACAGACTAAGAGAAATGACAGCAACAATGTTCTTCAGCTACAAGGACAACCAGTGTTTATGAAGGAAGATTGGGCCACAACATCCCAAAGTCCACAAATAGCTGATTGGATGGCTCCAGCCAAGTCCCTGCACTCCATGTGTGCCTTTTCTATAAAGTGAAGACTGTATTTGCTATAGCTTCTTTTCCCTGAGCGTTTTATATGGGATACCAGCTCATATATCAGATCACATTCATTATCTTTTATGGTAATGGTTGGGCCATATATCATATTCTCTAATAAATCTTAGTTTTGCCAGCCCAGCAGAGTATCATAATGCTACCTTTCAAAACACTGCTTTCAGCAGTGGATACACAGGGCTACATCTTGCACATGGGATTTTTGCAGTTTATCAAAATGAAACATGACATCTACTGTAAATGATATTCCCATTTAGTGCTTAATGATACATCTGCTTCCTCTCATCCACAAATTCTGATGGTTTGCTAAACAGATATTTTGTTCAGTGACAACCTTTATGCCAAATGAGGGTTTGGTATCTTCAGCCTATCAGCAATGGAAGCTGATGAAGTTATGAGTTGGGACTATGAGCTAAAATAACTCAGGTATTGCAACATAAAAGAAAAAATGCTTGCAAATACTGGATTTAACACTATGCTGACTTCCAGAAAAAGAGATTAGCTTTAAAATTTTAGGTGCCATCAAGCACTGCTATTGTTTTCTAATCTAAGGGTGAAAAAAATGGTTCTCTGCCAACAATAACTTGACAAAGAAGCAACCATTATTGGCATGGAAAATGTGAGAGAGAACATAATAATATCTTTCCATTAGTTTTTGGTGTACTTGATTAGCCATATGGACACATTCAGAATTTCATGGGATTTGGGGCAATAGAGCATAGAAAAACTGTTGCTGCAGCCCCAATCTGTGCCCTGTTCCACAGCCTCTGTTCCACACTCTGCTCTCCAGTGGGCAGCAGGGCTCAGCATCCAACATTTAGGCAATCAGTTTCCAAGGATTTTTGACAGGCAGAACATGAAACTTACAGTAGACCTACAGCAAGGTGTAATTTTTGCAAGTTAAGCTAAAAAGGGCTAAATACAGTTTATTAATTTCTGTCTGAATTAACTTTATATTTATTATTTTTGTTTTTCTCTGAGACTCTATAATTTTTCAAAAAAATTTTCTGAACTTTGATAGAATCAATGGATGTCTCAGTGGTGTAAATTAGCTCTTACCTCCACTGAGACAATAATCTGAAGGAGGTAAATATACATGGTTTTGAGGTCAAGCATACTCACTAAGAAACCCCACATTTATTTTGTGATTGGTATCCTGACTGAACATCCATAAGAAACTAAAAACCTCCACTTTGATCACTGCTTTTGGTCAGGTTGGTGTGTGGGAAGTGGACATGGCCTTCTTTCTCCATTCCCCTGACTCTGGAGGTCATCCTAGGGAGCAGATGGCTCTCTGGCCATCACTCACGAGCCTCAGTCACACACCTCTCTGACAATGCAGTAAGCTGTTACAGGCTGACCATCATCCCAAGCATCCCAGGGACATGCCTTGTCAAAACAAAGTTGACTTATGGATGACACTCCAAATATTAAGATATTTGAGGTGCTACCCGAAGAAGGCAGAAAGTTTATTTAATGTGAGCCTTTAACCTGAATTTCCAACCACTGCCATGTTGACATCAGGTTAAAGGAAGGAGACAAATCATTATTTTTTATCTTACCTGTCACTCAGTACTCCTCCTCCTTAGAAAGCTGATAGCTCAAGAGTCACACCCTTAAAACCATGTTTTGGCTCCTGTTCCAATGAAGAAAGTACCAATCCATTATTTTGAAAGACTGTTTGGTATGTAAAGAGAAATTAATGCTTTTTAAAAATATTACCTCTTCTAAGTGAAAACTCTACAGGCACTTTAGAAGACTACGTCTATGTCCTTACCCAAAGTCTAGCTGCTAAGTTCTCTTCCTGCCAGAATGATCCCTTCTTCCTGACACCCCAGAAAGGCCAGGAATGAAGCAATCGTGATGAGTGCAGCCATTTCTACACATCCCATCCTAGACTGGGGACTGAAAGCTGGATCCTCCTCCTGTCCCACCCAGGCCACCAAAATGATGCTCATTTCCCTGTGCTGTGGCTGCCTTTGCTCCTCAGTGACACTGGTGCTTTAGCTGCCACCTGAATGCTCTACCTCAGCCCTCTGCCTGCTGCCACCCCACTGCGGTGTGCCAGGGCACAGGGATGATGCCGCTTGGAGCTAAATCACAATGCTAAGATTGCCTTCATTTTACACTTGTTGTTCTCCAAACTGGTTTTATTTCTCTCCCTCCAGTTCAGCTATCAAATGAAGAAAAAAAATAAAAAAATACATCCATTACCTCAGATTACCTCTAGTTCTTTGCTCCATTCTCAGATCCATGCTGGAATTGCACGAAAACCTCTGTAGTTATTAGTGGAAAGCCACTTCACAGGGTCAAAAAATCTCCAACTCGGCAGCAGAAGCTACATTAAACAGAGTTTGTAAAGCTCCTGATGAAAGGAAAATGTGACAGCCAAATTGCTTCTCTCATCTGTGTTCCTCCTTGGCCTGGCACAGACTTCATGAGGTGAATGGAAGCACTCCCATTGATGTCACTGGGCTAGGGATCCAGTTCTTGATGTCCATGCTTTGAGGGGCAAGAGAGCAAAGAGCACCTTTGTACTGCTTCTATCTAGAGAATTTTAATTGTGGCAGTGGAGTGAAACAGCACCTGTACCTAAAGGATAGAAAAGGGAATGTTAAAAAGGGGCTGAAAAGTGCTGTAAGACCAGAGAAACTGCCTGTCAGTGAAAGTAGTGAGGAGACTGGGAGATGTGCTTGGTGTGTTTTTTAGAGAATGCTTAAAGAGCTGCTGTCTCTCCTCTGTATAAGTGCAGTGTTGATTTTAGATAATGTGTCCAGTGTATGTGTATGTGTATGGAGATATCTGCTTCTCCTCAGCTCTCCTCCTCACTGGCCAGCAGCTTCTGCTGGACACAGCTCCCAGGCTCTCTGCTCCTGAGAGCATCCATCTGCCAGACACACCTTTCCTGCTCTGAAAGACTTCTCCTGCCTTCTCTGTGCTGAGAGGTTCCCTAAGGATGCAGGGCAATTTTCCCCTTTCAGACTCCTACAGGAATTGCCCCCACATAAATTATCTGCAGGACCAGCCTGAACATGCTGCATATCCCTGACCATACAGGGAGCACATGCCTAGAGGATTAGCCAGGGCTTTATGCCACAGGGAGCTGCAACTACTGCAATTTTCCCTCAGGACAGGGGATCCAGTCTATCCTGCTGCTTGATCCTTAAAATAACCTCTATATTTTCCTGCTTGTGAAGCTGTTCAATTTTCTAAAGATTAAATTCTCTCTACACTAATGACGAAGGAGATCAGCTTTTTTGCAAGATGTTTCTTTAACATTTCCCTTGGCTACAAACAGATGTAAGCTTTGAGAAGCTGTCTTTTAGCAGCAATGCCTGAGACTTGGAAATGTTCATACTCTTACTGGTATTACAGGTCGCTGCCCTTCTCAGCACTTACCAGAGCTGAAACACTAAATAGCTTGTTATTTCTGTTTAGAAATGTGTCTGTGCTTGCACCCGCTAGTAACCCTAGTGTAGCAAGGAAAGATTAAACATTCAAGCAATTTAGCTTAGTTCCAGTTCATTTTCAATTAACGGGAGAAAATCCTCTCAGACATAATAGGCTATTTCTGGTTGGAGGTTAGTTTATTTGTCTGACTAAAGTAAGTATTTGGGCTTACAAGTTAAAGTCACTAATGTTGTTACAAATGTAGTTTATTAAATAAAAAGCTGTCAGAAAAAAGCACAGAAAATTAAAACACTGATTTCAAAGGTATTTCCCCTTTTCAGGAGGTTTTAATCTAGTAAATACCCTGAAGTGAAATCCATACCAACTGTTTCAGGGAATAAATTGCAGTATACAATTTTTTAAAAGCATTTTTTATACAATTATTTTAGTATACAATGTTTTTAAACCTTGTAATATACAAGGTTTTATTTCCAAACTCTAACCTTTCTGTATGTTCATTTGCTTTACTTAGAATGTAAAACCTGCTATGGACCAATTCAGCTTGTCTTTTCTGATACCATGACAAGCTGGGAAGGTTTAACCAAATTCCCATTTTCCCTAACATATTAGGCAAGATGATGTCTTCTGAAGACATCTTCCTGACTTTATAGGCAAGACCAATATGAATCCAAGGAAATAGGGAGATTGGCTGGCCGACACTTTCCATTGAGGTTTAGTATTGTGTCATCAAACAAAAGCCAAAAATCTCTTCACAAACTGATGTTAATTTGTTAGGGGGCAAAGATTCCTCTTCATGTGGCAAATGAAGTCCAGCAGCTTCCACAGGTAGAAGGTCAGAAGGTGTAAGGGTGGAGAGGAGAGCAGATGCACATCAGGATTTTTGAGCAAAATCTCATATAAATACCTCAACTGGAAAACACACATATCTCATTTTAACTGGTTTTTCTATTAAGGAATCCTTTCCAACTGACATTTCCCCAAAGTCAAAAGAGCTCAGGATAGAAATTCCTGCTTCACCCATTCCCAAGTTACTAACTTTTATGTTTTTATGTGTTTCTTGTGTTTTTCCCTACCTTTGAAAAATTTTTAAACCATCCTTTAATTTTTTTCCCATGGAATTATAACGTTTTCTGTAAAAGACAAAAGCTATTGATGGGCACATATATCAGTGAGCTGCATTTAGAAAGGTGCAACGAAAGAAAGAGGATAAGAAAAAAGCAAGAGAAATGCAGAAAGTCACGGAGCATTTATAAGCTGTCTGATGCACTTTTGATTTACACATCTGGCAAGGACTGTAGTAAGAAGTAATGAGAAAGTTACAGAGGTATGAGGAATCAGCAGTGCAGGGAATATTTTGCATCTGTGAGCAATGCAGGAAAAAAAATCCCACCATTCTCATTCAAGATGCTTTGACAGAATTAAAAAGGAATACTTTCACTAAACAAGAAAGCATCATAGTCACCTTTCCTCCAGCAGTTCTCATTGACCAAGCATTTCCTCTTGCTTGGTGACAGGAGGAAAAACTGTGTATCCAGCTCCTCAGGGACACAATATGTTCCAGTTCCAGGGCAACCTGTGCTTAGGAAATCAATTGAAATGAGGATGATAAACACTTAAGATCACTGGGGAGCTAATGATCCTCTTACAGCCCAAAGACATCAGCATTATAGGAATATTTACACAAGACTGAGGACTGCAGCTCCTACCCTGAGCACACAGGTGGGAAACCTCCCATGGGGCTGAGTGGTCCTGACAAGCCAAGGTGACACAAGAGAGTTGTGTCATGGAGAAATGTAGGATAGCCACTCTTCTGGGGTGAAAGCGAGGTCTGGTTGGTGCCGTGCTTTTGATAAATGGACACATCTTGTTGTCTGAAAGGTATTTTAGTCCTTTTTTTGTTTATTTCTGACTCAGGTGTACATTATTTTGACATCTTTGTACTTTGCCATTCCCCATTACAAAATGGAAATTTGAGGAGACAAGAAAATAACCACTCTGGGACATGGCTGGCTGCACCTAGGCACAAAACCTAATTGTGGGGAGAGGTTTTTCCTGTAGAAAGCTGCTTCTTTGGGGTGGGGTTTCCTATACAAAGCTGCTTTGGTGCCCTGAGACCCAGCCTCTCCCATCACCTCCCCATGCCTGGCTGTTTCTCAGACTCTGATAGGGAAGTGCTGATAAGGTTCAGATGTGGGGTTGGCAGCCATAAATCCCAGTCATGATCTGCCTGCCAGAAAGCTTCAGAAACCCAAACATACTGAGATTTAAAGGGCTTTCAGTGACAGAAGTTTGATTTTTCTTTCCTTTAGCAAATCTATTTAGTCTTTCTTAGTTGTCCTGGATAGAGAAACTTCAGTTAGAATCATGTACTTTTGGATTCACACCTGAGTCAGAAATGTAGCTCTATTTTTCTAATTTTATCCACTTGTCCTGCATAGCTTGTTTATCTTCTGTATTCTTCCAGCCCACTTCTGTTTGCTTCGTGATTTGTCTCTCAGCACGATGCTATTCCACCTTCCTAAAAATAAAAACGTAATTTTCCTATGGAGTCTCAGCCACCCACCATTGCAATTTATAAAGAGCTGTCACCACATTCAAGTGCCAATCTTCCTCAGTGAACAAGTGCTGCTCAATGGTGCTATACATCCTTCTGAAACTTCAGATTCTGCACTAGGTCTGACAGACCCAGGCTAGGATAAGAACATAATAATTTTGAAGCCAAAATTGGATGGATTGATTGGAATCTCTTTCTGGCAGATTCTATATGTCCTATGGACTGATTTTTGTCTGCTGTCCCATAATCCACATTCACCCTTTATACAAGAATTCATCTCTGTTTTGCATCTGCAGAAACAGTGCCATAAATAATTTACCACCTCCCTGCTTGCAAATTGGCCTCTTTCTAGAAACTTGTGCAAACAAGAGACATTTATCAGGTGCTTGATATGTTTTCCTACTTATTCTGCTTGTTCAGAGCCTGCCTCCTCCCTCCCAAGCACAACCAAAAAAATCCAGTGACATACTTAGTCCAACAGGAAATTTCTATTATTTACTTCAAAGAGCATCAAATATGACTTTGGAGCCTGAATACTCAGGTGGTCCATACTTAATAAAAATATTTAACTTGAGTAACTGTTTTCAGAATTATACTTATGGAATTAGCCAAAGCTTGCTCTCCCTCCCCTCTCCTCCAGTGCCCAGATACAAAATCACAATTTATGCTTTTCTGAAGACCACCTAGTCTTACAAACACAGAATTAAATGGGTAGTAATAAACTATCTCAATGATGGAATCACTTCTTTTGCTTTAATTACTGATTGAATAAAGACAAATTTGCAGAAACTGCAAAATAGGAAATTGCATTAAAGAACATTCACCACTGTTTAAATGTACGGATAGAGACCCTGGTTAAAATTATGGTGTTATACTGCTTTTGCCTGAATTTCTTATATAAGTTAATGTTTTCCTAGTAAGTTGTTTTAAGCAGTGAGCAGACTTAAGTCAGAACTGATGCAGTTTGTCTTTCCTAATCAAAAAACTCACAGAAAATCCAATGACAATCACCACTGCAAAACCCCAGTGCTATGCTTATGAAAGGAAACCAAATGACTTCTCCGAAAAGAAGATGGGCATCTCAGCGGAACCATTTTAATCTGAAAAGCAGCAAATTGTGTGACTGAGTGATTTGACTCCAAAGCAAAATTTATGCAGTGAGGACTTCTGGGAACAGCTGGGTAATGCTCAGTCCAGAGCTCAACTACTGGGACTGAAGGGGTTTCTTCCCTCAGAGATTCTTTTGGAAAAACCAGAAAGCACCCCAAATCTGAGATAGAAATCTTAATTTTTCATTTGTAAGAGGATTTTCTACAATTTTCTGATTGGCTTTCTCGTTTTAACCTTCCTACAGAATTTCCATCCTTTGACCTCTATTAAATTTTGCACATGGATTTCTCTTTATTGTATCTTAAAAATATTGAAATTCATTATGAGTTTTAGAAGAGACTTGAGGTTTCCTTTTACAAAGTAAAAAGTTCGAGATGGAAAATGTTTTTCTGACTCAACCGGAGCTCTTTTTTGTATGTGAAGAATTTGGGTCTGATGTTACTCTTGTGCTGGAAAAAACATAAAGTCTTTGAAGTCACTCCATCAAAGTCATAAACCACACAGTAATAAAGAAAAAAATGAGCTCTTTATGTCTTCTTTTTTTGTTTGTTTCTTGCCTTAATCTGAAAAAAATAATAAAAATCACCTGATTTATGTTTGTTCTTTGTGTATATAAGGCATGACAAATACATTCAAATATGCAGACCAAATACAGTTCTGATAAAAAATTCAGGATTCTTTTCTTTTTCATGGACTGAGTTTCAGCTTTTTATTTTTTCCTTTTTTTTTTTTCTGTTTTCTTTTTTTTTTCCAGTGTGGTCTCCTTTATTTGGTTTATTAATATTTCTCATGTCTTGAACAGAAATGACAAGTTCTGCTGCACTTTTGACACTGAGAGTCAGAAACATATCTTGAGTCAAAATAAATGAAGCTCACAAGTTTCTCTCAATTCTGTTTCTTATGACATAAATGTGAGTCATAGCTTTGAAGCATTTGTGAAATTGGATGCAGAGACAGTAAGAAGCACATAAATAAAGGGGAAATATTAAACTCTGAAAAGCACTGAAGTAACTAAAATGAATTAACAATTATCCTAGAAATTAGATGAAATTAATTTTTACAGAAAGAAATGGCAAATGATTTCAAGTGTATAAATACAATGGAAAAAGTGGAATATTGGTGTTTTACTCTAGGGTGTTTATTCATTGGAAAAAAAATCAGAGTATTTCAAGTCTGAGTGTTTTGGGGTTTTTTTGGTATTTTTTTGGGTTTTTTTTTGTGTAAAATGAAATTATGGTGATTATTTTGAAAAAAACAAAGAGATGAACAAGGCACACATTTTGGCAGGGGCTGAAGGTAGCTGTGCCAATTTTTTCTGCACAGAAAGATCATACAAGCAAATTTTAAACTGAGAAAAAAGGTCAGAGTGGGATTTTGGGGTGTGTGGTGCAACCACTGCCCAGCCTGGCAGAGGGCAGAGCAAATGGTAAGGCCAGAGCTGGCACCCCTGTGCCCTTTCCAAGGTCTGCAAGGGTTACCACAAATTTGGCTTCTCCTTCACTTTGGGTTTGAGGCTCGGCCTGGCCCTTCCTTGCTTTGCTCTGTTATTTCTGTGCTCACAGTTAGGCATGCAGAAAGAACTTGGGATACTTGTCAGTGACTTCTGATGTCTCTGTCGAGGATTCCCCAGACTTCTGCTGGCTGAACCCAAATTTCCTTTCCCATGTGTCCTGGAGACTTCCTACCTCACAGGGCTAGTTTAAGTTTTTTAAATGTACCACTAGCAGCAAATTACCCTCAACAAGCTGTTTCCAAGGCTGCATGGATGAAGGCATGTATTTATGTTAACAAAATGTCTTTTCCTGCAGAAGAGAGGCGTCCCGGGTATTCTGTGACTTCAAATATACACTGAAAAAGTGGTTTCTCATGGCCTCTCATATCTTTTGACTCTTATTGTGCCCTCAAGAGCAGCTTTCCCCTCTCTGCCATGGCAAGGTACCAGCAAGGACACAGAAGTGCCAGCAGGAAGGTTACTGCAGCTGTACCCAGAGCAGCCAGGGACCTCATTTCATCCACAGTTTGGCACCAGCCAAACCCCAAGTGCCTGGACTGTGCCTGGATTCAGGGCTGGTTACAGGAAACCAAGAGCAACTGGTCAGCCAGTGTGATGGAGGAAAGATTCAGAGAGACTTTCCCTGATTCAAGTATAGAAAATATTATTCATCTGAATAAACAATAAATATACTCTTAGAGAAAGCATGACGAAAAGTATCAGCTACTGCGCTCACAAGAAGAGAAGCAATGGAAATTGCAGCAGGTGAAGTAATGGTCTAAAATCACAAGGGATAAGTCAATGGGATACCAGCAAGACCATTTACAGTGGACATATCTTCATTTCTGAGGAATCTGTCCCTCTTAAGGGTTCAGCAACACTTGGAGTGCTTGGCATGCAGACCTAAATCAAATTGACTGGAGAAGTCGTTTTGCTTTCATTTGGGCAGGGAAAAAGGACGTGCTCGTATATCCTGAATCTCTTTGGGGATCTGAATTATCATTCTTTCCTTGCAGTCCGAAGAAATATGTGTTCATTTTCTATGCCTGTGCGTGGTTAGTGGCTCCTGGGGGAAGGACAAAGATGTTCTCCTTGTTGCCTGGCTAGCGTTTTAGGAGTCCCCAGGGGTGTTGCATTCCTGTGCATCCTCAGGAGGGCAACTGGCGCACACGAGCACGAACGGATTGGTGAAAGAGCCGTGCAGAGAGAGGGGAGCTTTGGAAATGATCTCTCGTTGTCACGTGCGGGACCCAGAGCCGCCTTAGCCAGCAAGATGCAAGCAGCACGACTTTTGGAAAGGAACAGTCACGAAGCAGTTGTGCTGAAGACAAACAAACCAGCTCTGCAACACGGGTCGTGGCTCAGCAGGAGCAGGAGGAAAAGTGCAAGTTTTGGTTCTTCTAAAGCAATAGTGAATGGAAAAGGAAGAGGGAGAAATGTCAAAGAAGTGCCTTTTAATCATGATAGGGAGAAAGATTATAGCTATATCAGCATGGACTGTATAAAACCTATTTTGCAAAAGTGATTATTAAAAATCTGGCTTCATGTACAAAAATGTTAAAAAGCCTCTCCCATTTCAAGATTTCCTAAAAATAACCTGAGAGGAAGTTTTCTTTAAGAGCAGAAGGCTTAAGTGCAATATAATTGAAAGAAGATTTGATTTCTATGAATATAAAGGATAAGCTAAATTAAAGAAATTCTAACAACCTTTTAATCCCAAATAGACTTAATAATCTCAAAATATATCTTCCTACATCACCTTTCTGGCCCATCCTCCAATTTTGATGTTGGTGGCATGTTTGCAAAGGCAATGGAGGCTTCAGTGGAATTACCTCCTCTAATCAAAACCAAGGTTTCCCACCCTTCCCACATCTTGCTCCATCCGTGATGGTAAACAGACAATATAAATAGAGTGATCCCTTTCACTCTCTTGCCGACTAAAATGCAATCAATACCTCATCATCCTTTCTCCTGCACAGCAGTGCACAGGTTATTTAGCTTCTAAACACAACTATTGAGACTGTCAGCATCAAAGGAAATGGCAGGATTGTCCTGTACTAATGTGATTTTGGCCCAAATGTGATGGCCTGTGAAAAAAAGTTGCCTCCATCCTTCTGATATCCAAACTGCATCAAGCATTTATCAGTTCCTTCCTTTCTGTCCTGTAATTGCTTTCTTCTGTTGTAGGAACTGAAGAGGCTAAATATTTCTTTAATAATCCCTAACAGAAGACCTCCAACAGTTACTTCAGCAGCTCATGTCTGAGAGGATCTCATATAGGATCCACTCAATGCATCACTGCCAGAGCTGTGGCAAAGGGAAGAGGGATTCTGGATCATGTGCCTCCTCCATTGTGGCTAGAGGAGGTTCAGGGGAGAGGAGGGTCTGGAATTCAGACTCCTTTTAGAAAGTTTTCTGTGAAGTCCTTCCACTGCAGACCAAGTGTTAATTTTTGTGGCGTGGGGATTGGTAGCACAGAGATCACTGCATATTCTTGGAAAAAAGAGGAAGCCTCCCCACTTACAAATGGCTTACTCTTGCTGAGATCTCAGTTTCAAAGTGAGGAAGGAATTTTAAACAGGTGCACTCCTGCTTAATTTGATCCAAGCTCTGTTAATGCTGTGAGAATTTCACTAAAGACAGCTCTGCTGTGCTCCTTCTTCACAAAGAACATGCATTTCTAGTATTCAGTGCTATTACACTTCCTGGCAGTTTCTGTGTTCTCCAAACATCTGCAAAACAGGTCAGGTGATCTTGTCCCACTGTGTAAAATATAATTGCAGGATGCATAACTCAGAAGCATAAACCCATGCTCAGAGAACCTCAAAGTTTGTGTGATGGCGTTATCATACTCTGCAAAGCTGTTGACAACTGCCAAATACATTTCATTTATATTGAAGTCTGAGAAAAACATAATTAGCACCTCATATTAAAAAGAAAGAAGCATGCTGTTGACAGTAAGCCAGGAAGCTGATAAACACAAATTCCTCAAATTAAATTTTCCTGAAAAACCTAGATGAGCATATAAATTTTAAAGAGGCTGGTGTTAGCAGCTGTGCAGCACAATCATGATAAAACTCCAAACCCTAACATTATCACTTACTCTTATAACATATATTTTCAGGAGATTTTCAAATTATATCAAGCAAATATAGTGTTTTGGGTTGGGGGCCTCTGAGTAAGGGATGGTTTGCTAAAATTAACACCACTTAAACAAGAAGCACATAGTTGCTGACAAACTCTTGCAATTCCAGATTTGGTTGCCATCTGAGTGTACTGCTCAATTCAACATCTGCTGTGACTTTTTGGAGCCATGTGGAAATGCAGCTTTTCAAAATTGAGATTCCCTTAACAGGCACAGCTCATAAATCTGAGAGAAGGTGAAGGGACTGATTCCTATAAGCACACCAGAAGGATGACTGTTTTCTTTGACTTGATCCCAAATGCTAGCCTCAGTTATACAAACATAAGGTTATAGTGGGTGCAAGTGCTTTCAGTGATGACAACAGCCCTGGCAGAATGTTACTTTTCTTCTGGGACTGGGAGTTGAAAGGAGTAAGGGAAACATTAAGAACAGAAACTCCTATTATCATTAATTCCAACAATTCCTGTGGATATCTAGGTACACCTGATATCATGGTGCAGCTCAGCAGTTATTGCACAGAATTGTCTGTTGGCAGTTTGTGCAGAGGGTGAAGAAAGATTTTTCATTTCATGCATCATTTGCAACTCCCTTCAATAATTCAGCAAAGTCAATACATTGCCTTGATGCACAGTTAGGAGAAAAAGCCTGAAGCAAACAAAAGTAAGTAATCCAGAGAGTGACCAAGCATAGCTAAATCCTTTTAAGCTCTGTTCCTCCCTGCTTCCCTGTCCTTTTGCTACATTCTACATGAGAGCATGCAATTGTTTGCCCAAAGTTCATTGCAGTCATGTAATTTCCTTGATATAAATATATAAGGAACAGACTCCCCTATATCCCACAGTGATTTTAAGGGATTTTGTAGTGCCTTTATTTGCTCAGACTATTCAGGGCTCAGACTGCTCATTCCCCACAGCAGGGACCAGAGAGTAGTCTTGGGAGAACATTTAATCCCCTAGAGTAGGGGAAAACTGTCATTCAGACAAGTGCCTTTGCCCTGACCTCTGCTTCTCAAAAAGGAGTCAGAGATGTCAGAAAAAAATGGAATAATGCAGAAACCAGGAATCACTGCAGAACATCTTCATAGCCCATAGTCCCAGGTCAAACAGGTCAGGACCAACTTCCACTGAATGACCAAAAGCCCAAATTTGATACATACCCTACTTCCCAGGTGTGAAACTCCACCCTCAAGGTTGGGCATGCCAGGTAGCCATCCTAGATCAGGCAAAGATCTGAATCAACAAAACCAGGCCTCCTGTCAGACAAAGTACTTTATCCTCTGTGGATTATTTTGTTTTAAATTTAGGAATGTGACATTCAACCTGCCATAGCATCAATTACATGGATAGTCTTGTGACCTTGACAACCTGCATGACTGCTGAGAAAATTGCTAATGCTTCCGACTTAAAAAGGGAGAAAATCATCCCATGACCATACAAGCAGCTCTAGAAACCCCACAGAACAGACAAGAGGAGGAGTGAGTCTGGGTTACACACGAGGCTGTGCTTCTATGTGGAGAGGAGGGTAACCTTTCTTACTCATCATAACACTCAATTTTACTAATGGCTTTCTTTCATTCTCAACCTGCTTTCCAGACACTGCTGGGAAAACAGAAAAGAAAGCCTTGGTTAACCACTGCAAGCAGGAGGCAGGGCTGGTCTCAGAGATTGCTCAAGAAAAGACTCTTGGGAGAAAAATGCAGGCAGTGATCTGGGGGTTAATTTTTCTCAAGGTTTTCTTTTGAAAGAGGTTTTCTTTCCTGCTAAGAATTCAGATTTCTTTCAGCTCTTGCTTCCTTCTCTTGCTTCAGCAGAACATAGCAAACACATTTCATTTCCTTTCCTGCCTAGTGGGATGCTGAGAAGATGTGATCTCTGAATTGGTATATGTTTCAGCTGGCCCATATTCGTAGCAAAATTTATGACACATGCCAGTGCCTCCAGTAGCTGATTGGATACAGCCAGGGAAATGGAGAAAGCCTCAACTCGCTGAGCTTCAAAAAATGAACTTCACTTAAATGATGTATTGTTGTTTTGCAGAAAAAAGGAACACCTGGCTTGTACAGTGGGGAAAAAGAACAAAATGCAACATTCATAAAAATGACTGAAAAGGGTCTGGAGAGGAAGGTTATTTTTGCTTCCACATGAGAGAACAAGCCACAGAACAGGGTTTGCAATTATAATCTGGAATATCTGTTGCTTTTGTTTGACATGATTGCACCAGTATGTCCACTAATCCAGTTTTAATCTTCATTAAAACCTTCTGCATATTTCAGCTATAATCAGACAGATTCAGACTGCCTGATGCTTCCCATGTCACTTGGAAGAAGTATCAGGAAATTATTATTGCTTTTCTTATGATACTTCTTAATTACTTCTTCAGATATAGAAGTCATTTATATTATATGAGTGAGATTTTTTTTTTTTTTTTTGCTTTTCCCACTGTACATTTTCAGTGTAGATGTACTGGCTATACCCTCAAATAAGTGAGAGCAAAACTGAATCTAGGAAGAGAAAAGATTTTTATATGTAGCTTCAGTGCAAAAGATTTGCAAATATTTTTTAGGCGAGTTTAAGAGGTTGAGTAAGGAGCACACTTTTAATTCAGCTAAAATAGGAGTTAACCCAATTTATAACTGGGCAGAGAGAAGCAGAGAAGCATGAGAGGAGAGTGAATGAGAAGAGAGGACCCAAGGTAATCCCTTATCTCCAATCAGAGTATCCCTGAGCTCCAATCAGAATATCAAATGCAGTCTGTGTGTGTGTATCTGCTGGATAGATCTGTATTTATGAATACATACATAGAAAAATACATAAATCAAGGCATATATTTTTAGCAACAGGATATGCTGTGCTACAACATTCACTAATTTGCCTTTTGCTAAATGTTACAGGAAAGCAAATCCCGTAGCAAATTCAGCATGAAAATATAGATGCCATACCATTCATTAAAGGCAGACCAGCTCTTTTCTAGTAAGTAAATAAACACAGCTGACTCTGAGTCCTATTTACATGTAGACTCCTGCACTCTGCACTGAGCAATAAAAAATTAGATTATTTTTAATGCTTTGTAAGTGTGTTAGGAGATCCTAACACCAACATGAGTGATGTTCCTGGGAGGGCAGGGGCACCTTATGGCTGTCCATTACAAGCACGTAAATAAATGGTTCTGGCACAGGAGCTACTGCCTGGGAGCACTAATAGAGTTACTGCCTAGAAATCCTAATTGCAAATGAGCAGCTTCACGTAATTGGTCCAGCAGCACTAATACAATCAAAGCATACCCATCTTCACTGGGAAAATGAGATGCTTGTTTTGGTCTGTGCTGTTCTTGGAGGTATAATTCGAGCCTTTGTTCTTGGGAAGCAGAATCCATTATGATGTCTATCTTATAAAGAATAATTGCCTTGCCAGTAAGTGCTGGTCCTAAAAGAAATATATTCTGAATTGATTAGTACTCAACTGCCCATCCCTACATAGAGTTGGGGAGTTTTGAAATACCTTTCATACCTTTTCAATTAGATTTTGATTTGGGAGCATTTTTGCCTACTGCCATAGGGGGAGTTTTCTGGCAGAGTGCAGTGAGGAGCAGAAAGGAGCTGTGAATCCTCCCAACCCACCACTGTCTGGGGGGCTATGGCAGGCTGTGGTGCCCAGTGCCATGGGTTTAAAAACTGCTAACATGGTATTTTCAAAATAAAAAGGGAATTAAACAGTGCTGCTAAATACATGCCATTACATGTGTTCTTTGGTTTTTAGTTTTAAGCGTTTGGTGCATAGGTTCCTCAACATTCTGGTGCTTGGGGAGACCCCTTTGCTGAGATAATTCAGTGATTGCAAGCATCACTGCTCTCCTATTTCCCTGGCTACAGTTGAATGATCTGCTAAAAACAATTCCTGAGACTTCTTTGGGTAATCTTGCTCTGTACATTAGTCTGTATAAACCAGGAGACATCCAAATTCCTGGCAGTATGAGCTGTGGGGCCAGCAATTTTAGGGAATTACATATGAGCAAAGTATTCCAATGCAGAAACTACAGTCAGTTTCAAAAGGATTTGCCAACCACAAAATGAAATAAACTGGCTGGATAATTTGTTCACAAAAAATTAATTCCACCAATTTTACTGCTTAATCTCCTGCCTCTCGAAAGGAGTCTGGAAAACTCAGTGCATCAATGTATACATTTTTGAGAAGTATTGTGTGAGAAATAATCATCATAACATACCATAAACAAAGTTATAAAAGCACCTCGAATTTGTGTTTCAATAGAGGAAAGGAGATGGTCATATGCAAATTACACAAAAATATAATAACAGTGATTTCTGTGTATTATGGAGAAAACAAGACAATTTCAAGAGGCAATTTGAAAATAGGATGCTAGGCATACTGCTTTCATCAAATCCAAGATGAATTGTTTAACAAAAGCCTGATGGGCAGACCAAAAATTAGCCCCTGTTTCATCATGTAATTATAATGAAAATTTTTAAAAAACTATACTGATAAAAATCAGTACAGGCAAAGAAAATTCCTGACCTGCTGATTCCAGAACAGTAGCCTATTTCTGTCTTTTTCAAACAGGAACATGGTATAGCAGTTCCAAGACATTTTCAGGATAAAAGCCTGTTTCTTTCACAAGCAATTACAAATATTTCATTAACTTTGGGAGACGAGGAAAATGAAGGACTACTATTTTACCTTTACTTCTATCTCTGTATTATGACAGCTTTTAAAGTCCTTTTCACATGTGGATATATTTTCCTAAGTAGCCTGATTCCTTCGCATGGTCTCTCTACAGTGTGGATGTGCAAAAGGATAACATGGTATGGGAGACTGGGAAAACACATTCTGTGCAACCATCTCAGGAGGCTCTTTCACAAAGACAAATTGTCAGTGGAGCATCTTTAGGAGCTTCCTAACTTAAGTCAGGGTAATTTTTTCTCTGATGTCCTTTATTGATGATCTCACAATCTGTTTGCATTGGAAGGCAGTTCTGGCAAAGGAAATATACACAATTGCAGCTTGGGCTCCAGGGAATGCTTTGGCACTTGCTGATACCCAGGAGATTCTGTACCTGTTTGCTTTCCTCCCTGCTAACTCAGAGCTCAGTTGTACAGATTCCCTCATGTTCTTCAGAAGAAAACAATTGCTGAGAAGAATATGTGCAAAACTTTTTGACAAAGTCGGTCAGTATGGAAAATACTTATAAAATGAGTAACAAATGAAAAAGAGATTCTGACTCTCCCGTGCCCATGCTCCTGAGGAGGAGTAACACCACATTGCCTCCTCCTAAAAGCCACATCTCTGGTAGGGCCTGGCAGCACAGGACTGTCCCTGAGGAAGGACTCGGCAGGTCACAGGTGAGCACTGCCTGGGAAGTGCAGCAGCACCAGTGGGTGACTGAGGAGAGGACCCTGAGCAGGGCAGAGCACCCTCCACTTGGGGATGACCTGTGACTCTATGCCACTTGACAGAAAATTAATGCCACCAGTGAACAGACCAGGGGCTGGCTTTCCTGAAATTTCTGTTTGGTTTTCTCTGAAATGGAGTGATTACTTTCAGGAAAAGGCAAACTCCCTCTCACTGCCTTCAGCAGCTCAGCTCTCAGGGAAGTGGCCTCACTGCCAGGATCTCTTTCAGACTTCAAGCAGCCAGAGTGGGACATGCCTTATGAAGGACAGAAGGGTTGCATCGGGTTTTTGTAGCCACAAAACACAGCACCCACAACACATTTAGTAAGTATCAACTGTGTGCAGAAAATTATTTTATACCAACTGCAAAGAGCATTACCGATCCCTGCAAAAGGGCTGAAATGATGCCTCTATCTTTCAGCCCATAGCCCAGCTCTCTGGTTACAGCCTTTCTGCTCCAGCCAACATGAGGTCTCCTGAGAAAGGAATTTGGCAGATTCAGCTTCATCTCCTCCCATCCTGCCCTGGTCAGCCTCTGGCTATGGGCTGAGCCTCCCTGTCCTTCTGGCCTGACAATGGCCTTGGCCACTCACCCTTGTTTCAAAAAGATTTATTGGCCAGACTACAAGGTGGCTGTATAGACGTCTCTCAAATCAGTTGTAAAGTTGTTTGGGTTTTTTAGTAGTGGGGTATTGAAGATGCATTTTACATTTGAGGAGGGATGAAAAGCTTTTAAAAGTGGTAACTTAGGGGGAAATTGAGAAAAAGAACCCCAAACAAACTCAGATTTTGTGCAGAATGGAAAATATATTGCTCTACTTCTGCCATTTAAGTAAAAGCCTAATCCTGGAATAAAGACACCTTCATTCCAAACACTATAGCCACAAGAAGTTGTTTCAGCTTTGGGATCAGCACATCCTTGGATTTTTTGGCAGTTGTCCCCATTCAGTCTCTGCTGTGCTCTGTGCCTTCGAATTGTTCCTTGCATTGCTTGTGCTTTCCCAAGGAAAATACTAAAAGTGCAATAATCAAGATAACTTGTTCTACAAGCAATGACACAAGACTTTTTTTCTATTTGGCATTCAGCTTTGCAGCATAATTAATTAGCATTTGTACAGCACTTTGAAAATATGAGATGCAATTGAAGTGCTAAATATTATTATTAATATTAGCAGCACCACCATTTTGCTCCACTGAATGCATTTTCCAACAGATTTGCTCCAGAGCTGATGTGCTATAGACTTGAAATGCACTTAGAGCTCCTTCACCATGTTTGATTACAGTAAGCCAAGAGCCTGGCAAATCTTCATGGCTGCGCAATTCTTTTTTTGTCTATTAAAAAATTTAAATCTCATGTAGCACAATTTGTTCTGAATCTGTCAGCGAGGTAGGTAGATACTGCTTTGCAGGGCAGTTTTGGGATTGTTTATGAAAAGGACTCTGAGGTGCTTGACTGCCGTAGGCTGCCTCTCATTTGTGTGTATCCAAATATGCCAGCCAGAGGAAAAAAAAACTGCTTCATGAGCTCTTGTGATTGTACCTTTCTCATTTAGCACAGGAGCTGCTGGTAGTTAAAAGGCACAAACACTTCTAAGTAGGTGACTGATCCCTGTTGCCCTCAATTTAAAATATAGCTGTAACTTGTAAACTCAAGAGCTCCCAGGACACATCTTTCTCGATTTCCATTTTGGTAGCTGCTGTTTCTGGCAGTGCCAAGAGGATATCTAGCCTTAACCTTCTGAATCAGTTTCATTTCAAAATCAGTGACTTTTACCCCATGCTGGCTATTTGCTGCTCTCATGCTTGCTAACACATGCCCAGGGTAGTGGCTGTAGTCATCATTTCTTCACCCAGCTGCTTATACCCACCACATTTTTATTTCTGAGTGAGCCAACCTGTTCTGCTTGAGGTAATTTGCACTAGCTGAGCTGCCTTAGGCCAAAGAGAGTTTGCAAGTCTGAGAGACTAAATCATTAATTTCCTGTGGTTAGCTTGTTGTGTTGGTCCCAGAGGCTGTCACAGAACAGGACGTGCAGATGAGACATCGCTGGGCTGGTGCCTGGGCTGAGCTGGGGCAAACCTCACTGTAGAGGAGGCATGCTGCAGCTGCCAGGCTTTCTGCAGGAACACCTCAGGAGCACTCTGGGAGTCTCTGCTGACAGGCCTGCTCAGGAGTGCTGTCACCTCTAAGGGCAAAGCTGGCTGATGGCAGCAGTGACTCTCTTTGGGGTCTGCTTTGGTCCCACAGTGCCCATTCCTGCCTGGGTTTTGTGGTGGGAAGCAGAACCCCTGGACTTGCAAGAGATGGAGCTCCTGAAGCCTTACCCAGCTCCTGCAGGAGAAGGCATGAGGAGAGAGAGCAGGGGGCTGAACAGACACTTTTTTTAACACTTAGGACATGACTAAATCTAAATATTTTGCTTATTATGCTGCAAGAATTTTTGCGTGCATTGATGCCAGCTTAATTTCATATATTCTTGTCTCTCAATTCCCACCTAACTCCAATTGCTACTTCCATGGTGGTAGGAGAGGAGATTTTCACAGTTGCAAGGAAGCGGGAGAGGGGAGTTTCATAGTTGCAAGGAAGCAATAAATGCCACTTAATTCAATAAAAATGAAAATGGGGCACCAAGGCAGAAAAATGAGTAATAAAACTGGAAACCATGATGCCACGGAAGTTGTGGGGCCCGAGATTGCATCCCAGGCTGTAGAGCCTGCCCAGTGTAACTAACAGGCAGGCACACCATCACAGCACAGCCAGCAGATGGGGCAAAGAAAAGTCAGACCTTTTGGGATGAGTTAGTTAACGGACATGAGTCCAGGAAACCTGACAGCAGTTATCTCCCTGAAAGTCTTGAGCAGCTGATGGATCACTACAGACAGATCATGTCCCTCAGAGCAATAACAAAACAGAGCAACCTTGAACTAGGAGAGGCTGACAATTGTCATTAAAACCATGGTACTCAATCACAAAAATATTTTGTGGTTTTATTTCTTGTGAGTGTTTCTCCCTCTTCTTCCAAATCCCTTGACACTGAGATAACACGTCCCTTCAAGATGCATAAGAGTGAAATACAAAGATCTTTCAAATATCAAAGCCGTGTGCTACAGCATGCAGTCAGCACTAAAGTGCTGATGAAGATTTGTTTGATAGCCTTCTGAATTCTGGGGATATTTCCAGAGCTACAAGACATATTAGAGAGGCTGATTCATAAAGCAAAACCCAGATTCCTCAGTCATTTCATGTGCAGGGTTCAAAGGAAAGACCCTGTGAAAATGTTACAAAGTACTAATAATAAAAACCTCATGAAAATGAAGGAAAAAAGAGAAAATACCCAAGAAACAAAAAGCCTCCAGAAAAAACACATAATAGAACTTAAACCCTGTAAAGCTGGTCTTTGAATACAAGATTGGCATAATGCATTTTGAATCTTCAGTTATACAAAAATGTCTTTTTGCATATGAAAGGTCTTTGTAATTTTTGCTATCATCACTATAAGCCTCAGATGCATTTGCTTTGATTTAGTAAACAATAAAAAAGAAAGAAAAAATCCTAAGTGCTTTTCTATAGTTGTGTAAAGATGCTTAAAAAAAAATGTTATTGCTTCTTCCCCCACACCAGTTGCAGAGGGAACTGCCATCCATGACTGGGTTTTGATTGTCCTTTTTTCTTTTTATTTTTCTTTAAAATACTCCCACAAGCCCCAGACTCTCTGCCTTGATGACCAAGCTTTTCCAGGGAGAAAAGGAAGGGAGTTAGGAAGGACAGATGGAAATGAAAAGAAGTTAAAAAGCTCCCTAAAAACAGGGGCAGTGGGGCATATTTACTAGCAGAATATGAACTAATTAAAATTAATAAAACAAAGTATATATCACTTCCAAATTCAGCCAGGAGAAACTATTAATCATATTTTTAAAGGTATTGTGTTTTGAAACCAATGGAAAAAGTGAGTTTTGTAGGCTCAGAGTTTCCGTTTTGAAAATCACTGGTCTTTGTAATTGTTCAAGAATTGTTTTCTGAGGAATTATTTTCCCACCTATTTGTATTTAGTATTTAAAAGAGGCATAAAAATGCTGTCCAGAAGAAAGGCTGTTTGGTTTTATGTTCCTTTAAAGAAAAACCTATAAAATGAAAGCCTGAGCCTCAAGTGCCAGCAGAATCCCACACCAGGTGCCAGCAGCCAAGGGCAGATCTAGGGTGCTGCCATCTGCACCCCACAGCTTCTACCTGCTGCCCAGGCACCAAATGACTGAGCTAGACACATGGAAAGGTCTGGAATTGAGGGAGAGAGCAGCAAATGGATCCCATGCTCTCAATTTGCCCAAATGCCACAGCTCTCACCCAAGGGACTTTGCCTGGGGTGTGACAGAAAGGCCTGACCACAACTGATTTATGGTCAGCCATACAATATAGCTACCTTGCTTCTTCAGTGTGTTTTTATTCCTTGATATATCTTAAAGCCTAAGCAGAGTTCAAGAAGCTCATTTAATTTTAATGTATTTTATCCCTCTAACCAGAACAATTTTTTCTTCAATTACCTTTAACAGAAATCTAATCTTACAAACAAGAACAGCAACAAAATATGTCATTACAAATGATTTTTACAATTTTGTTGTTGCTCTGATTTATTATGGTGTCAAGTTTTTCTAATTTTGTTTGCTGATTGCACTTTTAGGAAAAAGTGTCTTTGAATTTGCAACAATTGCCAGCAACACCTATGTAAACATTCAGATGTAAAGAGGCAATTTCAATGGACATTTAAACAAGGTAAACCACCTGCTTAGATACACAGAGTAATGAACTCAGGTCTGTTTACCAATGGCTTACAAAAAAATAACACAATGCTCTACAAGACTATTACAATGTACAGCTGATAGCCAGAATTTAAAGTGGGATAAATGCTTTCTGGCAAGGTCATAAAAGAAATCAATGCTGGAAATGTGGTCTTTCATCACAGAACTATGCAGATAATTGCCAGGCAACAAACAATATGCTGGCAATGACCATTTTTCCTGTCCTTAAGAGATACAGGCATATCTACCCTTGCAAATGCTGTAGTGCAGGAGCAAAGGGTCTATGGAAGCAAACAGCTCAAGGGCCTGGGGCTTATATTCAGGTTGTGCATTCTGCTGGGGCTTATCCAGAGCTTGGATGGGGTGAATGCTCTTCAGGCATGGGAGGGCTGCAGGAGCCCTCCCAGGTCAGCTCCCCCCAAAGGCACCTGGGGGTGCAGCCCTGCCTGAGGCAGGAGGGAGTGATCCCACAGTTTCCTCCACAAGCACGCTCTTGATCCAAAAGCAGGCGTGAAAGCAAGCTGTGCCTACAAAGCCGGCCCTGCCGAGTGCTGCAGTGCCCAGGTGTGATGGCCTGGTCACCTCTGGAGGTGTCAGCAGCTCCTCAATCATCCCCAGCCCATCCTGGAGGGGAAAGACCCCCAGGACTCGAGGGGAACTTTCTTCCCTTGGCTGCTCCTTCCAGACACTGGCAGGGGTGGGGGCTCTCACATACCTCCAGCACATTCCCCTCTGCCTGGTCTCTCACACAGCCCCATGTGCCACCCACCAGCCACACTGAACATTTTTGGGCCCATTTTAGGGGCTCCCAGGGAAAGAGATAACCAGGCTGAAAGCATCACTCCTCCAGCCAAACAAACATTTAATTAAAAGGGATATTCTAAAGGCTCCAGCTGCTGGAGACCATCTACTAGAGGTACACACACAACTTCGCAGGTTGTTTTTCTGGCCTTGATTTCTGTTACTGTGTCTCAACTGCAATAAAAATAATATATTGACTTTCATTTCAGACCCTGTAGAAATATAGAATGCAAAAACCAGGATAAATTACTTTTTCTTCAGATGTAAATTTTGGTTCTAAAATGGATATTGATAAAAAGAAAATATTTCATTGACTGGTGGTGATTGCTTTCAAATTTTACCTCACAGGAAATACTGCTTTAAATATAGTGTTGAGCATACAGTATGGAAAGGGAGAAGGGAAAGCCATGGAAAGCTCCAGGAACCTCCTGCTTTCTCTGAGGGTGACACCACCCTTGGAGGACACGCAACACTTGCAGGGAAATGCTCTTCTAAAATATATCTGCTCAGGCCTTGGGATATCAGGGTTTCCCAGCCCTTCCAGGACTCAGATCCAGATCACTCTAGTTAACTGTTCAACTCAAGTAAAACCTAACAAAAAATGCTCCATAGTTTCTTTAGGATTTTATATCATTTAATTTGCTTGATGGCCAAAGTCAATGAAGACGAATGCTTTGTGGATTGTCAAAATAACTGTGCAACACTTGCAGTGAATTGTAAATTAAGAGCAACTTGACTAAATTAGACAAAGTCTGCTAATCACTTTTTGGTGACTTTGTCAAGCTCTTTTTTTTATCAAATTGATGGTTTTTGTTTTGAAAGATTGAGGGAAATAATTAATAAAATCAGCTGGAGCTTGAATTCTTTACCAAAAATTTTATTTGATTTTTGTCAGGGCTAAAAATCAAAGTTGAGATCGTCTTTCAGAGGGGTCTTTGTGTTTCTACTTTTAGACTTAAATTAAAATAGTGGTTGTCAAAATTTTGCTTCAAAACTTGTCAGGAATTTTCTTTGTTCTTCCCCAAACCTCCAGAGTCTGTTTCTACCTACCCACATTTGGTAAATAACTTATATAAACTGTTTCCTGATGAATATAAATATTTCACATTTAGACAGCTTCTTTTATTTTTACCCAGGTATATCAATGTCATTTTAGTCTGTATTTGTTCATAAAACAATCATTACTAGCCCCATGGGAGGAGCACCAGCAAGGCCACACTAGAGGCTTCCCAGCAGAAGCAAAAAAAAGAAACCAAACCATAACAGATCTCAAAGGTCTCTGCTTTGTTTATTCCCTAAGTGAAAATGTGGGGCTTGAAGCCACGTTTTTGAACTACACCCATTTTCCTTAAATCAGATGAACACAAAGGCTTTAGAAAATATTTTTGTAGAAAACAATTCATCTACAGTCACCGTGCACTCTCTGAAAGTTGAAACACATGAGAGAAGAAGAGTGACAGAAGGCCAGTGGATCCTTTTAGCTTCTCTTTCAAATTTGGAAAAAGCCTAAACTCAGCTTCTCTGGGAAAAAGCAGGAAAAGAGGGTGTTTATAAATGCTAGTTACCATGCAAAATAGGGTAAGAGTTGTGTTTCTTAGAGTCTCCACAGCCACCTGGAAAGGTAACCACACATTTGGTAAAGTAAAAAGTTCTCTCATATCCCAGTTTTTGAAGGTAAATCAGTTTTCCTACAAATGTCCTTAAATGGGCAAAATTTTTCACTTCCTAAGCAGAGACCCTGAACATGAGGTATCGCATCCCCCAAGGTCACACATGCAAAAGTAATTTAGTAGCTCTTCATATTCATGAAAGACTACCTTTAAATACTTTTTCATGGATATGTGGATTTTTTACTCACATTGCTGTATCACACTGATGATTTCTAAACCTTCATAGAGTAAAAAATAGGAAAGATTCTTCGGAAAGCAACAAGAAAATCTGTCAAAATCATAAGCTATGGATTTTTGCTGCTGCCTTTTAAGTGCAAAGCAGCGGGAGGGAATTTTCTATTTGCAAGCCAAAAGCCAACTGTCCTTCTTAGTCCTGCAAGCTAGGGAAATGCAAAGCCTTGGGATAGAGCATCATGTCCTTTTGCAGCTGAAATTAATCTGAAACAACATAGAACCAAGCTCTCAGGTACCTTCTGCTTAAGCTCAAACGCTCCTCAGTGGATGGAAATTTCTACCCACTTTTGAACTTGCTGTTCAGTTTCCCAGAGGGAGGTTCAGTATCTCCAGTGTTTATTGCCCTCAAGGCAGAGAGGTCCCTGGGTGCCCTTTGTCCCTTCCAGTTGAGTCACCTGCTGGGCTCCCCACATGCACACAGGCAGATCAGTGAACCTCTGCGCCACTTTTATGTCACCCTCCGAGCAGGCACCACGCAGGGAGGGCCATATGTTGGCCCTATTTCACTAAGCTCAGTTTAGTGCTCCCAGGCTTTTCTTGAAACACTGAACAGAAATAGCACAGAGAACGTTTGGAAATGCCTGATGGCAAAGTGGGAGCGTTCCGTCCTTTCCTGCTTCACGCCACATGTGTGATGTCCATGACTCTACATTGCAGACTTCTTCTAAGGACAGGGTTTTCTGGAGGGAAAGTCACATTTTCCTTCCCCTAGCAGTGGTGTTCTCGTAAAATGAATACACATGACATACACAGACTCTGAAATGTAACAGCACTGCTGTGCTTGGGATGCTGTTGTGCAGAAGAAAACAGGTTGAGGCACTGAGCATGGGACTGCTAAGGAGTTTTGACTTTCAGAAAGTGATCTTGAAGCAAATATGCTACATGGACAAAAACTCTCCAACTAACTGAAGTTAGATAAGTTGGCATTTATTGCAGCTCTGGGGCACAGAGGACTAATGTCCCAAAGACAGGTACCAAATTCACAAAGCTTTGGTTTGCTATTTAATCACAAAAGTTTTACATATTCATATGATTATTTCATTTGCGTATACATATGCATTACCTAACCCTGCTCTATATTAAAATGAGTTTAAAGTTTGACTACACTTCTGCAGTTCCCTTCTTGAAATGAGTCAATGGGGGTTTGAAATGGGTCTCTGTCATGGCAAACTTCTATTTCCCTTTTGTTGGCAGGGCAGCCTGCCCCTTGAGCACAGTACAAATCCCCTGACCAGCTTCGAGTCCCAGCTGCAGTCACGGTTTCTTCATCTCCACAATATGATATTTTTCTTGTCTTGTTTTACAAATACCAACCATTAAGTTAAGTAAATAATATATTATCTTAACTCTAGCTAGGTCATCTGTTAATAACTTGCTAATATTTAATAATCTACATTGCTTCTACTCTTTTTGCTAAACTCTACTCTTTTGACTCTTAATTTTCCTAGTTTCTTGCTTCGATCTGACCTTTAAACAAATTTTCACTTGTAACATTTTCAGCTATAGTTTGTAGCCACTGATGATGAACTTCTCCATTTTACTTAAAGAGAAACAGAATGTTCACATGTATTTGAAATAATTAGGATGACCTGACATATTTTTGTTCTTCTCTGAACTAGAGATCTAAACTCTGGTGAATTTATACAACGCCTAACTTGATGGGCTGATGATTTGAGTTTTTTAATTACAATTCCACTACTCAGAGTGAGATGAACTTGGAAAAAATAGTTTCTGAAATTATATCAAGAATTTGTGGTTTGAGGGAGAAAAAGCAAAAGAAAATATAACTGCTATGACATAATATGACCCAGCATATAATAAATTGTCTAATCGTGACATGGGGTTACAAATTGGACACTGCATTTGAAGCAAGCCCTCAATCAGACCTGCCCTACAAGATGATATTAGCCAAGCAAAAATTCTGGAAAAGTTGAGATTCAAATTTAGTGAGAAACTGCATTGCATCTCAGCTACTTTTCTTTTTCTTTTTCTTTTTTTTTTTTTTTAAGCTAGGCTATAGACAGGCTGTAATAGTGTTTTTTGAATGCCATCATTTGAACTTGACAGGCAACTGCCAGGTAAAGTGAAAGGAGATTATCTTTTGGCAACTGCCCTCTCCATTTCCCAAAGTAAATGACCTTCAACCAGAGCAGCAGTGAAAATCACAGCAGTCTAATCTTAAATGTGAACCCTGTGCTGAAAGAGCAGTGGTTCATATTATAAGTAGGATGCAAAAATGCTTTGAATCATCATCAGATTAGATGAAAAACGCCATTGTGTTCAAAAAGAACAGCTATTACAAAAAGAAATGTAATAGAAAAAGGCTTAACAATGTCATAGAGACAAGCTAATGGGCTTCCCCATTTCTCTCAGATTCATGAAGATATTGTTTCCCTTGTTCACTTTTTCAATGCAGATAATTTTCCATAGATTAGCTTTTGATCTATGTTAATTAAAAAAAGAGAGGCATGCATTGGCTGACACATAAAAGCAATCACTGTAATTTCTGCATGTTATCTTTGCACCTCTCGCCAACAATCAGCAGTGCCTCTTCTATGACCTACATCCTACAACTTGAAATCATTTTCTTGACATCCTTTTTCCAGTTCTCCTGAGTGTCAACGTCAGACATCAGTCACCCATTTTCACCTGCTTGCAAATTAGTTTTAGGGCTTTCACCTGCCATCTTGCTTTCAACAATCGTTTCAGAGTAGTACAAATTTTTTGGGTATCTGTTCAGACCAGAGGACTCATGCTGTCCTTCAATATCTACTGCTCTTTGGGGCACTTGTGCCTTTTTCTATTACTTGGAATTTCACCATCAGGTGGAAACCAATTCTTATTTAATCAAAGCACAATCCATCTGCTGTGCGAGTGAGGCAGCAGTTGATGATGGTTGTTGCAGTAACTGCAAAAAGGTCCCACACTATCTGTTGAGACCAAGCCTCATGGTTTTGCCCCTGTTAATAAAGTTGGTGATTCTCTATCCCTTGCCAGGTGACAGGCATGTATAACAGCTTGAACTAGCAGAGATGGTCCCAGCTGGCCAAGCAGAAATGTTGATCTCACAGCCACCCTGAGGAGTTACTGGGATAGCCACAAGCATAATTGTTTTTACAGGAACGCTCCATTCTTTTTCCAAGTCAAATGCTCCCTGTACCTTTGGGAAGTTTGGAATCAAAAGGCGGAACAGAAAGCAGTGCTGGGCTCTGTGCTGCATCCCAAAGCATCCTAGCAGCTGGTGTACAGCAGGGTCTCTCCTCTCTGCCCTCCCTGCTCAGAAGCGTGCCTGCTAAGCTCTGCAGCAAGGGAAGAAAGTGGTCATTCCCTGTGCCAGGGGAGCAAACGCCCTTGTGTGTCCCTCTGAACACACTGACATCCCGTCCTGAAGTCAGAGCACGAGCAAGCCTCTCTTGTCAAGGGCAGCAGTTGGTACCTGAGTGGCAGCAAGAGAAACACAGGGCTGCCTTCTGTTCCCAACTCTCTGCTGAATGCAAGTACAGTAAAAAACTAAAAGATGGGAAAGGGTTTATTCCAAAGCTTTACTTCCAATAGCACATTAATGACCAAATTAAGACTGAACAGAGAACATGGCAAATCATTAAAATGCTAATGACATCACTGACAGATATAAAAGATGAAGGATGCCCATTTTGTGCGTGGTTCAGTGACAGACACATTGACAGAAGCAATACTAAGCAAAGACTGGTGGAGTCTTTCTAATGTGATTTTAAATGCCTGATTTTTAGGTAGGAGTTTTCTGCCTCTGCTCTATGAAATATGATCTTTGTTGTTGCTTTGTAACATAATTGCCTTTAAGTTCTCCAGCACAGAAGACAAAACTTTGGTGAAGGCAAGCACAGCCTAGCAACGGTTAAAGGTGTATTAAAACCTGAACTGCACAGAGGAACTTCCAATATTGACAGTATTTCTGGGGAAAAACCATTGCATGGTAAGGACTGATGGGAGCTGGGAAGCTCCTTATACTTCCAGACCCACTCTGTCACTTCCTGGAACATCAGTCACAGGTCTGTGCCAAGGCAGGTTTGAAATGGGATGTGAATTCCCAGAGCGGAAACATCACTGTGAGCACAACACAAGATGGAAGTGTCAGTGCAGGATTGTTCAGAGCACACCTGTGGTGGCTGAGAACCCACATCCACCAAATATTCTTCCACATTACAAAACCCATGCTCTGCTGCGATTCTGCACCACAAGCAACTGAGAGCACTGCTACTTATCTCTGCACCATCAAGCATTTTGTGTTAATGGCATAATATCTTCTGCTGGGCTCCTGATCTGACGCCACACTGACTGTACACTGGAGATGAAAGCTCTGTCTATGAGACTGCTGATTTCTTTAATGCAGGTCAATATATCATAGCCAGCCAGTACATTACTTTCTAATGTGCTAGACACAGGAGCTTGCTGGCATTCAGAGCAGCCCTTGTCCAGGAGCTGCTGAATGCACTTGAGGAATGCAAGTCTGAATAGTCATAACCAATTATCACATAGCAGAAAAAGGTATCCTGTCTGGTAACTCGGGTAAAGTAGCACTGAAATATCAGCTGCAGCACCTTTTGCTTGGAAAGTGGTGAAGCAGCAGGGCAGATTCAGTGCAGAAAGGAATAAAGAGCCAGGGAAAAATACTCAGGATGCTTGTGTCCTTACAGCTGCCCTGCTTGCGTGTGGGGTGATGGATGATTTTGTGCCTGAGCCCCTGCTTCCCTCAGCAGCACCCACGTTCTCCAGACCTGAGCAGTGAGGGTCCCTGCCACTTGTGCTGACACCCATTAGACCATCTAATTAAGATTATTTCACCAATTTGTATGACTCAGACTGAAGGGAGTCAGGACTCCCTGACCCCACTGGATTAAGAACAGCAACCTGGTGTCAGACAAAAACCCCTTTGGCTGCACATAATCCCAGCAATACAGGACTTGCTTTGCACCAAGTCACATAAGTGCTCTATTTGCAGGACAAAGAGGGACTGCAAAACACATTATTTCCGCATACTGATTCCCTGAAAAAAAATTACCTCCTAGTACTGCTTTATTTTCTTTGAAAAGAATTACACATATTTTTCTTCATTACAAAAAGCTAAATCTTTGTATCCTCCCAGCTTTTGATAAACTCTTCCATGCAGCAACAGATAAAGGACGTTCAGAAATTAAAATATGTGACTTGTATAAATACATAATGAAACAATTGGCAAAACATTACAAAAACTAATATCCCTACTGATAGAATACAGAATTTGAAGTCCTCTTTAATAAAACTAAATATTTGGTTTCTTCAGAAGAAAAAAATTCGAAGAGGCTTAACAGCATTAAGAGAAGAGAGTATCTCTTAATGTTAACTTAATTTACTTGATTAAAAAAAAAAAAAAAAAAAAAAGTTAATCCTGGAAGAGTAATTTGTATTTTTCTGGCTCAAAGGTGCTACTATGATTCACTTTCATTCCCAACTCCATTTCAGTGTAATGGAGTTTGTGAGACTGTTGACTTTATCAAGCTGTAAGTTGCATGTTCTACATTTTTAGACCAGTCACTTAAAATCTTTGCAAGGGTACTGTGTTCTGAGAATGAGTCTATTTTAATTTCTCTTTTTGGAAAGGCAAAAGAAACCATATGGCAAAACTACATACAAGCCTCCCATAACTGTTCCAAAAAAGCACAGGGATTTCTCTTGTGATCTTTTTAGTTTTTCACTAATTGTAAAAAGAGTTGTCAAATCCACTTTTCCAGTACTGTTGCTGAAAGCATTGCTAGGTTTTCCAAGGATACTTCAGCTAAGCAGTGATATTTGCCTTGAATTTTTTTTGGCTTACAAAGACCTGCTACCTACCAAATGTCAATTTCTTAACTTTTCACTAAAAAAATCAGAACCAATGGCTATGGACTGTCATATTTCAAAGTATGAAGCATCATTACAAGATGGATATTCAAACCTGGCGTGAGAACAGGCTTCAATAAGTGGAAAATATTTTTTTGTTCTGTTGGCTTCACTGCTGCTCCTCACTTTCTGATCAGCTGGAATAAACATCCAACTTTTCCACAGCATGAATTGAAATTGCAGATTAAATTGCTTCCTATTTGCTTCATCTTAAGCTACCCATATACACTCAGAAACCTATTGCATTTAAACACAAATTTCTCAAGACATCCACAACAGCTTTTAAGAGACACAAAAAGATATTTTACAAATGTCATATTGCTTTTGAGAGACAAAAGAAATGTACTCAGTAGAATAATTTGAGACTGAGCACAAGTCCCATCCACACTGCAGGCACGGTGCACTGGGATGTGATGCTGCTTTCCTGAACTCTGCATGGCCATCCCAAAGGTCCTCATTTGCTAACTTATTCCACTCCACAGGGAAAATGCACTTGGCAAAACATCCAGCTCTTATCTCACAATTTCAATTCTTCCCTTGCTCTTATTTTACAGAAAGTGTCCTACAACTCAGATCCCTCGGCAACACTTTCACAGCAAGTGTAAGACAGAGACAGAGGAGAGGAGTGAAGCTTATTACAGCCTAAGTACCACAAATCCTGGCTTTTGATTTATTTTTGCACTTCTGCAGCAGAAGCCAGGAGAAAGAGAAAAAGCTTGGAAAAAAGATTTTGGTGTGGAATATTTCAAAGTACAATTGAGACATAATCTACATAAAAAATTAAAAATAAAGAGAAAAACATTGACTTTGAGAAGCATAATCCTCTCTCCCAAAAGAGACATTACTGTGTTTCATTTGGAAAATATATAAATAGGCAGTTTTTTGAACATGTTGGTATTATTAAAGCCTTTCCCTCACCCCTAAAAAGAGGAAAAACTTGTGCAGTTTTGGGAAGTAACCTGTTGGGGTTTCTTCTAATTTGCACAATGACTCCAAAACTTCCCGTGGCAACTTATTTCTGTCACATAAATAGGGAGAAATGATCTGTCTGCCAGTGTGTCTGGCCAAGACTAGGATGAGGAAATCTCAATTTTGTTTCAGAAATTGCTGGTATCAATGATCGATGAAATATTTTTTATTCCTCTGTAATACTCAGCCTACAGTGAAGAACTGGAGATAACCACTGGCCAATCAAGAAGGGTTTGAAAAACTCCTGTTGTTCATGCTTAATATTTCATTTGATCAATTTAGTCAGTTGCAAAGTTACATCATTTCTTCCTCTCTGACAAGAGAAGGAACAAATTCTGAGCCATCCTAGAGGCCATATTAAAATTTAATTCGACTGCTTCCTGAGAACCCACCTGCCTCAGTACAAACAGTAAAAATGTGAACAGGAAAAAACAAGCTGGAATGCTGCTCCTGTTTTGATTTAAGTGTGTCACCTATAAACATGTGAAGATCAGTTATAACATGGCCTCTATCTGCAATTTTTTGTTTCACTTTCTGAACAGACGAACCACTTAGGCTTTTACATATTAAGCAGAGACCGAAAATCTTCAAAGCTATCACTGGAAAAAAGATTTTTCTTCAACTATGATTCCATATGTTCCCACTTCTAATAGCCCATGCAGCTGTATGTTAAACAAAAAGCTGTGAAACCCTTGAATAGCTCATACTAAGATGTTTCATTTTGAATGTCCTAATCATCTGCCTGTAAAACTTCAACTTTCAGATTTCTCTGAATTCAGCTATTAAAAGTGAGGAAAGACAGAGAACTCTAGTAATACTCCAGGACTCTTGCTGAAGTCTTGCTGCCAGAAGGATTACCAAATTACTGTCCACAATAACTTTTTCCTACAATGAAGGAAAAGCTGAGATTAACCTTAAATTTTACAACTTCTCTGAGACAATGATTGAGACAATCTACATAATATTTTTGTAAGACATCAATCTACTTTAAATATTTCAAGAAAATTAAAGCTCTTGTACCTTCTCACATTAGAGATTCTTTTGCTCTTTGGATTTAGAGAATGCCTAAAGCCTTTAACCCAGCAAGTCACAAATGAAGATAAAAAGCACTACTACCCTTGATAAGTGACACCTAAAAGAGTTTTGTGCAGTTTTAATTCCTTTCTAAAGAAAGAAAAATTAACACAGTAATTTCGTTCTTCCTGAACACAAGAAGAAAAGCAAAACCCCAGAAGAAACAGACAGAGAAAAGTTAATCTTCTAAGCACTTCTGCTTTAGGCCACTACTAAGATGTATATACAAAATTCACGGGAAAAAGAAGAGTCCTTCAGTCAGGGAAAGCCATTCCAGCCTACATTTCCAGCACAGTCTCCATCTTCCCTTCTCTCAGCACTCACTGGGCTTTGGGACTCTCCTTCATAGCCCTCATTGTTCACAGACTCCTCTTTTGTACCTGGTTTCCCTCCTCCCTGCACACCAGCAGCAGTGACTTGTGCATGTGTTTTTTGTTTGCCCATTTTCTAAGGAGGCATCACCTTGGGGAGTCAATTCACAAGGGAGTCTATATCTGGCTCACCTGTGTTAAGCACTTTTTCACTTTTTTTTTTTTTTCTTTTTTTTTTTCTTTTCCTTTTGGTGGGTGGGAAAAGCAGTAAACAATATTTTTTATTTAATTTTTACTAGATTTTGTGTGTTTTGTTATTTAAGCTTGTTACATTTTCTTGCAGAGGGCACTTTTCTTTCCCCTCCCTCCAGAAATGCATTTCCCATTTCCCACACAGATAAGTGCTCCTCTGCTCCAGTGTTCTTGGCATGCTTGCTGAAAACTTTGGAATGAAAAATAAATGAATATGAGAGGGCATAACGTGCTGTTTCTGACACACGTGAGCACTTTTTCCCCAAAAGCCCCTGTGTGCTGGCCTCAGGCTAAGGCCGCACACCACACCAGGCAACAGCCACCTCGATTCCTTTTTCCTGGGACAGCACAGGCTTTACACGCTGAAAATTTCATTTTGTTTTACAGGCCCCTCCCCTGCAGCAGCCTCCGGAGAAGATAAGTTTTATCAGTCCAACGTCAGCAAAGTGATAAATAAGGGCACAGGCTGTTCCAGCACGAGGCAGATGTGGAGGCTGGCTTAGCAGCACAGCCAAGTGCTTCAGCAGCCGATGATTGAAAGTGGAAGCTTAATGGAGTGAATGCGAACAAAGAATTAGAATAAACGGCACCTTTTGAAATAGAAAGCGAACAGCTAAAAGGCTTGCGTGAGACAGGAAAGCAGATGTAGAGCAGAGAAGCAGTTCTGCAAAGCCAGCCTGGATTCCAGATTCCACTTGAGTCATTGTCAGCCAGAACAAGGACAGCCCCAGTCTGGGTGGCCTCCCGTGTGTCAGCAGGTGATGGGGAAAACACATGCTCCTCTTGCAAGAGCTGATTTACTGCAGGAAACTGTTGTTTTCTGCTCTCCTATGGAAATCTTCTTCTAATTAAGCATTTCCCTTTAGAACATGTCACCTCAATTACCTGTAGACACACACTAATCTTCAGACTGATGGATCTAGCAGGCTCTAGCAGGATAAGTGTAATCATCTATGAAAGCTGGTCCCAGATAAAGGAGAAGGGAAGGATTTTGTCTTTCTGCAATTAAAGCAGCTACAAAATCTGGGAAGAGATTTTGCACTGGTAAAACTGAGCTGAACTGTGATGTCCCACACTTACACCGATCACTACAAATATTATGGTATCTCAAGAGAACTGATGCATGTGGCTCTGCACATCCTCCTGCAGGAGTCCTTACCTGGTGGGACTGTTCCCTGTACCCACACAGTCAGAAAGGACCGCTGGGAAAGGAATGAGCTGAACAGATTGACCCCTGAAGCATCCTGATCTGAAACAAGGACTGGGTTTGCCTTGAACATGGGATTAGCAGCAGGCTACATGCTCAGGGGTGGGTGAATCCTCATCTGCTAGAGGAGGCTGTAACTTGGCAAGAGAAATGAAAGGCCACACTGTCCAAAGGAAAATCCAGAGGAAACCAGGCTACTGGTGAAGGGATGGGTGAGAAGTCTGACCTGCTCATCTCAGTGAGCCTCAGGGATAAATGCCAGCACTGGGAGGTGATGTTGGATTTGTGCATGAGCCTGGAGCAGAGGCTGTGGTGCAACTGGAGAAGATGAATCTCTGAACCCCAACCACACACCAAGGGTGAGGCTCACAGGCCCTGGCTGTGTCTGGCCGTGATACAGCTGGGACTGACAGGACATAACCTGTAAAGTGCCTCTGTCATTTTTCTCCCAGTGGTCGCCTGGTAGAGTGGGTTTGATGAATAGGAATAACCATAAGCCAAGAAGTGAACAGACCTTTGTGGAGTTTGAAGGCTGTCCATGCAAATAATGGGCCAAATTTGAGTATAGATGAATGCTCAAGTGGACTTCTTCATACTTTGCTAGCAGAAAATATTTGGCTGCTGTCTCTGGCAGTAGGGGTAGGGGCAGTGCCAGCTGCCATTCGGATAAGGCAGAGAATAATGGATTTCACCATCAAACAACCCTCTCTGAAAGCTGTCCAAAGATGCCTGGATAGACAACATTCATTAGGCAAAAAAGAGGAATTTCTTTTCTAGAAGGGTGAGTTGGAAAGCACATCATTCCTGCACAGCTGAAGGAAAACAGATACTACTCTGGCCTGACTTCTCTACCCTGCCTTTGAGCATAGCAGCAGGGCTGCTGCCTTGTCTTGGCTGTGTTGACAAGTGGTAATTATAAATATCTGTCAGATCTTCGGTGTTAATATTTGCAGGTAGCCGCTTGATCACATTTTGGAAACAGCAGAGCATGTTCTGTACTTACCATGTTTTAAAATGGATTAAAAAATTTCCTTGGGAAATCAAATACAAGTCAAGAGACTGAAGTCAAGTCCACTCCTTATTAATTATGATTACAACACCATTTGACTTGACACAAAGGAGAAAATTGCATTCAAATCACTTCCAAATTGTTTGCAGCATGTGTGAATCTAACTGAAACTAGCGAGATACTTTTGCATATTTGAGGAGGGAATTACTGTCTACATACCAATGCCCAGCACAGGTAATACACAGAGATTCTTTTTAACGGCCAGGTTTATGCAGCTAATTCCTCACATTCAGCACTGAGTGTACAATAATCCTTTTGACAAATGAGTCAAGAGGCAGGGTGCTGCTGAGCATAATATGCCTTATTGCCTTGCATACATCTAGGACGTAGAGATGAGTGAGGATTAATAGTCACAATTAGGAATGTAAGAGCAGACTGTGGATTGTAAAAATAATTAGCAGGTTCTGAAAAGAATTTCCAGCCCCACAAAAATGTTTTAGTGCAGAATACATTTGAAACGGAAACAATAAAAGAGACCCAGTGACGCTCCTCTCATAATGACACTTTTGGGATTGTTAGGAGAGAATTTGAAAACCTGCTGACTCGTTAACACAGAAGGCTCAATGCTCCCAGACTACAAGACAGCATGGCCTCTTCTGGGGGTGGCAGGCAGCCACTTGGCTTCCCAGGGCAGCCTTGGTCACACTGTACCTCTGCTCTTGCCTAAGGGGTGCAGCACTTCATAAAACATACTTCATAAAACCCCGGGTTTATGCTCCCCAAGCCGCCTGCTCACAGAGGACAATGCTGCAGTGTGTGAGCACCTGACCCACAGTGAGGATGGGGCAGGGTTCTCCATGCAGCACCTGTGCCCTCTGCTCTGGGATCAGGGCTGCCCCTGGTTCTCAGGGAGAGAGTGGCTGGACCAATCTCCTCTGCTTTGCTGAGTGTTTCCAGCATCCCAGTTTGGTCTGGCTTTGAACTTTGCTAATGAGGAAAAATGTGGACACTCATCAGAAAGTTTCAATAATCTGAAACTGGATGATAAACTTATACTTTTAAAATGCAGTAAGTGCTATATTACCTTTGTTTGACTTTTGAAATTAGAGGATTTCTTCTTGAAATGACAACTGAGATGCCCCATCTGTCAGGAGTTCTGGGTTTCAGCAGAAAATCTACAGATTCAGAAGACTTCAGTAAGGTGCAGAGGCTGGTGAAAGGAGTAGTATGGAAGCAGCCAAATTTAGGGGTGCCATGCTGAAGCTTCTGTCAGGACACAACATCCCTCCAGCCATGGACCAGGCAGGGATGTCTTTGCAAACTTTGCAACTCCCTAACTCGGCAATGAATAAAAAATTCTGGCAGGAGAGGAGCGTATAATGATCAAGTGTAATGAAATGGTGACAATACATCTCGCCAATCAATAGGAACACTTTCTTTGTAAGAACATATTCCTTATTTATAGAACAGCTAGCTTGTGCTGCAGAAGGGAGTCAACAACTTTCAGTCTGATTTAGAAGAAAGACTAACTGATGATGTGAAATTACCTGAATTACTTAAGCACAGAGATCAAAAAGGTTGATTTGGGTTTGGTTTGTGTGTGTGTGTAAGTTCAGCTTCAAAAATCATATTATTCCAATATAATTCCCATTGTTGCTGTCAGTGTGGAGTGTCTAAGTGCCTAATATATCTAACACAGATGTGCCAAAGGGCTACAATTAAATCACTCTGCAGTCATCTTCTGCTACCAATCAAGTTTTTCTCCTCCTAATGAACAGACACATGCTGCTTTATACAGTCTGATTGACTGGTTGATATGAAAACATAAAGTGGCAGAAGCTGGTGAAAAGTATTCATTATTCTCTGTGTTTGGAGCTGCAATAGAGTGAGTAATTGTTTCTGATTGTGGCAGCCACTCTTGTGTTGACTGATGAGTGCTACAGCACTGGCACAGAGGTTGTGTTAGACAGGATGGAAACACATTTGTGAGACCTTCATGGAAGTTAAAGCATCCCCAGTGTTTTGTTTTAAATGGTAAACACGGCTTTGAATTGGTAATTTTCTACTGCCTGGTTCACAGAAGTCATCTTCACACCTTTGGCAGATTTCTAAGGAGCCACAATGCAATATTATAGCTCAGGAAACTGAGACAGAGAGGGGGAAAGCAGGTTTCTCGGTACCTTGAGGCAGCCAAGCCAAAGTGACCCACACACCACAGCAAGTGTCTGTCTCACTCACACCTCAGGAGACTCTGCTTGCTCATGTCAATGTAAGAACTTTTTCCAGGGTTCAAATATGTTGCATTAAAAATGAAGGCTGGTGACAGGACCCAGATGAGGAAGGAGCCTCTCATCTGATGAAACACAATATCTAGGTTCCCTATAGAGACAGTAAGTGACCATGACCCTGTACTACTGCTCTGAAATCTCTGTGGGCCCCTGGGGTGGGGCAGACCTGTCTTGTTTATTCATTGCTCTTAAACAACACTGTGCATTGATAGCCAGCTGGGTTTGACTGAGAAAAGGGTGTCTGCAGGCAGCTGAAGCAGTGCCCAACACCCAAATACCCCACACAGGGTGAAAAAAGCAGGAGAAAAGCAAGGGAGAGTTGTTGACATAGGAGGGTTACACTTGCTCTGGAGGGAAGAAGGTTGACTAAATCACAGTCCTCAAATGCAAGAGGACATCAAAACCAAAGTCGCTCTTTGCAAATGCCTGGCAATTGCAGTTACTTTTAAAGTTTGCATAGTAAAGAGCAAATGCAGTGAGAAATGAGTGGGCTCTAATTTGGGCTAGCTATGAAAGCAGTTGTTTTCTGGTGAGGATGGAGGTAGAAACATGTGCCCACACTCAGCCCTCCCATGTAAGGGCAGCAAATCCCCACAGACACTGCTTTTGGAACTAGGCAAAAGATGAAACAAAACCAGCAACAAAAGCAAACCACACCTTTTCACCCTGAAAGAGGACAAGAGAAAACATTGGAATTGAATCTCGGTGTTGGTTGAGCACTTACATTTTGGTTGTAAGTACTCAATTTGCTTTTCCTGAATAGCAGTAAACTTTCCTTGAGCAAAACACTCAGAACAAGTGCTGTAATCAAATTAGAAACCTGTGCCTTTTGTGAAGGAATTATAAAAAGGAAATAAAAAAATTCCACTCATAATATTCATTTGACAACCAGTGGTTCCCATAGAGGCTGTTTTAATACCATGTTGCAATGACACAATTACATTAAATTCCTCAGTAGATAATCACAGTTTTAAATTAGTTAAAAATATTGCTGTGCTCTTTGGAGGGCTTTGCAAGTTGAACGGCAATTTTTCTGCTTTGCTTTTTTGCATGTATTTTTGTTTGTTGGTGGGGACTGCCAAAGTTTGTGTAGATATTTAAACCCAAGACAGCATCTTAGCTTAGCCATCTGTGAAAACAAAACCAAGTAAAAATATAGCTTTGAATAAATGAAGCACTGAGGGAATTTCATACTCGATATAAATAATTGCAGATATAGCTTGTTGCTATGCAGTTAAGAAAAACATTTCTTGTTGAGGACTAATTTCTTTAAAAGGTTCTACTTTCAAACATGAAGACAAAGAAACATTAATATATTTCCACCTTCCACTTAAAGTGTACATGCGAGATGGACACCTTCCTGTCTGCTTTGATAAAAAAGAACACAAAGGATCTGGAGAGAGGCAGGACAGAGGAAGCAGAGGCTCCCAGCAGCTGATTCCCACTGACACCAACGCCTCCCATGGCCTCAGACAAAGGCCTAGAGGCTTCCAACTTGGGGTCAAATCCAGTGGGGCTTAAAATTTGGGTGCCCTATGGAAGGTCTGAGTATGAGAAGCACAGGTTTCTGATTTTTGGGTGGGTAGAGGAGAGCTGTGGGGCATAAGCTTTGTGAAAGGGGCACTCACTTCCCAGGCGCAGCAAGAAAAGTCACTTTGTAATTAGCACGTGGGAACGACCTGAGGATACAGAAAGGAGGGGAAAGTAAAGGCTTTTTCATTTCTTCTCCTGGAAAGTGACACATTTTGTTGCAGGGCAATATTTGTAAGGAAGGGTTGGTTCAGGAACCTGTCCTTGAACAATTCATCACAAATATGTGTTTAACCATGATCCTGAGCCATAACCCTCATCTCCAAAACTAAGCAAAGCACAGACCTCCTAAATGTAGTACACGGAAATCACAAGCTTGACTCTTTTGCAGGAAAAGGTGCCTTGTGCTGGCCACCCTGAAAGCACAAACCCAGAGGTACTCTGCTGCTTTTGAAGCTTTACAGGACAAAGGTTAACATGCCCTGGCTGCCACACACATCCCCTGCCTGTGTCCAAACCCCTCATCTCCTGGAGCCAGGAGCACAGAGCTCTGCTGGGGGCAGCCTGATGCTACTGCAGATACCCCAAACAGGGAAAAGGCTTAAATAATACAGCACAGCTCCTTCCCCACGAGCTGCCTTCATTTCAAGCCTGAGAAGGAAGGCTGTGAGGATCAGAGCACCTGCGTAATAAGGCATAAAACCAACAGCTATTCTGCTTCCATCCACTCTGTGTTTCCATCTCAAGTCCTGAAGGGCCTTTTCTGATCATTGCTTTAGCCCTGTTTTGTAACAGTGCACAGGATTTCGCTCTCAGTGAGGCCGCAGCTCTCTGCATGAATGCTTGGAGTGCATATATGTGAGTACATTTATGCATATGCACAGAGGGAAGAGCAAAACCAACAGCTTTTTTTCAGCCCCTGAAAGGCTCAACACTTTTTTGTTTCCTTGTTTGTCTTGTTTCCCTGAGAAAAAAACCACATTGGACTTTCTCGGCTGAAAGCTGTCATCTTCAATGAAAAGCTGATTATACCGTGGAAGTAAATAATAAAAACATGATTCTGTCTGCTTGTCTGGGCTAAATTCTTGGAAAAAACCCTCAGCTGGCACTCAATAATTTCCTCATGAAAAGCAGTGTTTTCTTAAGGAAATTGTGACAATTTGCTGCGGACGAAATTAACGACAATATAATCTGTCTTCCCATTGAAGACGTCAAATTTGCAGGCAAACAATTGTGGTGTGAGAGCTGGTGGTGTCACACAGCTTTAATGATGGTTTGCAGTAAAAATACCAGGAGAACAAACACGGGCTCTACAGCTTCTGCAGGTTGCCAGTGCATTATTATTGGTTCTGACCTTCTAATTGCCCCTCTTTTTCTGCTCCTGGCTGCACGGTGAATAACACGAGTGCTCTTTCAACTCCTACGTGTTCCCCGGGCGCTCCCCCCTCTCTCCTCTCTCTCTCTCAGAAAGAAATAAACTACCAATTTAATGACTAACTAGCTTGTACTCTCGGAAGAGTTTCCCGAGCTTTTGTAAAAAACCTTGAGCTTTGAACATTTCTCAAACAGAAATCGCTATGTTTTTGTCTCTCTTTCTCTGATCTCTCCGTACACGCCAGTGAGGAGCGCTTTAGTTAGAGCCCAGTTAGCGCCGTAGTAGAGCCCCCCTGCCTCCCTCCTGCTGCTGTCGAGGAGGAATGATGCTGCTGCTGCGCCCTTGGAGCTCCAAAACAGCCGAGGGAGCCGGGAAACGCCAAAGACCGCGCGGGGGGCATGGGGCGGGTCACCGGCACCCGGGCTGCAGCCGGGAGTGCTGCCCCGCTCCCGCGGTGACAAGCACGGTGACACCCTTCCCTGAGGGGAGCTCCTGGGATGGCGAGAGGCTCTTCCAGAAAATGACCGCCGTGCGAGCGCGAGCCTCGGCGGGAGCGGCAGGGCGCGGCGGCCGCGGGCCGGTGCGGTGCGGGCCCGCCGCCGTGAGGTGGCGCTGCGGCCCCGCGCAAGAGCGGCGCCGGCTCGCCGGTCAGCCGGCGCAGAGGGGCGGGACGGGGCCGCTGCCCGGGGCCGCGCTGCCCGGGGCCGCTGCCCGGGGCCGCTGCCCGGCCGCGCTGCCCGGGGCCGCGCTGCCCTGCCGCGCTGCCCGGGGCCGCTGCCCTGCCGCGCTGCCCTGCCGCGCTGCCCGGGCCGCGCTGCCCGGGGCCGCTGCCCGGGGCCGCGCTGCCCTGCCGCGCTGCCCGGGGCCGCGCTGCCCTGCCGCGCTGCCCTGCCGCGCTGCCCGGGGCCGCGCTGCCCTGCCGCGCTGCCCGGGGCCGCTGCCCGGGGCCGCTGCCCTGCCGCGCTGCCCGGGCGCTGCCCTGCCGCGCTGCCCGGGGCCGCTGCCCTGCCGCTGCCCGCGGCCGCTGCCCGGGGCCGCTGCCCTGCCGCGCTGCCCTGCCGCGCTGCCCGGGGCCGCTGCCCTGCCGCGCTGCCCGGGGCCGCTTCCGGGCCGCTGCCCTGCCGCGCTGCCCGGGGCCGCTTCCCGGGGCCGCTGCCCTGCCGCGCTGCCCGCGGCCGCTGCCCGGCCGCTGCCGGGCCGCTGCCCTGCCGCGCTGCCCGGGGCCGCGCTGCCCTGCCGCGCTGCCCGGGGCGCTGCCCGCGGCCGCTGCCCGGGCGCTGCCCGGGGCCGCTGCCCTGCCGCGCTGCCGCGGCCGCACTGCCCGGGGCCGCACTGCCCGGCCCGCCCTGCCCCTCTGCCGCCGCTGCAGTCCGGCCCCAGCAGCGCTGGCCCCGCCGCGGGTGCCTTCCCGCAGGCAGGAATGCAAGGCACTGCTGCAGCTCCTAAACTGTGGCTGCTGCAGCTCCTAAACTGTGGCTGCTGCGTGGCACCTTCTTCTGGAAAGAGACCACCAAGCTTCAGACAGTTGTCTGAGAGGCTTGAGGGAAAGTTATGTAGTGGTTTTGCTTTAGGTTTATAGCCTGACCTGACATTTTTAGAAACGGTAATGAGGGGTTTTAAAGAGTGGTCTGATGTACCTGTCATGCCCTGCTTACTCTAGTGTAGTTTTTGGTCTCATCTGCAACCTTCTGATTCAGCAACTAGATTTAGTTGGAAGGGCAGGATCGTCAGTACTATTTTTGATCTATCCTAGAGCTAGGTTGGATGTTGTTCAGCTCTTCAGTGTTCAAAATAAATGTAAACGTATGCTAGCAGGGAGAAGACTTCATTTTCTGGCAAGATAAATAACTGCTTTCCTGACATATCCCATGTGCTATCCTGAATGAAAAGTTCCTTCCCAAGTAAGTCGGGGACAGGTGTGCTTCATCAGCACTCAGAAATTCCTCCCTCGTGGAACTTTCAGGGCAATTGCATGCTTTTCACCCTAGGTGGAAAGTAAATGAGGTTTATCCCTGCAGCAAATCCTTCAGAAGACCCGCACTGCTGCCATTACACGAGGACTGCAGAGATACAGATAAGGAAAAGCAAGCCTACAAAACCTTAACAAGGCATATAAATATGCCTTGTACTAACAGCTGTTTATTAAAACAGGTTATAAAACATATTTTCAAAGTTCAGATAGCGACCACCTTAGCCACGAATGTCCAAGGAGTTTACTTAGATCAAAGTTGTATGACTTCTATTTATTACAGCAGATAGCACTACCTGAAAATACCCACTTTTTAAATCTTATTACTGTCAAATTCCTTATTTAGAACAGCGACTTGACATTCTTGCATGAGTGAACATTAAAGTTTTTGCCTTTTTAACCTCCTAATCCAGGTGCATAAATCTTTTATAACCGATTCTATTCTCTGTGTCTTTTTGGTGTTATTGGATTCTTATCTTTCATTCCAGTCTAGGTTTCTGATTTAATATATTAAAAACTTCGGCTCGGCTTTGCTTTCTTTATTAAGATACAAAAGAGGTAGAAGCTTATAGAATGCTGAATGGAAAGCACATTTTTTTAAAGGAAAATTAAAAAAGTTTTAGTTTAAAAAAGAAGGTTGTATCACCCTCTCATGTGGCACCCCTTATGACTGTCACAGAAATGCAGAGAATGACTTCTGATTTTGAGCAAGTACATTTGCTCTGCCTTAGCTGCTCTTGCTCAGATAGCGAGCCCGAGCCCTGCAGCCCTAATTCTACTGGGAGGTCTCAGCAAGCTCTTCCTTCTCCAGAGTGCTGCTGGAAAATCTCTCCCTGGGGACCTGCTGACAAGGACCAGAGTACAGAAGGACACAGACCTAAAATTCTCTTTTACTATCCTGTGTTGCCTCCTTCTCCTAGAACCTGCACTACAGCTGGGTGAAAAAGCAAAATCAGAGCCCATTCCACACGCAGAAAAAAACAAAAATATTAAACCAAACCCAAACCCCAAATATTCATATGAATAGCAAAACCAAGTAAGTCTGATTTGTGTCTCAGGAGTCGTCTGTTTTAAAGGTTTTCTCATGACAAAGAAGGCTGACAGCTGAAAGGCTTGAAAGTGATGTGAGAACTGATGGTACCACTTTGGTTATAGGGTGTTTGTATTTGGAAAATCCTGGCTATACCCACGACAGTAGTATGTCAGAATAACAGCCTGCCAGATTAGTTTACAAAAGGCAGATCTGATCCTTTACATGGGTACATCCAAGATACCTATGGGATGGATGAACTTGCAGTGACAGCAGGATCACACTTCAAATTAAAAATCTATCCATACAGAATTAGATGGACAAGCCACTACTGGACATAGAAAGAGGGGTGGTTAAAATACATCTTTTCTGAAGAGATGAAGGTATAGAATAGAGAGATTTTTATCCACATTTAAATAAAATTGACCTCCTTTAAATAAAAGAATCTTGTTCATGCCTGGAGCACACTCACAATCACATATATTTGAACATCAAGAAGTTTTCCTTCCTTTTTTCCTTTTAAACAGGGAGGCTGTTTAAAATTTTATATATAAATATATATATATATATATATATATATATAATATTATCCTTCAGCCCCACTCCCCTTGTACCCTGCCTTTCTGTTGTGTGACTTGGCCACCCTATCCTCAAGGACTCTGGCAACAGATGAAAAGAGCAAGATTGGACAAACTCATATGAATGTCACTTTTTATTTGGATGCCCAAAACATAACTCAGACACAAACAGTAATAGAGTACTACTCAGTATTAGAGCCTTAGACCCAGCCTGAGCTACTGGTTTACCTGAAAGTGATGTGTACTCAGGCTGAAGGGAATGAGTGGCCAAATGGGGTTTGTTTGCAGGAAGAGCTGCCAGCCCAGGGTGAGATGGCAGTCTCGGGGTGTCAGGAGGGAAATGTTCACTCGGCACTGCTCTGCTAAGGGCTGGGACAAAGCCACCCCAATGCTGCCTCATGCATCTTTCCAAGATCGCTTGTGAGAGTCTCTGGAAATTAGTCCGACAAATCTCCACCTGAGCTTTTTAGGTCACCCCACTTATTTTCTGATTTGCGATTCATCCCTGTAAAAAGCAAATCTGAAGCACAGCTGTGTGACTCCTATCTCTGCACAGCTGCAGCAAACCCAGATCGTTTGCATGGGCTATGGGAGACACCTGTGTCCTAGGATGCAGGTTTCCCAAATGAAAAACGAGGATGATCTGATCCAAAAAGTGAGATTCTACCAGCTTGGTTGTGCTTCACACCCAGGGTGGTAAAATCCTGACAGATCTCACCATCATTCCATGTGATGCTGCTATATTAATCCCTGGTTCAGCTGCTAATTACTGCAGATAAAAGGGGACTCTTCTGCAGATAAAAGGGGACTTCCTCTCCACCATCACCCCTCTTTTAATTTTGTGCAAGTTCCCTGACCTGGAAACCTGACATTTTCTGGTTCACACTTAGGCACATTTCAGCTCTCCCCCTTGAGTCCTCTCTGGAATCTGTACTGACAGGAAAATGGCACAGGCAGTAGAGTCTGCACCTGCCCAGAGGAAATGCAAACAACACAGCCTTGTCAGGATGGTCAGCCTCAGTTATTCTCCCTTTATACCTCAACTAATTTATTCCAGTATCCACTTCAAATGCTTGCTTTCCCATACAGCATTTTCTATAAGCTACCCAGCTCCACTACTGCCCAGGACAGCAAACTGAAAGATTCCCCCCTGGTTTACAAGGGGAGAAATACTGAGTGTCTTAAAAAACCCCAGACTCCAGCATATGTTTTCCCTTGCTTCTTGAAAGAAAGGGGGAAAAATAGGAAGTAGGTTCTTTACAAGCTGACAAGCCTGCCTGCGTTCAGAGCACTGCAGAAACTGCCAGACAATACTGGATTTGTAGGAGAATAATTCTGACATATGGCTGCCAAGGTCAGTCAGCCTTGTGCACTGGGCTGGCAAGCCAAACTTACTTACATAAGTAATGGCTGTTGGCAGTCAACTTCAAATTTGGCACAAACTTCTCCCCCTTCACCCCAGTGTAAAAGGAAAAAACATATTAAACTTGTTCTGCCTTAAGCTGTTTTTCCCTCACTTGTTTATTTTCTCCATCTCTTCCAGGCCGATATGCTCACAACTACTGCTACAAGCGTAAAATTCAGCTTTCAGCAAGGGCCTGATGGTTTCCCCAGCTCCTCTGCAGGCTGCTGGGATGTTATCTCATTAATGGGGTAGAGATACTGATAGGAAAGGTCATGAAAATAAGTTGGTCCATGGCAATCGAGTGCTCCGATTTCATCCTGCATTTCCTGTGTCCATCTCATGCCCTCACCAGCAGCAGCTGCTGCTTACAGTGGGATCACCACAGGATGGAGATGGATGGCTCTGCTGTCACCTGGGCTAAGTGCAGGGCAGGCACAGGACACACACCTGTCCCTTGCAGGGTGGCAGCACACACAGGGCTCCTGCAGGAAGCCCTGTGCTCCCCCAGGGCCCCTGGGGAAGGGCTGAGCTGAAGTGGGGCTCTAGACCAGGGTGGTCTGGGCAGGTCCAGATCTGGGCCATTGGCACCATCCCCAAACTACAAACTCTCTCTCCCCAGAGAGGGCAAGCTGCAAATGAAATAGCAGAGATAGGGAAAAAGTAGTTAACAGGAGCTTTAGGAGAAGAATAGAAGAATGTGGAAATAAGCCCCCGCCATTTCTTATGTTATCTGAGAGCTGTTCAGCCATGAATTGTCTGTAATAATTAGCATGAGAATATCTCCTTGATGACATTCATACTGCATAAAAGGGTCTGCATTTCCTCCATCAAAGTGCATATTTATGAACTGAATCTCCGAGAAAGACGGAGCCTTTGATAGTATTATTTTAATATTTTTTGCATATGATTTAGAAGCTTAAACTTCAAGAAGCCCTAATAATAAAAAAGACTATCTGGTTTCTGCTAGTCACCTCTGTTCCTAGTAAACATAAACACATATATGGAAGTCACTGTTTAAATATGAAAGTGATAGACTATGCAAGATAGAATGGCATGAATAAATTTGCTTTTGTTCTTTAATGATCCTGAGAAGAGTGGCTTGAAAAACTCAACCTTGAATACTGAAGCCATTAGATAGCATTTGGTGTTCTCAGTTCTCATTCGTTTCTTGACCCTGGTGCCAAACTCTTTGAGTCACTCTAAAGGCCCCTACTTTCTGTGTATACTTATGAATGTGCGTTCTAATGCCCCTTAGCTGTTCAATGCATCTTATTTTATATATGTGATTACTACAACTCCTTATAACAATTTTGATCCAAAGCTGGACTCATCAGGGACAGGATTATAGGGCTGTGAGGACATACAGGTGTCAGCACCTTGAGCAGCTGGAGTAGCTTGAGTTTGGCATCTCTTCTCAGGTGTCAGATTTTTGGAGGCTTGTCGACAGAGCCTGCCCAAAGCTCACACGCTTGGAGGTGCTTCTGCTTCATCCTGGTGCTATTTCCAGCCCTTTGTTTCAGCACCACACCAAGCAAACTCCTGCAAGTTTAAAGACTAAATCTGCAAGGCAGTTGGCAGTTACTGAAGTAAATAAATAGAGAAAATGTTCCTTTCAGTTACTGTCCTTCCAGCAAAAACGTGCAAGTGTGTGACAGCTGAGGCTGAACTGGGACACAGGAAGGGACTGTGCATGTGAAGTTGTGTTCAAGAGGTGATGGGCCACCAAACCTACTGCCATGAGATCCTTCCCAACTGGTTTGCAATGCCCATTAGGAAATATTTCTGCTGTGGGCTATATTTGCTCCCCTTTGGTTTGCAAGACCCCGGTGTTGCTGGTGAATACATCAATCTGTGCATGGTGTCACTGGAGCTGCCAGATCTGTGAATGGCAACGGGAGGAAGGAGTGGTTTCTCACTGGTTTTTACAGGCTACCAATGTAAAGTTTGGAAAATTAAGGAGAAAACAAAAGGAAATATTAGTAAGGTTTGGTCTCTTCCAGAGAGAAAGAACTTTTAGAGTGATACTGAAAACAGTGCTGTTGTTGCTACACAGCACTGCCTGAAAATTTTCTCACAAGGTTTCCACATGGAAGTTTCAAATTTGTCAGTATCAGGAAATTACAATTCCTTTAGCTAAAGACTTATTTTGTTAAAAAGCCAACTATCTAACTCATGTAGTTTCAACACTTACATTAGACAAATCCTTTGACATTTGGCATGTATCACTAAAGCTCCATTTCTTAAATACCACCTCTTTTATTTAACAATAAATAATCTGTATTTAATGCTTGAATGAAAATAGCACTACATTTTAGGCACCAACAAAAAATAAGTGGTGCATTTCTTACTCTTAGGGATGAGAACAGTCTGGATGAATACTGCCTAAACCTCCATGCTAAAGAAAAAAACTAATATTTGCTAAACAAGTAACTACTCAAGGCATCTCAGTTTTTCCGATAATTAAACAGAATATTCTGAATGAAACAATTGATGAAAAAATCTCTTAATGTTTAAAAAGATCTGGAAATATTACAACTTTACCTGGTACATTTAAAATAATAATAACAGTAAATGGTGTTTAGATCAAGCATTGCTTGGAGTAATCTAAAATTGCAGAAATCTACCACATCACAACTTTTTTCCTTCATTCTAAAAGAATGGATAAAATCAGTCAGAGAATGGATAGTGAAAAGAAATTGTTGGCCTGTGCACCACAAACATAAACACTGAAATGCTTGTTCTGATAAGAAAACAACCACATCATCCCGAATGTACACAAGTGACTGGGTGTTTTCAGAAAATTTTAATTCCTTCCAACTAGAGTTTCATCTGGGAACACACACATCAGTTTTGAAGGATGGCTTTTCTTGGATCTGAAACAAAGTTCCTGATCAGAAAAAAGAAAGGATAATTGATGGTTCAGGTGTTTTTGGGGCACCTGGGAATCATCCCCACTCTATTCAAGTCTCCAGTTTGCTTCTAAAAGGAAACTTTAATGTGACTCTCCCTGGTGAACATTTTAGCTATTGTCTAATCTAAGATGGGTGAGATCTCACAAAAAGAACTTCACAGAGTTTTAATTGCATCCTGACTTTCTGCAGGACATTTTTGGATGCCTCAAAGAGCTGCTGGGACATGAGAAGGTGCTTCTGAATCCTGGCACAGGCCCCTGCTCCACTCCACTCCTCACACCTCCTCCCTCAGCAAAGTGAGCAAGAACCAGGAGCGAGCTTATGGTCTCATGCTTATAATGTTATCAGAACAAAAATTCACCCAATGGAAGGAGGAGAGTAAACCCTATTACCATTAGACTTTGAAATCACAGTTGTTTTACTGATCATTCTTATTCATAACTCAACTTATGACTATAAAAGATGAAGGGGAATATGCCCTACTTTTCCCTTTGGGATTTGACAGCATCACCATGAAAACAAATGTTTGCTCAGTTTCCCCTATTCTGTTTTTGGGTCTTCCACAACACAAAAGGAGGGAATAAAATCTGGAGAAGGGGGAGGAGAACACAAATTAAATGCCTCAGGGAATTACAGCCCTCAGGGTGACTTGTGCCAACCCTTTTCTTGATGTTTGCCTAGAGAATGATCAGTTGACAATGTGATTTTCAATTAGAAGGAAGTATTTGCTGTTATCAATAACTGGAGGACAAATCTCTCCTCTAGTGGCTGTGACTGAGAGTCCAAAGTCGGCAATCTCCACTGAGCAGGAGCCTTCAGGCCATGTAAAAAGGTCATGACAATTGTCAGGTCAGAGCTGTGAAGGCAGAGAATGAATGGTCTTTAACTGCTCATGTTGGCACTAGCACCCCTTTATTCCTGCTGGAGACAAAACCTGTGGAGGTAGCTCTGAGGCCTGGCTGTGATGCCGTGTGACTCCATATGCACCTGTATGCGCTCTGCCATCTCTGCAGTTTGATGTCATCCCAACCACATCTACAAACACACATCCACTATCTAGCAAATATCAGGCACAATATCTGCACAGAGACAGAGGTCGGGCAGCAGTGCAGAGGCATGGAACACCTGCCAAAAGGCCCCTGTTCACTTATTCCTCTACCCATGTACCAAGAGGAGCTGGAAATCTCATTTTCCCTTTAAACCTTCTTGGGTTCCTACCCTGTTGATTAACACGTGCCAGTGAAATCAGCCACATCTCTTATGAGTTTTTTGTTTGCATACCCTTAGCCATTTTCAAGTTGCTGAATCCCATAAGTGGGTCTACTGTACCTTTTTTTTGTGATACATGATGATTCCCTGCTGCTGCATAGTGCCTTTGTGTGTGGGCAGACCCCGGCTGCCCCACAAACCTGTGCTTGCCTCCCTGCCTGAGTGTGACAGTGCTCTGTTTCTTCAGACTGTACAGAGATACAAAGTCACCCAGGAGCCTTTCCTCACAGGGGTTTATTTTGTGCTGTACTTTGCAGCTATCAATAAACACCCTCAGCTGCACAGACCCCAGAGCAGTAAATATCTCCCAGAGCAGAGGACACGCCCTCTCCTCTGCTCAGATCATCTGGAGCAGTGAGGCTCTGCTTGCTGCCACCCACCTAAGATGCTCTTGCCTGTTTTCTCTATTTGCTGAACCTTTACTTTGTACTGATTTCGCTCGCATTTTTCTTCAATTATGAAATCATTCTACCTGACAACACTGCTCATTCAGCTTCTCCCTCTCTGTAATTTCACGTGAATGCTCTCCATACCAAGTAGGATCTATTTTAAGGGTCTTTTGCTCTGTGTTGTTTTTCATTTGTTTCTCTTGTGTATTCTGGCCAAGGAAAATCAAACAGAGACAGATTCTGCTACTTGCTCTTACTCATGCTACAAAACAGCTTATTCAGGAAACAGCATTCTGCATGCATAAAACCACTGAAAGTTTGTGCTTTTATCAGGAAACAGAATTTGAATACATGGTACTGGGGTGTTTCACATATCTTGTGTGGTCTAAACCAAAAATACGATAGTGAGCTATTAAAATGCAGTCAGTAGTGCAGGTTTGTGTCTTGTTGTTTCATTTGTTTTTTTTTTTTTAAGTACTTTCCAATTATCTGTTAATCCACAGCTATTGACTTATATATTTTGACATCTCACAGCTAAACCCAGTAGTTTCATTTTTGGTGAGCAGTTTCCCAGTCAGGCAGTGAGGACTGCTTCCAGAAACTCCTGCACTGAAGAACAGCTCTCCAGCAGGAATAGCTGTGGCTATTCTCCAGCACCATGGCCCCTCAGCAATCTCAGCAATGGGATTATTTAGCACAGACACTCCAAGACACATCTTCCAGCTGAGGCACCCACCTGACACTCTGGGCTGGAGGCCAGCCCAGGTAGATGCAAGGTCCCCCTGCTGAATATAAATTGATATGACAGTCTTTCCAGCTCTAATGGAATCTGGGGTCCCTTATAATAATATGGCATTACTAAAACTGACTCCAGTCCTGAAATATTCCAGACTGTCTCCAGAGAGTATTTCAGCAGGATGGAAATGGGCACTCCTTTACCCACACCACAGCCATTGGCACCATCTATTCCCACCAGTCTAACCCCACCCTGGGAGGGACACATCTGCAGGAGCTCCTTCTCCATGGAGTGCAGCATTTATCCCCCTCTGTCTGGGGCACTGCTGCCCCTCACTGCTCTGAGCCCACCACCCCCTGTGAGGGAGGCAGCTCCTCAGCAGGATCTCCCAAAGCTGGGTGCATTATTTAATACAGTTGGAGGAGATGTGTTCCCAAGCTCACACGTGGGTCTCTCCACGCCCATCCACATAACAGATGACACCATTTAACTGCTAGAGCACACGATCCATCATTCCTTGCAGCACCACAGGTGCACTGGCTATGCCATATGGCAACTTCTTAGACTTGAACAGCCCCTTTGCATGTGCTCACAGCAAAGGGTATTTATTAATCTGCATCTGGTGGCACATGCTGATGTGCTTAAGACAGGTCAAGTTTTTAAGCCTCTCCCCACCTGTCATTTTGAAAGTCATGGTTTAAGCTCGGCTGATGATCAGCTGTTAGGGGTTTATGGCCTGCCTGTGTCAAGTTCTATCTTTCATCTGAGCTGTGGCAATAAAATTTTAAATAAAAATTAGTGATAGGAATAAGACTCAATTAACTGTAGAAGGTTTTGACATTTTTTCTTAGTGCAGGAACATTTACCTTCGTGATTTCCAGAACAGGGAAATCAGCTCCATCCTGACCTGTTTAGTGCCCTCACCATTGATCCAGGTCTCAGAGCAAAGTGTCAGCACTACAAAAGGTGGCTCAGGCCCTGCTCACAAAAAGAAGCACACACTGGCTGGAACTGGAGACCTCAATATTCCAGAAGCAATATTGGTTGGTAATACTTCAGACAACTGCAGCTTTCTGTTCTCAGTTTCCCTTGAAAAATAAACTTCCTGCAGGAAGGCTCACCCTGGGAGATTTGTGCTCTGATACGGGAGTCAGAGAAGCTTCAAAAAAGCTTAAAAAAAGTGTGACTTCAACCACAGGGCAGTGAGCTCATGCTCCTCAAGAGCTCCATCCCTGCTACATTCCATCAGAAAAGTAAAACCTGTTGGACTCACTTAACCACCCTCAACACATCAGGCCCCCATAAAAGTACCCCCAAAGCAATACTAATAGGTCTGATTTTTATTCCATTGGACACCTGCAAAGTTCTAATTTTTAAAAATACTGTGTCACCCCACACAACATGAAATAAAAGATATCTATTTAGTCCTTCTGCTTTTTGCAATTATAAATTGCCCATCTCCTTCTTGGAAATGAAAACTGGGCAGTGATCATTTATTGTTTGAAAACAACACACATCCCTGATTTAGGCAGCAGTCTACACTGTGGTTTGGGCACTGATCATAATTCTGGGGAAGAACCAAGCAGAGGTGAGCTCTGCTGGAAACCTTAAGAGATTTAAAACAAAAAATTACTTTTCCATTTTATAGCAGGTCTTTAATATAGTGATATTTCCCCTCATCTTAGCCTCTGAAAGCTGCTGGAATTTTAAACTTTATTTCCCCTTTTTATTTAAATGGACACTTACTTCAACATCTTTAAAGCTATTTAAAGTGCAGATATTAAACATGAATAATTGCCTTCTGATTTCAGTACATGATGAAATAAAAACTGACAATGCATGTCTTCTGGTGACATTCACACCTGCATCTGTGACAGAGACTTGTAATTTGATGAAAATTAACTTTACTCTGGGCTAGAAGGGCAAGTTTTTAACCAGCTTCAGTACCATATTCTGCATCACTTTTCCTCCTTACATGGGTCATGGGCTAGCAGGAGGAAAAGGAGTGGATGAATAGATGAAATCTGAACACTTCTCAGTCCTTTATCAGCTTGAAGCATGACACCAATTGAAGAAAAAAAAAGTAGAAAACGGATGCCTGAGCATCTTATCATGAAATTCTTTAGAGAAGCAGTAGGAAGAGAGAAGCTTGTTGATCTCCATCATTCAAAAACCCACGTCCCTCTGCTACCTCCTGAAACAATTAGCAAAAATGAAGAAAAAATTCTTCCCTGAGTCTCCCTCAGCCTTTCATGCAGGCTAACTAAAGAATTGCAAAGTTTGTGCCTGGGAAGAAGTGAACCTGAGACGTCCAGGCTCTGGTGAACAGGACATGCAAGAGAAACAACACGGGTGACATTGCTGTGTAAATGAGCCGTAAATTATTCAGGCCCTTTTGTGAACACAGTCAAGACCTGTGGGAGTTAAAGGATGGCTACCAAAGTAAAAAGTGTATTTTAATGAAATATAAATATTAGATGGAATATTACATGGAAATACTCTGGAGTCTTACATATCATTTCCAGGGAAGGAAAAGGCATATTTTTGAATCTCTTGAGGTGCCAATTCATTAATTAGTACGGATATGAAGGATATATGCTGAAATGCGTCAGTCAAGCAATTATCGAGGAAGTATAATTTGAGAGCATAGTCTGGCAATGAGAAGTCACTTTTATGCTCATTTATATTCACTTCATTGACATTTTATTTAGCAGGGTATAAACAAGCAGACACAAAGAAGGATCAAGCAGCTCCTGAACAAGGTCACTAAGGATTTTTTGGGGACATGGCACATATTCCCCTTGCAGAGCACTGGTGCAAGACCCTGGGCTCCACCACTGTCGCCCAGCCTCCGAATCGCTGTGTGTGCCCTTTCCTGTCCTCGTTCCCTGTCTGCTGCCCAGCAAACCTCTTCCCTTGGCCAGACTGTGAGCAGAACAATGTAGAGGATGGTAGTGCTGCTGCCATGAGAAGCCTGTGCCTGTACTTTAAAATGTCTTCCTCTGAGCTTTGTAAAACTGAATTCTCACATCCTCTAGCAGCCCCTCCTGTTTCCAGAAATGCCATGTCATAAAGGCTGTAGAAGTCAGGTCAGCAGTATGGATGGGGCTGATGTCAAGGACCTCATCCCTTTCTATGAGATTCTGCCTAATGTAGTTCATTTACCTAAAATCCGAATAAGAAAATTTCACTCTATGAAGCTTGTCAAGGTCAGAATAGCTAATATTTACATTATGTTTAATACCCCATATAAATAGCTGCGTTACAGTCACTGATGTAGTTATTTTGTACCAGTTCCTCAGACAAGATGAAGCAGTTAATTTGACTCTTTTATTATTATTTGTTTGCTGTAAATATCCCAATTGCCATCTAAACTATAATTTCTCTTTGGCTAGGCCAGAAGGACATTTGTTAAAATTATTTCCTTGCCAAGGACAAGCCCACTGTTCTATTGGCTTTTCAAGCACCATTATTGCTAAGAAGGGTCTGGGTTAAAGACAAACTTTCACTGCCATTCTCCTCAGTATCAAGGCCTTAGATAGAGACCCTTATTGTGTCTCTGTGACAGTACCTACATTTTCACTGTGTTCTTTCAAGTGTGCTGTAAGCACTGTCCCATCAGTTTAATTTTCTGTTTCAGCTGAAGTGATTTTTCAGGGCTTTACACATCTACCCCTCAAAGGGAATGTGCACACCTTAATATTCTCAGCACTGTATATTGCTCACAACAACAAGCAGTGCTAAAACTATGTGCAGGCTGAAGAGAAACCTCCTTGATTCAGAATCTTCTGTGAGACAGTATTTTTTCTTGTGCAGCTTTGCCAGAAGAAATCAAATGACTTCTCCCACTGAATTCTTTCATTCACTTCTTGAACTTTTCCATACATTTGCTGCAGACTGATTTCCTGATCTACATTTTCCTTTGATACTGACAAAATGGGATCAAAAAGAGAGGCTTCCCTGCAAAGCAGAGTCAAGCAAAGGCTTCAACTCTGTCACGCAGCACTTTCTATTTAATCGCATTTGGCAGCCCAAGATGTCGCAGTCAAACATGACTCAGCATCATGCCCCATAACACATGAAATAAAAGGCTTAATTTTCTCTTTTAGGTAAAATGTGGTGTTGTAGGATAGGTTAGCTTGCATAATTACCACTACAAAATTGAGACCACTTCCCAACTTGTTCTTTTAATAAACTGCTTTTTAATATCTACATTTTACATATTTGTTTGGAATTTGTCACTGTTTCCTGAAGAACTGAAAAGCAAAGCATCCTTCGGAACTGTACGCTCACTGTTCCCCTGGGGCTGAGGAGAAATGTACTCAGGTATTTTGTGCCTGTAAACTACTGAGAGCCAATGACCTTGGTGCTAGAAGCATCTCGCTATTTGCTGGTGAACTTATGGACTCTGAGGGGCCTGGACTCAGCTTTCTTTGAAAAACAGCTGAGTAGTCTGAACATGAAATAAAAGAATTGGGTCTGGTAATGTTGTGAACTGAAACAGCAGGAAAGGAAGTGCTTCCACCCCCTGCTTTCCAGGAATATCACGTTTCTGTTTTCTGAGGTACGGGCTAATTTGGGTCCTCTCTGTTAGACTCTTTGTAGTGCCGCATTCAAAGGGTAAGTAGCGTGTAAGTGAGAAAAGGCAATTCAGCCGCTGAGAACTTGGGCAAGAGCAGCAGGATGCAGCAAGTCATTCAGAGAGGAGAAACTCAGCCAGACCTCTCTGGTGCATCTGTAACACAATTAAATCGCCATAACGACCTTCATTAGGCCCAGCATGTAAGTCAATACAAACAACTTCCGACTTGATGAACATTTTCCCTCTAAAAAGTAACATTTCAGTTCTACCCTTTTGGTATCGTTTTAGCCATATGCTAAATATTAGAATGCCTCATTCTCATTTACCCTTCACATATTAAGGTGAAAACTCTGACCTAGTGCATTCTAATTACTTGGCTTATTAGCTTCACATTATATCAGTAATGCTGTGATAGCCAACATAATTACTGGGACTTGAAAAATTATACTTTCCTCTACTATTTCATGAACTGTGAGACAGTTCTTCTTTCTTATTAACTTTCTTATTTAATGGGTTGACCAGATTTTTCATCTACCTAGACCATTGATCAAACTGATAATTTTAGATTTTAACTGCAATTGAGAAATTGCCCCAGAAAACAGGGAGATAAATGCTTTTTTTTTTTTTTTTTTGAGGCTAAACCAGGCATTTATTATTTTTCTGTGTTTCTTATTGACAGGCCACCACAATTAGCTAGTTAGTACATGCTGCTTGAATGCTGTTTTTAACTTGAAAAGCTTTGTGAAATTTAGAGGGAAACTATTTTTAGTCTTTTTATTCTTTCAAATTTTTACTTTTGTAGTCACTAAAATTCTGGTTTCCCTTTTCTTTTTTTTTTTTTTTTTTTTTTTTTTTAATTGAAATATTTTTTTTCATTGTGGAAGCAATTAGAACTTCCATGCCTTTTTCTTGTTTAAGTAAAATGCTGACTTTCAATCCAAACCTGGCAGGATAGGCGATTAATTGTTCACCAGTCTGGCCTAGGAGGTGAATCTGATTCTGAGTATTCTGATTCAAGTACTTTTAGATCAGAGTATGAAGATACAGAAGAGATCATTTTGTTGTGCTGGGTCCTTTTAATGGAGAGTCCTGCTGAAGGGGATAAGTGGTGATCACACAGCTGCCATGAGGTATTTTAAACAAATTATTGTTGCCAGGCCATCCTGAAAGAAACATCCCTGCTCCTGGCTGGCTGGGACCTGCAGAGCCTCCTGTGGAATGTGCTTTTTTTGTCCTGAATGAGCCTCATCTGTGTCCACACTAACCCAGTGCTTCTGCCTGCTGGGGAGAAACCCCAGCCAGCCTCAGCGATGCCCTCGTGTCCCTGCGAGAGCGGCGGCTCCGGGGCTCTGCTGGAACGTTCTCCCCCAGATCACAGGGGCACAGGGGCAGTGCACAGATGCAAGCCAGTCGTTTCCAAGGAAGTCATCTCAGAAGCCCCAGGACTGAATTAATCAGCAAACCATCGCTCCTGCTCTTCTGGAAGCAGCCACAGTAACCTCCTGGCTTCTGGCAGATGGACCTGCACTTTTGCAATGCTGTGACAGCTGGAAGAGTTTGATGCTGTCTTGACTCAACATATCAGTCAGAAGCTTTCCCTGTGGGGAAGCCTATGTATGTTTTAGGCTTATTTAGTCAGAAGAGAAATAAAGCTGAGTCTTTAGTGGTTTTTTTGATTTGTTTTTCCCTCTTCTTTTTTCTAAGCAGGAAAAGAAAATACATCTTTCATAGCTTCCCAAGTAAAAGGGAGAGTTGTTGGGAGACAGAATGACACAGGACTTTAAGGTTCCCTCTGAGATTTTCATTGGAGGGATAAATCCCTTCATGGCTCATCCACCTGACCAGAAGACAACGTGAAACTGTGCATCACCCATAAAAAAAGAAAAAAAACACTCTCCCTGCTGCTGTGCTATCAAAAACACCTCCCTGTTTTCATGATTGCATCTTTAAGCCAAGAGGAGATGGTATAGAAATGGCCAGTAATTTTTTAATAAATAATAGGGAACGACTTTTTTAATGTAGAGGAGAGCACCTGAAAATGTATTCTCCCTGCAAGGTTTTAATGGGGTGCTACTTAATTCTATTGTGCTTGGTGCAGTCAGTTTAATAGCTCTGATTTTTCTTGACCTCTCTGCACAAGGGACATTATTATAAAAGGAAGTATAATAAAAAAACTTCTAAAGGTCATAGTAGAGACAATAAAAGGTAAGAGGCACTGTGAGCCTGAATGTGAGGCACCAGTGCTAGCGCAGATCTACAGGTGGCCTGACATTGTCCTACTTGAGTGATTAGGGCTCAGCTCATGCTGCATTTGAGATTACTGGAGGTATTAAAGCCACAGCCCTCACTATTAAAGAGATGGAGGCAAAGGTTGAGAAATTTCAGTCCCAAATTGGATACATTTTCCAAGTCTCTGGCTGCAGTGCAACACTCATTTATTTGCAGGTGAATTTAACAGACAGGGTGTTGAATGAGGAATTACTCCTCAGAGTGGTATATTGAGTTAGGTAGAATCTGCCTAAAGCCACAACAATGGGTTGCTTTTGTGCTAATTTCTGCTTTAAAAATTATTAAATGTACCTGACATTTTACGTGATCTTAGATATTTAAATTAATATGAAATTCAAACTTTTTGGAGTCCTTTTTTCACTACTGTATGCCTATGTTATAATATGCATTGTGTAATATATAACTGTATCTCATAGTTCCTTGATAATTTCAGTGAGAGAGGCTTTTAAATTAGCTATTAAATTACCATTCAGAAATTTGATCATCTTCTAATTTCCGTACAAAGCCCTCCACAGGGGATAAATCTAGTTTAAATGTTCTCTTCTTCCCATGATTTTATACTCTAGCTGTAAGATGATACAACATTCCTGCATTACTAACTCAAATACATTGCAAGAACCTAAAAGGTTTTAGCTCAGTCTTGTCAAATAAGTCTATATTTCAACTGTAAATGTAACCAGAACCAGGAAGAAAAACATGATTTCTGGTGTTGTTCAGTTCTCTTGCCCTTAGCCACAGGTGTGAGAGCTGAGTAATTTAGAAAAGTAAAGGTGGTGGTGGAGTTTTTAAATACTTCTTAATGCTAATTGTCTCCTCACATTCCCTTACTTACTAGAAGATTTGAAATTCTGCATTTTATTTCTTATGACTTTTTGGGGGCAGATAAATGCTCACTGGTTTTATGGGCAGGAGCTTGCAGAGTTTCCTTTGGCTGAAGCAAGAGCTGAATTCCCTTTCTACTCTTCATGGAACTATGGGAAAAGCTGAAGGATAAAAATGAGGATAGCCCAATTCTTATTTGCTTTGTGAGTTTTGCCTGCGAGATGCTCTCAATCAAAACTATTTGGGTTCTACTTCGTACTGCAAAACACCTTTTAGTAACATGCTGATGACAGAACAGGGAATCATCATCTCCTTACAAAAAAAAAAATAATATAATTAGAAAATACAATAAACCAGGGTTAACCTAGCCTATAAAAGTTAAAGTAGTAACAAAAAACCAGAAATATTGTATCTGAAACTTGGCTGATCTCATGCTCTTCTTTTGCAGCTTTATAGAGTTCATTTAGTGAAAATAGAGATTTATGCTGTTGCCAAGTGTTTGAGCCTATAATTGCAAACTCAACATGAAAGTTCAATATACACTTTTTTTTGGTTCCCATAAATATTCAAAACTTACACCTTAAATGTCTTTTCATGATGTGCGAACTTTGCTCCAGTACCTGCATTAGCCCAGAGAACTGTCTCAAGTGATAGGACAAAGCTGTAATTTTGCTACTGTTCTCCTTGGGAACAAAGCAGCATTCAAAACTGCTTTTCAAATATTATTCCTTTCTCTGGGTTTACTGCTCTGTGTTGCCATGACCATTCACCACAGGTATGTGGTCTATTTTTTTCATTCCAGCTGCACAAAAAAAGTAGAATTCCACAGACTGTAAGCTGCTAGAGTAGTAGGATAAGGATGCTTTTTTGTGTCTCTATAACAGACTAATCTATTCCTGGGCAGGTTCCAGAGTGTATTTCCAATAAATTGTTACTATCAAAAATTATCCAGACATACATAACCCCCAAGGCTGCCATTAATTTTGCTTTTATACAGATTATAGCAGACTAATTATTTGTTCCTCTTGAGGTTCCCACAGACGGGGTCTATCTACAGCCATTGTTAAAGACAAGCATGTGCCTCTCTAAGAAGAGTATTTACCTCTCAAGCTTTCCTTTCCTCCTTTGTTCTTCTCTTGTCCTCTAATGCTCTCAGAAGTTATTGTTATTGGGTACTAATTTAATAAAAATGCAGGAGATTCTGACTGAAATGATAAACACCAAAGCATTTCAATTGTTTTTCTGTGTAACGACTCTGATTGAAATTCTGGTCACAGCAAAGTCGAAGGCAAAATTTCCTTGGCTTCTGCAGGGGACTGGAATTTCATCTAGAGTGAATATTGTTTTTGATTTAGACACAAATATCTTATAACAGTTTCTGATTCACAAGCCTCGTCTAGCATTATACCACATTAAACAAGCCAAGAAACCATAATCTAAAGGATATTGTCGAGTGGAGGCAGAACATATATTCATTTCAGGTGCTGTTTGCTAAATACAAATCCCTTTGCTTGGCATGTGACATCTGCCAGGAGATAATGTTATCAGGTGTGTCCCACGTGCTGTAGAGAGCCTTGCTTTCCAGGTAGAGGAGGACAGCAAAAGAAACAGCAACACACCAGGAATGAGAGCAGCAGTGGAAGAGGAGAAAAGCTGTCACAGGAAATGCCTTGGAAGTGATCTAGTGATACTTCAAAAATACTTGAATTAATTTCTAACACAGCCCTCCCCGTAAGCAGGCCCCATCCTTTCCAATGGACTCTTCAAACAGAACATGCACAAATAAATCCCAGTTTTACTTTTTATATTCTGCATTTCCCTATGTACCTATGAGGGAGAACCTCCAAAATACTCAAGTGAAAACACCTACGCTTAACCAGCTAGTTAGCTCTCACTGTTTCTGGAACAGGTGAGAGTGACCTCTTTTGAATACACCATTCCTTTGCAGCAGGAAGAGCTATCTTAGTACTGCCCTTTAAAGAAAGGCATAAAGTGATTTAAAATACATATGTACATATATATGTCTATGTATATGTGCATGTATCTATCTACCTATTTATATATTTAGGTTACGTGTGGGAGCAGAGGAAAGGATTTTTCCTGTTCTAAGCAATTACCTACCCTATCAACATGTACATATTTCAGCACTTCCTTTTTTTCTCCCCATGAAGCCAGACCTTGAATATACATGTTTATTTTTAAGTAATTGCAAATTATCCATGAAATGTTAAATAGGATAATGTACTCATTAAGCATTAATTGCTAAGGCAAGTAGCTCTAGTGCCAGCATGCTCTGTAGCAGAGCTCTCACAGGGGGTATTCCCAAACTAAGGGAGCCTCAGGAGAAGTAAAGAGAGCCAGCAGGTGCCTGCAGCTGATGGGGCCAGGAGCTATAGCAGCCAAACCCCAATATGAAATAGAAGCAGCCACTTGGGAGTACAACCAGAGCATGATACAGCAGGGTGGGTACTGAAGCTGTGCCATCTCCACCAGGGAGCCGTGGGATCTCTCCAGCACAAAGCCATGGGATCTCCAAGCTCTGCACCCACCACAGCTGAGGCAGCTGCCCAGGCCAAAACACAGCACCCAACAGGTGCCTGGCTGCCATAAAGAGAAGTAAAAAATGCCTCTATAAACACAACAGTAACAAAAGAGGGTCCCAAGGAGGATATCCAGCCTTGATGGGATCTAGCGGAAACAGTAAAAGGACGAGGGGAAAAGACCAAAATACTTCATGCTACCTTTGACTCCATGTTTACTAGTAGGAGACTAAACTGAGTGCACGTCAGTCAGTTTGCAGCAGACGCCGAGCTGGGAGGGAGCATTGACCTGCTGGAGGGCAGAAAGGCTCTGCTGAAAGATCTGAACAGTCTGGATTGATGGTCTGAGGACAGTAGTATGAGGTTCAACAAGGCCAAGTGCTGGATCCTGCACCTCGGTTACAATAACCCCACAGTGCTACAGGCTGGCTGGAAAACATTCCAGTGGAAAAAGACTCTGTGGTGCTGGTGGGACAGCTGGCTAAACATGAGCCAGCCTATATCCAGGTGGCCAAGCAGGCCAGTGGCATCCTGGCTTATCAAAAATTGTTTGTCCAGCAGGACTAGGGCTGTCCCACAGGGGAAGGGGCTGCCCAGGCCAGTGGTTGAGCTGCCGTCCCTGGAGGTTTTGAAAGACAGCAGATGTGGCACTTGGGGACATGGTTTAGTGGTGGGCTTGGCAGTGCTGGGTTAATTCTTAGACTCAATGCTCTTAAAGATCTGTTCTAACATAAATAATGCTACAATTTTAAACATAGTTCAAGCAGGAAAGCAAGCTTTTCAACGTGCATTTCTTATGAGTTACCACAAAACATAAAGCGATTTGAGGGAGCTGGGAAAAGCAGCAGCTAAGGTGGTTGCACAGGACCTGGCAATGACAGGACAGTTCATCATCCCCCTGCAGACGTGTTGGTGCTGCTGCTGAAGGATCGTGCCTCCCTTCACATCGTTAGAGGAGTGATAAAACATCTCAGTGGGAGGGGAGGACAATAAGCACATGAGGGGATGGTGGGTGACACCTCTAATGAAGGCCATTAACGTATCACAATTAGATTTTCATGGAGCAAGAGAAAAGCCATTAGTCTTGTTGTGTGTGTCAGCTAGCAGGAAGACTATGGAGCAAAGTCACTTTTCCTCCAGGAATTTAAATTCCCACAGAAGAAAGATCTTAAGGTTCTGTCTTCACTTCTTCACAAATACAAGGGGAGCAGTTACAGCAGCACTCATCTGTTTGAGGATCTAGATGAAGCGCATGCACTTGTCAAATTAGGCATATTAACTCAGGTTAAAATTGCTAAAGCTGCAACATCTGTGTAAATATTTTTCTTTAAAATACGTTCACTTTGTTAAACTCTGAGTTTGGAATCATTAGATAGGACAGGAAAAATAAATTTTGACAAAAAATAATCAGGTCAGGAAGAGCTCAGGTCTGTTTGATACAAAGCCTCTTCTTGGTGAGAAGGATTACTGTAGTAGGAGGTATTAACAATGTGATCTGATCAATTTTAGAAGAAAATCATTAAGGTTTGTTGAAATTTACTTTGTATAGTTTTAGTAGCAGAAAACATTTATTCCACCAGAAATCCTATTCATATTTGGGATCCTGTCCTTGCAGACAGCAGCTGGGTCAATAACAAGTATTTTGTTAATTCTTGCTTCTTTTACAAAACTTACCGAAAATTTACTTAGCAACTTTTTACTTGCCACTCTCTCTGTGACCAAAACAGCCTTTTGAATGTTTTTAATACCAAAAAGAACAATTTTAATAATTAGCCATCCTAAAATAAATTCTATTTTGAGTAACTGTAAGGTAGTATCTATTAGACAATACTTTTCTGAGTTTTTCATAAAGTAAGGGAATTAAATGAATAGTCTCTGACTTGTAATCTCAGATATCCTGAAGCCATAGTTTCTGCTTCATCTGTGTCATGAAATCACATCAACCAGGGAAGATCCCTGACAACTCAGAAGGGTGCAAGATTTGCACTTCTCTGTAGCCATTCAAAGCATGACAAACTATGTCAATTTCTGCACATCAGAAATGGACTGTTATTGAACTAAGATGGTAAATTCAATCATATTCATATGAGTGTATAGCATCCCAGTGCCTAGAGATGTGTGCTGTAACTACAGCTTCTTTCAGTTTTAAAAAAATATGGGCAATTCATAGATTTTTTTTTTTTTTGTGTGTGTGTGTATGTGTGAAAAATAACTTGGGTATTATCTTTTAGAAACAAGCAATAATAGCAGACCAAAAGGGCGCTGCCATGGAATTCAGGTTGGGTTGCTTAGTCTTAATCCCACCATTTTCTAAAAGCAAGCAGTAGTTAAATACAAATCCTTGACACACAAATGAACACTCAGGATTCAGAGTTGCACATTACTTCCAGTCCCAGGGATAGCTTTAGGGGCCTCTTCTGTCCCAAACTACTTTAGCCAAGTTCATCCTATGAGATATTTTACCTCAAAACCCTGGGAAGTGGAAGCACTCTTGGACAATGGCCAATGCTCTCTTTTCATCATTGCTTTCCTGTCCTAGGAATGCTTCAATCCTGCACATTAACACACACTGTATGTAAAATACCCAGTCCTATTGATCTCAATGACACTGTTCTCACCCACAGAGAAAAACAGCATCATACTAGTTTATGAGACTTGTGCCAGGATGGCATTAACGATATTGGACAAAATTCTCTAAGGTACAATCCAGCAGAGGTCAACATAGTTTCTGTAGCCTGCACTGAGTATTATACAGTAGAAATGTAATGCTCCCAACTCAAATCTTAATATGGAAAATTATACTGCAATTTTTTTTCCTCCCAAGGAATTAATACAGTTCTTCAAAAACACTGAAAAACTGAAAATAACAGTAGCCACAAAAATTAAAATTTACTTTGTAGGAACAGACTTGTTTTCCTAGACCTTTTTTTCACAAGCAAAGTGCTATCAGATGGCAATGTTACTAAATGTAAGTATGAGTAGCTGAAAGTGACCTCAGCCATACAATCTGCTCACTGGGAAATGAAAAAGACCGATTCCTTTCCATCTTCCTTTACTGCAGAACCGGAGGTGCATGTATTAAATACCACTCTCTAGTGACTGGCAGAAAGAATATTAATATCCCAGCTGAGAGGGTATATTGCTGCCATGGTTTGGGGTCCTTTGTAACTAGAGAATCAGCTACAAACGATAACACTTGTGAGGAAGGAGATAGCAGGCAGCCTATCCCATCTTATTCCCCATATGTTCCTGGAAATGTTTCTCCTTCACTCTTTAGTGCACTTGTTCATGTCTGCAAAGACTGGCCATGGTCAAGGCCCCTCCTCACTGCTGATGACTGCAGGGCTCAGAGGGAAGGGGTCCTCTGGCTCCAGACATCCTCTAGCACTGGGAAGAAATCCTTCAAGAAGGGGCCAAAAGGAAGACATAGAAATGCTTCCATTACAAAGCTCTAAAGTAAGCTGATTGTTTGTCATACTTCCATTCCCTCGCAGTGCCTGCACTCAGCTCGCTCATAACATTGTCAACAAGACAACATCTGCATTTCCCTTTATTCCTCCAAGTCAGTTGTAACAGTAATAGCTCTGTCTGCCATCATCTACAGAAGTGATTAGGAAAAGAGATTACAGAAGCATCATGTAAGTGACAGTTCCATGCAGCTGATAGCCTATAATTTCTAAGAAAGGGTGCCCTCTGCTCAGTCTTGGAAGAAATGAACTTGAAATAAAAATAGACCCATTGAAGAATGTATAATCTTGCTTAAGAAGTAAAAAAGGTGGAGGAAATATAATCACCCCTAAAAGGAGTCTTAAACTGTCTGGAATAAAATGTTTTGAATGAAAGACTCGAGCTGGTAAACATATTGAAAAGGGCAGAGAGCAGAGCTCTACCTGTCTTGGGAAGACAATTTGATAGGGAAGATAAAGACTGGAAGCTGCTTTAGTCCACTCAAAATGTGGCATCCTGTGGGGGGTTCAGAATATAAGTATGATCCTAACAATGTGAAACCTGTGCAGAACATGAGCTTACAAAATAATCTTAATAGGAGATTCACAGGTTACAAAAGGAGCTCGTTTTATTGGGGAGGCAGCATTCAAACCAGCCCTCCAGCTCCCTGCTGCATCCATTGGGTGGGAAATGAGAAGAATGATTATCCTAGCATCTGCATCTCTGCAGCAAGCCTTGGATCAGCACTTACCCTGCAGAACCAGGATTCAAAGACTTTTATTACCACAGCTGCAAAAAGTTTTTTTCAGGGTTATTTTTGATTCACACAGCCTGTGTGTGAGAGAAATCCTTTTTTCACAAGGTTTGGAAGATGCAAAACTGACTTCATTTTAGGTTGTGGATATAAATATTAAATAATTGGACATTTACAGGTTTTGGAGATTGCCATGTTGCTCTAAATCAGTACTGACTTCATAAATGAATTTGTACAATAGTCAAGTTACTACCATAGTCTAAATCAATGTTGATATAAATTAAACCAATAAATATTTATGTTATCAGCATGCTCTGGAATCCAGTATGACTTAATCAATAAATAGGGTTGTGATTTGTGCCAGGTAACTAAAGAACAGGGACACTTTCTGGCCTAAACATTTTATTATACATAATGAAAATAATTTTCCAGCTAGACTATAATTACTCAGCTGCTTAGTTGGGTTGAACTGGTAGAATATTTTTTTAATCCAGGTAGGAATTACCTAATTGCTACCACAGTACAGGCAACTCTGCCACAGAGTTTGCAAATGGGTATTTGCCCCATACTCATAATTGCTCAATTGTGACTTATAAGTCTTCCCAGGACAGTCAGAAGGATGTCCTGGTACCCACAAGATCTTTTAAAGTTTTCTCATCCTTTTAAATGACACTGAAAACATCTATTTAGGATACAGCTCACATATATGTCAATATATATTTCTCTGCATGAAAACCTAGCAATGGATTTAGTTGTCCTTTTAGTTATTCTTTCCAATTTCATATCTAGCCCCACAAAAATCCCTCCAAAAGAAACAGCTTTGAGAATGTAGGTGCTAATTTAAACATGTACCACACCATGATGCTAATTAAGTTCCAAAATATAATTTTTCATGAGAAAGGTATTCACAATTACTGATCATTTCAAGTCACTGCCAAATCCCCAAAGTGATCAATTTAAAATAATAATGAAAGTGTCTGCCAAAATTAGGGACTGGAGGCTAAATATATTTAGAATGTACAGAATAAGGAGCAAAGACATACTTTCCATGATTTATTTGCTCTGTAGCACTACCTATGAGTACCACGATAGTCCTTGCCCCAAGCACTGACCACTTAGCATGCTATTAAAGGAAAATGCATTTAGTAGATGACTAATCTACTGCATGATGACAAATCAGGCCTGCATGGGGAGCAGGTTGGGCTGTAGCTTTACCCTTAAAGTATTGTTAAAATACTTCTCAAAATACCCGTTGAGCCACAAGAAAAAGCCATCCTCCCTCAAATCCTACCCATTCACAGCATGAAGCCCCGGAAAATGTGCAGGAATCAAGTCTGGGACCTGATCCGTTCAACTATTTTCCTAAGGACAATGCCTGCTTGTTGTGTGCCTCTGATGAGGCTATTTTATCTTTTTAAGCCACATACTCTTATTTATTAAACCGCCACCCATATTGCCACTTTTTAATTTTCCTTTTGACACGAGACCTTCACACTGCTGACTATTTCTTTTCTGCAACAACCTTTCATCACTTTTATTACCTTGCTAAGAGAGGACATTCTTTCCCTTCACATCTTCTGCAGGCGGTCTTCCTGCACATTTTTAAACCAGATTCATGTAATCTTAGTAATGTATCAGTCATTCACTGGCATCTCTGACAGCCTGTGAATTTATTGGGTGCATAGTCTGGTTTGTGACTGGCAGAAAAAAATACGTGAAAACCATTTGCACAATTTAATACACGGCACATTCAGTACTAGATTTGATAACAAGCAGTGGTTTCTTACACTGAACAGGGGGGAAAGGTGCCAAAACCTGGGAATGGGCACAGTGAGGGATGTTGAGAATTTTGCTCCAGTCCTGTGTTTGTGTCAGGTCTTGCAAAGTCATTGATGAGTCAACCTTAATCACATGTTCAGCTAGCCGTGGCTCTGAGGGTATTTGGGAATTCACTGAAACGTTTTCTGTGGACTCCCACTGCTATTACTAAAGAGTCCCACTGCTGGCAGTGTCCAGCTAATGCTTCCTGCTGACAGACATCCTTACTCTCAGCCGAGGGTGAACTGTTCAGATTCTGCCTTGGAAAATTTCTTGGCCCATCCCTTCAGTAAAGAGATCTTGTTACTTTTATTTTTCCACATGAGCTTTAAGTCTTGCTTAATATCGTGTTTATTTTCTGTCTCCTTCACTGGCCAAGGGGAGAAGCCTGAGAAGAGTGATTTTTTTTAAGAAATGTTTCTGTTATCCCAGCCACATCCCTTGTCTGCATAAATCCCTGCAGTTGAGAGTTACTATCTTTGACTCTGTGTAGATTCTTCCATTCTGAACTAGACATTTTTCTCTGTTAAACATTTTCTAATTTGAACTCAAAATTTACTTCCATGCTTTATTTTCACAAGCATTTAGTTGTTGTTTCTTCTCAGTAATGCCCTTTATCGCATTTCCATCTAAAATCAGTGCATGTTATAACACTTCTCTAAATCTGACCTTTATCTGGAGCTTGAATACTGTCAGTAATTAGGAGCCGAAATGGTTTTATTGGGATAAACAAAAGATTGACTCTGCATATCTTAACTTCCCTCTTTCAGTCTGCTGTATTCAAGTGAAATTACTAATCCCTACCACGAACAGACACTTGTTCATGACTTGCTCATTGTCTATGATCTTGACTTTCTTTTTTCCACCACTTTCTCCAAGGGACTGGCTTACTTGTATTGTCTGTATCATTTGACAGTCAAGCTACTTGTTTATCTGGTAAGATGGTATAAACTATTTAAATTTATGTGTGTAGTGGACAGCAATCATGCCGCTTTTCCGGAGCAAGATTAAAGAACACTAGTAGGAGTACTCACCCTGAACTCCCTATGCTCCCCCAGGACAATAAATTTTAACTGTATGCAATCTTTTTTTTTAAAAAAAAAAGATGGTGGGAGCACAATCTAGTATAAGACATAGACTACCTATTGTTAGTATCTAAAATCAATGTATGTTTCACAGATACTAAAGAGAAAGCAGCAAAATCTTGATTATTCAGAAGAGTCATTTAAAATGAACATTTTCATGATAGTTTGCTGGTTGCTGTCCTATAACATAAGCTTCAGAAAAGATCCTCCATACTTCTCATTAAAGAACTGGTAATAACAGAAACAACACAAACACCTCAGGGATGTTGCCTTGATATCTTACATTAATTTTTTACTCTGGCTACAGTTTGCAAGTTAATGTATTCTCCCCATGAAATCAGGAACTCTAGATCAGTGTCACTCCCAGACCCAAGTGAAATATATGCAATATCTCTGCAGCCTGCAATGTATCTAAAAAAAGCTTGTAGACATAGTTTCTAGGGGAAAAAAAAAAAAAAAAAACAAACAAAAAAACCCAAAGAAACAGATTGGGAATACTGGGTAAACTACCTGCCATGAGTCAGCACCTAACTGGGACAGCAAAACAATGATGTTTTGGACAAAACCAAAAGAAAATGGAATAAAGTAATTGGGGTTGCATGAGAAGATTCAGGCTGCTTGTACTTGGGAATAAGGTTGCCTGCTCTCCCAGCTGAGGGATAAGCAATAATACAAAGAAGTCTAATGGAGCCTTGCCAAAACTCATCTTTCTAAATGGCAACCTGAAAGCTCACTTCACATGAAAATCAATATATCACTGCTCAAGATGAAATACAGTCAATTACCAAACACTTTTTTTGAATGTGGGGGATTGTGCTTAAGGAAAATAGAGAAATAATCTTGCAAGAATATAATGTGCTAAGACTAGAGGATGCTTAACCTTTGAAAAAATAATTAACAGATCAAACTACCAGTCAGCATATATTAGCCAAATAGAAGCACAACATCAGGCAAGAAGGAAACATCAGCATTTAGAGATAATAAAAACTGAGAAGGGTCTTGGCCTGCGGTACAGACTCTAATGCTCAGTGTATTGCTGAGATATTTGACCCAACAGCCCTCTGTTTGCAGGGAGAGCCACCCTGGTACAAAAAGGAGGCTCCCAGGACCTCCAGGAAGGGAAGCAGCTCTAACACCAGACCACCTTTCCCACCTTGGCTGCTCTGGGCAACTCATCCCACTGGGGATGGTGTCCTGTACAGCCACGAGGGTGAGAACCTGCTTCATTAGAAATCCAGCCTCCACAAGCTCCCCCAGTTTTCCTTTTGTTTCTACTATTATAAGGTAAGAATCAGAGATAGATGTTTTTCTTGGATTCCAGCAAAAAGTCCCCTGATGATACATTCCTACTTCTCCCAGACCTCAGATGTTTCTGATAAATACATTTCAGGTTTGTTTCTAATAGGAAAATCTAACCACTCTTAAGGCTTTGAAGGTAGAGGTGAATTGTGTCAAGCTTTATTGTGATTTATAGATAAGACTATATAGTTTTATCACTGTCTGGTTAGATGGCACTGCAGTATGTGATAGCCTGGCACAAAATTTTCCCTCACCCTCTAGGTAAGTCCAACCCCTTTTTCTCCTTATACATTACAGGAGTGAAAGACAGGAAATGTAAAATTACTGGGAGCTTAGCACTAAAAAATAATGATCCATTATAGTGACATCATTAACTACTTCCATCTGCCTGTTATGAAACTCAAAAATGCATTTGGACAAAGATGTTTGACACAATTCGGGGCATGTGGAGAGGCTAGAATAATGAGGAGTTGCACCATGAACTCATACACACAAGATTTCACCTTTCTTCCTGAGTTAATTATCTCTGAGAGGAGGCAAGCTCAGAATTGGTATTTGCTGTTGCATGCAAGTATTTCATATTTCCTTAAAGACTCTGATTTGAAAATAAGTAATTTGACAAAAAAAATTATAAGCACCGACTTGGTTCGTGAAATCCCTTTTAAGACATTTAGGTTTGTTTTCAATTAAGCATGGACATAACCCCAGTGGAGTGTCAAAGGTCCATGGGGAACACTCAAGGTACTGCAGGGCCTGTACCTTTCTTATAAAGAGAAAGTCTCTAGAGAAGGTTCTACACAGAGCTCCTGCAAAAAGAGCGTTGACCTCATATATACTTGTACCAGATGGAAAAGTCTGGCCATACTTCTTGAAGTAGAAAACAGTAGAATGTGTACATAATATCAGTACTCAGCTTTCTATTGAATAACTGAAACATGTCTTTTTCAGAAATTAGTACTTTAAGCTGTACGAACAACAGAAAGAAATAGTCTGTAATGTTTTTAAACTGTCACCCTCATTTTTCTGGTGCATTGAGCCATTTATATTTCTGTATATTCTAAGAGCTAATCAAATTCGGCCAAAAATGGATTTGACAGAAAGTATTCACCCTGATAAGACCCATTTAGTGAGGAAATAATGCAGTTGCTGGGTAGTTAGAACACCCGTGCTCAGCATGTCTTTCTCACTCTTGTCATCTCGGTATTTTCCCCTCATGCGTTTGCTCTTGCCTTTACATGGCTATAACAGACCATGGCTCACACTTGAGTCACAAATTTCCTCCTGTCTATGCCTCTTGTTTTTCTCTGGCTCTACCACAACCTTTTTATTTTGTCTCTGCAGTGTTGTTTAGCTTGCTTTGCTCTCCCTTTTTATCTCATTTCTTATTTCAGAAGCTTCTCTCAAAATCCTTGTTCTCTTTTTCACAATTTATTAATCTTCCCTTCACTTTCCCTTCTCCACATCTGTTTTCCTCCATGTGTCCCCCGGTATTTTTATGAAACATTCCCAGGTGAACATCAGAAAGGCTGCTGGCAGGGCATCCCTGAGGGAGGAGGAGTGGAGTACATATGGCTGGGAGCCAGAGGGGTCTCAGCCCTCCTGGGAAATCAGTTTAGCCCTTTGTCTTACACCACACCTGCCCACAGTGCCCCCTCCTTGCCTGTGGACTGCAGGCACATCCTCTATTTTACCTGGAGCAGCAACGTGCTCCTGAGACAGCCCCCTGCAGAGCACCCCAGGGACTGAGCTGGGAGCCCCTCTGAGCTCCTGCCTCAGCCTCTCTGCAGCACTGGTGGGTGTGAAGGCAGCCCAGGTACCACTCCTCAGTCACCAAGCTACAGCACCAGGACCACAGTGTCAGAGACTGATGTGCCAACTGAGAATAAAAAGAGGTAGCACCAAGCATAAAAGCACGGTTGTTATGCATGGTGTACCAAACTTAGCCAGATAGCAACAACCTTTGTTTCAGGCCTCATCCTCAGTCTTCCTGTATTTATATTTTTATGGCCAGAAACAACTAATCACTTCAAAATAGTGACTTAATCACACCTTTGCTCACGTGGTCCATTCTGCTTGACAATTAACTGACTCAACGGCCAAATTTTGGCAGCCAACAACTATTCTAGCAAGTGGCCAAAATGCTGCTCAACTTAAAATGTGAACTTTTGGTTCTGTGTTTATTTTTACCATTGCATTATTTTTCTTTTAACCTATTTATTCACACTCCCGGAGCCTGCATAGGCACTTTACTGAGATGTGTCCTGACAGTCAGCTTTCTCTGTTATGTCAATTTGTGTTGGTTTGTTTTCTTCCTAGAGTGATTATAGCAGCTTATGCCTGGAACTTGCCATCAATGACATGTCTAATCTCTAGGTTGTTTCCCATGCTCTGATATGACAGGAGGCAGAGTAGTCTTTCTCCAGAGCAGATCACTGACTTTTCCTATCATTTATTTATGCGTGATCTGTTCAAGAACAACAATAAAATAAACGTAACAGAACAGTTTCTGAGAAATGTCAGGATTTTGCTTCCTGTTCTGTTCCATAAGTTCTCCTCTATATTTTTTACATTGTGTGAAACCCATACAGAACATCACCCAAAGAAAGAAATATGATTTATTATTATTTTCATAACTGAATCTTTACCTCCATGAAGGTTAAAATCCCTCCCATCAAGGTTAAGCTCTGTCTATAACAGGCAATATATATTTGTGCAGTAAGAATTTATGGCTTAAAGAGTATTTTAACAAAAAATGAAATGGACAAAAGAGAGGAAGAAGGTGTTATTATCCTCATCATATCCCTCACTGGGCAAGGAAGAGGGAAAGACCAGGTAGCATGAGACAAACTGTAAGGGTTTGGTGGCAGAGAAGACTCATCCTGGTTACCCTGAAGGTCCCCACCACTAAGGTCAGCCCCCTCTACAGCTACCAGAGATTATATTAATTTTACTCCATCACAGGAAGGCACCAGTTGAAAAAAACTTGCTTTTTTTTTTTTTTTTTTTGAGGGGTACAGTGTTGTGAAGTGTCTCAGACACTTTTCCCCACGTTTGTAAGCCGAGGGGAAAACACCATGACAAGACTGTAAATCACACTCCCAGACAGACATGCCACAACAAATATCGAGCAGATTCATACTACGTGCTGTTTAGCTGGAAAGAGCATCACCCCCAAGTGCTTTTGTGGCGAGATCCCAGGGGATAATCAGAGCCTGAATAGGGGTGCTGTAGTTACAAAAGACCCCCAACGCCCATTAATTGTCTCCTGAACCACCCAGTTCCTCTGCCTACAGCCAGAGCCCTGCCACAGGCTGCCCTTCCCCGGTCACCCCAATATTCATCACAGCCCTGTTCCCACAGTCCTGCCACTGACATCCTGAAAGCAAATCATCAGCTCTCTGGCATCTCCATTTTGTTTGACATCCGGCAAGACAATGAGCCACTGTGACAAATTACTAACATCAGAAATCCCATCAAGGAATATTGTGACAAATAGAAACTCTGCAATTACTTCTTTCGTAGCCCTCGACATCGTGTCTGCAAGAAGCATCAGTCAGACCATTCAAGATACGATTAGACAGTCTCTGAAACCCCTTTGCACTCTCCAGCTGTGCCATTACATGCTTTACTTGAGGAAAGCTGTTAGTAATTTTAATATAGATCTTCTAATCTTGGATGATATTTTGATATTTTTTCCTATTTTGTCATCATGGCCCTTTTTGTCAGGAGAGAATCACAGGTAGCCTATGAGGTGCATTTTTCAGTGGTAGCCTCGAGTAATTTTACTGAGCAATATGAAAAAATCCCACTTGATCATCAATAACGTCCCTTATCTCCACTAACACTTTTATATAAATGTTGACAATATATCTAAAGCAGATTGCTTTACAAAAGAACACACAATGCTCAAGGACTGACATGGTAAAAGTCTGTGGGATTAAAGTCTAATACAGTTATTGTACCTTGTGTCAAATAAGTTCCAGTAAGTTTTCAGAAGACTACACTATATTAATGCTAATACTTGTTCTATTTATTAAAATACTTGATAAAGCATTAAAATAAGTATTCAAATTTTAAAAAAAAAACTAAACTGATCCCAGTCAATTTTTTAAAAAAAACCTCAATCTTATTGTTCATTCCTTGAGAAACAAAAAAATTTCAATTTTCCAACTTTTTAAAAAATCCTTCAGTGTGCCCTCAATCAAGTCAAACTTAAAAACACAAATGGAAACCTTGTGGCTGTTTATGAAGACCTGACAGAGCTAAACAGACTTGCATGAACAGCAAGTACAAGTTCCTGCCTGCTCAAGGTATTAGTTTACAACATAAGGATTATATAAAGAAACTTAAGGGACACAGCTAAGGTTTTATTATGGAGCTGTATTAGTGCACAGACAGATAAATTTCTCTTCAGTTACTCTTAAAACAGAACCACTTAAAATTTGTATATGCTGCTAAAATTGTGCATACTGAGAAACTATAATAGCTTGGAAAGTTGTTTATTAGTTCAGTTTAGGTGTGATCCTGACGCATTTCTGGTACTCAGATTTGAGTAATACTGTCAAAGGTGTCAAGGAATTAAAGCTGAGATAACTTATCTAATTTGCATTTGGGAAATACTTGGTTCCACTAAAGCATAATTCTACAGGAATCAGGAATGTTCCAGATTTTTTCTAATAAGCAAGTTACACTCCAAATTGGCAGTGAAAACAATGTTAACAAGTGCTACAACATGAGATATACTGTGACTATATGTGCTCCTATTAAGAATTAAAAATTCTATTAAGAATCAAAAATATTTCATGAGAGGATTTCCAGTTAACAGCATTTGTAATTTTCAGCTGCTTAATGCTCTGCAATAGAAAACACACCACAAAAATAAGGTGTGAGTCGCTAATATTCTCCATATCAAATACAGAAAATCAATTCATGCCAACAACGACATGGGCTTGCTTCATATTTTCACACTTCATTTCCACCGAGCTGAAACCACTCCAGACGTTTCCAGCTGTCAGTTCCTGTCCCACCGGGACCGGGATCTGGAATGTGCATTGAGATGCCTGGAGAGTTTTGGAGATCAAAGCAGTAGGGTGGAAAAGAGGGGGCCAAGTATAGGCTGCCAGGAGAGACTGCCTGGCAGCAGCAGGAAGCGTGGTCTGTGGGCACAGTGAATACACAGATGTTATGCAGGCCTGATGGATTCATTTTTTTGAGCTTGTTTCCTAAACCTTGTTTGTATGCATTGACCTCTCAAAGAGGTAGATTGGAGGTTGTCTAGCAGGTATCTTAAGGGGACCAGTTAAAGGCTTTTTAGTGTAGGCAGGAAATTATTAATTCCCTCAATAATGGAACCTGCCACAGGGCTTGCCATGGTCGTACAATAAAGTCAGGCCTGTGCGTCTCTACTTGTCAGGACCATCCAGCAACAAAAGAAATAAGGAATGATAGGTGGTGAGGAATCTCCTACAGTTCAAAGAGATGTACAATTTCGAGCAAAAGTTCATGACCTGTCTTTTCAAACCTCTGTCACAGACTTGTGGCTAAGCTCATTTCTACTCATGTGCTCCTGAGTCATTACAGATTGTTGGCATTCTGTGGGAAACCGCATTTATCAGGAAGGGATTTGTGTTATCTGATGGAAAAAAGCCCATTGATTTTTTTTTCAACCTGCTACAACTGCTCTTGAAGCTGAAGAGACACTTCAATGCATTAAAACACCAAAGATGACCAGTAATAATCCAATGAATGATATTTTATGCATTCAGAAACAGTTTACACACAGCCTAAGATATTGAGGGATGAACCAAATCCAGTCGTTTAACTGAGTGTAACCATTGCATTCTTAGTATATTAAAGTACTTTGCAAGGGAAGGGATCAGGTAGAAATTGGATAAAAAGGACATAGGAGCGTCATGGAAACCTTAATTGCACTTGCACCAGTAAAGTGAGGGTATTCTGAATGCTAGAGAAGGAAACTGGTTCAGAAGCTTTTAGAAGATAATCCCATTCACAAAGTCACTGAAGTGGAAGGATGAATTGGGAGCTGAGGGAGTAACTCCATTAGTTGGTGGTATTGGGGGGCTTTATGCTTCTTATGAGCTTTAAGCAAAGCATGAAAACCTGGTAACTTCTCTGAGGTTTTATAAGAAAATGACTGGGACAATTAAAATCTGTTAGCCTTACACAATTAGATTATCAAAAGACTATACATTTTTTTGAAGGTGATAAAGCCAGACATGCATTAAGGTCTGAGTTTTTTCTTCTCAGCCAGATGCAATAAAGAGCTGGTAGAAAGAACAATGGAAACAGAGCGCCAAATGATCTGAAAAAAGATACAGCACAGTGGAGTGGTTGTGTGGGAAAGGATGTGTGGCAATGCATTATGCTTGCATGTCTTCTACTGACTTCCAGCCTTATCAGCCCCCCTCTTGTACACTGAGACATGTCCTAGCACTCCATTTGTCACTTTATTACAAAGATGTGGAAAATTCCTGGAATCCCCCCGTGTTGTGCTGAAACTGAGCTTTCTAGCCTTACAGACTACCTCAGCTTAAAGCTCTGTTAGAGATGTTACCAATCTGGCACATTAGGAGTCTGGCTTGAGACAAAACTGAGTTTAAGCTTTTGCTTTCTGCCTTGTACTGTTTGGAGGACCAGAGGGACACAAACAAACCACATGTTTCCAATAAAATGCAATGAGATTGACCCCTATAGTAAATATTTTCTTAATATTTGGTTGCTTAAAGACTTTTTTACTAAAAAGTCATTACTATTTATAAGAAGTATAATGTACCTCTGGGTAACTGATGGTTTCAGTATGTGGTCCAGTATTTCCTTGGAAATAAGAGCTCTGCTACCCCATCATCCTGATGCCACAGTGACAAGTAGGGGTAAAGGAGTTAGGAGAAGGCTGATGAAACAAGTTTGTCACTGAGAGTATGCTGGATCCCAGCATAAAGTGAATTTTCTGCTAATTTGGAAGGTGGTCATCAGACCTTAATAAAACCACACCACCTGAACGACCAAGAAGGGCACAAATCAAGACTGTGGTGGGAAAGACCTGCAGAGTGGAAGGCTTCATGGCAGTAGTGTACTAAACCATGGTCAACCAGCTCAAGCACACACACCTTGGTTACTAGGGGCTAGTAAACTTTGCCTCAAGAAAGCATTTGGATTTAAAATGCTTCACTGAAACAGAGAAGGCAGCAAACATTTGACATTTACCAAACATTTAAAAGGACCATCTCTTTTATACTTAAAACCACAGGAAAATCCTTCATCTTCTCTGCTGCTGGAAGCATTAAAAAAATGCATCTATAAATATGTGAGCTCCCATTTCCTGCTGCAGAAAATGGGTATGGCTCCAATGAACTGTTGAAGGTCTGTCTGTGGTCCATGGACTCATTTTTGATTGCTGTCAGCAATAGATAGATTTTTCTTTGCTTTAATTTGGAGTCAAGGCATTACAAGCCAGCCCAAGACAAACCAACTGAATTTGGTCTGTATGTGAGATGAACTCCTCATATTTCAGGTCTTTTCACATCCTCTCTCTCATCTACCTTTCCTCCTGCCCTCATTATCTGCTTCTGTCCCATATCTTAAAGCTTAACCTAAAACTTATCAACTCAAAATGTAAACATGAAACACAATTGAATTTTGATCAGGCCTGTAAGGAATAATCAGTATGGAAATGAATCCCTCCTGTCAGTTTCCAAGTGCCTTCAGGGCTCAGCAGCATCACCAAACCCAGCAGGACCATGCCCAGAGCTGGCTGGTGGCTCCAGGACTGATGGGAGCCTGGGACACCTTGGGGTTGCAGAAGTTGTGGCATATTGATCTGACAGGCAGAGGAGACTGCAGGTATGGGGAGGCTCTAGAGAAGTATTTCACAGGGTTGGAAGCTTCCTAGGCCCATCTCAAATTTTCATTTGAGTTATCTTAATAGGCTTTTCCCCTCAAGTCTCCTGAGGTCTACGAGAAAAAAAGAGGGATAAAAAAAATTAATTCAGGTTCATGTTCTTTTGTGACTGTTCCCACTGAGCGCAATAAACTGACATGCTGCTTTTAATTAGCATTTAGTTAACTGCTCATTTCTGCACAGAAGCTATGCACCAACTCCAGTCAATACAAAGGTGCCAAACTGAGGACAGGGAGATTCTGGCAGGGAGGATTTAAACAAGATTCTTTTAGATTCAGTACTTGGGCAGTGATTCTGTCTGATTTGACACCATACAGATAAAAACACAACTTGAGCCAAAACCTAGTTGCTATTGATAAGTCACCTTAGATAACAAGCTTCAAATCACTGTCAAAGAATCAAATAACAGAATATGTCAATCTGGAAGGGACCAGTAAGGACCATCGCATCCGGCTCCTGGCCCTGCACAGGACAGCCCCAAGAGTCACACCCTGTGCCTGAGAATATTGTCCACATGCTTCTTGGGCTCTGCCAGGCTTGGTGCTGTGACCACTGCCCTGGGAGCTGTTCCAGTGCCCAACCACCCTCTGGGTGAAGAACCTTTTTCTAACATCCAGCCTAAACCTCCCCTGACAGCATCAGGCCATTCCCTTGGGTCCTGTCCCTGTCACCACAGAGCAGAGATCAGTACCTGTCCCTCCTCTTCCCCTCACAGGGAAGCTGTGACTGCAGGGAGGTCTCCCCTCAGCCTCCTCTTCTCCAGGCTGAACGGACCAAGGGACCTCAGCTGCTCCTCACGCAGCTTCCCCTCAAGGCTCCTCACCATCCTCGTGCTGCTCCTTTGGACACTCTGTACTGGCTTTGTGTCTTCCTCACATTGTGGTGCCCAAAATCGCCCCAGCACTTGAGGTGAGGCCACCCCAGTGCAGAGCAGAGTGGGACAGTCCCCTCCCTAGCCCGGCTGTCAATGCTGGGCCTGATGCCCCCCAGGACAGGGATGTCCCTCCTGGCTGCCAGGGCAATGCTGATTCATATCCAACTGGCCACAGACAAGGCTCTCCAGGGCCCTTTCCTCATCTGTTCTTCGACCCCTCATTCCCTGGTCTGTCCATACATCTAGGGTTGCCCATGCCAGGTGCAGAACCCAACACCTGCCTTTGCTACATGTCATATGGTTGGGGATTGATTGCCCATCTCTCTCATTTGCTGAGGCCTCTCTGCAGGGCCTCATCTGCTTTTGGAAGAGCCAACAGCTCCTCCCAGTCTTGTATTATTTGCAAAATTACTTAGTATCCCTTTGAAGCCTTATCAAGTTGTTTTTGAGATTTTGAAGAGCACTGAGCCCAAGGCAGAGTCCAGCAGAACATCACCAGTGGCTGTGCATTAAAATATAATGGGGTCCTACCAGAACAACCCAAAACTGAACTCTGCAATCAGTGCCCAAAAGCACAACAAACAAATCAAGTTGACAAAAACTTAAAGATCATCTTGGCAAAAAAGGGAATGAATCCAGCTGTTGGCTGAATTAATAAACAGGGCAGTAAGACTCCTCCACAGACTTACAGATAGGCACATGCATAAAAGGGAGCTAGTGGCATGTATAACTTACATGCCTTTTCAACTGGGGACAAAACACAGCTCTAGCCCTTTTTTTCAAGAGTAGGGGAATCCTGAAACAGGATCTTCTTTCCCAGGCTGAAGAAAATACTGAAAATATTGATCTCTTTATTTTTCCCACCTGCTGCTCTGGGTCAGTCTTGTCCAGACAGGAATCTGAACCCAACAGTGAGATGCATTAGTTGGAACCACTGATAATTTTCTCATGCCCTGTCTTTATTATCACGGGAAATTTAACCACATTAGCTGTCTTTGGGAAAAAAGTTTAACAATTTCAGGTAGAAACAAAGCATTTATGCTTTTAGACTCAGATAGGAAACCAAGAATTTTTTACCATTATTTCATTATTAATACTGCTAAGCATAGCTTGGTGTACCTGCAAAAGTCAGTGTAACAACCATCACTGCATCCAAATTTCTACATGCCTTGTAAAAATCAGGGCATTTTTGAGCACTGAAAGGTTGCTAGAAAGTCACTCAGCACTACTAGAATACCATTTCATTATCAATAAGCTTGGTTGTATTACTTTCATAAAAAGAAAAAAAAAGTAAAATGGACAAAAAAGGGATGCACTGTTGCAGAATAGTAAAAATTGTAGTTCAAGATATTAATCACACTGAATCCCGTGAGTTTTTGGCAGACAATAAATGTGTGATAGATTGATCTCTAAAATCACATGCATATTATGAACATAATCCTCACTTTAATGCAGGGTCATAGAATTTTACTGCCTCATAAGCTTGCAAGGTTTCACCTGGAACATCAAAACAATTGCTAAAAGCGTAATAAATTCTACAGCTAGCCATCTGCTTACCCTCCTGACCTTCCAAATCTTATAAAAAACCAAGCTCATAATTTTTCACTCTATGAGTTTCAACCTTTTTTTTGTTTAATACAGTTTATTCAGAATGTTACTTCATCTTTTCCATGTAATAAAGGGGATCCATTCCATTTGATAATATTTTGTGGCAATAGACATTTTTTTCTTGAAAGGATTTTGAGTGCTGTCTGTGGAGCTAATGGGATTGTGGGGCATTGCCAGTTGTTTTATCTAGCTGGAAACATTTATTTTGAGTCATGCTCTTCTTGTATGGGTTCACCCATCAGTCCCTATTGGAAATTACATCCAGCAAGTGCTCTGGAAGAAGGTTAAATAGCACCAGTGTCTGTTTCCTGCTTTAATCTCTGGAGCTGTGAATCACTCTGTTTTGTTTTTCGCAAAGTCATAAAGGTTAAGGTTTCCTATTTCTCAGCACTGAAATACTGTATCTTGCCCTGATATTAATATTTCTATTCCAGATAGAAAATTGCAATATAAAACACATTGGTACAGTTTAAGACATTTTCCTACACCAATACATTTATATTGCCAAACCCCCTTCCTCCAAAAGCTAACCTCATTCTTTTAGAATTTTTTAAAAACAATTTTCCCCTGTACCAGTGGCAAGTACAATATTCATGCTCCTATGGATATCAAAGAGCCAGTAGTTAAGGTTCAGAAACACAAAGTGAAAAAATTCTTGTTATTCCCTCAAATTAGTTTTGACAGTTCTTTTAAAGACTCTATGTTTATCTTCATCAATGAATCACTGCAAGAATTATAAGTCCACATGTAATTCTGAAAATTTTGATTTTCGAACAAACTTTTTAGTTGAGCATTACTGATTCTCCCCTGCCCCAAAACTCATTTATAGTCATGTTATTTTGTCATTTCCCGACAGGGGAAATCAGTGCAGTCTCTCCATATGGCTGTCTCTCTTAATAACCCTTGAACTTCCTGGCCACTTTTAAAAGGCATGGCTTTCAGAGGTGCGAAACCACTGCAAATATAACGAAAACAGTTGACTGTTGAAAAGGGATCCAAATTATTGCCTCAGCTGAGGGAAAGATCTTTTCCCATCCTCACAGATAAGAGTCAGCAAATCAGCACACATGTGCTCTGAACGAGCCACAGCAATTTGTCCAGCCAAATGAACTGGGGATGCTGCAGGGAGATAGGCTTCCTGCAAGAGGGAGATTGTCAAGGAATAATGAGAGAACCAGAGGAAACTGGTTCTAACTGGCAGGAAGATATTAGGGAATATAAGGTTAAAATCCCAGAAGGAACAATTTTTAAAGTCAGGTTCTGCTCAAAAAACAATTTTTCTTTAAAATAATAATTAGACCACAGTACATTAGTTCATCTCCTTATGAGCTTTACTTTAAAAGCTTTTCAATTAAAGGCGTGAGTTTAAAAGAAACAGGAGCATACCTGCCTTTGCACCATACCGTGATGTGCAGGATGCAGGAATCCACTTCTGGGAACCATGTAGTCAGAATATGCCAGGAGAAAGAGCTCTAAATTTGAATTCTGGACACATTCAGTGAATTAGGGTGGCCTATGGTTCTTCCTGACAGCAAAAAGACGGCTTGCTAATAAATCTGCCTGCTGTACTGTGTTAGCAAAGCACTGAATGCAAACTCTTCCATGAGAAACTGGCAACACTTCCAGGGGCTCTCCCAACACAGGAGAGGACTAACCCTGGCAGCTGTGGAGAAGGACAGCTGAAGACAGCCACTAGGAATACTTTGGAAGAGGAAGAGACCACAGGTAAAATATACATTATCTCCTGTCCAGTACAGCCAGTGAAACAGAGGATGAAGCAGTGAAAAGCCATTTCTCCTTTGTCACAGTCAGAAGGATGAGGCACTGGCCTCAGTTTGTGTTGGTCTCTATAATGTGCTGCCAGTTCTTGCACTTTCATTTTTTTGTTGATTTGATTGGGAACCTCACTCTTTGGTCACAGTAAATGTGGTCAGAGGCAATGTTATCCTACACATTTCTTATGCCACCTGTCCAAGTCACCAGCACCAAGGTGATTCCAGAGTGGTTAAGGCCCCTGCAGTACCTGAAGGAACATTGCCCCATTAATTACCTGCTACCTCTCTGCAGCTGGAGCTGCATTCATTAGCAGGAGCTGAAATTTTGTCTTTTCTAGAATGTTACCCTTCTAAAACTGACATTGTTTTTCTCATTCAAAATTTATCTATTCCAAGCCTTATTTTCTTCTTGGCTTGAACCTAAAGTATAGGCCCAGAATCCTTTCCTGTATTTCTTTCCTATGGAAAATAAATAGCCAGTGCCAAAGCTATGCAAAACCTCCATCCTCATTTTTAGGGTAAATTTATGACCCGGATAAAATTCAAAGCCCAACTCACACTCCACTCTTCCTCATGGAGAGATGCTCCCAGACCATGCAGAGGATCACGGGAGGTCTGGCTGGTTAAAAATCAGGTCAGTGAGTAGTTCCTATTGGATACAGACAGATACTGTTCATAGCCATTTAATTTCTCCATAGCTCAGGTTTGCTTCTCTCCAGAACATCCTCTGGAGAAGACAATTCTTGCCTTCCTACAACAGCCAACATCTTCTGGTGTAAGTCTTACTGGGGCAGTGGGCAGACAGAAGCACATCAACCTCTTGTCTTCATAAGTAAAACACAAAATGTTTCTCCTGGAACAGATCCAGGTTGGGTAAAAGGGAGAAGCCCTCCAGGATCGCATAGGAAAGAAATGGCATTTGGGAAGACTCTTACTTTAAGGATAATCCAGACCAGATCAGAAGTCATGTCTCCCACATTATGTCCTTTCTGGTCACACAGCCTTCAGGCAGGAAATGTAGTGGCGGGGAAAGGACAAGTAGTCCCGGAAATCAGTAAATATCCTGAATATCAGCAGCAGTTGCCATAGCACATGCAATATCACGTGCACCGTGCAGGTAATGGTGCTCTTTTGGTCTGTTAACCACTGACAACAGTTGCAATTGATAATTCTGAAAGACATAGGAAATTGTGTTCCTAAAGAAATACCATTAAAAGTTTAGTAAGAGGGGGTTTGAAACCAAGAAGAATGGACACTAATGGTGCAGTAATTAGGTAAAGCAGAAACAAGGAAAGCTAAAAAGAAAATTAATGCTTAAATACATAGAAAAGGAAACAGTTCAAATTATGATTACCTACAATTTCAGTCATTCCACTTCTCATTTAATCACACAGGGGAATGAATAGCAGTTAAGATTCAATGGCAAAATAAGAAATTGAGCTTCATCTTTCTTCACCTCAGATGTGAGATTATTTCTAACATTTAATTCTAAGAAAGCAGAACCTTAATTCAGGATTCCAAACACAGACAGAGTGAAGTTCACTTTCTAGCAGAAAAACTGTCTGTGCCACATGCCAACAGTCTGACTAGTCTAGAAAGTCTCAGAGGGGATTGCTCAGTCCAAAAGTGATCTCACTGGCACTGTGTTTGTGACCCATCAGCCTAGAGTGGGATAAACTCAGTCTAGCAGGAGAATATGCTGAGTGTTTGGCACACTTAGATAGAGGTTACCTCAACGTGCTTGCCTCTCTCCTCCTTACAAGCAGGGTTCCTTTCCGTCCCAGAGAACAAACCTCACATTTATGCAAATATTCTGAGAAAGATTCACACACTCAGACAGCAGCATAGCTCCAGCAGCCCTTAGAAACAAAATCACTGTAAAAAGGAGCTCATCAGAGCTGCCTGGGCAATAAGTTCACCCTCACATTTCAGATCTGTGTGCTGTCATTAAGCAGACTTCAGAAACATGCTCTACCTGCACCTTTTTTCATTCTGTGAGACACTTGTCAGCTTTGGTGCTTCAACCTAATTTGAATAATTCCTGTACTTCCATGGTGATACCAGGTTTGCTTAAAGGAAAATTATTTTATATGCAGAGGAGAAAACCACAACTATAACTCAACCAGAATATAGCTGATCAAATGTAACAAAATAATACCTTGTTATGTTTGAACAAATAGAGTATTATAGTCACTGTGCTTCAAATAAAAAACCCACAAACCCTAATTGCACATCTTTTATATTTTCCCCACATAAATTTCATAGTATTTTCCATTCATCTGGCTTTTTCCTTAAATGACATAATTCTTACACATTGGAAACCATCCAGTAGTCTCTGCATAGAACAACATCTTAAAGACCAGATCCAGTATCAAAGCCTGACTTCTAGGAACTACACCCTTAAAGGGGAGGAGGAAATGAAAAAAACTAAATAGACCATTGAGGTAAAAGACTATTGTTGAAGGAAATATCAGTTCTTCTTTTCTTTTGGTCCCTTTTCTGCCACAGTTAAGAAGCTCAATAATCAATACAAATTGATACCAAACCAAGGAATAGATTTAGAATAAAGTAAAAAACTTAGAATAAAGAAATAATCCAAAATACGTATGACAACTGTTGATTTTCAAAAACACAGACTACCTAATAATCTCAGAAAACTATCAGCAAAAATCACATTCTCATGCAACCTCCTATTTCAGCAGGGGCTGCCCTCCCTCTCCAAATTTCAAAGCTCGATTCACCAAGATGTACGTACCCTCCACAAAGGCCAGTGCTTTCCAAAACAATTTTCACAAGATCTTTCCAGTAAAGTGTATCAGATTGCCTTCTCCCCTTTTCTCCTTGTAAACAAATTCACTGAGATGGGATGAAGATCTGACTTGAATTGAAAGTGGATGAGATGGAGCTAATCCTAAGGGCTCATCAGTCTCCATGGCATGCACACAGCCTTTTTGTTTTGGCCACACTGTTTGCATCAAGTGAGGAGGATCCTCACTAAAAATAACTCGGAGAATGTCCAGCAAGGTGAAGAGCTCAGAGAAATCTGGAATTTCATGCAAAGTTTCATTTGCAGAGTCTATGAAAAGAGTAATACAAAGTAGACTGTGGATATGACAGACTGCTCTACTAAAGTAACCAACACAGTGGTGTAAAGTTGGTGTTTGCAGACTGGGCAGTAGATGAGTACAGGGGGACAGGATGGCAGCAATAATACTCAGGTTGTATTCTTCACATTGCCTTTAATGATGTTCATCCCAAAGGCCAGCAGCAAGTTTGCTTTCCACACTGAATCCTTGGCCTGGAATCTCTTTCACTGCACAAAATGATGGGTTGTGCTACCTGCTGCTTCTCTATTAAGACTCTAAATGGTCCTCATTCTCCAAGAACAGGAATACCAGAAACCAAGGAGAGTTCTCAATTCTAAAGTCACATCAGCAACACCAGCTAAGACAGGAAAAGAGAAGATGTGTTAATATTTCTGGAAGAGCTTAATTATGATAAAAAAATGGGGCATCTCCTTGTCAAAACACTACCTGTGTGAAGACTTGTACAAAACTGTCCCCTCTAAGAAAACATGGCAGTACTCCCCTAGAGAAGTAAAACCTAGGGAAGTTTCAGGATGGGGAAAATCTTCCCCTGAGATATCCCATCTTGTCAGGGTTATTTCTTGTACACTCTTAGGGTAATACAAAAACTAGCCAAAATATACTATAGCAAGTATTTTGGGTGTTTGTGTTGGAAATCCTCCTTACTATGTTTTCTTGTCTTTGGGGCTCCTGTTTTCCTCATTGTTCTCCAAGTTAATTCCCTTCTGACTTAAATTTTAAATTTGTCAGCTTGCTGAAGGGTAAAAGCATAAATCTTGAGGGTAAGATCCTCAGGCAATATAAATGTATCAGAGCTGTAAATGAGGAATTCCCAGTGATGTACCAGGGCAACTCCCATCACCTTCCATTTCTCCATGGGGCATAAGGGCTGGCAGGTTCGGGGTTTTTTTTGAAAACCTATATTGTTCCAATTAGCCCTTTACTCAATCAGTGCCCTTAGATGAACTACGTATGACAATAGATGCATAAACAAATGAATTACGGATAGAGAGCTGCCACCACCTTATTTCTCTCTTGAAATATCTACTTGATATAGACCTGTGGAACAGCAATTATGAGACCATCCCAGTATTCAATAATACATGAAATGCAACATGTGTGCTTCACCTGGAACGTGTGTGTGAGTGAACAGTAGCACTTCTTTACAACTACTTGAGTTGGAGAGCCAATATTGCAAGGGTACATTCCCCAAGTGTCTGTCCGGGCCACACCACAACATGAGGTTCTGATGTGTGAAAGAGCTGTAAAGGAGGTCAAGACTTAATTTCCTTAGATTCTTGGGTCTGTCAATCTTTATTGGAAAAACCACACACTCTTTGTAGAAGCTGTAACAATCTAGCCCGACCAAAGAATAACATAGCAGCAGAAGGGAACACTGAATTAGTGTGACAAGTAACAACCTTCTGAGCACAGATTTCACTACCTACAGGCTACAGCACAGCAAGCAAAACCTTGCTCTTGGCTGCATGGCTCACATCGTTAGTCATTTTTAGTGGCCTGCTGAAATTAATTTTCCTTGCAAAAGTATTTTTATTTCCTATTTGCTATAGTGGCTTAACAGTTATTTATTTCTTTTCAACTTTAAAACACAATTCCACTAATCACACAGTTACTCACTTTGAGAGAAGGAAATTGTTATAGCATTTGCTCGTATTTATCATTATTCCAAGAATTTTATAATCGTTATGGTAGCCACCATCAACCATATTGTTGTAGTACACAATTTTTCCCTCAGTGCTCAACAGCTCTGATTAATAAAGTTTAATGTTGTAGATGGCCTCTAATTTCCCAGCCCATTGCTGGCTTTCCTTTGCATGAATCCGTGTATTCTATCTAAATCTTCATGCGCCTCATTCTGCTGCCTGCTGGAGACAGAGGCTGTAAGCAGCAGAAAGACCACGTTCCCTTGTAACTTGTACCTTCCCAGACTGCATTTCTAATTTTGTTGTGAGGATTCTTCCTGGCAGATGTGCAATTAACATGACTCTTGTTACAATAACACTTGTAATGTTTTTGTTAAGTCTGTGAGAACTAGGTCTTCTTGAACTAAAACATTATGAAGAAACCCGAGTCTAGAAACTCAGAAACTTCAGGCTTAGGAGCCTCAGACCACAGCCCCTCCTCTCAGGCAGGAGCCCTCACTTTTGATATCTATTTCCTATTACCCAGTGCTGCTGACCAGTAACATCCTCCTTTGCCCTGAGCACACCTGCCTGCCACCCTGCAATTTCACATGAAGAAACCCAGTACACTCTCAATTGCCTGCTGCACGGTGATCACAAATGCCTGGTCAAGTGTCTTAAAGCTAAACACATTGAAGGTCACATTTCTGCATATTTGTTCAGGTTTAGTTGACAGTATCCTTTTGCACCATTCTAAAGGGTTACTCTGTTCTCACACTTGGCACTGAAATGACAACTTGGCTTCTTCTGCTACATCTGAGGCTACCAGAGAAGTGAGCTTGCACAATGTGCTGCTAGATATGTACACCAAGCCCTTGTTTTTTGTCTGTCTAGAGGACCACTTGTGTTATGAAGGCTGAAGGAACAATTTCAGCACTACTTTGCATCTTCAGTCAGGTTAGTTATCATCAATACACATTCTCTTCATTGCTGTAGAAATCAGAAGCAAGCACACCAGTTTCTCATTTGAAAATAAATACAGACCGTTTTACACGGCCTTTAATCCACTGTCATTATCCCAGACTGAAAAACAGAACATGAAAGGACAGATAAGTGACGGAAACCAAAGCAAGGACAAAAACACAGATGTATAGGGAAAGGACTCTCCATGTTTTCAGGTTATACAGATATCCATAGAACACATGGAACTAAAAATATTTGTGTGATACTGAGACTCTTAGGCTAAGTCTTTGGGTTATTTTAAAATAATGTTTTTGTTGGGATACACAGTCAAAAAATAACGCTACCCCCCAGCCTTACTAGTGGGTGCTCCTATGCCCTACAGCAATACCATTTTTCCACAGAATGGACCTATTGCAGCCATTAATGAGTCTTGAGAGCAAGGAGAGTAAAGACATTTTTTCCCCATCAGGTTCCTACTGCAAATTGTGCATGAAAATAACTGAGGCAAGAAGAGTTTGGCATCAGTGTGGGCTGAAGCTAAGATCTACTCAAGAATTGAAATCTGTGATCTTTGATTCAAGAAATTATATCCAATATGAGAATATCTTTTGGCTACAAAAATTCCTTCCCAGATAAGAGCAGGATAGTTTGAGTCTTTTGTCCAAAACAGTTTAATGGACAGTGTTGGCAGAGGTTAAATTAGCATTACTAATACCGTGTGTATTTAAAAATGTTAGTGTTGCTTCCAATTTCACACTCCTCACATATCATTCCTTTTCTCCCCAGATGGAGATAACTTGCAACACAGTGGGTTGTGTGTCATCTTCTCGTACTTCTCAGTTCCCTCAGAAACCCTCCATTAGAAGGATTTTTTGTTGGTTTTTTCATTCTCTAGGACAAAGCAGTATGGGGAGCCTTCTCTGTCTCTAAACGATGTTATTTAACTGGAGTTTATCACTCTTAGCTACCAAGACACCAAAGGACAACTTGAGGGGGAAAAATGAAATACCACAACCAAGGGAGAAGTGATGGATCATTCTGAATGTTTTGTATCCCAGATAGACCCACTGAACCTGCCAGCTTTTGCAGGGCACATTTGAGGACTGTGAGGATGGATGGTAACAGGTTTTCACAACACAGGGTGCAGGGAAAAGAAATATTACAAGCAGGAAAAAAAAACAACTCTCTTCAATGACAAATGACCCAATTTGTTCCTCCCCAGTAACTGTGGCAACTTGGTAGAGCTTTGCAAATCTGTGTCATTGCTGCTGCGAATTGGTTGCTTTAAATGGATCCTCGCTTTTCTTAAAGTCAGGCATGGCAAATTGCTTGTAAGTAGTTTTGGGTCAGGTACACCAATTTTCAGCCTGGAGTTGCAATTATTTTTTCCAGTTTCCACTTACTCTCAACACAGTCTTTGCTCAGGTCCAAGAGAGTCAGCATATATAATAATTTGCATTGCAAGGAATGTGATACAGCAATTAGAGAGGATGAACCTTTCAGATCAGGTTCCTTACAGTTTGATTCTCTTCTGATACTTTTCCTGTGGTTCTTCAGCTCACACCCTCAGCTCCTGCATTCTATAGAATCTGGGCAGCCTTTCAATTGTCTGACCTTTCAGTAAGCCATGTTTTCTCCAGATACTAAAATTGAATCTAATTTCACTCTATTCAGTATTAATAAACTGTAAACAACATCATTGCCTATTCTTGGCAAAGTGCCTGAATTAAATAGCTTTCTTAATGTATCTTCTATCTGTATTAGAGCTATTTAAAGGCAATATACCAAGTGTGCTGATGATAAAAAAAACATTTTTCATTCATCTGTTTGCTTTTAAGCTCCACATATTCCCTGTGAATATTTTCCTTAGAATAAGCAGTTACCAATAAGAGCTTTTGTACTTAAAATAAATAAATTGCTATCTAGTTTTACAGATCAAATACTATTTTCCTGAGCAAGACTGTAAATTCTCCTTAGGTAGTAAAGGCCACATTTCTCCCCACTCTACTGAAAAATATCCAGTTAGACAACTGACGTGACAAAAGTTATCTTTGAACAACTTCTATAGGGGTGATCACTTTTGGAAAATATCAATTATTACTCCTATAGCTGCCCAGGAGAATTTTTAAACAAACAGATTTTAGCTAGAAAACTTAAAAGAAATTAATATGAAACCTTTGTATTAATGGTGACTATAAAAGCAGATGATATTCAATCACCATTCATAATGAACAGTTAAACACATTTATTACAGGTCTGTGAGGAGCTGAATAATCAAATCCTAAATCTTATGCCTCATGATTATTTTAACATGAACTCTCAACCAGAGATTCAATCCTGAAGCACAGAGAAGCTCCTTTTCCCACTTGGATTAACAGAATTACATCAGGACTGAGTTTTCCATTGTATATTTAACAGATATTAGCTGCCAAGTTTGTATCTTTCTGTATGAAGGAGAAAAAACAACAATAATTAAGATGCAATAAGTAGAAAAAAAATGTCTAAAGAGTAAAAGATGTCCCCTGCTCAATTTTAGAAGGCGATACAAACACTAAAAACAACAAACACCAACCACACATCAGTCTGGAGCCCAACAATGTGAACACTTAGGAACGAAAATATAAATTCAGCCCTTTACATCAGCAGAGAGAAAAATTTTCTAAAAATCTGGAAACTCTTCACTGCTTAAGAGCCCAGACCTTGGGTTTCAGGTGGCAGCTTGGGAGGACCCAAGGCTGATTGTGCAGCACGTGGCACACACTGGAGACAGGCAGGGCTCTTGCTACAGTGCAGTCACGTTGTTGAGTAATGAAATACTGATTTGCATCTTCCCCCAGTAAAGCTTCATATAAATATAGGTGCTGATAACGAAACATTATTTATGGATAACAGCTGTCGTATTCCACAGCTGTTTGCTTGTTGTCTACTATAACATATGTTAATTTAAACTTTCACCAAATGTCATGGATTGTTTGCAGTCCTCCAGCTGCAGCTTGGCAATTTTTTCCTTTAGGTTTCTGTTGGCTCTGGAAGTGATTACACAGACAGCCCATTACAACATAAACAAGCCTTGTGTGGCTGCTGAGCTCTTCGTTAACTCGGCTAAGTGAATGTTTGCTGGTACAAGCAAAACGGGGAGAGAATGTATCTCACTTATTTTCATTTCTCTGAGGTATTTCTGGATGCTGTCAGTAGAGCAAACACAGGGGACACTGGAGTCAAAGAAACCTTTAAGTAAAAAAATGCATCACAGAACAGAATATTATTTCCTCAATGGCCCTAAATTAAACTAAGTAAAATCTATGTGTTCAGATAAATTGTGTTCCAAACATGATGTTAAAACTGAGGTACTCAGTTTACAAAGGCAACCACAAAAACCTAATTGACCTAATATAGCAGGACTGTGACAAACTTATCAATAAAAGGTTGCCATATAATATGAAGGAAAATAAATAGTACAAACTGAATATCACAGTCTGTGCACAACTCCTAATGCATTGCACAGTAGAGGGAAAAAAACCAAACCACATAACAATGAATAGTCTAAAATGGAACACAAGGTGGAGAAGAAAACAGCAAGGAGGACTGACAGGACTTGTCAGGCATCTTGGGTTTCTTTCTCATGGGAAGCTTTCAATCAGAATAAATACCATCTGCATTCTGAGAGCAAATGATGCTGTGGGGGGAGGCTCTGATTTCCTGTACAGGAGCTTTTCCATCCCTTCTGTACTGTGCTGCCTCTTCCACAGTGGGACACTGGCCTTTCTCCAAAATGTGCAAACACTAGAACACCTCCTGCTTTCAGTGCTCAGAAATTATATTTAAATTACACTAAAGGTCAGCCTTGGCAGGCATAAAAACTTAGCTCTGCTTTTTGGAGCAGGGTAAGGAACAATATACAGAAATGGGGCTTCCACAAACGTACAAATAAGATGATGCCAGCAAGCACAATACAAATATTGATCCATTTCAATATGAGAGTGAGTGGAAAAGGAGAAAACATCATCTGTGGCAACAAACTGACAGGGGCTGGAAGCTAATAAAATGGATGGCGAGATGGGAAATAATTCTTATTATTTATCTTTCTTTAATTCTACCTTACATTACCTCCGCTTTTCACCAATTTTCAGATGACATTTTATAAACTTAACACAGAACAAAAATCTTCATACACAGATTATGATTTAGATTGTTATGATGCCAAAATTCCATAGAAGTAAAGGATAGAAGAGAAACAGAATTCCTATATTAATTATACTAGAATCAAGGTGCTTCATGTAGCAAAAAAAAAGTTGAATATTAGACAGCAGCCTGGTGCTATGACACAACTTGCCACAGCCTGGCATTACTTATTTTAGCCAATACCTGTAGAAAAAAAAAGATAGTTAATATTGGTAAAGACACTTCCTTCTCCATTTAGGTAAATCAATGCATTTATATGTGCCACAGGACCCAGGGTTTTCCCTGCACAGGTGGCTTTGTTCACTGGCAGAACTCACAGGAGCAGCCTGCAGGAATCCCTGTGAAAAGCAGGATCTGCCTGCAATGCACCCAGGGAACAAACTCCTCACTCTGTTACTCCAGCCAGGGACATTCCTTTCTCACTAAACTATTATGGGACATTTTAACTTCTCTGCACTAAGGATGCTTGCCCCAAATAACTCAGTGTTGATCAACAGAGTCAGTACCTGTCCCCCTCTCCCCCTTGCAGTGCTCTCCTACAAGGAGGGTTTTACAGGCTACTAAACTGCTCCAAGGTAAAAACTTTTCCCTTCAGCACCATATGCAGAGGTTGGAGCTCTTAATCCGTTTTTTCAGCAGCACTCCTCTGCCAAAAGTTGCTGAATTAGAAAAGGCTTCAAGCTTGTTAATATCCTGCCAACTGACACAAAAAATAAATTCCATCCAGTTGAATAAGCATCATTTAGTCAAGGGCCATTTACAATTTTTTGGAAAAGCTTGATTGCACCATCACAGTTAAATACAACAGCTTATCTCTGATAGAGTCACCATATTCTTAATATTGACTTAATCCCTGAGCACAAAGCTTAAAGGAATGGATATTGCTGAAGGCTGATTCCACAAAATGATGGTGCAAGAAACAAATTTGAAAATATTTTTTAATTCTGTGTTATAAATTCTTCAAATCTGAAGATAAGGTCTGCTGAAATGCCATCTTGACCTTCCAGAAGCTTTAGAGCTCAGATAATCTAGGGTGTTTTTGTTTCTGCTTCCAAGTTAACTTGTGTTCATAATGTAAGTATCACAAATAGAACAAAGAATGTAACTGAAAATGAGGTGCAGCATGTGACTTGAAGATGACTTCTCCCTAGAGATACAGTTAATTTAGCCTGAATCTGAGCACCTTATTTGCTCACAGATCATCCCATAAGAGGCAAAGACTTCTTTCCAGATTGTGCAGGTCCCATGTTACAGACCCCTCAACCAAACACAGTGGGAAATGCGATATCTTGTTGACACAATCATTAATTGATAGAGAGGTACAAGAAGGAGTTTGCTTCCACTAGTACCCACAACAGACCTCTGCGATCCCCTAGCTGAGCAATCCAAACCTTAACAATGTTCCTGTTACAGGTTCAGACTTGTATTTCATTGAAGTAACATGTAAAGACTGAATAGAATTCTTAAATGTTCAGCTACTTCATATCCCAGGAACATTTTCATGCTTGTATTTCACTTGTACACAAATTACTTCAAAAAAATAATTATTTTCAAATAAAGTGTTAAAAGCACTTAGAATATATTATGGGTTTCAGAAAAGCTCCATTATTACAGACTTATTCTAAAAATCATAATTTGACAAAGTAATCAGGCACTGACACATTACTAGACTTTTGATGCTCTTTATCAGACCATCAAAATTCAATTGAAAAAAACAGGCAAAAAAATCGACAGAGTTGAAAAGGAAGTGTGTGTGGGAAGCAATGAATATCTGAAGGAGTTTGTTATTTGCATTATAATAAAATATGAATTTTTGTGAAAACAGCAAGTGAATTTACATGGAGGGAGGGTGTCAAGAATACCTGAATTCCTTTCACTGGAAACCTTTGAGGTACCTCACAAAGACTGCTGGTTAGCAATATCGGGAATAATTCTTACAGGGTAATGAAAACCAAAGAGACTACAGCTGCTGCCATGCGAGGATTTTGCCCTACATGTGCCAAACCTTTCAGGACTTGCCTGCCTTGTCTTGCAGGCTATGAACAAGGCAAAACTTCTGTCTATGGAAGCTGAACCTCCTCTGTTACAGGCAGTTACCTCTGGTGGGCAGCATCACTGTCAGGAGTTTTGCATCCCTCTCCTGGCCCACATCAGCAGAGACAGGGACCTCTCTACAACACCTGCCTGGACCTTTTAATTCAGCCAGGGCACCTGCTTTAGCCTTGTAATAAATGTAACAAAATTCATACTCTTATAAATATGATAAAAGCACAATGGTAGGATATATTACAAAAATCCACTGAGGCTGATGTAAGCCTTGCCCAAGGATTGGGAAACTGGTTAATTCATTTACTTGTAGTAGACACAGGAATCCATTCTAAAATAGCATCTCAAGAGGGTGTCTCCCCAAAATTTCACAAGCCATCACTGGCCAGTAATGGCCACTAATAGCTAGAGTAACTCAATTCGGGTAAACCACTCTGTATATCTCTTATTACTTGTTTTTCACATGTATCAGCTCCCAGGTAAGGTATTGTTTGTCTAGAGATGAACTGGAGACAGGATTCCTCCAACTCTAGACAGAAAACACTGGACTACAAAGCTGTCCCAGACATGTTCGATTCTCCAGCCATGGACTACATGAATATTCAGAAGAAAGACAAAGAGACAAAGTACAACTCTTCCCAGGCATGAAAAACTGTATAAAACCCACTCTGGTAGAGACGACTTTAGTGAATGGAGGAGGTTCAGTGTGGCAGAGTTCGAATCTTGGTTCACCCAGCATCGATCCCGGGCTCGAGGCTGTATCTTCGATTGTGGCTACCAGCGACCGAATTTCAGTCTTGAAATAAAACCCCATTTTGATTTTTATTAATTCAGCTTTATCTCTTTATTATCCATAACAGCCTTGTGGCACTGGCACAATCAGACACCCTCAGCCAGGGGCCCATTGGTGCTGGGTATCTCAGTACTCATTCTGCGCATGCCTTTGGCCAGTGCCCACATGCTGTGAACAAGCTCCACTGGGTTCTTTGGCTCAGGGTGCAAACCACAGTGGCCTCAGCCCAGTGTAGGACACTGCAGGCCCCCCCTGCCCTTGCACTGGTAGCCTCTGGCCAGCAGTGGCTAACGGAACACAAATATCCCAAGCAGCAGAAATCATGTGTGGCCAAACACTGATCCAGGTCAGAGCCCGGAAATAAAAGCGAAAAGGGGAATAAGGCATTGTTTATCAAATACAAGAAAACAAGAAAAATGTTTTGTACAGCAATCTGGTACCTGAGGTGAGCATGTAATAATTGAACCTGAAAATGTATCTTCTCCAGAAAATACTTTGCATTAATAACAAAATATATGCTACACAACCAGCAATACGCAACCAAGAAGAATTTGGTATAGAATATCTAAGCTGTCCTTCCTGCCGAAAGCCTAAGTACTCCCTTGAAATGGTTTAAGTTGTTACCATTCTTCATAGGAAGACCTCTACAGGTAAGAAATATTGTCCTCACCAAAAATCCCTCTGTAACTTGCCCTAAATAAGCAGTTTCCAGACCAACACCTCAGCCCGTTTTTCTGGAACACCTCTGAGTTCACCATTCAGCAAATCTGACAGCTGCTGAAAGTAGCCTAGATTTTACTTTTTCCTTCCTAAATAACTAAACATCAATTGTCTAAGTATTTGTCAATCTCACTTCGGAGCCATTAACAGTCAAACAAGTAATTGCTCTCAAGTAATCCTGATTTAAATCTCAGAAGAATGCAATAGATGATGGCCACATGCACTATAAACACAAAAGTGCTCAGAAAAAAACCTCTTTTTCTCCACGATAGCCAGTAAACTCTCTTGCCTTTCTCTAGAAAGAAACTGCAAAGGAGCTGAGCACAGTCAGGGCCCTTCCCACCCTCAGCTCATCTGTGCCCAGCTGCTCACTGGCCTCACAACCACCCCACAGTACCAGGTATTTTCAGGCTACCAAGGATTTCAGCAAGTACCTGCTCCGGCCCAGTTGTCATCAACAGATTATTGCCAAAGTCTCATCCAGAAGTTTCACTCCTTGTGAGCTCTGTAAAGTTGTCTGATGGTGTGTTTGAAGATGCCTGAATAATTAATTAACTCCTTGAGCACACAGTGAGGTGCATCTTGTAAAAACATATGGACTGACAGGATCCTTTTCTTTGTGTCTCTGTAGGTGGCTTCTTATGTTGGCTGAAAGTCAATCTAATATTAAACTACACCCCAAGATTAGATTTTTTTCATGGGAAATAAATCAAGTTAAATCAAATGACAGCCCCTTCATGGCTCTTGGGATATTCCAGTTAGTCTCTTCCTACAGAAGAGCAGCAACCTACGTTAGCTCAGCAGCCAAAGGTGGGATGACAACTGCATCTGGCACCTGAAGGGACATTGTACAAGGGAGGAGCAGGGTAAAGCAGGCAGAGTTAGTTCTGACTTCTGTATCCATGTCCATGGGGGATCAAGATGATCCACAGATGGATCAGGAAAGGCTGGATGGCTGAGATCTAAGGAGAAAGTAAATAGACAGCATCCCAAAAGGACAGAACAAGTATAAAAGCTGGCCCAGGCTCCAGAAGTAACAGCTTTTTACTGAAAGAGAAAGGCTCCCCAAATACTTGAGCAAATATCCAAACAATATAAAAGTCCATCCCTAAATGCCTTTGTAGGAGTGCTTTTGAGGGTTTCCAGAGTCAATCTGCTGTTCCCAGCAGCACTCTGAACAGAAAACAATAAAGGGTTAAACACTGAAACAGTAATTCCTATTCCTCTATAATTCCTCTAAACAGAGTTTGCTTACTCCTAACATGTTGTCCCTACTTTAGTAGCATATCATGACTGCTTGTTTCAGCCTTCTTCTGTGCTTTCCCTTCTAACACTGTGTGTTAAACAGAGGGTTTGAGGATAAATTATTTAGCTGGCTGCAGAAAATGTGCTTTAAAATCTTCTTGGGAGCACTGAATGCATATATTACCCTGGAAAAATTCAAATCCAGCATCTGTTGTCCTGTGTGTTTTACTGACTGATTAGAAGAACCTGGGGGACTTGTTTACAGCAGGGCTTCCTGGATTCTCTTTGTGTTAATTTTTTTCTTTCACTCAAAGACAATAGGAAATTGAAAAATATTATTATTTTAATGAAACTACTTATGGGGATTTTGACAACTTACTGATTAATTCAGTTGGTTTCCAAATCTCCCTCCTTTACTTTTTTCCTCCAAGTTGCCTATAATCTGATTTTGTAATTTGACTTCCTTGGGACAGGAGTCCTGAAGCATCTTTTCTATTTTTGTCTAGGAAAAAACACAGTGAATTCTAAATCCACAGAAGAAATAGGTGGAATCTGCAGTCCATAGGAAGTGTTTGAAAGCAGGGAGGTTGTTAATGTGCATGTGGGCATTTAGGACAAGGTTGTATTGATTGTGAGAAATGGTCTCTTACACAGTGGCTAGGAGCAGATTTTTGATTTGTCACTGAAACCAAAAGAAAAGCCAAATGTACAGAAAATGACTCTTGGCATATTTTTACCCTTCAGGATAAGGGGAAGGGCAGCTGCTCTGTTTGCTCCAGAGGCAGAGCCATGCCTAACAAGATGAAGAGAAAATTGGTTTTGTTTTCCCTTCCCTTTTTCCCCCACACAGGTGCAGAGACCACAGAGCACTCAGGGCAGCTGGGAAGGGAGCACAGAACAGTCCCAGATCTGGTACCAGAGCAGAGCAGGACCCAGCCAACTTCTTGCAAAACAGAGGATGCTCATGCCTGTATGAAACCCCATTGGTTTCCCTTTTCATATTTCAAGTTATCTTTGGTTGGTTTTTTTTTTTCCTAAGCCATACTGGACACCTTTCAGTAGTGTTTACCTAAAGAGTCCCACACTAATGCCAAGAGGAATTTGTTAAATGCCCTACAAATCGAGCCAAACATCTGCAGAGCTAAAGGGACTTGAACCAAGCTGAGCAAATGAATCCCAACTCTAAGACACACCAGGGCCCTAGCACACTCCAGGGCCTTCATGGTTAACCTCTGAAACACCTGCTGTAATGATTTTGGAGAAGATGAGAAGATTCTGAAATCAAACCAGTAAAAACAGAAAAAAACCCTGATATCCACAGAGGGAAAAAGTTTTAAGAAGTTCTGTGGGTTATGGTTGCCAGGGAAACCACTCTGCAACAGCCATATGGTCAGAAAATCTATTTTCTTTGTTCTCCAGGGAGAAAAAAAAAGGAAGTATTTTGGTGCAGAGGGGAAGAAAATCCCACAAAACTACAGAGAAAAATATTTGCACAGATACACTTAATCACCAATGAGAAAAGAAATGATTTGCCAAACTAAGCTACAGAGATCTAGCACTAACTAGAATATAAAACAGAGGATGCAAGTTCCTTTTTGCTGTATGTTCACATTTTGAAATGAACAGCTTCCCTTGGTATCAAAGCTCCTCTGTAGGTGTGAACTCTACAGACCCAAAGATGATCTCAGCACAGGCTTCAATTTTCTCTGTCACCATTTTTCCTGTTGCCCTGTGCTTTCAGCACAGGCCCTGCTGCTCTAGCAGGGGCTGTGCCACACAGATGTGCCTTTTTAAAGCACTTGCCTTTCAACCTTCCATATTACCTGGTTTAAGCAGAAAAACTGAGGGAAGGGCTGGAAGGAACCTGTGGAAGCATCTTCCTTTTCCAGCCCAGCCTGTGGCTGCCTGCATCCCTGCCATCACTGAGGACCAGAGCAGTGGCAGGTCCCGTGGGCAGGGCACCCTGGTGACCAGGGGAGCCAAGGGGCTCTCCAGCATCCCCCTCCAGGCCTGACCCCAGGGAGGAGACCACATTTCAGCCTGAAAAATTGCACCACAACCTGCTGTTCCAGTGCTGTGATGCAGAGGACTCCCAGAGACTCTCATAGATCTGCAGAAAGAGATGATGAACATGGTTTTTGCTAATAAATAGAAATGTTATTTGACTGTATCTCTTTCAGCTCACAAAGGGTTTCCCAGCAGAATTATTTTCAATGCTATCCCTGTTAAGGTGTTTGGAAAAGTTGTTTAGTTCCCTAATAATAGCTTTGGGGAGGTGAGAAACCTTGGAAAATAAATAACCTACAAAACAGCAAAGATGCAAATGTGGTTTTACTCTGACCATAACTATTCAGTTCACTTCCCAGGAACAGGTTATCCTGTTCAAACTGCTTTAGTCTTACAGCAATACCAAAAGAAATGTTAGCAATAATAAACCTAACAGTTTCTGCTCATTATGAATAATGGGTATTTACATTCTCTTAACAGTGCTACCTAGTTGTCCCCCAAAGCCAGCTTGGATACATGCACAGTCACAACTTACATTTTAAATCACAGGCTACACTGACTTGGCTGGTGTTACAGACCAGCCAAAGGAAAGCCTAAGGTGAAAACAAATACAGACTACACTTTAGATCTACTTCTAATTCTGTTTGCCCCTGTGTCAGGCAGCAATAAATGAAATCCTAACTTCCTTATAAAGTTGGTGACTCTGGGATTTACTGTATCAGTAATGCAATGACATTCTCTCCTTCCCAAGCAGGGCTTTTGTGGGATACTGAGACATGGCTTTCAGAGAAAGTGATAAAAGGTATGTGGGCACCAGGACACAGGGGATTTGTCCTGTCAGATCTGCAAATATTTACAGGAATAAAACAATGGATGCCAAGGCTGGTAACCAGGATGAAAGCATGTTCCCTTTCCTCTTAGGCTCACACTGATATTTCATCTGAACCCTGCACCAAGCAGTGCCGAGTGAATTAATCCTGGCACAAAAGCCCCAAGGTACCCTGCTGCCCGTTATGAGACTGTTCATAGGCCTTAGGAAGGATGCTCAGAGCTACAAACTTGGATTCACAATAGACATCTATGCTCTGTGAGCAGGGAAATATTTGTCTACATTTTCAGAGAGAGGTGTCTGAAAATTAGGCAGCTTCAGAAGCAAAGGAATCTGTAATTGAAATGTGGATTTTCTATCATCATCTTTCTGACCTAGGACTACTTTTTTAAAACCATCTTCTGTTTTCATGGAAAGCTTCCATCCAGGCTTTCACTCATGGCCTTCACCCAGGAGCTGAGCAGTTCCCAGGCATCCTTGGCACTTGGCAGCTGCTGTCACCTAGTGACCCCGAGACAGCACTGAGGGGCAGAGGAGGGAAGAGTTTCCCAAAATGGCACCAACACTTGACCCATTCTCCTCAAGAATCTCCAGGACTGGGCAGACTACTCCCAATAAGGACACTAAAAATATTTTTACTGGATTTTAAGCTGTTCATCTGTGAAATTAAGAAAGGCTAGGGTAAAAAATTACCACCTGAAAAACACCCTTTGGACCACCCCTGTATCAAAATATTCCCCAGTTAAATCAATCAAATGGCAAAGAGAGAGCAAGGACCAGCCAACAGGAACAGAAGTTCTAGGTAACATTATTAGAAAAACCACCTCAAATGCCCTTGTTAGTCACACCACACCAGTCACTTCAGCTTCAAAAGAAACCTTTTCCACCTATATAGCCCAGGAATTCACTGTAGACTTCCATTCCATAACTGAGGAATCATTTTTTCCAAGACCACAGCTAAAGGCCTGGTGGCTTCAAGAGGCTTTGCTGCTTGAAGAAATCCCAGATTAACAATGCACAGGAAAGATCCAGGTACTGGACTGCTTCTTGTTTACTCAGACCTTCCCTCAGGCCCACTGCCAGCTTACCCAGTCTGCAAAAGGAGACACTTGGCAGCAGTTCTGTCCCTCTTAACATTTATTCTGGCAAATTTAGCAACTGATCTTCCCTTCACCTGGTGCTTTTGCATTAAAGTCCCAGTTGAGGCTTCCAACTGAGAGCAGTTTGCACAAGTTCCTGAATTCCTGCTTTGCAATCTTTGCATCTCATTCTTTTGACGAGCATGAGGATTGCTCCTAGCGATACCTGAACCTAAAATGAACCGAAAAACATATTACAACTTTAGAGCTTGCCAGGCAGTGGAGGAGAAATTCACACCCATCCCAGCTCTCAGAACAGCTGTTGTGACAAGGTGATATTGCTAAGGAGCTTCAAAATAGAAGCCAAGGCAACTACTCTCCCTGTAAGGGTTCTGCTGTGTTTTGCAGTCTCCAGCTGGAATCTAATTGCAATTTAAACCCAGAGCACAAACCCCACAATACTTCCCACTTTTAAAAGTTCTTTCAAGGAAATAGAGAAAATGAAATAGAAAACCATAATCTAGATTTTCTTGGAATCAACATGGATTCTCAGAGATACAGCAATTCAATTGTCTAGTCAGCTGAATTTAGTGAAACACTTTTCAGTAAATAATAAGGTGCCAAGGAAAAATAATATTTTATTTCATATACTTCCCATTATACTCTGTGGGTTTTTTCCAAGTCAATAGCAGATGCTAGGTATAGCTGGAAATCTAACACATTTTCACAGATATGTGTTATTTGAAACCATTTCATATTTGAACTTCAGGATTTTTTTCCACATCTCTCAGTGAATTACCTCAAATGACATTCTTATAATAAAGGTGATTGACACAATTGTCCTTATACTTTCTGCCTGCCTACATTCCACTCTCAGGGGTTGAAGGGTGCTGCTGAAAATCTTGTGAGCACCGTTTGGTCCATCCAAACACTACATCCATTTCTTGCATGAATGTATTTTTCTATTTATTTTTAAACTAGGCTATGTTATTTACATCCATCTGTATTAGCAAGGCAGCATCTACACATCTCCTTTTGTCTCTGTTGGATGTTTGTTGAGGAAAGGCTGCATGTTTCTGCTTCCTCATTATGTGCTGGGGACAACCTACCCATGCAAGACTAAAAGCAGTTCATTTTTCCTGTCCCAATTTGCCATACCCAACACACAGTAGGAGCTACTGACAGTGGCAGAAGTCTCAGGGTTAGGGAGAGCTCTGCAGATCAGATCACTCTTCCTGCACCCATCTTTTACATTTTCTTCCTAATACGAGTTGAAATGATGTGGCTTGCCCCATAAAAATATATCTATGCAGTCTCTTTTTCCCCCACCACCTCTCTCAGTATTTCTTACGATTCCTTCACTATGCAGCTCGATCAATACAGATAAAGGGGAACAAAAATAATCATGAAACCGTAACCAATCAGTTACCATGAGATCTGTTATCTTTCCACCCTTCCCAAACCATGGAGGTATATGACCTGAGAATATAAACCATCTCTTCCTAATAAAGAGGAAGTCCTGTCCCCTTCAAAAAGGGGATATTTTTGGGAATTGAACCTCTCTGCTATTAGAAGAACCTGCTGAAACCAGGTTCTTTTTAAAGTCCAGACACCATTTTTAAATAGTCAAATGTTCAAGAAAACAAGACTATACATAGAACATTGCTCAGAATTTACCTGAATGGTTTTTTTCCTCAGGTTTTTTCTCCTTAGAGCCATAAAAATATTGCTCTAAGACATAATGAAAAGTAAGATTTAGCCAGAGCATATTTTGCTTTGATGTAAATTTAGGCATTTTCTTCTTTCATAAATACGTAAGAATTCATTGTAACATGCACCTTTGGTGAAATTCAGCTCGGCTCTGTTTTCTTCTGCTAGGATTATATTGGGATATGCATTTTATTTGATAATGGATACTATTAAGCTTAAGGGAAGATGTCAATTTAAAAATCTCACCTTGCATTCCTTTCTACATAGGGCAACTTTGCCGGAATAATCAAATTTAGGACTTCTGATGCTTTTCTGCATGTCAGTTCAGAAGTCTCCCAGCCAAGGCCTTTGCCATCATCCACACCAAACACTAACTCTCCCCTTTTTCTCTACAGGCAGAAATATCTAGCTTTTTTAATCTAAAGCCACATATTTCACTATCATTCAGGTTTTGAAGACAGGTGTTAAAATCTCCATTGAGAAAGAAGTGACTGAAGTCTACAGGTTATTTTTGCTTCAGTGAAACAACTTGATTGACAATTTGCTACAATTAATCCAGCTCATTCAGCAATGTTAAATATCTCAAAACAAGTTTCTGAAAGGAGGATTATTTTTAGCTGAGTGAGCCTAATTACCTGTTCTAGATAAATTGAGTATTTAAAGAGATCTCGGTTCCCTCCTTCACATAGCAACAGATAAGGAAAAAGTAATAGTCACACACATTTTTATCGACAAAAGAGACATTTTGGGCTGCCATTATTATTTTATACCATTATTAGTAACAAAACAGGAGTCATCATCCCTTCTCTATTATCATTATGGCAACGTTACTTCTCAAAGCTTCACCTGTAGCTCTTTTACTGTACAAGTAATAAACACTCCTAAGGGAAAGTTTTAAGTAGAAGCCCTATGCTGACATCTCAGATTCAGTAGAGGACTAACCTACTTCTGCATTGTAGCTCTCCCTTTGATCATGATACATCTCTACAGAAGTAGACCATAACCTTTTGCTCTCTTCATGCTCTAATGAGGGCTAAACGCATTTGTATTATTACCTTAATATCACATGATGTCAATGGTAATAGTTTAATCAGTCTGTACCTTTTTTGACTAGCCACATTAATTCTTTCCCATTCAAATCAACCCTGGGAATTAATTGAATTATCAGTCTTTAGATAGAGATCATTATTAGCCTTCTATTTTTACTTCTCCTATAGACTCACTCCCAAAACTGTCTTTCAAAAAGTCTCAGTGCAAGCAGGAGCCTGTAGAAACCATGTTTGCAGGTGAACAAAAAAGGTGAAGACTGGGGGAATTTTGCCATGTTCACTCCCAGCCTAAGGAGGTCATGCTGAAAGCACAGAACTGGGATGAGTTATGCAAACCCTCACTGTTCCCTTCACCATACCCATTTGGTCAGGATTGTTCACTTGTTACATGGATTAAATAAATTAGCAAACACAAGTGATGAGGCACTGCCATGACCCTGGATTTGTATCTGCTCCTCAGGCTCAGATAGGGGCAATCACAGGTTCAGCTCCTCTGTACACAGCTCTGAAAAAACCTCACATAGTGATAGGCAGCTCCTGAGCCCCAGCACTGGAGTGCATAAAATCAAGATTCACACAGCACCTGGCCAGAATCCAGCTCAACTTCCTACATCCATTTGGGCTGGGTAAGCTTTCACAGGTTTTTCTTTTAATCTAACTTAGCCCAGTTTTGCTTCAACCTGTGCTTCCAGATACTTCCCCCCACCCTGCTTCAGGGTTACAGCTATTTCTAGCAAACTTAGAGAACTCAGAAACTAAAATAGAAATCCTGAAACACGCTGGAGCTTTACATAACAGGTGCAAAAGGTGTTATTGCTCATGTGAACAATACTTACAGGAAAATACACAAAATAGACCTACAAAGGGCCTCAAATCCACATGATCCCTTCCTTTACCTCAAGGCAGCAGCATTTTAATCCACACAACTGCATTGTCTACCTCATTGTCTACAACAGGCATTGTCTACCTCATTTTAAAAGACTCCTCAAAAAGCCTTGTGAATTCCTGGCTATTCAAGTGTCTCTCCCAAACACCTTTCAGATACACAGCTTTCCACCAGCCCGTGTAGCAAGCACATCAATGCTCATCCACTACACACTGGACATGGAGAACACTGTTGCCCACCTCTTTTTATCCAGTCCTTAAGTGTTTTGAGCATTATTGTATTCTTCCCATCTCCTTTTAGATATTTTTACCTTACTAGAGGACCTTACAGCAGAGCAATCAATACTCCTGTCAAAAACCAGCTAAGCCATTGGAAATCCTGCTTATTCCACCTCCACTCAGCTAATGCAGCTAAAAAATCCAACAGTTCCTAAAGCAAAGCTAATCTGTACACAAGACAGCACATATTCAGGGCACCATTCATAATCACTGCATTCTGTAATCAAAGATAATGTGCAGGGGGCTTAAAAAGGCTTTCAAAACCTGTGATCAAATAGATGCAAAACTAGCAACCCCCATTGTTTCCTCCTTCGCCCAGCGTGTTACTCCAGTGCATATGAAAGGAAGGCTGGAGAGCTGACAGGAGATGTGGTTTGCCTTAATTTGTGGAAGCAGCCCGTTTCTTTGGTGACTAACACACACATTTAATTCATGCAGCCCCTTCCAGGGTCTGAAATACAACACCTGGCTGCAGCTGAAGGCTGTTTCACAGCAGTGTCAAACACAGTTGCTGTATTTGCACATGGGGATAATGAGCTTGGTTCCCATCACTTTGTATTGCCCAGGATCTATCATTTTAATGTGCTGGACTGTGGCACAGGCAAAGTGAAAGGAGTGCTTGACACAGTGAACCAGACGTTTTGAGATGCCTTTCTATATAAAGTATGCATCTGAAAACAGGGTGCTGCTTTAAAAACGGCACAGAGATACTGAGACCTTTGGAGCTCATGGAAATGGATCAAAGTTCTGCACCCATTTGGGGGCCACGAAAGCCAAGCACCTGGTCAGATATAGGAGGTTTAACCTGTTCTATCAAAGATACTCTAACTGACAGATTACAAACCATTTTATTGTGATGGACACACATCCTTGTTCCTGGAATGCTCCCAGAAGCATCATCTGTGGCAAGACTGTATTATGATAATTGCAAAGTTACATTAGACTGTGTGGAGTCTGTGTAGCAACGTTAAATTAAATTTCTCATTGGCTTCAAGGCTTGCTATCTGTAATTAGTGGCTTCTGTTCTTTATTACACTGATCAGTAGTGCAGCACTATTCATCACCACAGTCTTAGTTAATTATCCTTGCTAATGATTTTCACTGCAAAAATAATCTACAGGTCCCATTTGCAAAGATTCTTTTGTGTTAAAATGATTGGCTGGTAAGGCACCATCGTGTGCTGGCAAGCTGGAGGTAGGAATTTACTTAGCCTGGGAGATGGTAGCTTAGTTGAAGCAGTCAAGAGAGGAGGAAAGCATTATCATTTCAATTTGGAATTAAGGTTATTACTATTATCTGCCAGATGTGCAAGAGGGTGGGAGCGAGATGTTGGAACAGACTGCTGAGGGGAGCAAAACAGAAAATTTAAAAAAGACTTTAAACATCCCTGTAGTTTTAAGCAAGCACTGCTGGTCCTTCTACAAGAGCCAAAATATACCTTTATGGCTAAACCTGTACTTGACAGATTGGACAGCATCTTCTCAGAGGCTTAAAGCAGAGGTGTTCTCTCTCTGCTGAGAGATTTTTGCCCTGCAGATGGGAGGTTCAGCCAAGGATGCGGTTTGGTAGAGGCTGGCTGTACCTCAGAAAACTGAGATGGGGTCAACTCTCTCAGGCTAGAGGGAGCTGGCAAGGAGAATGGAGCCAGCAGAGGACAGCCATGCTCTACTCCTCATACAAACATAAATGATAGATGACTTTCCCTTTCCCAAGGATCTTCTATCAGAATCAAACCAGTTTTGTTCAGCAATTGCTTTTGATTACCTAAGCCTCTTAACAGCTATAAAAATCCAAAGATGAAATTTGTCATGCAACAAGAAAACCAGACTATGAAATTAGACAGCAGCAGCCTGCCACCTGCCTTCTGCAATCAGTATTTGCTCTGCACCTGGGGGTAGGAGCAGCACATATCAACTCACAGGGCACTGTGCACATGCAGTACCCTCAGTAGTCACACTGATGCAGTAAGGAAAGAAGTGAAAGGACTTGCACAGAGCCAATATAATTTGTCTCTCGAAGACATTAAAGGACATGTGAAATGACTGTTATTATAGGGGCTATCAGAAATAACATACATTCCACCAAGAAAACAGAACCTGCAGGGGGAGCTGCCAGGGGGAGCACAGAAAATGGAAAGGACAAAAGGCAGTGACAGATGATTGAGAAGGAAGGTGCTTCTTGGGACTACTGAGTAAAGTCAGTGAAGGTGAGGAAGGCCAAGGCACAGCTGGAGCTGAACCTGACAAGGGATGCAAAGAACAATAGGAGCTTCTACAGGGATCTCAGCCAGAAAAGGAAAATCAAAGAAAGAATTCCTCCCTGATGAGCAAGACTTAGAAACTGATAGCAATGGATGAGCAGAAGACTGTTCAGCTTTGTCTCTGCAGGTAGCAGCACAGATCCTTTAGGGCATCACATACTTATTCAGCAATGGTGAGAATCCCACAAATTGTACAGTTTGTACCTAGCAGAAATACCCAGAGAATGAGCTCTCAAGCCCTTTATGAGGGAGATGCCATTTTCATATGAAATAGAGTTCCACAGACCACAAACCATGACTGCTCATTTTTAGAACATGAAGCTCCTATAACAATTAACAGAAGTCATTAGCAAACACCTTCAAATACATTATCAATGAGGTTTTCACTAGCACAGACCTATGAAATTTCTGCAAGTACCTGACTGCTGAGCACATGACAGGAAGTCCTTCCTTCTGTCTTCGAGGAGAATCAAGGAATTTACAGTGTAGAAGCTCAAGTGACAACACCTCTGTGGCACCCCCTTTATGGGTTAGGAGTGAACTGCTCTATGCCTTTTTCAAATCCATTGAAGATCTTGTGTGTAACTGCTTATTGCAAATATGCAAAAATTGCAGCTTGGAATACATAGTAACTTTTTCATCCTAAATGCATGCAGTGCCCAAACTCATTGCTTTCCTCAGGTGCCTGATTTTCCCTGTTGAAAAATACTCCAAAATAAATATGTTGATATTTATATGTTTTCTCTCTTCAACTGCTGGGAGCCAAATGAACTGTGATGTTGATTTCAATCTGCTTTGCATAAAACACACAGAACAGACCTTTGCATTTCTAATGCTGGGAACAGCACCAAGTGAAAACAGCTTTCAGGGGAGGCTCAGGGTCTGCATCTCCCTGGTGAATGGTTTGCTGGTGTTCCAAATGGAAGCAAGATGTCCAGCTTGCTTCTCCTCTCTGTGCTGGCAAGTAACACACAGTCTCAGGAGGCTCAGGTGCTACAGAACCACCAAAGGCCCAAGAGTTCTTTGGACAGCCCTCAAACACATACCGTAGCCAGTACCAACACATCGGTATTTCTCAAATTTCACCCTAAAGAGTCAGCTGGCATTTTTTTCCCCTACAGGTGCCCCTGGGAGCCCCTCAAGAGCTTTTGGGAATTCACCAAAATCCAGCTGGACATGCGAGGATCTCCCTAGGACACATCCAGCTTTTGCCCTCCTGTACTTATCCCACCAGGCCTTTAGTACCTGAGCAGCACCTTCCCTCCCAGCCTTTTGAGCTCAGACCTCAAGCTCAGGCTGCAGTCACCTCCAAACCAGACCCAAAGCCCACACATAGCTTCCTCCTACTTTGTACCTCAGGCAATCCTTTTGAGCGACGTAAAAGTATAGACAATAAATCACAGGAATGTACCTGGCAAGACGAGGGAGCAGCAAAGGTGGCTAGCACAGGGGAAAAGAAAGCAATGAGAGAGACCCTGTAGTTGCAACAGCAGTGGATTTCAAGCAAGATGTGAGAATGAACACTTGAGATGTTGTGAATAGGGTGAGAGAAACTAGTTTGCTTTCCCTTTGAAGAGACAAGATTAAGAAAAACTAAATAAAACACCCAGTGGCTCAGAACCTTGGCAGGTCTAAGTTGAATACACTGCTTTGGGAGCCAAACACAACACCTCTGCTTGCAACGCAGGACATAGGGGCTGAATAAACATCACCGAGAAACTTCTGAATCTTGACTCTGGAAGTGACATTCTGCAAATGCTTCTACTTGCAGAGCTCTGTAATACCTCAGTGTGAGGCTTTTTAACTGCCTTTCACTTGTAAGTTAAGATACAGCTAAACCCCATGAAAGAAAGAGGGCTCAACCATCCATCTAATGATGCTCAATTAATACACCAGTTCAGATACAACAGCTACTCCTAAGTTCCCCATTTCACATCTCTAAAGCGAAACAAAGTGCCACCTGAACCTTAGTATTGTTTCCAAGTTACACCTGCCCCCCCCTTTTTTTTTTTTACCTTTTTCCTTATTTCTCAGCCTGAAAAATTGCCTTCCAGTTTAGGATCAGAAGTCCAGAAGGTAGTATTATAGATTTCACACTAAGTTTTTGCTTTCCTGAAGGCCTTTATTGTTAATGAGCCTTTTTATTTTCCATCTCTCAAGCAATGTCAAAGACTACAGAGTACAGTTAAGTCATAATAACTCCATGAAAAACTCAGCACAAACAGTTTCAGCTAGACATTAAGTCAGGTCCTAGACAGCTATATTGCTGGATTCCTTTGGATTATGAGAAAATTATGATGAATTTTATGATTGTGTTATTTGTTTTGATTTTCCATTTGCCAAAAATTTAACTACTCACTAATATCACTCAGGACTAGCACATCTGCTGAAGGGTATACAAGTCACCAGAAGCAATAAAAGTGAAGGGGAAACAATGCTTAAAGTGTTATTTACAACTTGGTTATTTATCAATAAATGGTAGACATGTAGAAATAAAGAAGTTTTGAACATTTCAGAAGACAGTTGGTGGCTTCCATTACCAACATGTGAGGTAAGACAGCAAATCCTGACACAGGATTCTCAGTAAGATAGCAAAGATGCACTGGTTGTGAAAGTTATTACCTTCCCTGCTCCCAGTAAGCCATGGAAGGAGGCTGCCATTGACAACACCGCAGATGAAAACTCAAGGAAGGGCACAAGGTGGAAAACCAGGGAGCAGCCAAGAGACAATCAGTTTGCTGCAGGGGGTCTAGAGACTGGAGTGCCACACACCAAATCCTCTCCCACTGCCTGCAGGGAGGTGATGACCTTCCCCACCCCACTCTCCTCATTACAGCTTTAAGTGATAAATTTTGAGCTGTATGCAGCACAACAAAGAAACTGCTTTCTGTCATTCTCCTTCTAATATTTAAGAAGAACCAGGTCATTTAATTTATCTTGTTCTGGTCATTGTACTCAGCTTAGAAACTTCCTGCTTGGAGATAGCCAGGCAGGGTTTCACACTGGAGAGCTTCTCCAGCCAACCCCTCCCCACCTAGGCTGGGTTGCATGAACATGCCAGGGAACCCACTATGTGGGAAATGTAGGCCCAGAGGGCTCAGAGATAGAGATAGATGCAACATTTGACCCAAGGCCTTGGAGAAGGCTTGGGGGTTTAAAACAGTAAAAGTAAAACTGGCATTTGCAGTTCAAACAGAATTATGTTTTAAATGAGTAGAAATACACCTCATATAAGCAAATAAATGTTAAGCAAGATCGTAGAAAATATTAATGACTGCTAATAGAACTTGTTATAGAGTTGTTAAAAGTAGAAGGGACAACAAGTTTCTATAGTTATATGATTGGATAAAAAGATGGGCATCAGTAGAAACATAGCAATTAATGATTGGTTTATGAAGATGCTAGTGAATTTTGTGGAAGTAGTTGATAGGACAAGAAATTTATAAAAGACATTGTAACTAGAATTAGGGCAGTTTTCTGGTGTCATGGTGCTTAATGTAAAAACCTAAAGGTCTCACCCTTCCGTGGGACTGGTTTTGCAATAAATCATCCTTTAATCACCACATCAGTTGACCCCATCTCATCTGTATCCCAAACATGACTGAAATAAGAAAACAAAGCCATTTTATTCTACTCTAAACATGTGAAAAATCTTGTCAAAAGGAGAAAAGATACATTTTTCCACACTTTCACTCATAACTTGGGATTTGAATCAACTTCTCCAGCACATGAAATAGCTCATTCCAACTGCAGAGCTGTTTTCCTCCTCAGCTGCAGCAGATCTGCACATCCCTGCCTGAGCACAGGAAGCAGTGCCAGCTCCCACCAGCTGGAGAGCTGTCCCAGACATTCACACCCAGGGAAGAACATGGCAGGCTGCACTCTAAATAGATTACACTCCTCAATATGTCGTTGGACTCAAGCAGTTATGCCTGTCTTGGAAGAAGAGCTAGTGATGGCAATTGTTTTTCCCTCTTCCTATGGTACCAAACTGCCAATGACAGCTTCATTTAAAGCCTGGCCTGTAGGATTGCCCTGGCTGCCCTCCTGGGGGAAGAAGGCTTTCCTCAGAGCACAGGGGCATCCATGGCAGAGGAAGGACACAGCCAGCTGAATGGCAAGCCTAGGACACATTAATATCAGGAATATATTACTGCAGTGACAAAGGTTTTTAGAGTATAAACCCTGGTTCAAGCCCACTGTTCAACAGAGGGGTTGGGTTATTTTCACCTTATCATGATGAAGGAATGACAGAAGACTGTAAGGGCTTCTGTAGGTGCTGAGCAGTTGAGAGCAAATGACTTTGGGCACAAAGGAACCTGGTGGTTCCTGCACCAACAGATGCATCTGTGCCAGCCACCACTGCCATGCTGCTATCAGATGACAGGAACAAAACAGATTAAAGCTTCCTTTGTTTTCAACTGTCTCCTTGCTTCCTGAACATTACTATCATGCTTTCAAAGGTTTTGGATAAGCATTATTGGAAGTGTAATTCACTAAAGAGAGGTTTAATGTGCAGGAAGGAAAAAAATAGGTCTTTTAGTGATAAGGTAATAGCTTATTTTAGGTAACATTACAAGTTATTAACATCCCATTAATTATTTTCCCTTCATAATAGGTCTATTGTGAAATTCTTGAGAAAATGAATCCTTCTTATTGTTACATGCATAGGAGACATGGGCTCCGCTTTAGTAAATTGGGTATTGTTAAATCTGCTACTGTGTTTGTACCAAATCTGTTTATTTTCATCTTTCCGGGTTGCTTTCCTTCATTCTCAATTAATATCTAATAGCAGGCAATGCAGACAGAATTCTGGATGCAAAATAAATTTTTATTTAGTTGTATGTAGATTGGTGATAGGGTTTCATATCCATCTTCTGTCAGATGTACCAGCAACTTGAATTATAAGCAGGGTTTCCAGCTCTTGAACAGAAGAAAAAAACCCTCAACAAACCCTCAAAGATCCTCAAAAAAAGACACTGGGAATCTCCACAATTATTACTGTACTAGAGAAGAGGATTCCTCAGATTCTGCCCTCTCTGTAGGTAGATCTCTTATTTGGATGGCAAAGAAAGGACTGTCAGCAGAGCCAAGAGCCAACAGGAGCTATTGGTTGATCCACACTCTTACAGAGCCAGCACTGGCACAGGCAGCACCAGAGTACCTTCCCCTTGGGCAGCTGGAGAAATGCCCCACTTTTCCTGCCTAGCCAGAGGAATTGCTGCTCCCCTGAAGAGGACAAATTAATGTAGCACAGAATTTAAAGACTTAGAGGCAGATGTCAGAATTGGGCTTATGTTAATATTTCTTCTAGTTGAAATAGAACACTTGCAGCTCTTCCAAAACAGAGGCATCAGGACAGAAAGCAGTGTGCTAACAAGGGAGACCCTAAAGCATGGCTTGCTCAATTCCAATGACAAATCCTGCCTTTCAGCAGGAGAAAGCAAGAGCAGCCATGGCTGAAGGAAACACCGGTGAGAGCTCAGATTTAGTTTTAGTTAGATCTTCCAGCCATGAGAAGGTTGAGGACATTAGTAAGTGACCTGGGCTGGAAAGCAATGCATTTCCTTAACTTTATAGTGGAAACTTAAACTAAAATGTTATAGCAAGGAAAAAATTTATGCAGCACCAAAAAAATGAAAACACTTTTCTAGTAGTTCTCTAGACAAAAAAGCTGCTGTATTATCAGGCAGAATCTCTTCCTCAGAATTCCACATCATTCTAGAGCATATCTGCATGTCAGTGGTAGAACCAAATGAAATTAAAACTAATGATAGAACTGAACCTTTTGCTTGCACGGTCTTTGAAAAAGAAATACTTGTCAAATCTAACTTTGTAGGAGTAATTTTATTTCTTGAAAAGCCATATTCCAAGATATACCTGAACAACAACTATTTCCCTATGTAACATTTTCAACATATGCCTTACTGTTAGCATGCTTCCCTTTAACTTTTCACTGGGTTTTTCTGAAGTCATTGAGTTTTGCGACATTAAATTCAACCATACCTTGCATGTCAAGACATCTGGAATTACCATAAGTATATATACACACACAAGTAGATGGGTAAAATAATTTATGCTTGCTAGAACAAAGCCCTTGAAATTTCTATTGAATTAACATTAACTTACAAAATTCTAAATTACAACTAGAAAAGGAAATAATTTTTTCAATGCTTTAGGTGTTTGACAGTTGGACTTGGTCCCCTTTCTTAAGTCAGGCTAGATAATATAGAGGAGAAATAAATTCCCCTCATACTAATAATAAGAGATATACCCTGTTAGCAAGAGATAATTTCATGGCCTGGTTAGGTTTTTCTGCTCCTCTCAAAACTCTGCACTCCCTCAATAGATAACATGATAGGCAATACTCTCAGCTGAAATAGTCAGTCTAACACTACCAGGAACATTAAAGTCACCTTCCTCAGGAAGCCACACAAAAATTCAGAAGATCCACACCAATAAGAAAAAACCTAGATGGCAAAGTATTTCACTGATTCTAAGAGATAAATTTCAAGCAACAGTGATGCTCTCATATCAACACCTAAGAAATAGCATATAATGATCTGTGCTTTCAAAGATGAAAGAAAAACAAATGTGAGAGCTACTAAATAAAAGGGGGATGACACAGGAAACTTGTTAAGTGTTGCTTAGCAAAGATGAATTTGTGCTATTTGTATGGATGACACACACATTATCTACTTCGGTAGAAAAATCACATTTATGTTTACCCAGAAAAATCCAAAGGCTTAACTGATGCACTGCTGGCTGCTTCACAGGAAACTGGTCCCCACCAAGTCACTGGTTCCGTACAAAGCAAGTACTGACTCACTAAAGGAAAAGCCACCAAGCAACTTGACTCAAACACTAATTTTATTTTCCCTTCTTTTATTATTGTTAAAATAACATAGTGGGAATGTTTGAAAGGGTGTTTTGTTTCTGACTGCCTCTTCTTTAGACAATTTCTATTTTTCCCACAGCTTACAATTCTGCAAGCACTGGGACCAAAAATAATGCAAGCTGTTCTATACCTCCAGCTTTATTTTTCCACACTAAACTTTTAAGGAGACTCAAGGTTAAATAGGTATTAAAGATCCAAGTATTTTGAGGATCTGGACATCTTTCCAGAGCTGCTTAGAACTAGGAATTGAAATACATCTATCAAATTGAAATAGAAACAGAAATAGATCCTAACTAAACACATGACAATGAGATTTTATTGGTGTGGCATGCTAAATGAGTGCCACATAAAAGGGAACAGAGCTCCTGGTAATTTGCCTGAAGTGACAGCATGAATTTGAGACAGGCTCTCTGCTGCAGATGTGATCCTGCACTCATTTGTTGTTACACCACGTCCCAGGCCAGCAGGGCTCTGTGCATGGTATGGGGCTGTCTCTCAAGCAAACCCCTGCTCTGAGGCAGCAGGGAGAATTCACCTCAGTTTTTCTTTTTCGCTGAAATTAAACACCTGGTGGTTTAAAATAACATCTTGTTTGTTTTTTCTGTTCCTCCCATGACAGCACAGCATAAACTCAGACAAATGAGACAGAGCTGATGCAACCCATCACAGAATTTATCTTATTAAGTTATATTGGTGGCCTTTTTTGCATCATTTTGCTCAGAATCTCTCTTCTAGCAGGTTTCCTTTTTCACCACATCCTTTAAACACTGAAAAACTCCAGAGAAGGCTCTGATCAGCAGCAACACTCAGCACATTCCCACACTTCCTCAGCAGGAGTTAACAAACCATGTGGGCTGTGCAGCTCCAGCAGAGACAGCCTGGGCCATCTGAGGTGGGATCAGCCACTGGACCAAGGCTTTGCAGCAAAAACCCACTCACTGGAGTGCAACCAGCACAGGGGGAAACAGGCAAGGTGTGCTCACAGCTGTAAGCCAAGGACAGCAGTCTTGGAGAGAGCTATTGCCCTTGGAGGGTTTCGGGGTGATGGTCACCACATCATCTGTTGCACTGGACACATTTCATGTTGTACAGAACTTGAAGGGCAAAACCCTATCAATCCCTGCTGACAGCAAAGCTCCAATTGCTCCTCAGCCAGCAAGGGGCTTTGACATTGGATTTTTATGCCTGAGTCACCCATGTCACTGTTAACCATCTCCTCAGTGCAGCATTAGATCAATACAAGATTAGGTATCAAAACAGTAAATAGCTCAATCAAGTCACTCACAGACAGTGACAAGACAGACTCCCCTTTCACAGGCCAAAAATAAGAACAGCAAGTCTCCATTAAGCATTAGCTCCATTTGTTCAGCACGTCAAAGAGTAAAATGTACAGAAATAGGTGGTGCTGAAAAACATTCTATTCAGACTAAAAATATCCTCGCAATCATTAAGACTATGAAAACGCACAAAGCTTTTTCCTATCAATTAGAAATTTATATTCGATCTTAGCAATCAGACATCTCTCTCCTGTTCTCACTGCACACCTACAGCATTCTCTCCCCCTAAGGAAGGTGGGAGGCTTGAATTCACACAGAGCACAAAAACCTTCCATGAATCAAGAGCATTGGAGGAAACCAGGTAACCAAGTACTGCTGTGCCTCAGGGAACACTGGAAGACTGTCTTTGTCAAGTGGTCTGTTCTCAGATACTCCTATTAATACAGATCTTTAGGAAGAAATGTCCCAAACCAAGAAATGGGGAAAACACCCCTCTGCTTAGGTCTTCATCACTTCTCTACTCCGGTATCTTTCACCTGACCTCCAGCTAATTACAGTTAGAGCTGTTACGAATGGCCAGGGCAAGGATGGCAGAGTTCAGCTGCTTCCCCCCAGTCTTGAGCTGTGGCTACAGAGCAAAAGCTAAACGGGACAGCATCCCCTGTGCTGCAAAAACACCCACGTGGCTCCTGCCTCCAGCAGCACAGAGAGCACAGCCCCCAGGAGCAGCCACAGGGCAGGGGGCCCGGGAGCAGCCACAGCTCATGGCACACTGTTCTTTCCCAAAGACACTCCCACACATCCTCAAATACAAGCTGACTGTACACAGAGGGCTGATGCAGAAAGAGCAGGCTGGCCCCTTCCAAATCTTAATAGCAGTCTCTCTTGTATAGGAACCAGGTTCATTCTTTAAAATCAGCTGCTCTTCCCTATGAAAACACCTCCCAGCCTGGCTCCAGCATGCTCCTACACAAGCTCATCATCACTGATGATGATTCTGTGTTCACCAGTTTTCATTCTGTCTGCCGTCGATTTTTTTTTTTTAAATTGCTCTGACAGAAAACCCAGCAGCCTGTGAGGGATACACCCACTGCATTGTTATTGGCACATTTTTCTTCCATGTATGCCTAACATAGCAATGTGTTTATTAGAGTCTTGCTGTTTATTATGTGTTGTTGCCTCAGTGACTGTGCCTTAACTTCCATTAAATTAACAAACTCAGCAGTAACATTAGTACCCCCTACCCTGCTAAATAAAAAGATAACACTAAGAAAAAAAATCCCAAACATGCAACATGGAATACTCCCACTCAAAAAGCTCCTCTTGTACAATAAATTCACTTACAAATTTGAAATATAACATAACCTTTTAGATAGAAACCATACGTGGCATGTAGACTCAATTTTTGACACATTATCAGATAGTTATCATTGGGTACCAATTCCCTGCAGCAGAAGACTTTTGTAAATATGAGGACTCCAGTGGCATTCTCGAGTCAGTAGAACCTGCACCCTTTTGAAGGCTTCATGGTCCATTTCCACAACTAGAATTAAACATTTGTGCTTCAGTTTGTCACTCTTAAGTTCACTTGGAGAAAAGATTTTGATCCATATTGTAAATGACTTCAAGTCTTGTTATGATGCATCCTTTGACTTTTCAGCTGATTCAAACTGTTCAAGCCCTCATGCCAAAATGCATATTTTGAATTTAATATTTTTCACAAGTTCACAGGTGTAGTTTACTTGACTGCAAGCTGAAAATCTTGAGCAGATGATGCCAAATGTAAAGAATTACACAACAAATTAAACATTAACAATCATCCAGGGTAGTTATAATGACCAAGAGAGTTTAGAAGCTGCTGCATAAAAATCAATGAAGTTTTGAACTCTCCTTCTGTCACAGTAACATTGGGCAGCCACTGACAAGAAGTCTTTAAACAAATCGTTTTTGATAGTCAAATGCATGAACTTCAGTCACACAGAGAGACATCAGCAAGCTTCAGCTAGAGATTCAAATCCCTACTACACACCTAGAGTCCAGAGGTGTCACTACTTTACTGAAAACACCCATTTCACACAACTGTACCACACAGTCACCTCTCAGGAGGCAACATTAGGTACAACACTGTAACATCTTCATCCCGCCACTTGCACAGAATTTTGCTAACTTCCGTGACTTTTCTGTTCAGGATAAACCAAGACAAGTTTTGAAGACTGAAAAGAAAAACAGAAATCCCAGAATATGTGTTTGGAAGCATGTCAAATAATAGGATTGTCAATGCTCATACTGTGATGATAATGGATGAAGGGCAATCACAGTAAACACACAGCTAAACTTCAGGATGTTGAAAGGCAGCCTATATAGGAAGGGAAAGTCAGCAAACTGCCTGATCCACCTGGAGCACCTACAGAAGTGACTCTTTAAGCAGTGAGTACAAGAGGCACTGCTGAAAGGCATTTTATGCCTCCAGCTACAGACATCGCCTTCAAAGAAACGCAGGCAGGTTTTGGAGGCTGGGGATGATGCAGCCTCCATGAACAAAGAAATCACCTTCAAAGGGGGCAGCTCTGAGGCAGAGCTGGGCACTCCCACATAGACACTGAACCTAGATGATACACAGCACTGTAAGTAAATATTGCCATATTAAACTAGAACTGTTCAGGCAAACAAGCTGCTCTACCATTTCTTCAGATGGTCAAAGACTCAAGTATCATATGTTAAATTTAAACAAATGTATGCTGCATTTATTACCCAGGTATATTATCTTCCCCATTAAATTTAACAAGTGTTGATCTGCATTCTTGATCACATTAACTTTTGAATCCATATAACCATCTCAAGATTGCATCCCAGCTAACTAGGAGTGATGGGCTTCCCACAGGAGTTTCTGGGCAAGGTTTCTATGGTGGCTAAAAAGCACAAAATCCAAGCAGTTGATATTCGTAGTCCCTCCTCATCTCAAATCCAGCGCCATCTCTAAACTTGTGTAACGAGTGCACAAGTAACATGTCACTTGTCACCAGGCTTAAGATTTCAGATGTAGTCAGCAAGCCTTCCTCATGAGCCTTTTACATACAAAACAGAGCTAGAATCTGACCTTATTATAGCAGGATTTGATGGTTTTGTTTTGAACACATCCATAAAAGATCACTAACAAACTACTGCTTGTGGTTTCCACACTAGCATATGGGTTTAGTTTAACTGCATGCAGATAAGACAGTCATGGCTTGGTAGATAACCCTCTGCACCATATTGCTAAAGGAAAAGCTCCAGCATGCTTGCTGATACTCCCCAAGAGGATTAATAAAAAGATTTCTGACATATGGGAGTGATCAGAGTTCATCTAACATGAGGAAGCTCAAAAGAAGAAAGCAGTTATTTGTGAAGGTGCTAATTTAACCTGATAGCAGTTTCAATAACAGCACAGTTTTCCCTCTTAATATCACTTCTGCTGCATTACTTGCTTTCCATTGCACAAATGTTAATTGTTAAAATTACACTCCAGGATAGAAAATAGGGTTAAAGATCACCTGTATCTTAAGATACTCTGTTTAACCACCAATACAAGCTGGTAGAGCGTCACTAAGTAAGAAAGGAGAACTTTGGGAGCAATGCATACAAAAGCCTAAACATGAAAGAACAGGAAAAAAATCAATAAGTTGGAAAAGTCACACATAGTTAACGCTGAAAACCCACAGCATCACAATAAGCCAAATACAGTGCTGCCTTCTACGCAATTAAACACAGAAATAGCTCAAAACCACTGCTTTCTATTTCTTTCAACACAACATTGACATTAGTGCACTTGACTTTTCTCTTGGTTTTGTTCAACTCCACAAAGAAACTCCACTGGGAGAACAAGACATACGAAAACCAAATAGATCACTTATGTCAGGCTAGATTCTCTCCCTGGTGCAACTGGTGAAAAAGTAGAGTTGCTCACTTGATGTCCACTAAGGCCAAGCAGTATAAAGAAAAATAAATACCACCCCCCCTTTCTGATCCACCCTGTGACAAGAAATTAGTGACAAAAAACCACATGACAGAACTTTTTGTTATTTCTCCATTTTCAACTTGCCAACTGTCTACCTCCACTATCCCTTTCTTGCTACTTTACATCTCCCATTTTTAGCTGCCTTCACTATCAACTTTCTTTCAGTTATGGCTCCATTTACCCCAATATTTGGAACACAATTCTCAGTACAATTCTACATGCCTAAAGGCTCAAATTAAGGTAGATTGCTGCTCTTGCCATTCAGATGTGCTGCGTACTCCTACTCTTCAGCCCAGCTCTGTGGATGTTCTGGAAACGTCAAACCACCTTTTCTTCTTTCCACCCAAATCTTTCAGCTGTTCTGTCCTCACCCTGTATTTATCACCTTTGGATTTTACAAAGCTCTTGAAAAGTAAAAAGCCACCCACAGTACTGTATGAATTCCCTTTTTCTTCCTCTTCTGCCTCCCACAGTCTCCTTTCACTTTAATCACTAATACAGTTTCAAAATACTTATCTTGATGACATGCTTTAAGAGCTTCATCCATGGTCAAAAGCCAGAGAAAAACATTCCTACTTCTACATGTACTAGTTGTCATTATTCATTCAGATTCTTTAAATTCTTTCATCAAAACAACCTTCTTCCTTTATCATCTGCCAACCCTAAGAAACTAAGCCCCTTGGGAGCTCATCTGTTCTGTGAAATGCTGTCTTAAATGTGCCTTTATTCTGTATTTTCACAAAAATGAAAAGAAAGTTTCAAGTGCTTTATCAGTGAAAAATCAGGAACTCTTGTGTGTGTTGTCAGACAAAGAGAAGGGGAAAAACCAATCAACTTAATTGTTAAAGCATTCAAGATGCAGCATACTGGCAGCTTTGCTTACAAGATTCCCTCAGTGCCTCTCAGTACACTTGCATATAATACACACTTCCAGTTCCAGTCCTGCTACTTGACTGGATGTAATGACAACAGGCCTTGCTTTTACCTCATAAAGAGGTGTGCAGTTAGAAAAAAATCCTTCTGCCACTACATGAGGAAAAGAAACAGAACCCAAAGACAACAACAACCCCCAAAGCATGCCATTTAAATCATGTTTTTCTTCAGAAGCAGAAACTTAATCTGAATTTCAAGGGTGGCAAATATAATTAGCTTAAGAAAATACATGCTTTTATTATTAAATATAGCCCCAGGATCTGTCAGCAGCATCACCTAAATGATTTACATGCAGCCAAGAGTAGAGGAAAAAAAAAAGTCAAGCAAAAACCAACACATTCATTAAGAAGGTATGGATTTCATGCCTATAAACAAACATGAGGTAAAGCATCCCATCAGAAAGGAGCCCACACAAGAGCTGTATTAATTTCACTGATTGGTGATAATCTCTGAAGATTTTATCACCCCTCTATCTCCTAAACTTGAATCTCAATTCCCACTCTAAAGCTGAATAAAACAGAAACCCCAAAGGCCTCCTACTGATGCCTTGGCAGGCTACCTAGAACAGAGGCTAGACAAGGGAATAAAGTAGGTATTTATTAAAAGGCCTTCAAAGGAGACACCTTGGGCACTACAAGAGCGTGGCTGAGGCTACACCCAAGATGAACTACCCGTCATAAGTTTTCACACTTTTATAAGTTTTGGTCCGTTTACATATCGGGGTTAATTGTCCAATTACAGCTTCAGGTTACAAAGTCCCATCCTCCCAGTTTGCTTTCCTCAATTTGTTGTTTGTACTTTTGGGGCCTGAAGCTGTAAAGGTGTCCTTGGTTCTCAGGCTGGAAAAGGATTGTTTTACCTAACTAAACTATGAAGAGAACTTGCTAACACTCTACATGAAGTCCAGAGTTATATGCTAACGCAGTATGGAATCCAGAAAATACGAAAGCTAAAAGGTAAGGCATTGCTATGCCTGCCCCCCCTCTTTCCCCAGAGCCCCTGTTGGGAGCTCTCCCAGACACTACTCAGCAAATGGACAGCTCCACAAAGCACATTCTCTTCTCCCCACTAACCCTGGGAGGGGTGGGACAGTCACAGCAGCAAGAACAGCAGCACCCGGGAGGCAGCCTGGGAATTGCCACTGGAGAAACAACTTTATGAGGCAGATAGGAAACTCTGAAATGAGCAGGAAGGTGCTCTACAGTACCCTGTAATTCACTCAATAGTCAGGCTGGAGCTAGGCTAGACTCTAGGGTGTACAACACATACCACGTAGCTCTTCAAAGTCACAATTAAAAATACAAACAACTGAAAAAAGACAATAAAGCCTCCCATTTTTCTTAAAATTCAAAACCACACTTTCACATTTTTTCAACATTATCCCACAAAAACCTAGAAATTACAAGAGAACTAATTTATGAAGCAGTAGTAGTGAACTCAAAAATCAGGAAACCATAAAACAACAATGCAAAAATACCTTTAGAAAACAACAGAGGCTCTTTCTACCACAGAAATCCAGAAGACTAATCAGCAGAGCCCTGCTGTGGCTGGTTCTTTTATAGTTGGGGTGTGATTTGTGAGAGTTTTCAGCTGAGGGACCATGGGAAGGTTTGGCTCCTTGGCAGCAGCTGTAGATCGTGGACTTCAGAGTAAACGAGAAGGCACAGCTGACTTGTAGTGCCCAATCAGGGGAACCAGGGAGGAAAGGAGTGAGCAGGGTAAATGGTCACATGTGCATTTGGGACGGGGAGATGGCATTTCACAGAGTCACAGTTCTATGACCAGTGACAGCCTGTGGGTCACAGTTTCCCCTCCCTCCAATAAGAAAGGTGTTGCTTTGTTGAATTTTGGTTATTTCATCTACATAAAGGTAGAAAGATGTTATTGCAACATTGGGATGACTGCCTCTGGACTACAAGAGCTGGAAAAGTATCAGCTTTATCTTCACATTTTTCTGTTAAGGAAATTTGCTACGGCTAGTTTCCCAGTTTGTGTTTCACCTTCTGTTCCAGATTAGCACCGAGGGCAATGGATGCCAAATGTAAATTTCCTTTTGTTGCTCTCAGACCACTCACAGTGTGCAAGAGCCCTGATTTGGTAGTGCCAGCAATGAATTTTTGCCGTAGATGTTCAGAGCTGCTTTTCCACCTGGTTTGGGAAGGTGGAGAGATATCTGAGGGCAATGACGGCCACGAGTGCACAGCTGAGGTCTTCAGCCTTTGCAGCTGCAGGACCTTAACCTCTTCATTAGCACGGCAGCCTCGGAGCAGCCTGATTTGGATTATACAAAAGCCAGTTGAAGTGCCCTGCCCGTGTGACATTACATCTTTGTTTAGAATTGATTAGGGTTGGACACGAAATGCCCTTGAGGCCGTATGTTGCTTATAGCTTAGAGAAAACCCATTTTAGTGAGATAAAGAGGATGTTCTTTACAGCAATGGTCTAATCTAATAATGTCAGTAGTGGAGGCTAATGTGCAACCATTAAAATGAGATGCAGAGTTTCATAGCTGCAGCTGTTGTCTAACCATCAAATTTAAGCTTTTTTCTTTTCTTCCAATATCTATCTCTATAATTATACAGCTAATCTCTCCACTATGGATTATTTATAAGGTGAGTTTTTCCCTGATTTTCTGTAGGACACACTGGCAGCCAACTGCTAATTTAAGAACAGTGTCTCAGCCTATAGGAAACATGGAAAATTTTGCCCCAAGTACAGAAGTGCATGCTATTATTTCTTTTTTTAGAATAACTCAACTCTATCAGCCCTAATGTCTTTCTTCATTTAGATTGCAGTTACATTTGGACCTTTTACTTCTCAGGAAGTCTAAAAAAGAGAATGTATACTCCAGTTTGTGGACAGTGATGAATAGCACTCATTCAGTCTCCTAATACACCCCATGGTGTCAAATATATTTGCACATGTGTTTCATTAGTAGCTAAATTAGGGTCTAGATTGCAAAGAGAGTGAGACTAGCAGTGGTGGGAGAAGAGCACTAAACCCATTTCTTGCTGTGATGGAAAACTGGCATACTCTGGATTTTTTATATTGACTGAATTGTATCTTCTTACAAAACATTAGTGAATCTCCATATTAAGAGAGATCTTGTGCTCTTCCCTTTTTTCAATGCTGCTCTGTCCAGTGGCCAGTGTTTACTTTTAAAAGGTAAAAGGAGTGATTTTCTTACTGACTCTAACACCCTGTCAGCTGAAATGCTGAATGAGAAATGATTTTTCCTCAGCAGTTTGCTCATTTAAATGTCTGCCTGTAGGTTTATTTCATAAACTACATATTAAATGAGCTGAAAATACATCTTTCTAACTCTCTCCACTTTCTGCTGAGTAAGGCAACACAAAATCTAGACCTGGGGATGTTTATTTAGCACCAAAGTCCCCTGTCTTTTTCTCAAGTAGTCCAAGTGCTGAAAGAATGCTCAGTCTCAAATTAACAGACCTGGTCTGCACACAAGGTTATACTCTGCTTGCAGAAATGAACAATTCCTTGCTTCCAAAGCACTAATTATAACAGCACCTGGCAGTATCACTGGAGAGAGGGGCCTGTCAGCATTTTCTCCAGACCCTCTTCTGGAGACATTTATAGCTCAGTCATTTATACTTCCTTCAGCTTAAAACTTTATAGAGAATTTTCAGTGGCACTTTTGTCAGGTATGTTTTGTATGGCCAAATTCATTTATTCAGTCCATGAAATAGTGGTTTTGAAAAAATTGCACAGAGCTGGACTGCAATTGTTTTTTTTTTCCCCCCCGAGTATCTTTAAAGAATAAGAATTGATAATTAATTTTTCAGAAAAAAGAACTGATTTTATGTGTGTGCACTTGCCAAATATATTCTTTGAATCTTGGAGGGGTTTGAAGAGCCAGGAGTAACATCTTGCTCAAAATGACTGGATCATATCTAAAAATACATTTTTATAAATACATATCAATATCAAGCAAAATAATAAAGCAAAGCCCAAGCTTACCAACTCCCCAACCTTATTATACTCTTTTTACCCCATATGTGATATGAGAAATTATACAGTGGATCTCATGTTTGGCTGTAAAATACGGCCTTTTCTGTGAAACCCAAGAAACTTTTTCTAACCTGAAAAAGTTAGGACTGAATTAGGGCAGAATTATATATCCTCCCTCCTGTATCTGTCTGTATTTTTTTTTTAAAGAAGAAATGAAATGAATTCAATTATCTCTTTTAGGTTGATACACTAATCTATTCAGCCTTCAAGTTTGAAAGGAATTCATGTCATCCAACTTGACTTAATCTATCTGACCTCTCCTTAATGAGAAAGTATTTTTAACACTAGAGAAATATTTTATTAAATCTAGATAAGTAAATGGTACCAACTGGCTGCTACCTCATAGTACACCTTGTTAGTTTTGTTTATGTAATTTCTGGTTCTCTTAAAAACATACAGGCAATGTTTTATGTAATTCTAGTTCCATGTACAGATTCAGTTGCTTGCCAGAGCTTTTCTCATGCCCCACTAGAAACAACACAGAGAATTATATTAAAAAATGAAATGAAATAAAATAAAATATAAAATAATAATATAGAAACAATACTGTCAAGGCTGAAACTTATGCATTTTTGTAGAAGGTTAACCTGTTAAATTTATGTCTAAGCCACTCTTCTAGTGCTTCTCTGGAAGTTGCTGCTATTCTAACTATTGCATCCAACAATATAAAAATGTGTGTCAATTCTAGAGCTAACAAACAAAATGTTCCACTGAAAATAACTCCTCAGTTCCAAGTTATGAAAACAAAAGCCATGACTTAAAAACAAAACAAAACCCCCGAACCAAAATGAACTAAACAAAAAACCAAGCCACAACAACAAAACAACCCAAAGTCCTGAGTTTCTTTACAGAGCAATATTTGTGTTAGTTTTCCTGCTTCCCTGGACAAGCATATCTTTGGCAGAACTAGCTTCTTGTGTAATATTTATGGCCTTGTCTTGCAAAGGAGAGAGAGAGGGGGAAAATCTTAACTCACAGAGTGTTTTGAGTTTTCTTATGAAAAGAAGAGCGACATGCAAAATGACATAAACACAAAAGTTATCCTATTAAATTACCCTCTGATTTAAATATCTTATTAAACCTCCAGAAGTTTTCAGCAGACCCTCTCCAGTGACACTGAAATGCCTTAGTCTTGGTGTTTGAGGAATGAGAGATGTGGAGGTGAGGCTCAGCTGTCTGAAAGGACTTGCTAGAAGTAAAAGAGGCAAATTGGTGCCATCAGATGTCCCCTAAAGGCTGACCACTGCCCTTGGCCCACACTGGTTATAGGACACTCCCTGAGCTTCATGTGGAGCAGAGAGCTGTGGTGAACATCCAAGAGAACTGAATGCATCTATATTTTTAATTTAAAAGTGTATGTTAACCTAACTGCAGAAGTAGGAAACAATATTAAAAATTATTCCAATACAGAAGTTAGCTATGAAAACAAAAACCAACAACAGCCTTAATAATTTCCAGAAAGCAGTTAAATAAATTCACCACTTCAGGATGTAATGAATAAATAAGAAAGTTATATTTGGTTCTCTTGCTGCCAGATGATCAAGGAGAAATTCTCTCCGTTCCAAAAAGCATACATTCTGCTGAATGGTATTGAGTTATAGCTGTGCCTACAAGCTCGAAGCTCTTCCAAAGTGCCCCAGTCCCTACCCAGGGGAAAAGGTCAGCACTGCTGGAGGGAGGGAGGGTTTGCTCTGTGGTTTAGCACGCCCTGCTCCCTGGAGATGGCTGTTACCCTGCCCTGCACCTCCTGAGGTGAGGCTGGACCACGCTCCAGCAGGGAGCCCAGGAGCTGAGGTGCAGCGAGCCAGAGCCCTCCCAGCCGGGCTCAGGGACTGCCCTGGGAGTGCTCGCAGGACCTGCTTAGACAGGATCAGGAGTCCCTGGGAGAGCATGGGAAGGACCACACAGGGAATGAGCACTCATTGGGCATCTGTGACTGTTTCCAAGATTATATTAATCAGGCTCCTCCTAATTCTTCTGTCTCAGTATTCCCATTATAAGTTTTTTAATTATTAATTCATTAGGATGGGGGTTACAGCACTGGGTGATACATCAAAGCCTTCAGCTCAGCTGTGACAGAAGAATCTTTGGAGTCCTGTGTGGAAGCTCTGTGTGTGATGTTTTTGTGTCTTTTGCCCTAAGGCAGAGTCAATGGTTTTTCACTGGCAATAGTTTTTTGCTAACCCTGTGGATAAAATTTATTGGATTTGGACCACTGGTTGTTAAGCCTCTGGTCAAAAATCCATCTATTGCATTGTTACAGTTTCATGCTCTTCTTTCTTATCCCCTCTTAGGCCTCGCTCTGTCCCACTGACATCTTTATATTTCCCAACTAAACCGGGCCTCCAGCATGTTTTAATTTGTTCTTGAGTAACAAAATGTATTAATTTGAAATGATATTTCAAACCACATTCCTCTCTGAAACTAACAAACAGCTATTATATATGTACCAAGGGCAACCAAAATAAAACCAGAAGATTCTTGGTTTTAGGGTATAGTATGAAAAAGTGCAGAATGTGTTGGACAGAATAGACATTTGGCTACCTAAATGGTGGGGAGGATGACAGATGTTCCAGAGCAGCAGCCCTGGCTGAGCCCTGTGGGAGGCTCACAGGCAGGGCTTGCCAAGCTCACCAGCTGGGGGACACCAAGGAGAGGTGTTCCAAGGTTATCCTTGAATTCAAGCAATGTCACAGCCCAGCCCTTCCTTCCCAAATTTCTGAATTGCCCTTTTTGGAATCCAAGAGTCCATGAAGAACATAGCAACCCAAGGGAGGAATACAAAAGCACAGGGTTCTAACTCAGGATCTGTCATTTGTATTTACAAAATTTAGATTTTTGGTGATAAGTACCATTTTTTACTAATTACTATCTACTATTTACTAAATACTCTTTGCTGCTATTTGCTAAATACTGCTGCCATTTGTCTTTTTAACAGAAGAATTAACTAAGAGGTAGTTCCTGACTTTGTAGCCTGAGTCTCTTGCCTGGAGGTGATCTGGTTTTACCACCAGTGCAGGACCTCCATGCTCCCTGCTCACACCTCAGTGACAGCATACACACAGGGAGGGAAATCTGTGGTGTGTCTCCACTGATTTGGGTTGCTCAGAAAGTAGCCAGGCCCTTCAAGCATTAGCAGATGGTAATTATCAGCTACACCTACCTCACATGACGTATTCCATTCCCAAACCATTTCCTTAACCATGATATTTGCTTTTTAATGAGCCATTAGAAAAGTAAATGAAAACCTCCAGGTGTGAATGTTAAATGAAAATGTTTAATAGAAAAGATATATAACAAGAAATTATTGTCTATTAATAGTGTTGAGAGTATTAGGTGGTGGAAATGTTTTAAAATCTCAGCCAGAGAACAAGGTAAAGTGACATTTCCTTTGGCCAGTTGAGCGAGAAGGATGTGTGCCTCATAATCCATCTGAATGATGGACAGGGCAGTAATAACACAGCAGCAGGTGAACAGGGACGGAGTTGCCCAAGGAAGGGCAAGGAGCAGGGACACAGCCCTGCATCCCCTGGGACAGACCTCCCTGGGCTTCCAGGAGCTGAGGCAGCTCCTGCTTCTCCCCTCCCATCCCTGCTTTTCACAAGAGTCCCACAAGAGGTGGGGTCACAGAAGAGACCCAAGAGTTTAGATGGAGAACTCTGAGAAATGTGAAGCAAACAGATGCTGTGTGAAAGGTGTCCAGAGGTATATTTATAAATATGTAATAGATATTTGTGTATTTTTGTGAGCATTTCTGGCTAGAGATTTACTGCCTCAGCTGCTATATAAACCAGAAGAGAAGTACAATGAATTCATGATCCAGTGTACACTTACGACATGTCAACACACACCAGGACACAAACACATCTCTGTATGTATATGTATGACATGTAAAGCAAGGCAGATGCATTCCAGACAATCAGCAGATCTTGCTGTTCCTTTCAGGAGTGGGCTGAGCACAAAAAACCTCAATACATGTAGGAAAACAGATAAATTTCCTTGTGCAGGAGGTAAAAAAAAATAAACAAAAAAAAGAAGAAAAATATTTTAGAACATTTCCAAGTAAATTCTAGGCAGTTTCTCTAAACTAAGTTTATTCAAGTTTTCCCTCAGTAGATACTTGTTAATCTGTGTGCTCCTGAGAGTCCACTGCAGATCTACTGCAAGGCAACTCAGACTGTAATGAATTCTGCTTTTAACTTGGACATCCCCACTCTGGGCTCCAAGAGGATGGTTATTGCATATCAAAGGATATAAAAAAGACTGTGTGACTAATGAAGCCAGCATTGTTGACCAGATGGCAAGGAATGATTGGAAGATTTGAGAAAATTCCACAGGCAATAATTTGTTCACATAAGTGATCTGACAAACACTTATGAATAAGGAATGAAGTAATAAAAGTCACATTCTTATGGATATTTTGTAGAGCTGAAAAAAAGGGCTAAATTTTTTCAATGAATGATCTTTTTTAGGAACAGTTTGATCAGATGCAGATGTAATAAATAAGGTGATATATGACCTCATCGGGTGAGCCATTAAAACAGCTAGTGGAGAGCAAATAACACATGCTCACTAGTGAGGTAGGGATCATAGGACAAAAATCTTCAGAAAAAAATGGTGCTTATAGTTGGGAACAAGTCATTTGCTACATTTAAGTTGAAATAACGGGTTTAGTACCAAGCTACATATTGAATAAAATGTCTTTAAGTATATTCATTTGTCTTTTCTGGTCATTACCTGCTCTAATACTTATATTTCAAAAGAAAAGTATAAGATGCAGCCCTCAAAGACTAAATTTTATCAAACTAAAATCATCCCAAAGACTGGAAAATTGCAATGCTGTGATTGCAATGAGAGTTAGGGACTTTAGACTGGTTTATTCCCTACACCAACCTGTTGTGTCTTTGAGACTATTTAACATAAATACGTGATGAAATCTAAACAGAAACAGCTGGTTAAAAGGAATTGGAGGTTTCTGACAGGACTCAGCCCATGCTTACAATCAGAACTCACCGGGAATCATTTTGAAGATGGCTTTCAGGAGAAACCTGCAGTTTTAACACCTGCAGTTGGCCCAAAGACATGTGGTTGTTCCCTAAGCATTTCTTATCATTCTTTCTTTGAGCAATACGAAATAAATTGCATAGCTAAACAAGCTGATAGCCGTGATAGAAATGTCCTGACTTTGCTGAGGGATGCTGAAATCCCCTGAAGAACTTTTTGTTGACAAGATTGCTCTGCCTCAGGGGCATAATTCCACAGCAAAAAGTTTGTCTGGCAAAAAGGTTCTTTACCTGCATCTGTGATGGTTTAGGGGAAGAGACTTAGGAATTAAATTGGGGGGGTTGACTTAGAAAATTCTCCTGGTTATTATCTATGATTGCTTTTATGCTTCCTAAGGAAATGAACCCCTTTGGAGTTTCATGAGGAAAACCAAGATAGAGAGGAGCAGGTGCCTGTGGAGTAGGCATGGACCTGCTGCTCCCCACATCCAGAGCAGGCCTGTTCCCCCTGTGTGAGTAACTGAGCACTGGGTGACAGCAGTGGATGCTGATGCTCAGTTTTGGCACTACAGCAGCTTCTGCACTGCTTCATCTTTGCTTTGTCAAGGGTTTCACCTGTGGGGCTCTTACATTGGTTTCTATCTCCTGTTCCATTTGAAACACCGTTTAAGCCAATGGCCATCTTAGGAGATTGGATGTAAAAAAACACCTGAAAAACCACCCCAGCTGAAGATGACATTCCCTGCTACTGAGTAACACTGTTATGAAAGCCTGTTCTCAGATTCAATATAAACACGGGCTTGTTTTGGGAAGAACTCACAACAATCCAGCAGCCAGTTGGAAAAGTGTTCTGGTTTCAGCTGCTACTTCTTTTCCTATTGGCTATTACAGCGCTTTATTTTGGATTTAGAATGAGAATGAGGTTGATAACACACTGATGTTTTAGATGTTGCTGAGCAGAGCTTACACCAAGGCAAGGACTTTCCAGCCCTGGCAGTGTCAGGGCTTGAGGGCACAAGGAGCTGGGAGGGGACACAGCCAGAGCCAGGACAGCTGATCCTAACTAAATAAAGGGATATCCTGTACCATCTGGTGCCATGCTCAGCATATCAAGCCAGGGAAGCTGGCTGGGGGTTGCAGCCCACAGTTCAGGACTGGCTGCACATCGATCAGCTGGTGAGGAGCAACTGATTGCACATCCCTCATTATGTAAATTTTTTTCCATTATATTTATTTTTTGTTCTACTGAACTGCCTTTGTCTCAGTCCCTGGTTGTTACATTTTTTTCCCAATTCTCTCCCCATCACATGTGTGCATGTGTGAGCAAACAACTGCTTAAACCACAACAAAAATAAAACGCTGTTGCCCTTCTTCATAAGGAGTGACAGGCTGTGAGAGGTGGAGAACCAAGAGCAGAAATATGGGATTGCTCGGATCTCTTTTGGAGGCATCAGAAATGTTCCCTTTTTCTGCTAAGAGAGCAGGGGCAGGCCTGAGACAAAGCTAAGCACCAGCTTCACCATGACGTTTTCAAGGCTCACAGATTCCGTGCTTCATAAAGGCAGCCTGAGATTTCAATTAATGTGGTACAGTTGCCTCCATCAAACATGTTTGCTGTCTTTCACCTCTAAGATTTTTCTTCTTCTAGAGGTTTGCTGAATCTTAAACTAAGAGTAATTCTTGTCTTAAGCCTATATTCTTCACTGAGTCATGCTTATCAAATTCATGAGATGATCTTGAAAGTAAGGCCAGGCCTTTTCAGCTGTATAAATTAAACATGTTTTTCTCCCTGCTAGAATAGCAGAGCAGTGACTGTTCTAAACATAATGGCTGCAGCAAGGGAGAAAAAAAGTTCAATTGCATCTATAATCTAATCTAAATGTTGTGATTAATATCCTTCTCTTTCCATAGCCAGCCATGTGACACTTATCCATGTTATACATTTTTAAAGCTATCAACTGCATAGATTTTTATTTTTTTCTAGGATAATTAATCACAGCCCTGAATGCATGGATATTGTTAGAAAAGAATCAGTCTTAACAACCTCAGAGCACTGGAGTTAGGTATTGTGGAAGAAGGCCAACGTGGCAAATAAATTCTGTTAAAAAAATCCCAAATGTTTGAAAAGCTTGTAATTTCTGCATCTATTAAAAAAACTAATCAGAGGCAGAACTAAGTGTAAAACTAAATGTAAAAGTAAATGATAAGGAGAACATAAAATAATGCAAAACTTGGTACTAGGAGGACTGTAAAGGTGATTTTTTTTCCTCTGTGGTTACAGTTTAGGGCTGTTCTATATCCATTCTCTCTATGTAACTCTGTGTACAGCCATGGCAGACATTTAAAACACAAGGTGGTACCAGAAGCAGAGCACGCAGGCCCTCAGAATTCAACCCTTGCACTTCCCTTGTTTGATGCTGGAATGGAGCAGAGGGAAGCTCACGAGTCCTGAGGATACTAAGGGTGGATAGGACACGTACAAATGTCTCAGAGTACATTTACATACAAATGACAGCTGATCTGCAGGGACTGATTGGTCACTGGGACCCTGAGCTCTGTGGAAAGGACCGAGCACACAAACACAAACATGGACACTTTCCAGATTCCTTGCTGGGATATTGGCAGAGCACTGGACTGATAATTCAGACCTTTGCACCCAATCTTGTTACGGAAAAAGATTTTTAAGAAGTTTTGTTTCAGGTTTTTTTGACTACAACTCCTCCTCCTCTGTATGTTCATTCCTTCCTACTACCACACTCAGCCCTCCCCCTGATTTGGTGCAATTAATGAACAGAAGATGCTCTGATAAGCAAACCAAGCTGGTAATTCTTTAACAATGTACTAATGAAATGTTCCAAGAACATCAGGACCTAGTGAAAAGATGAATTTTGTTATTTGTTGTCTCAACACCAACCTCTACCTTCATTTGGACCCATTTCTGGCTCTGCTGCATACAGGAGGCCCGGTAAACTTGTTCAGATAGAGTTTGCTGTCTGAGGCCTTGCAGATGCACAGATGTACATTTAATCAATTGTTTATCCCGATAGAATAATCCAGTTCTTAGCATGAAGAAAAAGCAATTTTAAGTCAAAATAAAGTGAACAGTTGGTTAATGAAACTGTTGGTTAATTTTGAGTAGCTGGATTTTATTCTGTTGGGGAGAGAAATTCCCATACAAGTGTACTGCAAGAAAAAGTGGTCCAATAAAAATTTCATAAGAAAATATTACTTTCACAAATTTCTGCATCTCCAAAGCAAAGCATGGACAATTTAAATGATGCCTATATTTTAGTTTTGGCTCAGCCTCTGGTTAATTTGCTAAGGTGATCATATAATATTAGTATAGTGTGATAAGAATTAAATATCAAATTCTAGGAACCACTTTAGGATATAAAAAGCCCCAGCAAACAAATATTTTTGGATTGCTTCCTTCTACATACAACACACTACTGAGGCTTTCCATGCTTTAAACTCTCATCAAGCTGGCAAAGCTTTGGTCATTTTCTTAATTCAACCCCAAAATCAGAAATATTTGGCTTCCTTTTATTCTGCTTATCAAAACTGAAATGCTCTTCAAATCACCAGTGAATTTAGAGGTTTTTTCCCCATGTTATCAGTAAATGTTTTGTCTCCTGGTTTAACAAAAGCTTTCAGTCTGCACAGCAAGTTGTAGGTTTTTTGCCCCCATTGCACTCAGAAAAAACACCAGCTTTATCTCATCAGCCGTGCTAATAGAGGCTGTCCAGGCTTTTCACAGAGCATACTATTGTACTGTCAGACAGGTCCATTTTCCCTCTACAACAGGCATTTTTAATCCCCTCACTCTTTTCCTCCTGTTTTCAGTGGGATTTTCTTTGGTTATGTCACTGCATATGGGATTTTTGCCCATTTATTGCCAAGCATTCCAGCTTTTACTTCCTCTGGCACAAAGTCAGGACACAAAAACTTTGCAGTCAATTTAGATCTGAATTTTGTGTGTAGAATAAATATCATGAAAGGCTAAATTATATTCTTATCACTGTGATCATTATTCTCTGAGTCCTAAAAACACAGAACATGGCCAACAACTACTTTCCATGGAAGTGGTTTGAAGAGATTAACTTCTTCATATATCCTGCAGGGAATGTTTAAGCTCCAATTTCTAGAGAAAAGAAATGGGTAGGAATTCATCTTGGATGATAAATTATTTGCCTATTTATTGCCTCTGTACCTTGTTATGAACACAGATTTAAAAAGCATGAAATTTAAGAAATTAATGAATGAATAAAAAATATGCAGCTTTGCTGGTCTGAACTTAGTCTTTCTGTTTTCCTTATGTCTCCCATGCTCTTGTTTTTGAGTTCTCATTGCTCAGATGAAGTGACATGTCTATTTAAGACATTATATCCTGACAAAAATATTTACCATTGTTTTACTCTTTAAAAATGTTTATTCTCTTATTTGGTCATGACACAGAAGTATGTGGGAACAAATTAGTGGCATCATTCCAGAGAGTAGGAAAAGTTTCTTCTTCTAGGGATCCTAATTTTCATAAATGGGCACGTGTGTGCTGAAAGACTCCTTATTGTATTCTTTTGAAAGTCAGAGAGTGTGACCTGGAACTGCTGCCTTTAACCACAACTGAACAAAAAGAATGACAAAAGGTGCTTTATGATTCAGTCCAATCCAATCTATGTATTTCTAATGCAAATGCAGACATTCAGGAAAGCACATTCTTAAAAAGCTTTTTTTGAAAGCTTTCCTATCTGTAGAGATGGATCTTTTTATTGTGGGTGCTTTGGGGTTTTGTTCAGGTTTTTTTGTTTTTTTTTTTTTTCCTTTTTCTAATTTCTAGTAGACTGGTAAGGGAGTTTATATTACTTACTTAAAGCTGAGCACTGGTGAATTATGGGTGTAATCACATAAAGTATCCATTTTACTGTGCTGATTCTTTGTCTTACTATGTCACAAGAGTGCTCTTTGATTTCTAATGCCAAATTTCTCTTTGAAAAATAAATTATCCTTCAATTGTCAGCCTTAAGTTTTTCAACTTTATAAGCTCTACAAGCAGTGCTGTCACTTGCCCACTAAGCTTCCATGCCATGCAAACTCATTTCCAAATAAGTTTGTCCTGCCAGGAAAAAGGAGAATAAAAATTCCCAAGTTCATGGGCTATAATATACCAAGAGCTACTCTCCTAGAAGTAGGTTCCTTTCCTTGTTAAATTCTCATTAAGAAAACCTGGAATAGTACCATTTTTTGTTTTTGCTTCTCACGCTTATCAAGACAAATCTGCTAGACCAGAGTTTGCTACAACTGCCCAACAATTGTATTATCAGTCATTTTACTATCAGTCTTTACACCTCATCAGTTAAAACAGGTTTTGTGCCCACAGTGTAATTTCCTGGAGTTTCTTTGCAGACTTCTTCGAAAATTAAATTAATGAGTCCTGCTTGCTAAAAGAAAACACTACATCCACAGCTCCATTTATTTGATGAATCCAATAAATATAACTCAGCAATTTGACATGACTAAATGGCTTCTGACAAGATGTTGGAGTTACAGTGAAAGAGGCACTTGGCATGCTGTGGCATCTTCTATCCAGTACCTGTAAGGTGATAGCATCAGTTTGTTTTTACAACACTCTGTGTTAATTTTAGTAATTCCAACATGACCAAGAGCATTAAAAAGTAATTTTCTGTCTAAGCTTTTAATTTCCACTAGGCCTTTAAAGCAAAATTAACTTCATCAGTCAATCTCAAAAATGGCTATTCATACATCACATGATAAAATCTCAATAGACACAGTATATGTTTTTCTCAGCCTCATGGCTCCTGTCATTAATTCTTACATAAAGCTTGAGAACAAGAGGTCATTTAAATGGCTTGAGCACATTGGTCTCCAATCACCTGCCAAGTGGGTTATACCAGCATGTAAGCGTACAGCCCGTGCACAGGTTGTATTATTTATCATAACACCGGGGAGAATTATTACAATTTATGTGCCTGGGCAAGGTTTCTTGGTCTAGCTGGCACTGTACAACTAAGTAATGAATCTATCAGCATCGTGTATTTTTCTGTATTTTCAGATTTCTGGGGGTTTCTTTCAGCACTGAAGTCAGCCTTCTGTATAAATCGGAGTTTTTCCTTCTAGTACTTGGTGCATAGCATATCACTTCTGAAAGTCAGAGGAACTGCTTTCCAAACATGACACTCTGAAGGAAGCTCCTCGCCCAAAACTGCTCTTCTGCTCCTTTTCCATGCTGTGATGTGCAGTTCTCGTTGTGGGACTGCGGGCTGGGCTGGCTCACGCCAGACAGCTTTGGATACATTCATGCAAATGATCAAATCTGTGAAGTCGTTCGATGAAAAGGCTTTTGAGAATAATCCAGTGTAATGAAAACGCTGCTCTTTACATAAAGCTATATGATCAAGTAATTATTTTCCTTCAGACTTTGCAGGTAATTTCCAAGATGCTCCTGCTGCCACACTTTGGCACGGTTTTATTTTAGGATTTACTGATGAGTTTTTGCCTCTGTAAAAATCGGAGTGGAGATGTCCTGCACATGGATGAATCAAAGGTGGTAGGCAAACAACTGAAGAGCAGCACCTTGGCATTTTATTTGACACACTCAGGAAAAGTTTGATAAATGACAAGAGAGTTGTGCAGACAGTGCAGAGCGGGGAAACTTCATGTCATGGAAGAGGCACTGGGACAACCTCTGAGAGAATGCCTCCGAGAGCACTGTAGCTTTCACATACATGTTTTGGGGACATGAGACAGAGAGAATGACTCAAAACCCAGATTTTGGATATCTCTTTCCTTGCTCCAGCCTGCTGAGATGCTTCTTCTGCTACTGCTGTCTTTTCATCCTTGCTGCACAGATCCTTATGGGTTCCCAGCCTCTTGCCTTCCTGGTGCCATCCCTGCCCTTGCAAGATTCCCTAGGGAAGCAGCAAGTCTCCAAAGTAAAATATGTTTTCCACATAGTCCCAGATGTTCCCATTAATTTTGACTCCCTGTAACACACAGTTCATATCTCTCTTTGCACAGAGCTGCTAATGAACTGATAGGAAATTTGACCTTTTAAGTCTGTCAGGATGCAAGTGACTGGGAATTCATCACACATGATCAGTCCCTGTGGTGTGGACATTGCTATCACAGACAGAGTCATGTGCCACAGGCCACTATTAAAAGACAAGAGTTTCATTACTACTCACTACAACTAGGATCAAAATACTATTGATTTATGTAAAAAAAACATCCATAGTTTCCCAAAGCCTTTGGGGTCTTCATCTTTTTAAGAAAATGAAAATTGTAATGCTGGAACATGGCAGCCCTTTCTGGTGTCACTACATGTGCTTTAAACACTGATATTAAGACTTGAGAGGAAATATATATGAATGCAGGGTTTAGACTAATCTCTACCTACAGCAAAGTATCATCTCTCCAGTGGCTGCAGTCATCTAGGTGTTATTTAGCTTTATTTCTCTCACTGATTTTATCCAAAACATGCAGTTATGGGATTTTCTACTATGATATTTTTGAATTCCACCTTACACTGTTTTTGAATCTCTTGATTTAATAGTTGCTATACTAATATTTTTAATTTTCTGCAGCAAATTAGATTAGATTGAATTTGAGACCTTTATTCATGCAAAAATGCCTCTCTGCCAGTGTAATAGAGGCTAGTAAATCATCCCTGTGACATCTCTGCCTTTGTTTCTGTGGAGCGGACAGTGTTTCTGGGGTTTCTGTCAATCACAAGAGCATCTGTTTTTCCTTGTGGATATTTCCACCCACAATTCATGGGGTGTGTGTTCAGAGATAACGGCTGATCTAATTTCATCCAGGGAAATGCATTCAGATAAGGTGAGAGGAGAGTAATTGAGTTAAAATCTGTCTGCCGTGTGACAGCAGAGATCAGATACACTCTTCATACATTCTGCTAAAATTGCCATTAATAACCAGGGATGAGTGAGAAATGGACTTCATCGTATTTTTCTCTGAATGGTTCTCCAAAACAATGACTTTCAGTGCTAATTACCTAACGGGAGTAGGTGCAAGTTTCTTTGTGGTGTAGTGCCATCCTTCACAGAAAGTAATGTAAGTGCACTTCTGTGAGGTGCAATAGACAATGCAAATGGGAAAAATGCTGTAGGTTTCCATACTGTTGGTTTTCTGTGAATCAGGAGTGGATGGAATTTGTTTTGAGATGTGTTTTTCTCACTGACATCAACACAGCTGGGTGAAGAGCTTGCTAGGTTTCTTTTGTTCTCAGGATCCCGAGGATCACAACATGCAATTTCTTATTTCTGTTACCAACTCCAGTACCCACAGGGCAGCAGATGGGTGTGCCTGTCTTGTCACAAAACAGAACTGAAGATCTATTGCTCTCCTAATCGGACTGAACAAGACATCTGTATTTTTTTCTGGCACCATTTTTTTTCAGGTAGAAGGCCAGCATTGTGTACAACTACTCTAAAAAGGCCAGCCCACAATGAGTGAGGTGTCCCTAAAGCAGTGATGGAGCAGAACAGAAAGAGATTGAACTTGTCCATCCCACTGTGTGATGGTGAGATGGAGTGAGAAGTTGAAGAGAAGTGTGCAGAAATAAGATTCTGCTGCACTGGGATCCCACAGTGACCCTAGTCAGAGAGGAAAGTCTCATTAAGCCCTGCAGATCAAATTGATTTTGTGTATGTTCTGAATCCAGGTAAAGGCTGCATCTAGAATCCCTCTTTAGCATCTCCTCCCACAAAAACAAACAAAAAACCAACCAACCAAAAAACCCAACAAAACCCCCAAACAGTTCCTAATGCCTCAGTGTATCTTTCATCCCTTTTTCTGCCACATACCCAGGTTTCAGTATAACATATTGGAACTAACCTGAACTAATGTTAAGCAAGGGAGCTCAGAGCCAAGTTCTCAGCAGAGGAAATGAATTCCCACAGATTTCCAAGTACACTTAGCAGGCTAATTTTGGTCCCACTGTTACTTGCACACAACTATTTCCCCGTGGGAGGCAATCCAATATACTAGGTGCAGGAAATTCCTAAACTGCAGATTTCTGGGAGCTGTAGAGAATTCACAGAAGTGCACTATATACTTCAGGTGCTCTTGTGGCCTTCTGGAGACACCCACTGATTCTTTTTTAGGGGCACTTTAAAGAAGAGATAGTGGGCCAGATGGGCCAGGACGGCCATTCCTGTGTCAAGTGGAGCACTGATCTGTTCTTCATCACAGTGTGAGCAATCCCTTTCCTTCTGCTTTGCAGTCTCCCTTGAAATCACTTGTCAGAGGTCACATGCTCAGTCAAAGGAGAGCTGAGAATAGATACAAAGAATCTGAACTCCAGTTTGCACCTACCAACAGACTCCTATTCCTGAAATAATCTCAGATTTTAGACTTGGAGGTAATGTTCCTTCTTTATATTTTGACACACAAAATATTCCACCCATTCAGTTTCTGTTATTTTTCTGAAGAGAAGATTATTATTACTTTCAAATGTAACTTTATGGGTTGGTTCTGTTTGTTAAGCTATCTGAGAACCTTCAAGCAATTACAGAAAAATTAATATATGCTAGGGATATTTAAACATACCTACAGGTCTAACGATAAGTGAACTTGCATTATCATGTTTCTTTTCTAAAAACACAGGAATGTTTTCATCACAGCTTTCACTTGGCAGAATCTGAATATGGATTCCCTGTATGTGGCTATTAGCCCTGAAGGCCTCCAGCAAACCCAAGACGCATTTGGACCACAGTAAATGTTGACTACCTCCATTAATCTCTACATCCATCTTGATCTGCTTTAGCACACGGCAGACTCTAGATGAAACCGTTGCATTTTTTAGATTTATTCTTATGTTTTTCACTGGTGATTAAAAAAAAAGTATTTAGGTGCTTCTTTGGAAATTTCTTGTTTGTTTTTTTATGGAAATTAGGGTTGATTTTTTTTCCACTTAAAGGCTCCATTTTTAAAGTTATTTTTTTCCACTTCACTCTAAATAAGAGGATGTTCTGCACACAGTTTTCTGAATTTTATTTTGTGATCCAAATGCATTATTCATTAATATGTGTGAGTGGTAGGATTTTAAGGAACGCTTCACACTGGCCTGACACTGTTACTATAGGTTTCTGATATTTAGACTTTTTAAAACAATGTACACTCATATTACTTTTGGCTGCAGTGTTGAAATACTTAAACCCCCCCCGCTTTAGAATTTCACACTTCTACAAGTGACTAGTTTAGTGATCTCATACCAGTTTATGCTATGAATCAGCTGTTAATTTCATTCCTATCTAGCTTCAGCAACAAAGGAAGTTTTGATTTTGTAGCTTCCTGAATTCTTTTGGGTTATGTAATGTACCCTCTCCTCCTTTCCAGGTTTGTTTTTTTTTTTTTGTTTTTGTTTTTTTTTTTTTTTTTTTTTTTTTTTTTTTTTTATTTTATTTTCCAAATGTTCCTTACTAGTTTATCTTGATAGTCCTACTTCACTATTCTGCCATAAATCCATTGGTATCAGGTGAATTTTAATTCTTTATTTGACAGCTTATCTACTCAGGAATAATTTCAAAGCCTTTTAACACTGTCTCTTCATTTCACTCCATGTCCCTGCCACCAGCCCCTCTAGTAATCTGTCCCTGAGTCATGACCCCCTCAGCTTCTTCCATGAAGCCTGAAACAAAGAAATGAACCCAGGCTTCAAGAATATCAACCTTATCTCTGTCATTAATGTGTTTTTCATGACCTCTTGGCTCCCTGTCCTCACTGACATGAGCCTGGATCTGCTTATGCTGCTCACATGCTCCTTGTAGCCTACCTTCTGTATTTCCTTTGCTGTATTTATGCACTTTTTCTGCTTTAGTTCCTTATCAGGTTTTTACACAGGTTTAACTTCTAGTTTCGTATACCTTTCCTATTCTATTGGCATTTTTAATTTTCTCTAAGCTGTTCTCTACTCTTACAAATCACCTTGCTAAGCTCTTCACTGAGCTGAATAAATCTTTCCTTAGTCATCTTTTCTCTAGTGTGGACTTCCATCCAAACAGCAACTCCTTGGCTGGGTGGGCCACGAGTGGAGCAGTGAAAGACTGTACATCAGTCTGGAGAGCTGGGATTTTCCAAGTCCACGGGTAAGGTTCATCATGCCTGACTGTGGTGTGACTGGGCAGACTGGCTTTGCAGGCAGGCTTTGTCCTGAGGGATTACACTGTGAGACTCTAGGGGCTCAGATCCTTTGAGAAGCTTGGTGCCTTACTGTAAGATAAAGAAGATAAACCTCCCTCCCCTGAAGTTAAGCAAGCAAGAGGATAAATTCAGATTTAGGTTAAAAGTGGATGAGAAAAAGTGCACTCCCACAGTGACTGCAAACAACCCATCTCCAACATGGCTTTCTGTGGGACATGGTGGGTGGGCTCCAGCAAGAAGCAAATGCTCTTGTGCAGTTCCAGTGTTTTGACAGGGCAGGCTGGAGCAAACAATCCCCTCAGGAAGGGCAGGAAGTGTTTAGCTACACCTTGGGCATTATACCACTACACCACATTCACCTGTGCACTAAATTTTCTGGGTTTATGCTGATTTATTGGAGTTTTCCTCCTCAGCTTCAACCTGCTGTGCAGGCTTGGACAAGTTATCTTCTAGTATAAGCAATACAGTATGTTTTATCTTTAATTACCTGACATTTCCCTTGGTATCATCTCCTGGTTTTTTTCCTGTTAGGGCAATTTCTGTTTAAAATAAAAGCTGATGCCAGCCTGACAGGAGAGAAGCCCAATGAATTAATAGAATCTCAGGCACCCTGCTGAAGAGATTCCAGGGCTATTCAGCTCCTGCAATCTGAACCACTACCAGCACACTGCAAAGACCAGCAAGTAACTCTTCACCATTTTTGACAAGCCTCAGTTTTGGCAAAAATCTTGTCTCCTAGTGCACTGCAAAGTTATTATGATAAATGTAGAACTTCCCAACATGTTATGTGACAAACTTAGAGTGAGCACAACAGGTAGATGCTATGGTGCTGTTTTATTCCTTGGTCATACTCAGGGTATTGGGTCTTCTCCTTTGCCTGGGTCATGCTGCCTATGCAAATACAGTCAGTCACCAAGGGTTGCTGTACTGCAGTTCATTGCATGGTGCAAAAACTGGGCAGACACAAGCTTTCAGGAAATGAAAATAGAGACAACAAGCCTGAGGAAGAGAGAATGGACACCGAATAGAGGAAGAAATTAGGAAAGGAGAAAAAATAATCTACATCAGTGAAGAACGGGATTACATTTTCCCCTGAGTTTCAGACTCAAGGCAAGGGCCCTGTACTTTGATTAAGAGGGACAGAGATTCCAAAACCCAGCAATTTTTGTAACCCTCCTCCTGGTGGTTGCTTTTTTAATTGGCACATGTCTGGGTAAGTAAATCTCCACTGTCCCATGGGCTGCTTCAGCATGAGAGAAAATAATTACCTGTGTTTCTTTACTCCTTGTCTGTGTGTCTGTGGATGCATAAGACCCTGGGACAGAGGGGACAAAGGGATGGCAGGAATATCTTGCCTTGGCCCCACAGTTATGGGTTGTGTTGCTCAGCAAAATGAACCTCTTCCCTGCTCAAAATGAAGAAAAACACAAGAATGAAATCTTCTATAAACATGACCCTTCTACTCTCTCACTCCCATCCATTGCTTCTTTACCTTTGCTTTTCTCTAGTGCTGCTGCTGGCAGACACAGCAGGATGGAAAGAAATTAATCTTCACCCACTAAAATATGTTTTCTCAGAGTGAAATCTGTGACTTGAAAACCAACTTGACTTAAAAAACCCCAAACACACATACCCAGGAGGTTTTCACAGTTGTCTGATATATTTTTCAAATGTTTACTAAGCCACCATTTCTTTCTTGCCGTCTTTCTAACAAACAGGACCCTGTCAGCAGCTAGGCAATAATGATTGTTTCTGGGTGAAAAAAACAAACCTCTCTAAAAAGTGGTCCACTGAAAACCAGCGATTTTTCCTAGGCACTGCTGTGTGGTCAGCTTGGTAAACCAAGTGCCTTCTGTGGATCATACATCCTTTTATAAATAGCATATACCTCATCAAAATATGTCAGGTTAAAATTATTAATATTGTTTTAGTTGATTTTTGATTTGAAGTGGTGGGAGTTTGTTCCATGACTGTGTAACCAGGGCGTCCCTCCTGGTCTCCCTCAGCTTGGACATCTACTCTTGTTTAATTGCAAATATTACGGCATCATTATTTGGCTTTACATTTCTGTGCTGCTTGCTCTCACTCTCCTGACTAGATCAGGATACATGGAGAACAGTTAAATTAAATTTTCTATTTTATTGATACAAATCATCAAGAGTTTTTCTAGACTACTTACTTACTGTGATTGTGGACTTTTTTTTTTTTTTTTTTTTAACATTAGCATATTCTGCATTCTGCACTAATAACTTCTAAGCTACTTGGATAATTCCAGCAAAATTTGGCAAAGAGTGAGTATTTTCAAGCATTTCAAATTGTGATTAGTCTAATGAAAATAGAGTAGCCAGAACCTATTAGTACTTTTACTGAAAATGAGTGAATTAATTCAAGTTGGAGAGAGATCCTGAAAGCCTTGTGTCTTCAGAGAAAAAAATTTAACACAAATCCAAAGGAAATGAAACTATTCACTGAGTTACACATTTTTCTCATCATAGCCAACATCATGGGACACTGTTATTTTTCGTTCAACTCATGTTTCACACAGTAATTCTTGTCTACCAAGGACATTTGCTTCAGATGGCAAAAAGGAGAATTTTTTTATCTTGCAGTCTCTACAACCTCCAGCACTGGGCAACAATATTTGGATTAAAGTGGCTACATCTGTAAAAAAGGCCCAATCCAATCTCCTTTCATGCATTGTCCTTGGGACAATATTTACTCTTAGAAGCTGCTAAAGCCCTTAATTAGCTGCAGCCAGGTGGTTTGTGGCAACTGGATTCCAGCTGAATTTAGCAAGAGCCCCGTGCTGAGCAGTGCATTAACATCTGCACACCAAAGAGTGCTGCATGTCCTCCCCCAGCAGCCTGCCCATCGCCAGGTAGCAAGGAAACACAAGGAAAAAACTCCTTAGCATGGGATGTTCTGAGCAAACGCCTTTTATGTCACATCGTTGCTTCAATATTTACCTGTCAACCCCCTTCCCTTGCACATTTACTGTAACAAATGCATTAAACCAGCAATAATCCCACTTCATCCATTTCTTTTCAATCAACTTTTTCACACCGGTTTTAGTTACCTTTGTAGGAAATCCTTGATTCAGCTGCCCACAAACTCACATTTGGTTATTAGCATGCTATTAGTAAGCATATCCTGAGGAACAGTTAAAAGCTGCTGAGTTTCATGTTCAGTATTGCCTTGGATCTTATTTTCTCCTTTTATATTCTTTAGGTTTTAGACTGCTGGATGGTAAGCCAGCACTTCCTTGACAGTTAGCTGGGGTTTGAATAGCCAAGAACTGCCTAATTGGAATCTAGCTACGAGCAAATGACATCATTAAAAAAATACAACTGTTTTTCTGTATAACTGCTTGTAATTTCAGTGCTATGGAATGCCTAGAAAGCTAGAGATTAGTACAGTATGTGGCTGATATATCAAGAAGTTGAAACAGTTCCTTGTTTTTTATTCATTTCTCATTTAGGAGGAGCTGTGAATGAAATTCTTCTAGGTTAATGACAGTGATTTTAAATTTTGAACACCCTGATTCACACATGGCTTGTTTAATCATGTGTTATTTATCTAATAATTTTGTCAAGTGTAAAAAAAATATGTGCACAAACACTAATTTGATGCACTTCTGATTACTGTCTTTCAAACACATATAGATGTGCTTTTAAGAAAGGAGATATGTTTATTTTTGAGTATCCCTGTGTGGCATGTGCAGTGTGTGCCTTGCAAGCACAAAGTAATTTCCTGCCTCAAGAGCTCAAAACCAAGCGCAACTGGAAAGAGTTGCACACTAAAGAAGCTGGTGCTGCATGTTTGAGTAGGAACTTGGACTTTGGCAGGTGGGAAGAGAAAGGCTCTTTTAAGTGTTTGAGGAACCCCTAAGGAAGTTACTGCATCAAGTGCAGGGCACTTGAAGAAAGCAATTTTAAAGTGAGCTGGGAAAAAAAAAAATGAAAATTTGCAATAAAAGAAAGTAGAAATTAAGATGGGAAGAAGTTCATCAGGATTTTGAGAACAAGTGTCAAAGATGTTTGTCAAGAAAACCCCGGATATCAATTCTTGAACTTTTGGCTTGGCCTCAGAATAGGGTTCCTTTATTAGAAAAATTTCCACTAATTTAAAAGGGAGCCTGATGCACATTGACAGATACAGAGGATTTGTTTCATTTGGGAGGTCTCAACTTAGAAAGAAGAGCAAAACCAAGCCAGGGGAGAAAGCTGCAGATGAACATTTTATTCGATCTCTGCTAACCAGAGCACATCTCTTAAATCTGTGTCATTTTCTTGCTGTTTTTACCTAGGATACAGTTTAATATCAAATCAAGAGTAGTTACCTATTCGCAGTGATGTTAAGGGGTGGAACGAGAAAGAATAAAGACTTGGAGCAATGACTCCTTTGCTGATGTATTTTACTTGCCATCATTGTCTCTACTTCCTATTTTAATTTCCTGTTACACCTGTTTAACTGACTTTGCCATCTACAGAAAGAGACATTAATTTTATGAGTGTATCCAAACGAAGTCTGTGAGGTGTCTGCACAATTCTGCAGGAAGCTCGAGTGGCAGATGCAAGGATACAGCTGCAGTACGGAGCACACAACTTAGCTTTGTTACCCACTCATTATTTCCTAATTTGTGTTTACATAAAGCAGAGGCTTTATCTCTACTGAAAACCTTGACAGTCAGTAAAAGTCGCAAAAAATGTTTGTGGGGTAGAACAATGCCTAGGCACAACTTTTCAAGCAGACGTACTGAACACCATTAGGGCTGTGCTATGATGAGCTGCAAACATTTCAACTTTTCAAAATAAAAACATCATGGCTAATGTTATGCAAATTGCAACAATGCTGAGTAACTTTCAGCACCATCAAGGGCTTCTGCTTGGAAATGGAAACATCTGTGAAACTCAATTGACAGAACGGGGTTGTTTTGGGTATTTTTTAGCAAACGAGTTTGTTCCACTTGCATTAGAAGGTAGCAAAAAAAAAAAAAAAAAAAAAAAAAAAAAAAAGGAAAAAACAGAAACCCCCCCAAAACTAAGAAAGCAACCAATCTGTGAATCCCGTGGCAGCCCTCCATGCAAAGTTCAGCTTGTCCCAGACTCCAATTTCTTGAGTATGACATCCTGAAAGAAGTTTACAAAGGTTCAGTGGTTTGGATGTCTTCTGAGGCACTTACAGTCCAGGACTTTCCAAGGCACCAGCTCATGTGACTGTCTCTTCTGAGCTGGGCTAATTCAGAGGTATGTTTTTCTTCAGAGGGTTTCCTCTACTGACCACCTGCTTCATTCAGGGAGGTTGAGGTCATTGATGGAAGCCATGTCAAACATAAGATGGAGCATTTTAAAGAATTTTTAAGGGGAGTTTGGAAAGATATCAAGAAGAGTTTTTTATGCCATACAAGTGTATTTTATTTTCACATCTAGTCTATGATGATGTGAAAAAGAGAAGAGACAAATATTGAAGACATGTATTTTTAGATTTGGAATGATTCAATCTGTCCTCTGTATTTTGTGGCTCAGATCAATTCGTATTTTATCTTGCTGTATATTTCAATCTCAAACTGACTTCCATCTACATTTTGTTGTGCTGTGGGTTTTTTTTTTTTTTTTTTATTGGCATATTGTTAGCAAATGGAAAAAAGATAAAAAAATCTCCAGCAAAGACTTAAACATATTTTTTACTTTAGTAACCATTCCACAAAATAATTCCCCCTGATGCAGAGGCCATGATAAAAAGGGACATCTTTACAATATTTCTGGCTGGGAGCTGTTTATGACATTGAGAAATTCAGCTCATATGTTTTATTTTCTTTATTGGCCGAAGACATGCTTTGTGCTGATGAGGTTTGGGAATCATAGTTTCATGCTCTGTCTCAAAGCAAGAGGTCGAATTCAGTCTATTTTGTGCCAGTTTATCTGTCAGTGCCATTAGAAACTTCATCCTGACACCACGGTTTGTTTTGTGAGCCGAGGAGATGCTCAGGAATGAGGGCTCCTTCAGGGCACTGCTCCACCTGGGCACACCTCCCCACAGCCCCCCAAAAATGCCTACTTGCCTAAAATCTTTCTTAGTTTTTCTGTCCTCAGAGTGATGTGCAGTGAAAATGAGATGCAACAGAGGAAACCCACCAACCTTTCCTCAGCACCTTTTTACTGATGCCTGACAGAGTACTGGCATAGCTGTCTGCCTGCACATGAATCCTCAGTGCAGATTTTGCTCCACGTCCACACAGGTGGATATGCAGAAACTTGGGCTGAACATTGAGAATGTGTGGGAGACAGTTATGAGGTCCCTTAAAAGGCAATGAGAAGTCTTTTTATGCTTTTCCCCATGTTATCCTGATGGTGAGTAAGCCACACTTGTTTTGTACAATATTGCTCTCCAACACATAAACACACACATCTTCTGCAGAATTTTCTGTTGAAATTTCCATGAGCTAAAAGACACTAGACCTGACAATGGTTCTTTCTTCTTAGCTATTTGAAAGAACACTTTGAAGAACTTTTAATTACACAAGTTATCAAGAACTTGATGTTTTTTTCAGTGCTTTCTCATTGCTGTATATCCTTCTGCTGTTGTACATCTGAACACATCCCTGCAGCTTTTTATGTCTCTAAGTCAAAACTGCTGCATATTTATCACAGGAAGATGCTTATGCCTCAATTATAAAATCACGAATTATGCTACTTAGCTCTACTTTGGAAGCACCCAAAGAGCTCAAGATTCGCTCTTTCTGGGTTTCTAGAAATTGGTTTATTTTCCCTAAATAAATTGTCTTAATTATTATATATGGAAAATGATTGATTGATGTTAGTTTTGCCCAAAAACCTAAAGTAGATTCAGTGATGGAGTGATGGAGCAATGGCATTTATTGATTGTTTTTTTCTTAACAGCACGGAAATCAGCAGTTATATAAACTGCTGTCTGGATCACCAGCTGAAACAGATCAATGGGACTGTCCTCCATGAATTTGACTATTTTGCCTTTTTGGAGACATTTTTAGATTCTTTAATTTATGATAAAAAGTTCCAGAGTTTGTTGGTATGCTGCACAAAAAGGTTTGTTCTTTAATTTGTTCCAAGTCTATTTTCTTTTATTGCCTTTACTTTGATACCATGAAAATCATTTAACCCCTTCTTTATTCATGATGAATCTCTTATTTTTGTTTCAACGCTAAGAATTCTCAAAACACATGAAGAGCAGCAGCAGATGTAATCTCCATTTTTTCCCTAAATAAGCACAATGTATATTACCTTTATATGTTTTCTCCTGCTGAATTGAGTATTTGATACTGTAGTTTTAATTCAAGTCATTTTGATAATCTGAGCTGTACAGTTTAGGAGGAAATACAGCTATTAGCAACTGTTTATTTGCTGTTTAAAAAAAAAAAAACAAAAACAAAAACCTGAATAACTATTCTGAAACCAGAGAATAAATTATATACTCATAATGCTTTATACATATGTATATATATATATATATATATATATATATATATGAAGTTTGAAACACACAGTTTCATAAGAAAGTTGAACCTACCAAATCCTCTTTCTAAAACCATGGCGCACTCTGCCCCACTTCACCCTTTTCAAAGTGCTGTGTGAGAACCTGACTTGCTGACATCAACAGCATTTCTCCCTCTGCCTTGGGCAGTGTCGGCATTTTTGTTAATTGGTCATTTAAGATCAAGACTTGGCAATCAGCTCTTCATTTTTATTATTATTAAAAAAAAAAAAAAACAAAAAAAGAAAAGAAAATCAATGACCAGACTTGCTAAAAAATAGCAAGAATCTATCTTTCTTCTGGAAAGAGTTGAAGGATATTGTACAAAACGAATAATTATTTGGCTGCTGGTTATTTAATTAGAAGATAATAATACTGCATTTGTTAATTACTCTTTGTTGTTAATGCCTTATTTCTATTGGTCTTGCATTGCCGAGTGTTGACTGATAAAATTTTGTCATTTAATTGTTTGGATTCATCAGTGTAGACTGCTGCTTTATCAAACAGTTATCACACTTTTGTTTTTAATGCAGTTTGATTTATATTTGAAGTTGTACAAGAGTTTATTGGTGGCTCCACTATTTCTCTTTTTACAAGATACTGTAAGAAATGGTTGCAAAATTTAAGTCAGACAGATCTGGGTTTATATCTGGTTATAAAATAGTGCAATAACAATCAGTTGATATACTAGTCCCAATCTTAAGCAAGATATCCATTGTGATGCTGATCTGTATTAAATTATTTTTTATTTCTTGTAAAACATGAATCCTAAATGAGAAAACAGAAAGCCTACTTTGAAAAGTGGAAAATGCCTTGGCCCTGCAAACACAACTGAACACGAGGATGTCCACAGGAGTCTGGAAGGGGAAGCAGGAATGAGTGGCCTCACAAGAGGGAAATGCAGCACAGGGCTCTGGATTTTGTGCTAAATAGCAGCAGGAGTCTGCAGATCTCTCTGGGGCTGCACTAGGGCACACTCTTGGCTTGCTGAATATAAGGTAAACAGCTCTGAAAGTCAAAAATTTTTAAGTCACTGGTAACATTATTAGGTAGTGAATACTATCTATTAGATCTTCTACAAAAGAGAAATCCGAATGGAGCTAATTAATAGAGCAAACAATCATCACAGATCTGACTTTGGAGGTATTTTTGATATCTCTAGTTTCTTTTTAGTCCCAAGTCATCTTGATTTTGAGTGGGATATTTGTTTATTTTCCCTAAGAAGTGAACATACTAGATAAAATTGTCCCAATATTGAATGCCATGTTTATGTCTTCCTTGAAGTATTAGTTCCATGGAAAGCAGTAAAACAACCTTCTTAAGCTTATTCCATTGGTTTGCAAGCAAGAAATTAAAATATTTTACTAATTAATCCAAAGCCAAAGTAGAAGGAAACAGTGTATGCAGTCATAAAACAGTGGTGCATGCTCACACACAAAACCCGGTGTTACTTAACACCATATTATTGTAGCTAATTAACATTAAAAATGCATCAAGTACTATATAGAACGGCAAAAAGATGGTGCTTCCTTAAAGAATAACAAACCTTTGTAAATAAACATGGTTCTTTGAAAAAACTCTAACTAAACATCAATTCTCTTGTATTATTTATTAACACCTATGTGTGTATATACACGTATGAGTGTACTTAGGTCACACATACAATCATGCATTTTCCCTGATTACACTGATCTTGGTGCACACACTTTTCTGTGCACATTGAAGTCTCTTTTGTGCCCTGTTGGTATCTTTCTGCATATATTACTAAGCAATGGGCTAAGAAGAATTTCAGTGAGCAATGAAAGAGTTACTATAAGGAAGTAACTGAATGCTGCAATGATGATTTTGCTGTTATGCTTATCGTACTCCTAGGGAGACACTCAATCACTGAATTTCCAGAACATCCAGAAAATACCATGCAGTGAATAAACATTAACTTTTTTTTCTTTCTCAATTCACAAATGTTACATCGTGCTTTGTGTAGAAAGCTTATAATAGAAACATGTTCTACTGATGTTGAACTTACATTTCTCAAACTGACTATATTAAGCCCTCTGCTGGAGAAGAGTTATACAAATGCAACATGACTAAAGTCATGATAAACAAAAAAGAGAACTTGAGGGGACACATGCAATATTTATGTACAAGCATTAAATGAGTGAAAAACTAGAAATAATTTTTTTTTTTCTTTACATCCCTGTTTCTTGGGTTTTTTAAATCCATGAAACCATATTCTTGTTTCACACACAGTACTTGAGGTACTTGGCTCTTTGGCTCTAGGAATACAGCTTTTTATATTTTCTTTCTCAAAACTATGAAGAGGACAAATACTGCTCTTCTCACTGTAATGGGAATATAATTAATATTCAGGATCATCTTGGACTCTAGAGCATACAAAGACTCGAAACTGATTTACCATAATAATCTTAAGATCTCCATGGAAATGAACTTTCCTTCTGTCCTCCCACTTTGCAGTTGGATGAAAAATCCCCACATTGTCCTGTGGAAATTCTTCAGAAAGAGAAATGGATGGAAAGTGTGACAAAAGAACTTTTACAAAAGTGCAGATGGCTATAATGAGGTAGGTCATCAACTCCATTACTCTCTAGTATAAGATCTGAACATATGAGGAGGATTTTTAAAACTTCCACAACTATTTCAGAAAGAAGGGGGAGAAAACATCTTGGTCAGCTGTGTAGGCATGAACTGACCCCAACCACTGCTTTGGGGTGGTTTTTTGCCCATTTCTAGTTTCTTTGCCCCATGCCAAATTGTTCTGGATGAAGAGTTGGCCTCAGAGAGACTTTGGAATAGATTTGTGCTTAGAGCAGCTAGATGAGCTCACTTTTGGGTTTTTTTTCAGACCAAATAAACATGAGGAGCGAGAAGGGAAGAGATAATTTTAGAGGAGACATGGAAATTGCTATCTTGATTGATTGACTGATTGATTGATTGCATGCCTTTGGCTCACAAAGATAGGGAACAACTTGTGGTCTGTGCAGATGATTCAGCTCACAAAATATATTTACAGGTGAGGAAGATATCATGAGTCTGTGTTGTTATACTTTAAAATGCACATAGAATCTGCAAGTCAATCTGCAACATTATTTCTGTAGGATGAGAAACGTTCGAAGCAGAAGCAGAATAATAGCATCAGAACTGTCTAAACTGTATTTCTGTGACACTTTTATCTTTCAGCCCTTTGGCTCTAGTCGAGTTACAGGCATTAAAAGACATGCAAGAACATAAACTGAAAGTTTGTATTTTTTAACAAGCTTTGGTTTTTTTGTTTTTTTTTTTTTTTCAAATTTTAAGTTGACCATTTTCTCATACAATTTCTTACTAATGATCATATTGTGCAAACCCCTGTCTTAGGGCATTGCCTGGATTCCAGCAATCACATGATCATCACTTGTTTTGACACTCTTTGTTCAGCTGTCTAGTTTCTGAGTGACAGAGACCACTTAGAATAGTGCCAATGAGGTGAAAAATAAGCCATTTACACTTGGAGAACGTCCTGTCCTTGCAGACCAAACGTGTCCCTTACAAGACAACATTTCACTTGTGCAGTGAAAGCCAGTGAAGTGCAGCTCATTGATGTTGCATATATTTTTGACCAGGCTATATACAAGCAATAACCACAGCCCCTTTTGCCCTTTGGGCTAATAAAAGAAGGCAGAAGATGACAGGAAATTGAGTTAGATCAAATTTATGCACACATTATAAGAATTCTGAACATGAGAATTCTTCTTAGTACATATTACATATGAATGAAGCATTCTTTTCCACTGTAAATTAGTATGAGTTTGAGGTGAGTGTAAGAAACAGGACTGCAAGGAGTCTAGAAGTGTATTGTCCTCCTAGTCAGAATCCAAGCACGTAAACTTGTGTCAAAATTAAAATATGCAAATATTTTCTATGGAAAATTTGTGAAGATTTTGTTTAGATTTTTTGTTGTTGCTGTTCATTTAGTGAGAAGGAAAGAAGCTTCAGGATTTCTTCAAAACTTCCAAAATAACACATAAGAACTGCAGAGCTGCTTCAGGGTTTGATAATGGTTTTAGGTGTTTTGACCTCCCCAGACCTCACACTGTGTGAACATACTGCAAATTTGCTGTTGCTACTTACTGTTTGTAGGCACCAGCCAGTGCAGAGCAAGTGTAATTAAGCTGTGCTGCAGTGCAGCAGAGGGAATGGTCTTCTCTGCTTAAAGGAATTAATTCACCCTCATTTAAGGGAGATCAACTTTTTCAGCTTACTCTGGCTATGAGTAATAATTATCAGCCTTGATAAACTCCTGGGTCCTGCCCATTAACATTACAGTCTTTCACAGATGTGGCATCACACTGCACCTGCCCACTGAGGGACACACAGATGTGTGACTGGAAACAACCTTTGGGATACTTTGTGTGCATCACATCCCCTACCATTTGCCACTCTGAAAGATAGCTATAAGTAAATACTTAGAATGGAGGTACATATGAGGGATACCTATGGATATACAGGCTAGAAATTGATGAGGACTAATGAGTTAATGCACTGACAATTTCAGTTCCTGTCTGTACTAAGCCAGAAAACACTGTGAAAAAAAAAATTAAAAATTGAAGCAAATATGACCTAGGCATTAATTGAGAAAGCCCTGTAATGATCTCTGATTCTCTTCTCTGCAAGAGTGTTGAGATCATTACTACCATGCCAGGTTGTAAGACATACTATATCAGGACTGTCTCACTGCCTTAAGGAGCATGCAGAGATAGGATGAAGGCTTCAGATTGACTCAGAGCAGGTTTAGATTCGATGTGGGGCAGGAATTCTTTCCTGTGAGGGTGGTCAGGCACTGGAACAGGCTGCCCAGAGAAGCTGTGGATGCCCCAACCCTGAAGTGTTCAAGGCCAGGCTGGTTGGAGCTCTGAGCAATCCAGTCTAGTGGAAGACGTGCCTGCCCATGGCAGGGGGTTTGGAATTAAATGATCTTTAAGGTCTCTTCAAAACCAACCCATTCTATGACTCTATGATACACTAAAACCTGCCTTACTGACCCTCATACTCACGTAGGCTTTCTGGCAGCCTCACAGCAAAAGTGTTTATATAGCCCTGGGAACTAATTCAAATACAGAGAAATCTTTCACTTTCAAAATGATTTTTCAGTCACAATATCCTCTTGATCTACTTCACAACACCACTCTTAAAGGCACAACATGTGGGTGAAAATGAGTGATCAATGGCTTTTGTCACCAAAGTAAGACACAAATTAAACATCTGCCACTGCCACAGCCCCTTGTACAGTCTTCTGAAATCATGCTATGGCTCAGGGTATGTGAAAAGAACAAAATATGATGCAGATTACTCATTTTGATAAGGAAATCAACCAGCCATACCTGAAACACTACAAATGAGCTCTCCAAAGTGTCCAAGGAAGAGGTGACATAGCTCTGAGGAAAGAACATCTCTGCAGCAAATGGGACTTGCTGAGCTTCCTTTCTTCCTGTGAACACCGTTGCCAGAATGGTGATTTATTGGTTTCTGGTGTGAATCTCAAACAATGAGCATGAGAGACTCTTTTTCCATAGGAACTCTTCATGACATGGGTGGATAGTGTAGCAGCCAGGAACAGCAGCATCCTTTTTAAACAATTCAGACATGAGACGACTGATTTCTTTTTCCTGACACTGTTTGGAAACATAAACACAAGAGTCATTTTTCTGACATACTGCCAAGACAGCTCCAGGCTCAAAAAATTTTATACGAAGTAAGGATGTCTTTTCCATGCTCTTCATTATATAACTTGTTCTTAGATAAGTATCACAGAGCCATACAGCAGGAGAGCCAATTATAAGTTAAGGAGAAAAGTGAAATTTTTGTGGCAAGAGATTAAAAGAAAAGGTGATTTATTGTCTTGGGGTGAATAAAGAAAAAGGGAGTTCCAGATAAATAGGGAGAAAAAAAAACCCAACCACAAATTAAAAAGTGACCTCTGACCTCAGACTCAGGGAAAGAGACTGGAGGAAAGATCTGGATTGGATAGACTATACTGACTTGTGCTTTTTATTTTAACAAAACAAAACGAAAAAATCTTAGTCCTATTTAGTGATAAGAAAAAATCTACTATTCTAAACATGCTATGTGTCCTAAAGGCAACAAGTTGTTGAGAGTAAGGTAAATCATCAATTCCTTTATTTTGTATGTTCTACAAGGGGTGAGAAACTGTATTTTCATCTCTTTGACTGTAAGATTGTATCTGAACCGCAATGCTCTAATGCTAACACATTTTAAGAGGCTGTCCTGAGTACTGATTTGAAAGTATTTTCACCGAGACCTCTTCAAGCGAGTGAAAAAAGAAGTTGTAAAGCCCCATATATCAAGTTCTCCTTTTGAGCTGTTTTATTTGAAGTTGTCATGGACATTAAAGATGCTGATGAATCAGTTCTTCAAACACCTTTCCTTTTCACAGAGTGTCATTTCTGTAGAAAGTAGGAATATGCACAAGAGATACTATTTTTTTTCAGGCAGCTCATTTATTTATCATGGTCTGCAAGACAATGCCTTCAGGCTGTTGCTCAGAAAGAAGTTAGTCTTCTTTAGGACTTAAAATGAATAAGGTTTTTTAGGGTTACAGAATCAGTCAGATGTACAGACCTCCAATAGGGTTTATGGTGAGTCAGTTGTTTGCAAATGTATTTCCAAGAATCCTGAAATCTTGTCACAGCCACAGAGTACCACAACTAAGAACTGCCTTGTATTTCTGATGTGCATCTTTACCCTGGAAACTCTGTAGGGATGAAGTCTGGAGAACTTAAAAAAAATTCTCACTACACATCCTCTCTCTTCGAGAAAGTTGTAAGTCATAGTTGACAATTTCTGTGGTATTTACCTCAGAGTAGTGACCCTTCAGTACTGAGGAGCTCCGAGGATATTGCTCCTTCATGTTAACATACAGAGTGAATGAAATTTTGACTTCTGGACTATGGTCTTTTAGACTATGCCAGGAGAGGGACTGATATGACAATTGCCCCTGTTTCTGAAGGATGTATTTTGTCCTTGCTATTGCTATCCAAAAGCTATCAGTGCTTCTAGCCGTGAGCCTTTCCTCTGTCAATAGTGGATAAAACACAGGGGAAGGTGAGATTTATATTTTCAAAAGGAATGAGGGAAGTAAGGCCTGCTGTTTCAAGGACCTCCATAATTTTCTTATGCTTATTTAACATAGTCTTTATTCAATAGAGCACTGGATACCTGGGAACATGGAAAAGAAGAGAAAAAGGACAGGAAATGGTCACAGCATCAAATTTGCCAATGTTCAAGGAGTGTTTGGACAATATGCTATAAGGCACATGGTGGGTTTGTGGGTTTGTGCACCCCTTCCAATGCAGGATATTCTATGATTTTATGATTAATTGTGAAAAAACAACTTCAAGAAAGGGCAATACAACAGGATGAAAAGTACTCTTGGAGAGTGGAACACTACAGTTTAAAGACCTGACACTGCTGCAAGAAACTACGCAGAGACAGATTGATCTCACTCTCTCTCCTATAAGTTTTCACATTCTGTCTTACCCAATAATTTTTAAAATACTCTGTAAAAAGCTAAGACTCAGAGCAGTTTTAATAATCTTAAGAGGGAAGGACAAGCAGGGAAAAATATATGCATTTGATCCCTTCATGTTTAGCTGCACTGAACATAGCTTGCAGTGTTCATTTGCATTCTATACAAAGGAAGATTACACAAAATATAAAAGGGGAAAATATGAAAATGGTTCTGAGAGGCCCCTGAGAGGCTTTAATCTAGTAAAACTCTTGAGAGGCCACCAATGGTAAAACTTGAAAAAAACAGAGCTGAACATGGCCAGAGTCCAGCAAAGCAAATCAGTTATGCATAACATTTCCAAAACATTGAAGACTGCAAATCCTACATATCCAGAATGAAAATCCTATCTTGAAATTACCACACATTTCATACATGGTAGCAGAAAACTAACTGTAATCAGTCACAAACAGGGCATTCAGCACGTTCTTCCTGCAAGGTGAGATTCCTTCTTCTGTTGCCAAGACAACTCAATAGATGCTAACGGTGTAAGTCTATTTGGCTGCTCTATACCACAATGTGGATATTAATAGGGGGCCTTCAGGCATTCATAAAACATTTAGGGTTTTTTTATTTTTGCCATTTTTTAAAGCAGGCATAATATACACACAAGTATAAAATGAACACTGCTGTCCATGGAAAATTAATAGTCCTCTAAAAAAAAAGAAAACAATGGTAATAAAAAGAAGTGTATTGATCAAGTGTAGGACACATTCTGGACCACAGTGTCCCAGAAGGGAAAAGAAGTACTTTGTCTTTATGCTTTTCTTTTATGTGGACTCTCCATTGCTGGGACAATGACTTGCTATGCAACAAAAGGATTGTCTTGACACCACTGTTTCCTCACTTAGCAATACCCTGGAATTATTCAGCCTTTGAGGAGAATGCAGAAATTCAATGTTGAAGGTGATTAAAAACACTTACAAAATATTCAACATGTTACCTTGCATCACTTTCTCTATTCAGGGCAGTAAGGAGGCGAGTCTCACAGAAGCTTTTAAGACTTGTTTTTTTCTTTTTTTAAGTGCCAAAGTCCACTTCTCATGTTTGCAAAAGCCAAAATAGGCCAGCAAACCACAGGAACATCATGTGGCACCTGGACTTGTGGACTTGGAGCTTACCCAAGGCCTCTTTCTTGAAAGTGGCTGCAAAGCCAGATAGTGGACTAGCAGACAGATTGCTCAGGCTGTTCAAACGGGCTGCAGCTGCCCCAGCACACCAGTCTGAAGAGCACAGCAATGCTCCATCCTTACACTGGGACAGGAAGAGGGCAGAAGCAGGGGCCATCGTGGCTGAGCAGTGAGCTCTGGGTGTGCCTAGGAGCAAAGGAAGGAGCAGCAGCGGAGCGGCTGAGACTCAGAGGCGCGACCGTCCCAGTGACCAGAGCGCTGTCAGGCAGTGCCTGCACGCTGGGGTGGTTCTGGCCCTTCTGGTCTCCCCGCAAGCGAGGAATGGCAGCCCCTGCCTCAGACCCAGTCAGAAACCCAACCAAGTGAGACCAGAGGCAGGGGACCCTTCCCATCTCTCCTGGGCATGGCTGCAGAGCAGCTGCTGCGTCTCCCTGTGCCTGTGTTTGGGGTCTGCTGACCCAGAGCTGGCCATCTCCTGCTCTGCTGTCCCAGGAGCGTTCTGGGCGGGCAGGAGAAGTGTTCCTGAGGGCCTGCTGTGGGAACAGGGCCCTGCTCTCTGGCTGGGAACAGCCTGGTTTTGCTGCCTTAAGCCCAGGCAGGAGTTCAGGCATGTGAAGAGGCAGTGGGCAGCCCGTGTTTGTAGGGGGCCCAGGCTGCGTTCCCAAAGGGACACGTGGAGACAGACTTGGGATAAGGAATGACAGTCTAGCAAAGATGAGATAGTTTATGTTGTTTAGGGAAAGAATACATCCTGCAAGCAGGAGCTAAGGAACTGCACTATTGCATTTCCTTACAGTAGGTATAGTAAAAGGTCAAGCATATGATTAGGTCTTAACATAAAATCAGATGTAACACCTTTTTTTTCCTGAAAGGCAATTTTCAGGATATTAAGATCAACAAATGCATTAGAGAATACATGTTCTACCTATACTTTTAATACAACCTTTCTTTTGCTGATATATGGTATGGTTGGAAATAGCTGAAGGAGAACAGCTCTGTCCAAACATATTTCTTACTGTTATACGTGAGTGTGTTTTCCAGTAGCTAGGTAACCAGAAACGTTTCCTTTCAGCTTGTTGGCCTTTGAACTCTTTCATTTTAAGTAGAGAAAAAGTAAGAAGAAATTGGGTTAATAGATGTCTGCGCTAAAGGGACATGTGCACAACTTTGTCTCCTCAAGGGTGGACCAGCCCCTGCAGTTAATATGCACTGTGTAAGGGCTTCTGAAGCCACTGAAACTTGCTTTATTCTGTTGTTGGACCGCTTTGGAATTGTGCTTGGGAAAGCCCTCATCGGCAGTTTTGAGGCCACAAGTTGGTTGAACTGCATTTTTAGTCACTGAAGTGCACAGGAAAATGCAGCTAGATCCTGAGTTTGACCTTGAAAAATGAAATGCTTTGAAGTGTAGGATTTGCTTCACAGCAGCAATGTAAGAACTGTGTCTGCTGGGCTTTAATTTGGTATTGTCTGAAGCTCTTTTATCTTGCCAGATTTCCAGAGGACATTTACTTTCAAATCTCTAGGGAAATCCAGATTTCCAGAGGACATTTATTTTCAAATATCTGAGGGAAAGGGACTAATTTTCTATTCCAAACACACCGAAAGGCAACAGAACATAATTCTGCGGTTTTGCCACTGACATCACCTGATGAAATAATAATAATGATTATTTTCAATAAGAGCATAGGAGATTTTTTCAGCTGCAATGAGAACCAGAAAAATCCCGTCATATCTGTCCTTGGATTTCTGAATGGTTTTGCAGAGAAAAAGATGCAAGTGATTCCAGAGATTTCTAAATTTTGTGCTAGGAAGGGAAGTTGTTTATAGCAAGGGCATATGGTGAGATTTTAATGGGATATATTGTTTTTTACAATACCTTTTAGTTGTATTTTAATAAAGACTTCAAATGTGTTTGAAGGACTGCTCTGCATATATATTTCACCTCTATTAAATGCAAAGATAATGGACCTTCTCCTGTTAGTACTGTGTACTAATTTGCCATCTTTAAAACCAGCAATGAATATTACGCCATCAATAACATTACATACCAACAGAAACATTGGCTTGGAAATATATTAGTGAAAATAAATTCAAATATACAACCAGTTTAAAAGGAAAAGTTCAGATGTAAATCAATCCATCCTGAAAAAAAAAAAAAAGAAATAACTCAATTTCCCTAGAAACTGGATATCAAATTAACTTTCCTACTTTTATTGAGTATTGCTTTTCCTTTTTTCTCTGACATTTTAAGCTTTCTGTAAAAGGCACTGATTTCTGTTTTCTGCCCTGTATTTTCTATTTGGCAGAGCTTTTATCACAGGCATACAAACCTTTTCTCCCCAGAAAATGTTTCCAGATCAATGTTTCCAAGTGATCTGTTCAGAACCCACAGGTGCCAGAATATTGATTTCCTGCTCAGGAGCAAAGAAGAGGCAAATCAGGCTAAGGCAGGCATAGTGTTGTTGTGATGTAGAGAGGCTCTTCCACGGGGCGTGGGACAGGGAGTGCAGCTGGGCACACACAGGGCAGCAGCAAGGGCTGCAGACAGCGAGGATATTTGGAGGTGTGTGTCTGGGAAGGGTGAGGAGGGCAGCTGTCCAAGTGGGGCAGCAGGTCACTGCCCTACAGAAGCCCATGGACTGACAGATCCATGTGTGGGGCACCCTCAAGCCACTGCCACACCACCTGCACGTGGAACTTGTGCTGGGTGGAAGAGTGGGCTCAAGCCCCTGGTGCAGCAGCGAGAGAGGCAACCTTTCCAAACTGCACCCCAAAGGGATTCTTTTGAACTGGGAACCCAGTAAGGTTTCAGAGTCTATCTATATGAAACACAAAGTCAGCCACCATCATTCTTGTCACTGCAGCCTTAAAAAACAGGGCTCTGCTCTGCCTCTCCTGTCGTTCTGCTTCCAACCCACTCCAACTCACAATATGCCCCAGTGTGTGTGATGATCTGGTACTTGAGTTTATTGACAGGAGGAAACATTGTGGTCTTCCACACTGAGCTTCTGAAGCCTCACCGCTTTTATTTAAATGATCTTCATTGTTTTCAAATAGTTTCAGTGCATAAGTCTTCTGTTGCCAGACTGAGAGCTAAATAGTTCATCTCACATAGTTTAAGGAGTTCTCACATTTCCACATGGTTTGGCTACTGACAATTGGAATCTGTGCCCTACTTGCTTATAACATACTCTATAAAACATACTCTTGGGTTTGCTGATTATTTTCTTTGGCCTATGGAGCAAGCAGTCAGACAAATTCCGACTTGGATCAAGAAATTTGTAGTGGACATAATATCAAAGAAGCAATTCCTTTCAAACTTTAGGCTGAATGCAAAATTAAATTTATATCTTAGTATTTTTTGCAGTGTGGGTGAAATCGATGTCCTTTTGCATGTGCAAAATGATACAGCCACCAAACATGATGCATTTTCCTAGCAGCAATTGAGTCATGAGCAACAAGCAATAAACAGAAGCAAATAAAACCCCACATGTATTCCAGCCCTTTTTCCCTGTGAACATGGGTGAAGTCTTAGGATGGTCCACTGCAGAGAAATAAAAAATGGAATTGCATAAAAGACAGCTCAGCTGTTTGAGAACATGGGCTGATTAAGAACAAGTTTTGATAACAACAATGCAACTGCTGTAAAATACACTGTGACACTAAACGGCTTTATCTGCCTAGTCTTGCTTCCTATAGCTGTTGCTCTAATCTTTGGAAAAGGAATGTATTCTAATCTGAATTATTATCTTTAATTACAGAAACAATAGCAAAACAAAGGATTTACACTTAATGATTTACCACTAGAACCAGATAAGAAAATGCATGGAGAAATTCTTTGTAACTATTAAGCAATGTATATCATACTCCTCATTTTAAGAACCAGCTATTTCTTACTGACTTTGCCTTGAACCAAACTGAAGTTCTGGAGAAGTCTGAAATGGTCAATTAAAATCTTCCATTTTCAGTAGCCCTTTTTTTCTGCTCAGTTCTGATTTTTATAATTAATTTTCCCTGATACCCCAGTGGTTCTCCAGTAGAACTTTCTGAAGGTGGAAGATTAATGTATCATTTTAACGAGATTTCTTGTACAAACACACACTCACAAATACTAGCAAGTAACAAAACCAAACTGCTAGTATGTTCTTTAGAACCTCCTCAGACAACAGAAGTTAGGCTGTAAACCAAATTTCTAGTGTCCTTATTGCTAGGGCATGCAGAAGATCCAGTTCTGTATTCATTAACGCTCATATTCACCTCTCTCAGCATAGGGTGGGGGAAGGAAGTCAGGATGTCAGCCTTTGAGAGCCTGGCACTCACAGCAGAAAGTTGTCATCCATGTAGTGGATGGCAAGAGGTAATTTAAATGGCAATCACTGTAACACAGCCAACCATGCCAGCATTTACAAGTCAGGCTGCAGGGCCCTGGGAACATGGATTTCCCCTTTGCCAAAACCAAGGTCAGGATCCCACCATCCTTCCTCGGCAACCTCATCCCTATTGCATCCCCACCCCAACAGAGCTTCCAGGCAGGCAGGTACTCCCTTCCCTTTATGGGAAATGTAGAGGCACAGGAAGGGGGGAGCTGGACTGCTTGCTCATACCTCTCACATCACATTAACACGTTTCCTTGGCATTGAATGTGCCTAGCTAGCAAAGGGGATGGGAATGCCGCCCTGCTGTTGGGCAAGGGCCTCATGGTCTTGCAGCTTCTCTGGCTTTTCTGGCTACAAAAAAGAGAGAGAAGAAAACAAAAACAGCAAAAGAAAGAAAGGAAGTTAAAGGAGGAGTAAAACAAAGACTATAGGGAAAAGGGAAAAGCAAAGTCAAATCTGTTTCTCTGAACTCTAATTTCTCTGTACAGCCAGATCTGCTGCAATTTAGAAGAAGGTGTTGCACAACTCTGTAGCTAATCAACTGAACTGGTATCTTTTATATTTAATTGCTCATAAAAAAAGCAAAATTAAATAGTTTGCTGGTACTTTGTTCCTAGTCCAACTGTCTTCAAGTAAGCATTTTCCGAGGAATCAAAAGATTAAATGTTTTTTCCTTGTAATTGAGTAGACAAGCAACACATCTAACACTCACTGCTATGCTGTTCACCACCACCATGTATATGTAGCTTTTTCTGTCTTATCTTTATTACTTATTCTTAACAATATCTGGTTTCTAACTGAAAAATCCCTTTTTCTGACACTTTTTTTCATTGTATTATCATACTGTCTTTTTATGGCTATTGTTTTGTGCATTACTGGGCAAAATACCCTGAACTCTGGAGAATGCTATGACTTCCACTGGCAGGGATCCTAGAGGGAACCTCAGAGCCCCAGTAATGGGTGTGGAAGCTCCTGGGAATTGGGCAGGGTGCCCGTGGCCTGCAGGATGCTGAGCCCCCCCTCCCCAGCACCGCCTGCCCTGGAGCAGGAACACCACGGACACAGAGAGCTCAGCCCATGTTGCTGCCCAGAGCACTGGGGAAATATGTGTCAGCCACTGCTGACTGAAATTAGGGTAATCAACTGCAGGGTGCATTTCTGCTCTTCTAATATACGCAGCTAATTACATTGAGCTATAATCACCTAATGCTAATTTTGACATGATACGGTGAATGAAGTTACATAGAATGTGAACACTGGCTTAAGGTACTTGAAAGATCTATTTCCTGGGGAATCAATAAGAAGTAGAAGCATTTACTCAAGCATATATATATATATATATATATATATATATATATATGTATATGTATATATATATATATATATATATAAGATCAAATAATTTTTTCATGCTTTAAGATGGAGATTGGTACAGATTTCACCAATGTCAGCTATGTATTAGTGCCCAAACTGTTGCAGTAATACCTGTGCCATTTGTATGTTTTATAGACCCTATTTATTTTTTGGATAACCAGAAAAAAAATTAATCCCATAGTTGCAATCAGATAAGGTTCACTAGAATGCATTGTTCAGGCACATTATTCCTCTAGACATCCTTTCAAAGTAGCAATATAATAGGATATTGACTGCATATGAATTGATGGAAAGAATAAAGGCTAGTTGTGACCAAATCATTGAACTTTTCTGATTCAAGTTTTGATCAATAATGTGTTAATTTAGAACTCTGAGCAGAAACCTTTTACCTTTTTCTCCCTCTCACATTTCTTTCTTTTACTAGTCTCTTATCTCTCAGCATTTAAAAGGGACCCCATCATGGTTCTGTGCAACGAAATGGAGGCAGCGAAATTGTGAAAGGTTACCAAATTGTAACTTTTATACAAAATGTGTTATTGTGTTGCTGTGAAAAGACTTTTTAGTTATTGCAAGATACCGGAGAATTGTGAGCCAACTTTGGAGCAGTCACCCTCTTATTATCAAACTAACAGCAAACACCATCTTTTCATCTGCTGCCGTCTGCCTTGGCTGACATCTTTCGTGTCCCAGCCAAGCTGTGGGATTCTCAACTCTAAGCACCCTCTCAGAAATGCTCAGCTATATATTTTTGGATCATTGGATTCTGGAAAATATAATTTCCATCTGGTGGTGGCAAACAAAATGGAAGGGATTAGATTAGATACCTTTTTGCATGTAACTGTGTACTTAGTTATTACAGGAATTACCAAGAGTATCAAATATCTAAAGAAGTTATGTTTCAATTGTTTTCATGGAAGGTAGGGAAATCTCGGAGCTGATAAACTTCACTGTGATTTAAGAAATCCCATATCCTGTATGTCATAAATTCCCTATGTGACTGTACGAGTCATTGTGATTGCCAGTTAAGAAAGCCCTGGAGAACCATGTTTAATCTTAAAAATATGTCCTTGTTTATTCAAAAGGAGTAACATGTACTTAATATGAAGCTAATGCCTTTGTCTTTCTGACCAGGAAGAGGACTCTTTCTGTGCCTATACTAATTATATCACTTCAGTTCAGAAGATCACACTGTCTGCCAGTTTTTGGGTTTTTTTATTATTTTTTTCTTGCCACTGGAAATTAGAAACTCTGAGTAATTCCCTGATCTGTCTTTCCACTTTGGACTGTAATCTCTGTAAAGTTCCTAATTTGTTATATAATGGAAATGTCATCTAATGTGAGGCAGCCTGGTGCCACTGTAATACAAGTAATAAACAGCAATATCTCATAATCTAATGGTTTTTTCCTTCTACAAATAAAATCAGTGGCAAGGTTTTATAAAGATTCAAAGGGAAAAAATACATCATGGTTCATATATTTTTCATAATTAGTCTCACAATGACCTGCAAACATGGTGTAATTTATGTGATTACCTGATCAAGTGAAATAGATCTCTCTAAAGACTGTGATCTGCAATTACTGGAGACAAAAGTGCAATACATTTGCTATGCATGCTTTAGCTTACAATGAAGAGATTGCTTCAATGCATTTTTGTCCAAACTTCTGAAGTATTTTGCATAGAATTCATAATTTAGGAAAAACTTGGAGAAGTGGAAAGGATTCTTTCACACAAAATAACCCATAACACGTGAATTTTTAATTAATACCATATTCCTATAAATACAGTTACAGCTGCAGTTGACTTTGAAGTTAATGGATCTGCTCACATCACATAGTCACACTGGGAATGTGCTTATGTACAAACATCCATATGTGAAATCATCCTGATCTGGTAGCTTCTTTTTATCCTATTTATCTGAAATAGCTTCAGATCTCTAAGTGCAAGGATGAATCGTGGAGAGTGCAGGGAGAGATGCTTGAAGTATTTTGGTGTTCTGTTTCTGGTCAGAAATATATTTTTAAAGTAAATTTTATGAAGCATTATGCCAACCACATGCTGGAAGTGACATTTTTCAGTGAAGACAGTGCTCTGTCTGTCTCTGCTTGGGAGGAGGTGAAAGCAATTAGTGCAGTTTAGATCCAAAGCCAGACAAGACATTCTATGCCATGTTCCAGTGCAGACGGGAATTCACAAACAGGGAGCTGTGTGCAAGCACATTTGTCTGGTGTAGCTGAAGAGAGAACAAAACTCTACTATTGACATGACTTTAGAGCACTGATTCCATATATCCATTTCCCCCTTTAAAATTAAGACACTGATATTGGAGTTGAATATAAAATACTAAAATTGAAGAACTGGAAAGGGAGCTGGACCCAACCTTAACAATGAGGGTTGTTCCTCCTGCCCTAACACTGCTCATCAAGGCAGCAGGGGAGGGAGTCAGAGATCCTTCTAGGAAACCTCTCTTCCAAAACTCAGTTTCCTCAGTTTCAGTTAATGGTCCTGGGCTCTTTTTACACCTAAAGGCATTGCTACAGAGTGATTAATGTGGATTTATAAAGCTCCATTAGACTCCCAGGTATCAGGACACTTTGGGTGAAATTTGGATAACTCTCCAACATAAGCATTCAGATGTGGTACCTGGTCAGACGAACCAAATTTTCCTCTTTGGAAAGGTTGCTCCCGTTTTCCTGTCACAAGAGAAAATGAATGGGAGGAAGGACCTCTGCAGATCATTATCACCTTTGAGCACAATTTACAGCAGTCTATGTGGGTATTTTTGAAATGTTGTCAAATGCTTTTACTAACTTCTAATGGAGTCAATGTTCCTGTCTTGGCAATCAAGTCTTCATTCTAAAACTAATTCTCTTGTGTTTTGCTCCGCTTTGCACTTTATCCCATTCTGAATGTAACATTAGCCAGTCAGTGCCTTTTTTTCCCCCTGATGTAAGGCCAGGCAGGAAGGGGCCTGCCAGGAGGGCTCCTGTGAGCACAGGGACCTGTTGGACCAGGCTGGGCTTCTGTTTGACTTGTGGCAGGGAGAAACTTGCCTGCCATCAGCTCTGTGCCTGTGTGCCATGGCCAGCCTGCATGAGGCTGTGCGCAGGTTATTCTCCCAGCCTCCCCACACTCCCTCTGGACATCAACACAGATGTGTCAAAATCCTGCTTTATGCAAGGTATTTTGAGAGCCTAACACTGAAAGCACAAGAGAGAAACAGGCCATTAATCAAAATAGCTTGCTGTTGGTAAAATTGTGCACTGACTGCATGTTGAAAGCGTGCCGAGGAAAGGTGAAAAGGTTTTGTTTCTTCTGTGTGATTTAGTAAATAAGATGCAGTTTGTAAAAGCTGATAGTGAGTGATAGTGGGTCTGGCTGACACAGAGGTAGTGCTGGACAAAGAGATCACTCCAGAAGTTCAGCTGCCACAGTGAAGCCTGCATAAAGATCTTATATTTACTCTACTTCTGTTGTTTCTATGAAATACAGATCGCTAGGAAAAAAGTGAGAGAAAGTAAGAAACAAAGAGGGACTGAACACAAAAACAAGAGGTATAAGAAATTCAGAGCATGAGAAAAACACTGAAAAATAATAGAATTCAATTATATTTTCTCCTTTTCATTTGATGTAAATCGGCTTCTCAAGCCAGGAAGGGGGGAACATTTTGGAAAAAAGATAGCACAAGAGACTTTTTTTGTGAGGTTAGCCAGCAGAAATGCTAAAATCATCTGAATAAAACAGATCCTAAAAACTAGCCTAAAACCCCAAGAAAACATTAATGTGTTAAACTGACTTCAAACCTTCCCTCACAACCCCCAATTTATCAGTGAGAAAAGCAGATACCAGGCTTTCACTGGACAGTGAGATAAATGCTTCTTCCACTTTGGTGGTGTTTTTTTTTCTGCTCTGAGGCATAGGATGCCAAAAGGAAGATGACTTACAAACAAAACGTGTTCCGCTTTAAACCCAGTGTCCTACTCTAACACTTTGAACTTGGCTCCTGGGAGCCGTTGGGGAATTTACTGAGGAGAAAAGGGGATCCAAAAAGTTTTCCTATGTCAACTGTTACAAAGTAGTGACCCAGCAAAAGCTAATTCCTGCCATTTTAGTCATTCCTCATCTCTCAATCCTCAGGTTGGTCTCAGCTCTTAACTCATCGTGTCAAGTAGATTGGGAGAATTTATTTGCCTTGCCTATACAAGGAGTAGAGATTTAGGCTGAATGCACACAGGACAGCTATGAAACAAACGTAAAATGAACCATGACTAGACAAAAAACTCGGAAAAATTCCAATATATTTGCTCATGAATAGTGTCCAAAGTCCTCAACTCTGTGAAATGAAGTAGATATACTTCTTTGAATAATTATCTTACACCTTCAAACATGATCCTAAAAATGGGGTTATTTTTGATTCTTCCATTTTCTTTAAATAATTACAATTGTGGAGAAGACATGAATATGCTAGTGGTATGCAATGAAATCTGAAATTTGAAACAGATTATATATTCCAAGTGGAGAACACTGCAATTGATTTATTCAAAATGCAACCTATCATTAGGAGTCAAGAACTCTCAGAAACATAAGGGTTCTGAATTAAAATGTGAATTATTTTCCTTTAAAAGTAGAAATTAGCCATCTTTCCTTTCTTCTAGATATGGTCTGGCTTAATTTGCCCAAGCCTTATATTAAATAATACACCTTAACGAAGATAGTTTCTTGCTAGGAGTGTTAACTCATTTTGCCATTGCCCTAGGCAACACCAGCTCTGCCTCCACTGTTAAAATTTTCTAAAATTTTCTCCACTGCTCTATTTTCTAAGGCAAGGAACTGGCATATTTTATTTTACCTGCAACATTTCTATATATAGAGAATAATTTATAGAGTGGTCTATGTTTAAATATGTATTTATCACATTTGCACAAAGGGGAAGGGTGGGCCCATGATGGCTGTACTAATGCAAGGCTTTAAGAGATCTAGGGTTAATTTGATGACTTCTGCTTTATTTATGTAATAAATAAATTATTTCAAAAATAATTAAAAAACAATTGGCACCTAAAGTGTGGCACTGGTAGGATTTAGGTGTTGAATTCCAGAACCACAATCCTCAAAATCTTGGCTTATTCTTTGCAGGTTCTCCTTGTCATTGTCTCAGAAGAAAGATTGGGCATAAGCTGCTTTCAGATGCTTCTCACTCATCTCTGATACTCATTATGATATCAAATTCATATCAAATGATGAATATACAGAAATAAGTCCTAGAAACCAACATGCTTTTTGAAGGACTTCCACCAGGGGATCCAGTAGCATTTTAAAAACTATCAAATTGGGAGACACCTAGCTATTATTTGGAATTTTGTTACATTTCCAAGCACTTTTTACCCTCCACTAACATAACTATTATGTTTCATAAATTAGCATTGTATGGTAAATCTTACTTTAATTAGTTTTTGCATAGTTTTTTTTTAGTACATCTGATTCACTTTGATAAAATTTTTGTTTGTTTTTTCTTGTTGATGCATTAACATTATTAAGAGATTTTCAATGCATTTCAGTTTTCAGAATGATATTTTTTAAAATTACCTTATAAATGCTCAGCGTCTGTTTAGCATTCAAATGCTAAATACTCAGGAGGCTGGATTTGCTTTCCCAAGTACATTATTATGAGACATAATAAATCATAATTAGAATTTTAGTCTAATATATTATTAAAGCATTGCTGCTTAACTGTTCTGGCAAATGCCATTGCTGCCATCTTAGGCCTTCAATGGGCAGTATCTCAATTTAATGGGCTCCTCATAAACCAGTTAGGAATTTAAAATTTATTTTTCTTCTACATTTCCTAAGTAATTTTAAGCTTATGGTTCTGTGAAACCAAAGCCTTTTTCCCTTCCATAAACACATCTGAAGCTTCAATTGAACCAGACTAATTTTTTGTAAAAAATAATCACCAATTAATTAAATTTTTGGAAAACACATTCTTGAAGAAGAAAAACCAAAATTACCAGGAAAGTTTAGCATTTTTACATGTATTTGTATGAAGGTTCTGGAAGCTGGGGGCAGCAGAAAGCAGTGTAAATGTTCCCTGCCTGCTGCTCAGCCTGCCCTGCTGACAAAACCCCTGGTGAGCTCTGGGAGCACCACAAGGGAGATGCCAAGGTCCCCGTGCCCGAGCAGGGGATGGCCAGCTGGGGACTGTGGCTGCTCTGGGAGCCTGGCTGCACCCTCTGTGCTCTCTGCATTTCCCAAAGGTAGCAAGGCTGCAGGCATGTGGCACTTGGAAAGAAACCTGTGTGGCCCTAGGGTGTTGTTTTCCTTGCTTGGTCCTCAGTGAGAGGAATCCCGATCCAGTTAGGCTGTTTCGAACGCCCTACTGATGCAGTTTATTTGCCAGAGATTTTTGGTAATAGAGAGTGATTTGTACTGAACCAGACACCCATTTTCTCTTGGCTGCTATTCAGAAGCATAATTGTTTACTCAAAATATTTTTTTCCAGTTTTTTTCCTGTGAATTTTAAAGATTCCCTTCACCATATGTAGAGACAAGGAAAGCAAATGATGCTGACAGCTACTGGTCTATAGAGGTTAATCTCTTTTAAATGAAATGTAAGGCCAGACCTTTCTTGTTAGCTACAAAATATTATTCCCACAGGTTTGCCTATTCTCAGTCTTAAATATGAGGTTTTCACTTAATTGCTTGAGCATATCTATGCTGGAAACACCTATTCAGAAGAAATGTTCTGCAGACCTCCTGCACACACTGATCTGCTGTAGTACACCTCATCCGTTTAGAGCTGATAATGCCTCAAGCAAATTCCTGTGAAAGATTTTGTACTGCAAGGTCCAAAGAGGTTTTTTTTTACACTTGTTAGGATTACCTACTATGGCTTTTGTTTAATGCTCTTACCAGTTTTGCGTTCCTAAATAATCCCAAAAGCCATGTTGGGATTCCTTTGCTTATTTAGTTGTGCATAAAGTTTTGAGGAACTAAGCTCAGATTTTATAGGGAGATTATATACCAGACATTTTATTCCTCTTTTTCACTTCCTGAATGTTTCCAGGATAAGTTAAGATACTATAAATCAAACCAATTCAAATAGTGATAATGTGTAAAATAAAAGAAAATTGGGCTGTATGAAATAGATAAACTAATGTTATTGCAGTCAGATAGTGGGTATGTATGCACTCTTAACTCTAGGCAGACCACTAAAATGAAATGCAGAACAGGGTATTTCCAGTCTAAATTTCTTATGCTTTCACCTAAATACATTCTCACACAGCATGCAGTACTATACTGCAAATTCTTTCCACTGTGTTTGCCCATTTTTTATTCACCTTTTTAATACAGAAAACTTCTTATAGTTACAAGAAGAAATCTTCACAACCTCTCCAAGTATGCAGGGCTGAATGAGCTGGGAGGGAGAAGTCTGTTTTACTTGTTCACTGAGAGATTTCAGTACAGAGTCACGTGGGGAACCCAGAAAGGACCCCTATAAAGGCATTATCACAAGGCCAGTACTGAACAGAGCCTCGAGGGAATTGGGGGCAGTGCCTGAGTGCCTGGGAGCTGATTTCAGGGCTACCCAGGGCTGGGAACTTACAAACACCTTCTGTACAGAAGCCTAAAAAACCTCACCAGGTCAAAAAATAATTAAAAATAACCAAAAGACATGGAGCGGCATAAGATATCCAGCACCTCAAAGGCGTAGGTTTTACACTTCATCTGCACTTACTCTCTTTTAATACTTAGATTTGTGTGTATGTTTAATACTGGCATTTTTACCTGTTCTGGTAATTATATTTCATTATGAATAGTACACCTTTGATTGACAGATGAAGCTGACACTATTAATTAGGATTTTGACCCCACTACATTAAAGTCAATGACAAAAATTCCATTGACTTCAAATAGCAGAGGATAAAGCTTTAAAGAATACGTTTTTCTTCTATCCATATCAAATAAATTGCTAATACTTAGACACTGCTGAAAGATGATGGGTGTTTATGGGGAGACACTGGGAGTCAAAGGTGCCTTAACTCTTGCTACAGAGGCTTCAATTTCAGATTTCTTTGATATTGTTAACTGAAAAGATGCTGTGGCGGGTTGACCCTGGCTGGATGCCAGGTGCCCACCAAAGCCACTCTATCCCTCCCCTCCTCATCTGGACAGGGGAGAGAAAATATAACCAAAGACTGGTGGGCTGGGAAAAGGGTAGGGGGAGATCACTCAGCAGCCACAGCCATGGGCAGCACAGACTGCACTTCAGGACAGTTTGTCTCCCACATTCTCACTGCTCTCTGCCCCGGCTACAGCTGACTAGGGTTATTCCCCTGTGATCCCACAGGGGCTCTCCCCCTCTCTGATGGGCTCAGCCTGGGCCAGAGGTGGGTCCATGATGGAGCCACCAGGCACAAGCTCCATCAGACATGGGGGAAGCTTCTGGCAGCTTCTCACAGCAGCCAGCCCTGTGGTGTCCCCTCTACCAAAACTCTGCCACACAAGCACCTTTACAGACACATGCTTCCATAAGCACAGGCTTGCCATTTGAAATGAGATCTGTTTCAAATGAAATGAAACTATTTTACAGAGGCATGTTCATTTTCTATTACTATGCATTCTAAAGTATCATGGGACCTTTGCTACTGGCTTCAGCATGTCCCTGAACTAATTCCAGAAAACTGACAGATTTATGGAAAGTAGATTTCAGTATGTTGTTTCTTCTCCCCTTATTTCATAGAACAATATTACATTTATAACATCTTGCTTTCTGTATGCACATATTTCCTTTTGCACAGAGGAAAAAGTCTGTAAACAGTGGCCCTACTAGGATGTGGATAAGGAATTGTCCTCCGTCAGTGGGACAATTAATTATTCCGTGTCAGAAATGAGAAAGGAAAAGATGCAGGACTGACGCATTCAGCACACTTCCCATCAGCACAGAACTGGTGGGGGTTGCTCAATGTGACCAACGTGGAAAATACACCAATAGGTACTTTAGAGCATGGAAAAAAATGAGTCTGGGGTTGCAAGGACATATAATATTCCCACAAAAAAGATGGTCCTAACCCTGTTTTGGCCCATGTCACCATTCACTTTCCCTCAGTTTTGTGGGTATGCTACTTTGTGGTGTTGTTATGGCACTGTCACTCAGAGGCAGGAACAAAAAGAAGTTCTAAGATACCAGAGGAGATAGAGAATATTTAAAGCAGATTTATTCATGGAGACATACTTTAAAGTACAGAGAGAAGAATCATTTATGTGTAAATCATTGACTCATATAGTTTGCATATATAAGTTGAATTAAGTATAATGAGTCATGAATCTTGAAGTGTGAGTCCCCTCACACTCAGAATAACAAGTCTCAGTATTTCAGCCCTAGAATTAATATGACATCAGTTTTTATGCAAGAGCTGTTTCATAAAATATCAGAAATCTTTTAAAATAACACTGACATGGGCAAAGTGGTTGATTTGTTTTTTTTTTTCTAACCATGGGATTTTGAAGGGTTATTGGACCACGGCATTTCAGAGTTACGGGAACAGAGCTGGGCTCATGCTGCTGCAGCTGGCAGATGTCAGGTACCTAGAGGAGTTCTTCACCCGTTGGGTTTTGGGCCCCTGATAAATCATGCTTGAAATTAGCCCTGGTGGGAGGCACACCTTCCAGAGGATAGAGAGCTCGGCTGCACGAGCCAGCTGATAATCCCTTCTCATGTTGTGGCTTTAGCATGGGGGCTTAGAAGGTTCCTATTTTGCACTCCTGTACCTTTTGCTGCCCCTGGGATGCTCTCGGGCACAGATATGACCTGGGGCTTGTCCAGGGGAGGTCATGCTCTTTGCCTGCCCATGCCTTCGACTGGAGAATCTACTGCTGCAGCCTAAATTTCTCTCCTGCAGACAGGCACAGGACCTGCCACAGAGGGCAGGGAGTCGTTACCTCCTGCGTCGTGGAAATGATTAAAGAAATAATCATGGTCTGCACTGTCCAAGTTATGGCCCTTCACTTCCCAGATGAGTTAAATTAGTACAATCACAGCCTGATTAAACCACATCTCTTGCATCTTAATTTCCTTCTGGTGTATCTGGTTCAATCAGGCTCCTTCCAATAGATTCACATTTCCATTTAGAGTATCACACCAGCCTTGCAGATCAAAGTGGACATTTATCAGAGTCCTTTTCAATGAATAGTTATGTTATAATGGGGCTCTCAAAAACTAATTTAGGATACAGCAGCCTACATAGATCTTGTTTTCATAGCAAGTTGCTTTTAAATAAATGTCTGATAATGCTAAGAAAATGAAAAATGAATTTGCATAAGATAGGGGTTTTTTAAGTCTGCTAAATGTATGTAGAAATACATTTATCTGATGGGATATATGAGGGAATTGGATGAACAAAAAGGTCTCTTCTATCTATAAAGATATGAGGTGGTAAGCAATTTATGAGAGGTTATATATAGTGCTATGTACTTACTGATAGAAACTTAAGAATGAGTCAATGATAAAATCACAATTAAAATCTCCTTAGATTATTTTTCAGGGAAATGTAATTGTATTGTTATGTAGCTTTTAATTTCCATACTAGTTAGGCAAATAGCAAAAGAAAAGGGAAGAAAAAAGTCATTAAAATATATAGCATATATAGAAATATGTAGAATTACCCTAGGAATGTGTAGAAATTCTTTTCTAGGGCCCTGACTACTTGATTTTGTTTGATTATTGAGCGTTTTTTTTCCAGAAAAATTCACAAAGGTTTGATTTGGGAGATTATTTCTTAGTTTGTGAGAGATATGTAACACAAATATCTAGGTGTCTAATAGTATGAATAAAGCCAAGAAGACACACATCTACAGTGACGATCCAATGTTTGTTTCATTTCTTTGCTCCTCACATAGGTGGGGTGAACCAGAACTTTGCATGAAGTATGAGTCTACTGTAAAATCTTGGTAAATATAAATCTCCAACAGCAAGAATATTCCAATGCTGCTGTGATTAGCTTAGTTCTGAAACAAGCAGAAAAGCATGCTCCAGGATAACAGAAGAGTATAATTTAGTTGCACAGATTTAACATATTAATTACAAGCTAATCATAATGATTTACCTATACCGTAGCTGGAGGCTTACAGAGATGTTAGAGAATGCATTGTTGTTGTTATTTTTGCTACTACCAAAAAATTCTGACATATTTTGTATGTGCTTTTGAAGGGATCTGACTTTTCTATTTCCTATTTCAAAATCAGGATGGGGTTTCAGATATAAAAATACATTGCTAACAACTAGCAATCAGTTAGAAATCAGTTAACAGGGAAATGTGTTGCTAAATTTAAAGTGTATTTTTGCCATTATTGTATTACTACTAACTTCTCTGAATTCCAGCTGACCTTTACTGTTCCCTTCTAACTGGCAAGCAAATTGTTAAAGAACAGAAACTAGGCAGCTAAAATTAGATGTTCATTGTTAAAGACTGTGTTTATGTGCCATCAGTGTATGCTGCTCACATGGTGAGGATGGCTTTGTTATTTATGTATCTCAAATGTAAAGCTCTCACTTTCTACACAGTCATATAATGGGTCATTCCAGCTTGCAGTTTCACCCTGTTTCAGGGATTTCTAAATCAAAAAGTTGAATGTTTTCAATAATATCCATAGTGGTGATTTCTTTTCTTGTGTGTGTCAAGATCTGATCTCGTGCTATTCGAATATTTTTATTTACTCTAATAAAAAACCCAATTATTTTGCACTTTTTCTCTTAATTTGTTAAGATTAAAGGTCATAGAGCTTTTTACCATGAGGCGGAATTTCAGTTTCATTTCTAATAAATAAGTTAAAGAAATTAAGACCATCTCCATGATCCAGACAACCCTTTAGACATAAACCTCATACACAACAATTTAAAAAAATTCTACTAAATTCAGCAGAAGAAATCACAATCTCCACAGCCCATTGTGGTCACCCAACCAAAGCGAGTCACTTGACAGGCTGTTTGTCCCATCGTATTCCTGACTTGTGTCTGACCAGCAAGGTTCAGGGACATGAAGGATTTATTAGAAACAGAGACCATTCCCTAAAGAATATGACATGCTACTTTCAGGCCACTTGTGTTGAAATAGAGAAAGATGTTGTCTCAGGTGAGTTAGGGATTTAAAAGCCAGCTACTGTGTCAGAGAGGATCTGTGAGGTTTGTCTCCACTGGAGAATTATTGCAGGGGTAGAAGCATTTGCTTGGTGTACGGCCAGGTAGTGAGCATTACTGAGATCATCTGAAGATACCCTTTGCCTCTGGCAGCAGTTTGCATCTTGCTTCTCACCTAATATCACATTTTAAAATCAGTAGACCCGGCGAGAATGTTATAATAAATTGTTTGTCGTGGTCAAAACGGTCTCTGGTGCAATATCCAAGAAACATCAGTAAATAACTCTGCAACACAACCACAAGTTTTAACAGGTGGTAGCACTTAATGGCAACCAGCTGTGCCATATTTGACAATGGCTGCCTGAGGTCAAGCTCTTTGCCTATGATAAGTATAGTATTAAATAATTTGGCTAATTATACTCCTGCCTTTACATTCAAGTTCTCAAATAATAAAGTAATTCTGTCCTGAACTGATTAATTTCCATAGGGCTGTTCTTCAGATAAGAACAGTTTTCAAAATAAAACTGGGACATGCATCTTTTATGAACTCAGGTGATTTTCTTTTAAGAGAAAGAGAAGGAGCTAATGGTGGTTCAGTTACTTTTTGTTTGCCAGTGGTTATATCCATGAGATCATCTTTGCCTAAGTATTAGGGCTGGATACTGTAGCATATTGCATAATTCATTTTTTTTGTAAGTGACCTTACAAAGTATGTGTTTCTGGGATGCTTAAAAAATTCTACTGCTTGCCTACAAGAAATTTAAAGATTTGACTCACAGATACATTCCTGATACACCAGGGAATGTTGGGAATTACCCTAGACGTTAAGAACAAGATGGTGAAGGTATGCTGAATCACTACTCTGTACAGAATAATTTTTAATCACATATATTTAGGTTTTGTCAATAGAAATTTTCCCTGACCTTTGTCTCTCAGATATACCTAAGTTAATAATTTAATGTTTACTGATATTAATATTGATGGCATCACACTTTCTGCAATCGGGGGATAAACCAAGGTCTTCCAAACTGATTGGTAAAGTAGAGTTTGTACTTTCAAGGAGATTTAGGGAGATCTGTCCATCAGATGGTAAATGCTTAACTCTGGCTGTGTAAAGATTACTAAATTAAGTGTCCAAAGAAGTGCTCAGAAGTATTACTCCTTTCTAAAAAACCTTGGCCCCCATATGACTGCAGGGTAGATATCACAGGGGACAAGGTGATAAAATGTGAAGTACCTGAGCCTCTTGAGAAGTCCCCAAGGTGGGAAGCAGTGGCACCTAATTTTACTGGGCAGTTTTGCTGTGTCTGTATTCATGCACAATACTGAATTGATAATGACATTCTTTAAGTCTGATTAGTCATGATACAAAAGCCCCAGGGAAAAATGTGTAGTCATAAGGATGAAGTTTCCAAGTGTTTTATTTTGCAGCATTAGTGATATTTCTGCAGATTCAAAAGGGATTACTCTTGAATTATTGCAAGTGCATCAACAGCATTGAAGCTGAGAGTCCAACACAAACCAAAGGGGTAAATGTACATTCCTCTAATATTTACACATATATAAACCCACAAGCTCCTTCCTGAATTCAGTTTTAATTGTAAGCTATTCTATAACCAAGTAGTATTTCTACTTGTGTCCAAGTGACATACACTAAAGTCTATAAATTTGCCATTCCCTAAGAGCAGTGTCTCACCCTGTAAGAACATCTGAGCTGTGCAAGAGAAAAGAGCTTGTTTTCAAACCTTATGAACTGGCATAAAACACTAAATTAATATTCAGACCCTATATTTATTATACCTGACAAGAGATAATAAGATGTTATTAATACATAATAAGTATCATACATTAGGAATGTAATGAAGATGCAGTCTCTGACTTTAAACCAATTATATAATTTCATTGCTTTATGTTGAGAAATTTGCCCAAATTTTCTAAAGAGTTCAAAAGGAATAGAATCAATATTTCTTGAATATTTTGTTTTGTAGATCTGATCAAAATGTTGTTAGTCTTTCTCATGAGTCTCAGTAGTATTTTCTAACTGAACTCAGAGAGAGATACATGAAGATATTGCAAACCCATCTTTGCCTTTAAGAGAAGGATGTTTTTGCAAAAAAAGAAAACTGAGTGTGGGACCATACCTGCAGCACAGAAGGTCTGAAAGCCAACAGGTGAATTCAAAGCTACACACAGCTTCTTATAAAACTTTATTCCTGCAATCTCTGTGCTTGAGAATGACAGTATTGTGAATGAGAAAGAATACCCTGTGTCCCCACTTCTTGTTCCTTGTGTAGATTTTTCAGTATTTTCTTTCATTAACCTTTAATTAAGATTTTAAGACTCTGTAGCTCATTGGAGCAGCTCCAGATTCCAATAGTAGGTAAATATTAATATTATTCATCACTGTCATTCAAACCTAATATTCTTTCCTACCTCTGTTGGTGTCCATATCGTTATATTTAACTAACGAACAAGCTTGCCTGTGATAGTTCAAGCTAAATACTGAGAGGAGGATTTATCAAGCCTACTATGTTGAAAAGTTGCTGGAAAGGAAGATGCTGCTTGAAATGAGACCAAGAACAAAAATGTGTGATGGGCTAGAGTTGCTGTTAATAATTATTTTTACAACTCTACATCAGTACATCACAGAGTTATAAGCACAGTCTTGATGACAGCTGTGGGAAGCAGCAATGTCTCAGTCTGTGGGGGAACTTTATCTCGAGAGGTTCCAAATATGTCATGGATGGAACAGGCTACAGAACAGGCTCTGGGCAAAGAATGCATCCCCTTGTTTGCTTGCACAAAAGGAGTGTTTAGAGAAGAGAACCTCTGCCTAGCCCAGAGGTGCATAGTTAATCCAGAAACTGGATTAACTGGATGTGTGCCTCAGGGCACACAGGTGATTTAAGGTCCTAAGAGCAATTTCTGAGCTGTGTCACTGTAGTTTTTGACCAACTCAATAATGTTTGTACATATACTGACTTCCTTGGATTTCTCTCTCACACAGAAAACAAAGCATTCCAAAATAGCTCCCAGTGCCATAAATATTCCCTATCAGGTCAGAGCAGCACACATTATCAATCAGAAGAAAGAAGGAAACATTGGAAGCAACCAGGATATCATTTACTGGTCTTGGTCTAATGATTTTTTAGGCTTCTCCAAACGAACTTGATCACAAAATTTAAACCTGATCCACCTTCCCTGCTATACACGAACATAATTGTCTGGTTGTGGCATTTTGTGCACTGGAAGCATCTATTTGAGCTCCAAAAAGAGTAACTGCTTTATTTCAGTTCATATACATAACTCGAGATGAAAGCAGCTGAAAATATACTACGTGCTATAATGCCTTTCTTTCTTTCCTTCCAGGAAAATGTATCCTTCAGCCATGGTTTACAGCAGCTCTCCTAGAACAGTCTGGCTCTGGTGGGAAGTGACGGGGGAAAATGAGAGAGAGCATTGCAAGGCAGAGAAAACCAGGACATTTTCTGTCACTGAACCAAACTTCTCTACCTCCTTCTGTACCTACTGCCTAAGAATCTGAGGAAAAGAATTATAAATAAAAAACTGTGCTAAGCAAAGTAATCTCCAACTGGTGCTGAAAATGTCTGAGATGCTGCAAAGCTACAGAAAAAGAAACATGGTAATTTAAAACAAGCTATACAAGGAGTATGGAGTGATTCAGAAGTCTCGTGTAACTCAAAGGTCTCACTCTTCTGAATAAGTTTCATTAATTTTTTCACTGCATGAATTTAAAATGAATGAGTCAGACTATAATGATCAAACAAGGGAAAGGAGGTTCTGTGTGCTTAACTTTCTCTGCTGTCTATGCAGTTATTAATCCAGTGCAGAAACTAAAACCTTCACAAAGCCTACTTGAGACACACACCATTAGACAACACTATGTTTTGAACTAGTAGACAATATTCTATTATTACACAATACTGTGTTTTAATTGTTAATTTTCTTTTAATTTTGTTTTAAAATTTTAGCAGAAATTGTGTGAATAACTGAATAAATGAAATTTTAACTCACTCCTAAAAAATATTGTCTTGCAAAAATAGAAAAATTATTTTAAAAGAACATTAGTATTTGGGTTCCCTAAAACTTCTCTCAATGAAAATTTCAATAGCCTTCAGTAGAGTTGATCCACAGAACAGAGCTGAACAGTTCCAGTATCTGCTTTTCCCTCCATTTGTGGAAATAGATGCCTGGGGACGGCTTCTGTCAAGAGAAATAAACCTCACCAGCCAGATAAAAGTGGGCAAGCAGGAAGCACATTAAAAGCAGCATCTTGCACTGTGAAAGGAAAGTGATAAGAGCTGATCCTCACTTTCTATGGCAGATGATATGCCTGTAAATGAGCATTTGGTTAATAGCACCTTATCTCATCTCCAGAGAACCTGTCTGGACAATATGATTGCAGGTTTTTTCTGCTTTGTAGCAGTGTTATTTTCTGTTTTAAAGGAAAAAGAAACAGTTTGCAGATCTTGGATTTCTCTTATGAAGAAGGTTGGCATCGTTACATTTAAGCAGTGGTTTCATTTGTGAGGGCTTGCCCGTGCAGGAGTTCTTGCTCCTCCAGGCACTCTCCAGGAGCCTGGAAGGGCACTTGCTGCCTGAAGCCTTGCTGCCTGCTTGTACACTGCTCTGGGAATTCAGGGGTGCCCAGCATCACTCCCCTCAGCGTGGAGGCAGACCACAGCAAAGATTACTGCACAGCCAGCAGTGTTTAAATGGGCAGAAAATCTCATACCACTGTGCACGTGGTCAAAGAGCTGCCCATGTCCCGGTCAGTTATGCAGCCATTTTTAATTTGGCGCCTTTTGAACACAAAGCTGTGGAGATGACGTACCAAAGAAATGTGGACCACAGCCTTTGTGTGCCACTGCCAATTTTTAGAGGAATCCCTGCTGCCTGTTGTGGTTGGAGCTGCTGAGGCTCTGTACTGTGAGCCAAGGCAGAGTGCCTCCTGCTCCCCCACTGCGGGAGCCCCAGCAGCAGCCTGCTGCTTCAGCTCAGCAGGACACTGTCCGTGCGGTTTGTTCCGGAGGTTCTGAGTGATTGGATTCATAACCCCACTGAAGTCTTCTTGGAAAACAAGATCTCATTTCATAGCATGTAATATATCTAAGAAATAGGCTGTTGGGAATTCATTAACACTGTAAACTGAAGGAGTTTTCAGTGTTGTGAACAGGACCACATGACCTCGTGTGGTACGTTCAAACCACGTTTGGCTTAAGTTTTCCTGAGTTTTCCTCTTAGTCCTTTGGAAAAAGCTCCTGATGTCTAGGCAATGAATAGTGAAGTCAGATGACCAACAGCAACCCTCCCTATTGCTGAAATGAGCCAGAGGTATATAATATATGACTAGTCAGGGTGTCTGGCTTTTAAACTGGTACCAACAAGAATTATTCTTGTCCCTTTGGAGGGATAGATAACATCATAGCTGAGACTTTTAAATCTATCCCTGCTCATCTCTCACTGCAATTTGTGCTGCTCTGGTTTTCTGTCTAGACCCTTTTGAGCAGAGTCCAGCTCACTGAGCATTAGTCAGTTAATGTCATCCCTGGCTCTCTGGACTGTGTTTTATCTTGAAATGCGTGTGAAAAAGTAGACAGTGTGAGCTAACCTATACTTATCAAGGCTGACAAAGCAAGAGGAAATTCTGTTGAAGGAAGACATGGAAATTTAGCATGCAGATGACAGACAGAAGATATATTAAATTCCCAGGGTTGTGTGGCCAGTGATGTCTCTCTGTTTCTCTGACAGATCCCCATTTGTTATTCTGCTTGTTGCCCTTTTGACAGTAATTTGCTCCTTCATTTTGGTCATTCTCAGGCCTCCTGATGACAGGCACATAAGAAGAGGAGTGCAGAATATTTTTCTTAGCCTTTCTGGACTCCTGGGCACTTTTCAAGGAGAAAAGAGTAATGAGAATTCAGCTTTTTTTTTTTTTTTTTTTTTTTTTTTTTTTTTTTTTTTTTTTTTTTTTTTCCCTTCTGAAAGTGCTGCTTGAATGCTATGAGTAGGAAAAGCAAGTGTCTTGTTTTAATTTCACACACTCACATGTGTGCATGAAGACACACACACAAACCCTCACAGAAGCAAGAGAGTTATGCCTGCAGGGTTCAGGCTGAGCTGAAGAACAAACTGTTTTAATGAATATTTTGATCAATCTTGCCAAATTGATTTAGAGTGTGAGTACAGTCTGGGAATTTTTCTCATTAGTAGTGAACTTCATGTTAGAGGAACATGGAGTGGTGAGCTCATTAGTATCAGCCTGCCTGCGTCTGAAGGCGTACACGGTGACGGGATGACACAAGTGACAAGAGACAAGGGCTGTGGTGCTGCATGTTAAAAATATCCCTTGCAGGGTGGCTCTGAAATATTAATTTTACTAACATAGTTCTTACAATCAGTTACCAAGAATTAATAGAGGAGTGAGTTGAGTTGAAAGCATTTCCCTAAAAGGAAATCTGCTGGCTCCTTCGGCGAGGAGTGAAACAAATACTGGAACATCTGCCTTGGATTAGCAGCTTGTTTGCTCCAAAAAGAGGAACATGCAGCAGATGTGTTCCACAGGAAATCACAGCTATTTCTCTTTGCTGAGCAGAAGCATACACAAGATTGCTGGGCTGCCTTTACTGCAATACACCTGTGCTAGCAAAACGCTGCAGCAAAGAAATAAATGACTGAAAATAAAAGCAGCTGTAGGAGCATGGGTGAAAGAGGCAGACCTGTGATGCCATGATGGACTGGCAGCCACCCCCATCTTCCCTTGATGGTAGCCAGAGCATGGCAGCAGCTGAAGGAGCCCGGAGGGGCCTTGGCAGAATAACCTGCCAGCTGAAAACATTCCCTCCTAACCCCCCTGAGTTAGTGGCTGCCTTATGGCCTGAAGCATTGGACTTTATGTCCTCTATAAAAGCACTTTATGCTCTCTCTTGTAACGAGGTAGCTTCTGATTGTACATAAAAATGTCCACTCTTTCTAAATCCTGCTACAGTCCTTGACCCCAGTGATACCACATGGCAACAAGTTCCAAAGGTTAATTATAAGTTTTGTAAGAATGTCTTCATATGTTTTAAATCTGTTGCATTTAAATACTTTTGAATAACTTCTTCTTCTGTTGTAGAAAAAGTTATATAGAAATATTGATGCTCTACAATATGCAATTCTTATATATATATATATCAGCATTTCCCTTCTGCTATGCTTGAAATAGCCCCAAATTCACTACAAATTGAGTATTTTTTAATACCTGTTTTTTAATCTCATTGCTTCTGTCCTGTCTTTGAAACAGGTAGCTCAGAAATCCCAAAAAAAGTTCTTTATTTCAACCATTTTCATCACTGGCATTATATATAAAGGTGGTTCAATTTTTGCTACATCTTAATATTTTTGTCTTCCCTTTCACTGACACAGATACTTAGAGCAATATTCAGGATGTTGCTTTATTTATTTTTTTTTCTTTCTTCTTTCCTAAATAGCTGTTTGAATTTTGAAATTCCAGGTGTGAATTTATGACAGGCATGCAAAAATTATTTTATCAAAGTTAAGGAAGTGTATTGATCTTTCTGTTCCAAGATCAATGTAGAAAACAAAGAACAGCCTTTATACTTAATGTCAGTGATAGAAAAATATGTGGAGGTATTCTTTCAGAGGTAGTTGCTTGTTTGGGATGCAGCTTGGGAGTCTCAGCTTGTCATTGAAGAGACTGAGAAAGAAACCCATGTATTTTCCAATTGTCTGCAAATCAAAGGTAGCTCTTGGTCAAACTCAACTGAATTGTTAGATGGCACTGATTTCACACTTCAATTAAATGTTTACTGATCTTTCTAAAATAATATTTCTTATATTTTAATAATCAAAATTAATTATTTTTATTGAGTGTTCCTTGACTATTCAGACCTTTTGTTTTTAATTTTAATAAAAATGTAACAATGTCGCCATTTTCTGGTTTTTCACTGTATAATAATCCTCATTCTCTTTTATCTCTGTTGCTGTATTGCAGTGCTGTGCAGTTTTGCAATGTTTCACTACTCATATTTGCAATTGTTAGTCTCTGAGCAGGTTCTGATGCAATTCCATTTTTTGTCCTCTTTTTAACAGATGCCTTCCCCTCCCCAATAGACGGGTTGTTTTTTTGTGTGTGTGTTATTAGCTTTGCATTAGACCTGTTTTAAGAGCACCATAAAAAGTTATGTACTAGTTTTCAACAGTAAAAATTTATGCACTCTGGAATTATTTATGTACTGTTAATTGCTGTGAAACAATTTGCAATTCTTTTTTTTCACAGTCAAATCAGTAATTATGTAGTAAACAACCAAATCATCTGCACTAATAACTTAAACATAACTGTATATATTTATAATGATCAAAGATTTTTTTTTATCTGATTTAATTCCCTGTGATTTTAGATACTTACTTTCAAATACAACCAGGTTTATGAGAATGCTCCAATAATTAATTTTGATACAGAATCCAAATCATTAGCTTTGATTTATAAGTAGAACTTTTATCTGGGTATAAGGATATTCAGAGTAAATAATTTTCTTAATGAAGTATTTCTTTTCTATAAGAATCATACAGGAAAGAATCTTTTGCCTGTGTACTACTTAATGTGAAGTTATCAGTATGACTTCAGACATGTTCTGCATTCTTCCTTCACCTGTCAACAGACTAGTTGATGTGTTTGCTCAATACAGCTTTAAATGTCTTTAATCAGAGTAAAAAGATGTAGCTTGACAGAGTGTAATTATTTTAATTGCTGTGGAAAAACAGCGTTCTAAATTATAGAAGAAATTTGATTTTCAAACTTAAGTGAGTTCTAGAACTGAAATAAGATTTCAGACAGCTAAAAAAATTTTGAACTCTGACGGTTGCCATTTCCAAACTACAAAAACTTTTTCTAAAAGGACACATCCAATAACGACAAACAATTCCTGCACATGTGAGCACTTTTAACTTTGGAAAAATTTGGTGTTCAAGCACTTTTAGGGTTTCTGTTGTACAAAATAAATACCAAGCAGCTTGTTCGGCAACCATGCAAATCTTTTCAGTCTTGTTTGTCTACCCTTAAACACTTTCTGTCACGGTGCACCTATGTTCATTTGACAGTCACACTGAAATGAAAACAATTTTGATGGCTGACATCCTTCCACCTCTCCAAGATGTTTTAAATTGTCCAAAAAACTAGAAAGGAGTCTTTGGGCTTCAGGTTGCAAGCAGTCAATGTTGAATGGTGGGATTTTTGATAATTGTGATGTTTATCTCACACTGGGACATATTGGAGCCTTTGTCAGATTGAAGCCTTCTGGAGGCTGGCCTGGAACAGAGACCAGACAGAGCAAAAGGATAAAGCAGGGATTTATTCAAAGGCCTCAATGGGCACACCTGGGCAGCACAAGAGCCCGGCTGGGTCACACCCAGGATGCCCCCAAAATGGACAACTGGCCACGAGGTCCCACACTTTGATAAGTTCTGGTCCATCAGTATATTGGAGTTAATTGTCCAATTACAGCTTCAGGTTATGAAGCCCCGTCCTCCTTGTTTTTGTCTCTCACTTCACTGTTTTTATTCTTGGGCTTGAAAGCTGTCCTTGGTACCAAACTAGAAAAGGAATTGTTTTGTCTACCTCCTCTGTGAAGAGAGTTTAATCTGAAACCTAAAACTATGCCTTAAAACAGCACAGGATCTAAAAAATACAAAACTAAAACTTAAGGCACTGAGATAGCCAAAACTGTGGAGCACTTTGCTGTGTTTGCTAGGAGCAAAGTCACCATCTTGCAGCCCATACCTGAAGAGATTTCTCAGGTGTATTTCTGGCTAGAGCATGGACAGCCAAGAGCATAAATATTTAAATGTTTTACTCTAATGTTACCCAGGGAAGGCAGCAGCCCTTTGCTGGCCCTCGCCTGTCCTGCCCAGGGGCTCTGGCACAGGCCTGCCACGCTGAGCCAGTGGCTGATTTACACCCCTGTGTACCCAGAGCCAGCTGCAGCTCTGAGAGGGCACTCGTGTCATCTTTGTTTGTAGTCTTATATCCTAAATGAATGTGTATTGTTTTTTTCTTTTTGACAGCTAAAAAAATCCACAATTTAAACCAAAAGACAACAGTTCTCAAGGCCTTGGAGGCTTTTCCTGCCTGCAAATATTTGCTCTTAGCTCCTGCTCTCACCCTGCCCACAGAGGGCTTGTCTCTTAGCTAGCAGGAGGCTTTGTAGCTCTATTTGTTGGCACCATCAGAAGACACAAACAGGTTTTATTTTTTGTCTTTAACATGCTGTTTTTGTGTGAAAAGAGAAGCTCTGGGAATTTGTTGTTTGACATCCTCAGATGCCAGGGAAGGCATAATTTTCCGGCTTTATGGCACATAGTTTAGGCTGTCACTTAGGTCACACAGCTTAGCATTTTAGTAGTCGTTTCCTCTGAGAAAAAAAGAAATTGTTTGAAAATCTATGCATTCAGAAATATAAAATAGAAGCAGAAGAGCACAGAAATCTATCCCAAAGAGTTTATGCCTCTAAGTGAAATGTAGGTAGAGAAATATTTTTTATTCTCTTTAACAATTTCCCACCAATTTCTTTGATTTATCATCTATTCATGAGAAGAAGGGCCTGATACTGTGTTAAGGCAGGCTGCACAGAGCAAAGGTCTACTTCTAAGTAAAGCTGACATAATTTAAATGAGTACAGCTGGGAAAAAAAAAAAAAAAAAAAAAAAAAAAAAAAAAAAAAAAAAAGAAACCAAAAAGAACCAAACCAAATCAAAACCAGACAGGTTTTTAGATGCAGTAGTTTTGGTTTGGGGTTTTTGTTTGGTGGTGGGTTTTTTTGTTGTTTTTTTTTTTTTCCCACAGCTATATTTCTAATCAATACTACTTATAGAAAGGCTGTAATTTCTTTTATATTGCTCCAGATAGATAACAATCACAAAAGTTCTCACATGCTTGGAGGACTATTTCCACAATTCCGTGGACTGAAATTGGCTGCAAAAATAATCTTAAAGCCATTTGAGTAATCTTGCAACTGTTAGATTATTACTTGGTACAGAGACTGATGGAAAAGGTAGCACTTTTGTTCAAGTTATCAAGTGACATCTGGAAGCCCTAAAGTACTTGTTAAAAATCAGTTTCACTGCAGATGCTGCCATATAAAAGTTTTTTTTTTAAGAGAAATGGATCATAAACCCTGTGCATATCATCCAGTCACAGAAAGAGACACTGCTGCTCAAGATTACAGAATCTTTAAGTTAAAGGTTAAACGAGGGACATACAGAATCTTTAACTGGAAGGTTAAATGAGAGTCATGGAAAGATCCCAAGACAAGGTTTCCCTCTCTTTATAGTTATGTCATATGAGTTTGTGTTACCCAGTTGCAAGTCTTTCTAGATGCAATTTATTCACAGTGAGTACTTAAAGCTTCTTGTAACCCTTACTGCCTTTTATTTATGCAAGACTATTCAATACAACATCTGCATCCATGCTTCCTAATAGCTTCATCTGTGGATCTCTGTAAGTAGGGGTTTTTTGCATTGTAAGATGCACACAAAAGGTTTGTTGTTTACGTATATAATTTCTTATAAATCAACACTTGTAAAGAGGTTCTATAGCAAAACATATTTTGAACTCTTTTTTTCAGGCACTAATTTTCCTTTCAGTTTAAGACATGTTTTTAATTATAAATTAAATTAAATTTTAATTATAATATATCAACTATTTGGTTTTTTCTTCAAAAAACCCACCCAAACAACAACAAAAAAACCCCATACACAATCCTTTAGCTTTAATGAATAACTGAACAATATGGGTCAGGAGAGGAACTGAAATATGTATTAGAGAAAAATGTCTTGCTGTCCATCGAGGGTCAGAGCAGCCATCTGACATAATTCTTTTTTCTTCTTTTTCTTTGCTATGCAAAACTATAAAAGCTAAAGAAAACTGCAAAATGAACAAAAATCCAAGACAAATTACATTTTAGAGCAAGCTAACATGAACGGTTTTTCAAAATATCACCCATTATCAAGTAAGAACCAAAAAACTGTTGTTTTTAAAGCCCAGACAGCTAGTTTTGGTGGGACAGCTTTGAGAAGTGCCTAGAATCCCACACTCAAGGTGCAGTGCTTGTCTTGCTTTTGCAGTGGAGCAAGAGATAAGCCAGGGGTTAGGGCTGACCTAAAACTGGGCGTGAGGGCAGGGGGAGATGTGATGTGGGGTGGCTGGGAAAGAGCACTGGCACATACAACACTGAGGCAAGCACGGCTGTGGGGAGGGTTAGAAGGGAAAATAAATAAAAATAATTCCTAGCAGAAATGTGACATGATGGAAGAGAAAGCAAACTGCAGGTTTTTGTGATTCTGGCTGCAGGGACCTAAGGGTGAAGCTCTCAGTGCACCACCTGACCTGTGCGCAGCCAGGACAGAACCTGCTCTGAGCTTCAGCTGTGAAACACCCTGTGGTGTGCCAGGGTTCACTGGGAAGTGGAGGGATAGACATTTCAGGGAACAAGTACCTGCTCCTTACAGAGAAGAATGGAGAGGACTGCAGCTTAAACCTTCATTTTTCATGTGTGTGTGCTGCTCTGTGCACAGCAGAAATTCATAACATCCTCGCTGCTGGTTTGGAGATCTCAGTGTTCCACCCCTACCTTTCAGAACATTTAATTATGTCTCTCAGGCAACAGAAAGGACTTTTTAGGATTATTAGAGATGTTATTATATTATTAGATATGTTTTCGAGTATATGGGCAGAGCTGTCATTTTGTAAGTTTGTCAGATGGCAGGAAACAACAGAGAATATGGGGGAAAACATCAATTTCTACCTCCATGTAGCTCATATTGCTCAACTAATTACCCACCACTTGTAACTGGGAATTTAGAAGAACTCTGAGTATAGCTGAAAAAGCCTTGGCACTGTTTAGAGCAACCTTCAGCTGCCATTTGAAAGCTGTGGGCAATCAAGGACATCCTACATGGGAAGTTTGGATAGAGATCCCAAAGAGCCCTGGGCTTAACACCAAGTTCTGGATTTCCAGTCTGCACTCGCTGCTGGCGAACGGATATTCGCAGGGCCTGAAGAACAGCCTCTTTATAAGTTAAGCAAGAAATAAAAGTGTAATTCATAATCTTTGTATTCTTCAACTTGGAATTAAAATTGTCATGTTTTTTCCACTTATATAGTTTCTACTTCTACCACAGTCATTGATGTTATATCACTATAGAAAGACATCTCTTACAAATGTATTTTACAAGGCAACTGAGTGCCAGCATGACTGTGCAGAGTCCCTTGACAATTGTAGAGACATTTTCCTCCAGAATATTGAAATATTCACTTTTACACATGCATTTTCCTGGAAGCTTATCCCTAGAAATTTTAAATTAATGCTCTATTCTGATCACCAGGTGTACAATTTGTCCTGTTGTATATGTACAATAATGTTCTCTTGTATACATTGAGTGTGAAGGCACACAAGTGAAAATGGGACTCCCCATCCTGTGAAGAAGAGTTCTGTGTGTGAGATATTAGGACCTGAGTTAGTTTACACTAAGGCAGAACAGAAACCTGTCAGAAGGTGACACAGAATAGATTCTGCAGGGTAGAGCCATTTCTACCAGGTCTGCTTCACATCTTTTGCATACTATGACTCTGATAGACATACATTACAGCACACCACTCAGCATAAGAAACACTATTTCATTCTAGAAACATTCCTCCCTGCACTAAAGGATGACGCGGAGAAACTTCTCTGACAGTCCCTCTTAATTTTTCTTTTTTTCTCTTCTAATTTTCTCTTTTCCATTGTTTTACCATGTTGGTTTTGATCTCCTTAGTCCCATCTCAACAGATTTAGACAAGTATTCTTTTACTCACTGAGAACTTGAATGGGGGGTAGTTTTTTGCAGGCAGTACAAAAGATGAATTATAAACATACACTAGAAACATACTCTGGACCAGCTATTCATATCAACAGCAGATAAACATTAATAGAGCCTAGATCAAAGAAGGGGTTCAGGGTACTTGGGATTCAATTATTTTAGTTTAACTATCAGCTTGTCTATAGGTACAAATCAGCTGTGAATACTAAAAGTTCTTAGCAGATTTTTTTTTTTTGGGTCCCTGCTATGCTCTAAATTTATTTTTGTCCCTTTACCATGTTATTTCCTGTAAGCTAACCAGACTGTATCACAGAAACTCCAGGCAGAAAATTGAAGAACAGCAAAAATCCATGAATGAGGCCTCTCCCTCAACTATGGAACCACCACACGTGCTGTTGATACAGCCTTTTGTAAGGAACAGGCATGGTGCCACCACAGTGATGATTCCATAACCAAGGTGCAGATGTGAGATGAATGGCCATGATGAAGGCACTGGAGCACCTCAAGAGTAAAGTAAACTGCAAATCACCAGGAAAAGAAAGAAAAAATACCCAGGTATGTTCATGCACAGGCACACACAATGATATTTCTCAAGGTGGACTGGTTTGATAAAAATTATGACCTTTTTTCCTCTACCCTATTTTATTTTCCAGTACTAAAAATATTGCAAGTGCCTGAGGCGTAAGTCAGAGCAAACCTCCATTATCACTCCAGAGACTTGGCACTTTGCTCATTAGGCTTCTTAGGATCTAACTGAGTGACCTTGTTTGGTGGGAAGGCACAGATGGAGTCTGCCAGTAAATCTTGTTAATGTAGCAAGTATTCCTACTGTTAGATGAGGTTTGCACCTCATACAAGCGTTTCCAGCCCGAGTAAACAACTATTGTTCCCTCCTTCCAATGTCAGCCACCTTATTTCCTGCCACCAGGTACTCCAGCATTTGTTTTTGTTGTGAATTACCAAAATAAGAACATCTTGCTCTGTGTGAAGGATGATCTTTCTCTCAAAGGTAGTCGTGCACCTCACTTCTAGAGAAACTGATGTTTGCTTTTAAATTTGGACGTGTTACCTGATAAACACAAAAATTTTCTTCTGCTGTGAATATTTTCCTGAGCTTGAGAAATACTTTTATGATGGGAATGTTGTTTTTTCCTAAAGTCATACTCACACAGTTTATTATACAATATAAATACTTAATGTATAATTAAAAAATATAAGGTTTATCTATGAACAAGTTTTAAGTGGTCTACAATTTCAGGATGTAGCCTATTTATTTTCAGTGAGAGAATAAAAAGCTACTTTTAAAGGGCATTCAGCTTCTAAAGGGGAATGCTAAAAACGTGACACCACCTGGGTTCAATGAATGCCTTTGTGTAAAAAAGGAGGGATACAATAGTAACTGAAATATTTAAGTAAAATTCAGTGTTTTGATACTGAATACAGGACAAAATTCACACTGGATAAGCAGCCATATTTTCTAAGTGTTTTGCACTGTTGAAGTGCAGCAGCAAAGCTGAAAGTGGTTGAATTAGGGACTCTCATTTTTTAGTTCTGTCTTCAGATTTATTTACTAAGTTTCCCATCCAAACGCAATTGTGATGACGTCTTTCCAAAGCAATAGTTTTGCATATTTTAAAAAGATATTCCATCCTGTTTTGCAGATGGAAGAATCAAGCTTGAAATCAGAAATTGGGATGAGTCTCTGTTGTCTCTTCCCTGACCATTTAGTTCTACAGGCTGGTTCAGGGCTCCAGCACTCAGAATTTGGAGCCTGAATAAAAGAGAAGGAAGCGTCCTGCCTGCCATGCCTGTCCCTGCAGGAGGGGCTGGCTGCAGTGGGGTCCATAACACCTGATGGCTTGGATTGCTGAGAAGGAAGAAAGAACAGACAGAAGCAACCACACTGCTTCTACTTCTGCCTTTCCACCCCTCATCCCTCTTCCAAAAGCCAGTAAGGTTCTGCAATGGAAAGACAGCACTGGTCACAGCCTTACTAAGGTTTATAGTGCCTGCTTGTTTATATTTAAATATCACAATTTATCTTATTCCATGACTATTTCTGCCAAGTTCTAGTTGCTTTCAAGGTCCTGACAATTTTTTATTAGTTAAAACTCCTCTGTGCTACTTGCTACTGTAGGGATTATAAAAAGAAATTAAATTTAGGACACTGAAGATCATCACAGGAAGAGGAAGAAAACCTCCCTGCAAGCTTAATTAAAACAAGAAGATGGTCTGATAACAGATAATATGTTGCTAACTAGGCACCAAAGGTAGGGGCAGACCTGCAGAAAAGGACATACTATTATTATTAAAATCTTTAAGTTGCATGGAAGCTGATGTGTGGATCCTGATACCACAGGAATGGTAAAGGCTCCTCAGGATCCGACGGGAAAGGAATGAGCAGAGTATGTTAAACAGATAAATGGGACAGAGGGAGCCATTCTAGGCAGAAATAGATTGGAAATGTTTTGAAGAAGAGTCCTGGCAAAGTCTTTTCAACATTGCTGTTAGCGTGGTTTGAATACCATTGGGGTATCTTGATCCTGGCTTCAGGTTTTTAAGCAAGTGAAATTACGTACTGGCATGATCCAAGACTTCAGAGAGGTGTCACTTTCCTCTGCCTCTGCTAAGGGGCTAAAAAGTCACCTCATCTGTGTGGCTTGGTCATTTGAAACTACTCAGTAGTTCAAGAGATAACTATATCTGTTTTAAGACAATTCAAATTTAGATAATTCCTTGGGTAAAATGCTCCCTCTGTGTGTGCATGTAGATAATCTGCACACTTCACAGGAAATACATGCTGGTCAGCATAAGTTCTCTAAATGAAAATAATAATAATAATAATAATAATAATATAATAATAATAATAATGTAGGAAAACATGTTTTAGCTTTGCCTTTTCCTCAGTGAGGACTAATTGGGACTTTTGTGTTATGAAGACTTTTTAAAGATGTGAGCTGATATTTGTGCCGATTTTGCACACTGGAGTGAAAATCAGATTTATTATTTCTGAGATTGGTAGGTCAGGATTGTCAAGGCCTTTCTTTCACTTGTCCTTGCTCACTCAAGTTATTTTCTTGTGAGAGTGACTCTGTATTGCAGTGATCAGTGTATTCCAAGTGTCTTGTCCTGCATTACTATTGCTGCAGGTGCCTGCAGTAATGAAATAGCAAGCCTTAGCAATTCTTCCTGGTGATAGTTTGTTCTCACAGTTAATTGGCACAGCCATGGAAGTAGAGCCTCAGATTGCTGCTGCATCTCTGCGGACACACTTGCAGAGAAAATATTCTGGTCTTAAGAAAGCAGCGTTCTCTTCAGCTGATAGGGGCTGCAATGAAAGCCTGGGGCAGCTGGAAGAAGCAGAGCCTGAAATTCAGATTGCCTTCATTTTATCAAAGCAAAACTACTTTTTTTTTTCCCCAGGAAATTCATAAGATATTTCCATTGCTAGTTGATTTTACCAATTCATCCTAAACCATCCAGATTTTTTGGTGAGGTGTTGTTTTTCACTACATGCAAATGCAATTTTCCCTGAATAAAAATTCTCCATTTGTGCAGTCTTAATATTGTTGATTTCTTTTTTAGTTAACTTGCTAAATTTAGAAATTAAAATGTTCAGCAATGAGTAAACTATTCTCAGACCAAAAGCTTTAATACAAGGACTATACTTTTTCACTCTATGTTGAGTTTCTATATTGAGCTACACTTGAAAGATACTTGAATGACTGAGATGTTGGTTTCTCAAACACCAGATCAAGTTTGCCACTGATTATGGTCATCTGGAATTGTCCTGGAGCAATATTTTGCTATACAGGGCTAGATTTCCTGTTAACGGTAAAAACTTATTTACTGTTTATTTGTTGAAATAACTGTGCTTGATTCTATAAATTGGGATTAGGACTAGTTTATTTCACATTAGTAATTCGTAGCTCATGAAATATCCATAAAATGTTTTTATATTATTAAAAATACTGAAGGGGAAATGAAGTTATCACAACATCATTAATTTAAACATCATTCTTTATCTTCCTACAGGCCACTGTCAACACCTTTAAAGCAGGCTCTGAGAGCAAAGTCGATGAGTTGCTATTTTGGAAGGTTTCTGATTTCATCTAAATCCATGCAAATCCAGTGTAACACCATTCAAGTGTATCGATAATTTTAAACTTTCCACTGAAACTAGTTTTACACATGGGGAAAATAATGTTTTTTTACAAAACTAGTTGTCCTTACAAAAACCTCAGCCAAAGAAATAAAAGAACAATGGTCTGATTTTTATAGGAAATTTTAACAAAAAGTGATCTAATATTACTTCTCTGTAACATAATCCTACTAGGAATCTGGAGCTTGTTAATGACTGGCATCAGCTCCAATGTCCTTGGCATGTGTCATGGCATGGATTATTTCTCAAATCAATACAAAGCAATCTCCAGTCAAGGGAAACAACTGTCCATTGGTTTGTTCTGATCCATTTTCAGATAGTATCCCTACAGCCTCCCATGGATTTGCAGCTGCTCAATTACAGTCTAATTGCATGACCCCGCAGAGCAACACCCAAGGAGGGTTCATGGTACGGGTGACATTCAGAACAGAGCAAAAAACAAAACACGGTGATGACCACAGTTCACACAGGAAGGGAAGCAGATCATGTGAAAATAAAGATGTCATGGTAACATACAGTTGTCCCATATGTTCTTGTTTACAAAAACTCTAGGCTGTTTGTGTGGCTCTAAAATGCCCACTCTGCCCCATCAACTTATTTTAAGACACACAGAAATTCTGTTTGTTTCTTAGTTACAGGAGGAAGAATAAATCAGAAGAAAATAACCAGTAGCTTTCTCAGCAAACTTCCTGGAGGATCTCCTTGTAAAAGCTAAACAAACATCTTTTAGCAAGGCTAGTGTGCTAGACAACATCACGAGTTGTTGAGGAAATTGGAAGGCACCTTCAATTTTCTAGATATTCCAGATTTGGGAATATTTATTATACTAGAAGCTGGACAAAAGAAGCAGTTTTATGGCAGGTAGCCTTCAGACCTCACTGTATGCTACCAAGTACACCTGGTCCAGGGAATAATCCTTTTTGTCACATATAATTGTATTGTGGAGTTACAGGAAATCAGTTGGACAGAGAGTTTCTGCCCAGTTCCTAGGTCTGTCTCCTATGATGCTTCAAATCAGGTTTAATTATTCCATTTGTTTCTGGCAGGATGCTGTGATGTTCTTCAAGCCAAAAGGTTTGAAGAAATCTCACTTATAATGCAGCATCTATGGTGTGGCTTTAGATATTTTACTGTTTATTTAAAACAATATTTGGACATTTTGCTATCCACTTTGGAAACCCACTTTATATACATTTCATACTACATCCATCTCAAGACATGTCTTAAAGCAATTACTATAACTTAAGAAGCCAGTGAATAATATATATATATAAATGATGTATGCATAAATAAGACAATGGAGAGCTAAGAAAATCATCCTGCCAGTCTATATCACCTTTTTCCAGACTAATGTTTTAAAAGAGTGGCACATTTTTCTTTGTGGCAAGGTTTTTCTCCTTGCCCAACAAGATGTTCCTATGTCCTAGGGGTAATCCATGCAATTTGAAGAAACAGGTGAAACACAAAGAGATAGTATAATGAAAGTCATAGACTGACAGGAAAAGAAAGAGTCTGTAAAATAGTTGTCAGTGCTCGTTATTATAATAATTTCTATCACTGATGTAATATAGAGCATGGTTCTTCAAAATATTAACCATAAACCACATTTTAAGTACATGAGCCTTCTTTCTTATAAAATGTGTTTATTGCTTTTGTAGTTACTAAGATTCAAGCATACACTTCAGATCTTAGTGAGATTACAGTGGGAAACTATATTCTAGAGATCTTGCTTCAAGTGTTTCCACTTCTGATTACACCTCCACTCCCTCCCTTAAGAAACCCTTATTATTCAGAAATAAATCCCTCCAGAGCTTTCTTGGAGGTTTTTTTTTTTTTTAATGATAAATGTTATAGAAGGGCAGATGTGTGCCACGTAAGATTATTGTAAAAGAACTGCTGCCAGAAACTGACGTTTAGAAAAAGAACTGCATCCTCAGATATCACAGGAAAAGACAACATTTTTGGTATCTGGACAAGTTTATTTTAAAACTAAGGAAGTTGTTTATGTAAAAAACACTAAAATACTATAACTGACCACAAAACACACTTTCTCATATTAAACATTCTGAGACAGCTTTAGATTTAAGGAAAATTTTTGATTATTGCTATATGGAATATGACAACCTCAGTGGTGTTGACCACTTCCAGTTGCCTAGGTGATATGGCGAAACCAGATGAGATCATGGTTTCTTCTTCCAGATGTCACCCCATACCTTAAGTTTGCAAATGCTTCAAACTTTTTAAAATAGGAATGATAATGCATGTTATCTATTTCCTTCTAATCCCGTAGCTAAACCAGTTTGATTATCTGATATGTTTTTGGCTCTTTTCTTTTTGCTTGCAGTGTGGAAGAATAAGGAAATGTGGCTTCCTTGGGGCACAGAAAGAGCTGACAGAAAGAGCTGACAGAAATATTTCCTCTCCATTTTGACCTTGTTCCTAGAAATATTCTGCTCCACAGTCCCCTGGGGGACAAGCTGAGTGTCTCTTTGAGCCCTCAGGGTTTCTGACTCCTATCAACAACTGACGCCACAAGTGAAACACTGGAGCACAGGCAGAAACAGACACCCCCAAACTACAGTTTGGGCAGGATTTGACACTACAAGGGAGTGCAGAGATTGGAAGAGAGATCTCAAGTGATTACAGCAGGAGCCACTCGCATTCCACAAGCCACAGTCTTGTATTTCCAGTTAGCTGAAATGACAATATACAAGTGTCTCAACACAAGGACAGCAGTACAATCTCACCATGTTCTGGAGGGCTTTCTACAAAGCACTTGGCAACAGCTTTATTCTTTCCTGTGCAAATGTTCAGGTTAACCCCAGCAAGCATGAGTTTTCAATACCTTCCCTGGGGGTCCATACTACCCATGGAGATAAGGATTTCTATATAAAATTGTACTGTGGGAAGGACATACTGGATTCCTTTCCCCCTGTGCATGGGCTAGAGGAGATGTGATTTGACCACTTTCAATTTTGGAAACTTAGTTAGGATCCTAAGTCAGAAATCATAAACCCAGACCTGCATTCTGCAACTGACAAAAAAAATCCAAAAAACAAAAAAATCAGGCTGCATGTACATGCTGAAATAAAAGTTTTCAGTGTCCGGTGACAGAGAACCCATGGGAACTCTTCTACCAATTGCATTTGGACAAAACAGAGGACTACGCCTTCCTAGGAGAGAGAAGACATTTAGAGTCTCCATCTGCTGCTGAGAATACAACCCAGGCTTTCAGCCTTTTGCTCTCTGCAGGGAGCTGGGACAAGCCAGTCACCTTAGCCTGAGACAGGTCAAAGCTGTCCAAGTCTGGAGTCCTTCCCATCACTCTTCAGGAACCAGCACGGAGCCAGCCAGGAGTTACCATGCAGTGCTTCCAGCAATTCCAGTAATCTCTTTTGTTTTGCATAAACACACAGAAATCATAAAGTCCATACCTGTATAAGTCTGGCTTTGACATATCCATTCAGTACTCTGCCTCATGTTTCCCTGGCCTCTCCCTCCAGCTTTCATGGGCAAAGCACCATCTGACTCCCTGGCATTCTGCAGACCCAGCCTGCTCTCACCAGCCTGCTGAGTCTGGTAAAACAACTCTTGTTGTTGTAGCCAAGGATATGTTTTTTCTCTCCAGGGGAAAGTCTCAGAGACATGAGATAATTTCCAAGTTTTAAACTGTGCTAGATACAGGAGGTTTTACAGACCATCACCCATTACTGATTAAAGAGAATAGCTTTCCTTCTGTGCTATAATTTAACTCATTTCTCCTTACCAGTCCTGTTCCTCCACTTGCTAGGCCTGTTATTACCTTTTCCCCAACCCTTTTCTACAGCATCCTTCTATCTACAGATAGGAATGCAAGTACTTCTGCTATTACCATTATACAATTTTCTAATGAATAGGGAAAATGTTTTGATTAAGACCCTCGACATTATGTTTAGAATAATCTATCAATCAGTTTCTCAGATGACAAGCTGATAGAAGGCAGCATGGATCTAAAGTGTTTACAGTCATATCCTTGTGTTATTTTAATTAATGTAGCGAGACCTGGGAATATAATTCACTATTTTCATGAGATATTGACAGCTGACCTTGTTTCTCCATGGCATTTCTAAAATGCATTTATTGTGCTGCAGCCAGTGTACAAACTTAGAGAAATCCACTATTACAGAAGAAATTCACATATTGTAATATTTACCTATAGTTATTAGTCTCGAGGTGTTCTGAAAGATACAAACCAAAGGGATAGAATGAGAACCCATGAAGACAACAAATGAGTGTGGTACAGAATGTTATGCTAGTAGTATTTATCACACTTTTCATGCATGAAAAGGAAATAAAGGCCTTCTACATCAACCATTCCTGCTGCTGTTGCTTTTTTAAAATTTGTCTTCCTTTGGCCAGTGGTTTCAGTTTGGTTAAGATAGAAAGAAACAAAAGAAGAAAGGAAGAGAAGAAAGAGAAGGAAGAGAAGGAAGAGAAGGAAGCAGAAATTTCTGCTTCTTACTAATTAAATTTTTTTAGTGAGGAGTCCATAGCATTTTCTGGACTAGGGTGACACACACTTTGAATTGCATGAGCAATAAAAACACATTGCTGTGGACACTGGCAACTCATTTAATTTTAGTCATAAAAACACATTAATATGAGAAATTGGAAAGTACTCTTGTTATAATTTATCTATTTGAATAGAGATTTCTGCTTCAAAATGGCCATTCCACTAGCCAAAGTTCTGATCTGGCTGCTAACCAAAGCAAACAGGACAAGCTGTTTCAGTCTCAGTAAGATTATCTCCTTTGCTTTGTTCTTTTGTGGGTTTTTTAGCTCATCCAATACACACACGATCACAAAAAGGCCCAAACCCATTGAGTGCAGTTCTATCATCCACACGGACTGTTGGAAAACCTTGTAACTCCTCTCTGGTATTAAGAATAGGAAAGACATGAGGGGTTTTGCCACTCTACTAGTCTTTTCTCGTCTGATCAGATAATTTGGTGTGACGAAGGGTGGCACACCCACGGATGATGGGCACGAGTCAGCCCCACCTGTGGAGCTCCTTGTGGGGCACAGGTGGGAGTGAAACTGCTCCCAGTGTGGTCACACAAGCTCTGGATTGGCTTCACAGGGACCCCCAGCTCCTCCCCCTCCAAGCTGAGCACCAAGATGTCATGCTTGAGAGCTGCTCTGAGCTGTTATTTGTGGCCAGGTGGAGTTTCTTTATGTAAGGTGTGTCAGCTCACAGCCTGGCTGCCAATCGGGCTCCTGATTTTCACAAAGTCGGCTTCTTTTCCACCTGTCTCTAGGGGCTGCACTGGTGCTCTCTGTTGTCTTTCATGCTTCACAGAGGGATGTTTTTAACATGGCCATTAACCCAAATGCTGGCTCAAGAATTGTGCTTTTCTGTGGAGCATGAGAAGCAGCAGGGAAGAGTGAAGCACCTATGGTTCCTGGGGAAAACCTGGCAGGTGGTGAGAAGCCAAATCCTCTGTGCTCTGAAGTTAAATATCTCAGACAGAGTGAAAGAACAGATGGAAGAAGGCAGAAAAGCAGTTCCAATGCTGTATAGCACTGAAGTTTAAAAAAAGTGATACAGAATTTAGCAAGATGCAGCCAATGTGACTGGAGACATCAAGGGAGGGACAACATTTTAAATCTCCATCCTCACTCAAAAAAGATGATGTGAATATCTTGAAACCACTATAAGTCTGAATTCTTCTGCAGTGCAAGTTGCTAAGGTGTATCACATCATGAAAATGCCCCTTAGGGCTTGGGATTGTGACCACATATGGACTGAAAAAATAAGAATGATCTTCTCACACCTTGCAACAGAACTTGATTCCGTTCCTCAGGAATGAGCAATAGTGTATTACACAAGGCAAAAAGGGAGATTACACATTTCAGCCAACACTTGTCCTCCATTTTAATTGCAACAGCCTCCCAGAAGATTTGCTCTTTAAAACTCATATTTTCATGCAATTTACCACACACTCTTCATACTGCTCTCACTGCTCTCTTCTTCAACAGCTTCCTGAACACTTAATAATCTTGACTCTTGACATTTAAGAATCTGCTTTGCTTCAGAAAAATGCCAAACCCACCACACTAATCTCCATCTTACCCACCTCACTGCTCCCTCTCCCACGTATGCTCCAGATGGGTCCAGGAAAATTTTCTCTTTTATTTTTTTTTTCCTTTTTAAGCTTCTATTTTCTATATTAAAATCTCAAAATTTCTCCCAATTTTCAAGTCCCAAACAGTGCATGCCAGATACTATTTCTTAAAACTGCATTTAGTTTTCACTGTCACACAGCTATTCTCCAAAGCTGCTGTTCACCTGCTTCTCAACCTTCTACATATTTATGCTCTCAGTTTTTCCATGTCTGGATGCTTTTCCATAGTGCCCTCATTATTATCTAAATTTCTCAGGCACGTTCTGTGATTCCTCCTCCAGCAAAATGCTGACAGTGGGAAGAGAGAAAAAGAAAAGGCTGATGCAGCTGTTCCAGCCTCTCCGACCCCATTCCCCTGGTGATATTCACACCTTCCTCTCTTCACAGAGGAGACTTTCAAGTCTGTTTTTATTTCCAAAACATCATCAGATGGTTGCTTGTGAATACAGGAAGACTCTGTGGAAAATCCTATGGGATATGCTGCAATAACAGTTTAATCTATTCTGGGATTTAGGAAGCTTTCCGTTGCCACACAGGATTTTTTGGCCCATTGCAAATACAGGTATGAGAAATTGTGTGCTCCTGTGACTGGCAGACTTTTTTTCCCTGAGTTTCAGATAGTAGGAATCAAGAACAGGACAGACTTTTGAATCATCACCTTTCAGGATGTTTTGGTTTCAATCCATGCTTGAACCCAATCTCATAACCACTGAACTTCTATTTTCAAACAATAAATCCCCATGACCCACTTCACCACTCTTGCAACTTGCCCAGTAGATCTGGGCAAAATAATAATGGTAAAAGTGAAAAATGTTACCTCTCAAAACTCTCAGATATTGAGCTGCCTACTACTGAAACTAACACCCAGTCAGGTAGTTAGTAATACTAAAATATTATATTTATCTACATGCATGTGCATCTAATCATATGTATGTGTACAAATATAATTGCACATACAGACCCTCTATATAGGTACAATAAACATACTCGGAAGGCATTTTATTCACTGGTTGAAACAAAATATTGAGGTGTGCCAGAGTCAATAGACAGAGCAGGGGAAGCTGTGTTCTATGTCGAGGAATGATTTGTTCCTCTTTTGTTCCTGTTTCTTATGGGAATGGTTATTATTTGTTAGTTCATCTTTCTCCTACACAAAAACAAGTGAAACTTGTGAAAATGAAAAAAACCCCAAACAATTCTCTACAAGTTTAAACACATTTGGTTGCTTGTGCTCTGTTGGCCAAACCAAGTAATTTTCGATTTTGCCAGTGTTTGCAGGCTTATTTCTATATTCGTGTTTTGAAAATATGATTACAAAACTCAATTTTTCTGGCTGTGAACATTTCATCAAAATTTTGGTTTTCAGAAGCAGTTAGTCCATGCCCAGAACTTAATGGACTCCAGTAGGAGCTGTGAAGGATTGGGTTCAAAATTACCAAAAAGTAAAACCCAAACTAGCTACAAATAGTTCATTGCCAACATTTAATTTTTCACATCTCCCGTCTTAGCGAATTTGTTTCGATATATTGTGGATGAATAAAAGCATCATTATGTTTTGTACAGAGGTTGCTTTCTACTGGACATGAACGTGGGGAAAGCACAAATGATATTTCCCTCATTCATTTTGGAATTGCTGTGAGTTACACAACTGAACTTTATGTATTCCAAATATAAACAAGCTAAAATGAGCCAAACAAATTCTTTTGGGCTGCTCCTCCTTTGTGAGCTGGTTTTACAGATATACAGGCAGTGTGGTGCTGAGAGAGCCTCTGGAGGTTTAGGAAATCTTCAGGCAAAAAGTTTAAGAAGGAGAAGCCAAACATTACCTTGCATTTAACTAACATTGCTAAAAGGTTACAAGGAGATATGGCTCCACAAAAGAACATAGCTCTGCACCTATTATCCTACAGCCTACAAAAATTAGTAAGAGATACATTATCATCTAAGGAAGAAAATTCTTTTTATTTCCCATTCTCCCTGACAAAAGTGAAATAAAAATCCCTTGCTACAGATTGCTGGAATTTGCCCTCCTAGGGCTAAGGTAGAATTAGGTCTGTTTCATGAGATCAGAGTTTGCTGTAGGCTACCTTCCCTACCCTGTCTACAGGAAAATCTATAAGTAAATAGACATAAAATAAACAGCCATGTTAATCTGTCTGTGTCTTCTCAAATGGAAGAAACTGAAGAACATGGCATACCCTGATTAAATAAAGCTGCAAAGCTCAGGGGCTGACTGAAGTCTTCCTTCCCCTTGTGTTGCATCTACTGCAGTAGTTTTCTTTGAAACAAAAAAGGCAAAACCTCCAAGCCCAGCTGCTGTCAGTGCTCTTTCTGAGTCACTGAGCAGCAGATGCTGAAAGTGCTGTGTTTCTAAAGGCAACACCTGCTGCTGAACCTGAATTTCCAAACCACGGCATTATACACACAGAGAAAAAGCTACTGACCAGGTATGTGTCACTAATAGCCACTCTTAGGATAAAATCAGAGTGAGATTGTCAGCGGGAAATTGTTACCAAAAGCTCTGGAGCCACTAGAAAATTTGCAGTAGTACAGTGGAACGGAATTTCTTCAGAAAGCAAAAGAATTGCAATTATTTAATTTACTTGAAGACCACTGTAACTTTTTCAAGATGTACCTGTATCTAAATTCAGACTGAAATTCAGTGCAGTCTAAGGCAGAAATTTCAGAAAAATGCTGCTTCTGGATGCAAAAGCAACATATAAAAGAATTAATTCCCCCTTTTTTATGTACACAATGGGTTTACATGGTAATCACACAAAACTGTTTTCTGAACAAATTCAGTGTAAACCCAAATATTTCTCTCTTTTTGAAAGGAGACAAAGAAAGGAAAGATTATTTCTGAACTGGAATCAATTTGTTCTTCTGACCTACAGTGCAACATTAGAAATATATATTAATATTATTGATATTAACATTTATATTATACTTTTTTTATTAAACAGTGTAGAAATAGTTAAATTTTAGTACCTGACAGAAAAAAAAAAAAAAAAAAAAAAAAAAAAAAAAAAAAAAAAAAAAAAAAAGCAACACAGGCACTGCTTTAAGGGACCCAGTTTCAAAACACATGGATTATAAGACTATGGCCTGACTTGCATATACTCTTGAGGGTCCCATTGCCCACCCAGCTCCCTGCTTGCCTGGGGACCAAGTGGACAGGCACAGATCCTGGGCAGACTTTTCAGAGTGGCTTCTTATTTCAACTTTTCCAAGTGTTTGTTGTATTTTTGGTTGCAAACTACTGCTGCTACCTAATCCTGACATCTGTGCGCATCCAGTATCTCGTGGACAGAAAGTACAGCAGAGTACCCAAGTGACAGTGTGTCACTACAGCTTAGGAAACAAGCTTGGCTCAAACAAAATACTCCTAATCCTCAGAAAGATGGTTCCTTGTGGTCAGAGAACAGTGCAATGTCACAGCTAAACCTCCTACCCCCTTTCAACACCATGGTTTGCCTGCATCTCCTTTTTTTCTCAAAGTATTTTCCTCTCCAAATTTATTCCTCCCTTTCATCTCTGTTGTTCCAATACATTTTGTAGTTTTTTACACCGGTGTGGGGTATGTGGCTAACAATGCTGAAGGTAAAAGGTCTTTTGGTACAGGAGGTGACTTTGTACATTCCGAATTATCTCTGGTCCTTGTCTGTTCCCAGGGGCTTCATTGTGCACTCACAGCATAAGAGGAACAGACATATCCTTGTACCCATGCAAGAAACCGGGCAGAGAAAACCCCAAACTCACATTTTTAAAGTTGTCTGAATATACTGCATGCATTATCCAATCCCAGCCAGCGTAAGGTGGCACTTTAAAACAGAAGCCAGGCAGAACGTGCAGAATTTAACAAACTTGACATATTTTCTCAGCTCTGCACACTGGTAAAACTGTAACACTTATCACATTTGTCTCCCGAGTGGTGTGTTTCACCTTTTAATGTCACACAATGCAGTAACATACCCGGAGCTGTAGTGTATCTGCACTTGTGTTTATGCTCTCTGAAATATTTTTTATATGTAGCCTGACTTAATAGCTGCACCAGTTGTTCACACCTGTAGTCAAAAAAAAAAAAAAAAAAAAAAAAAAAAAAAAGAAAAAAAAGAGTATAATTTTCCTTTGGTTTATTTTTTTGTGTTTTCTCATTTTTAGTGTTTTTCTTTTCAGCTGGGGAGAATCTTCTGACAATCTTGATTGTAAGTTAATTTCTTCTTTTCATAAAATGTATCATTATAAGTGCACGTGAATTTAGTCATATTCTTTTAATGCTATAGCTCAGTTGTGAGTTCCCAAAATCTCTACCTGGGTTTTTCACTCCATGTACAGCACTAAGCACAAATAGGGTAAATTTACAGACAAAGCCATCCCTCATAAGACCAATGTAATGAGTCTGACTCAAATACTTTTATGGGAATATTCATCTACCCTAGTTTAGGGTGCATTGTGCATAGTGATTTCTGTCAAATTGATTTACTGATTCCATGGAAGCAGCCTGTATTTTTATTTCAGAAATTCAGCTTACAGGTTTCTTTCAGCAGATTGTTATTGTGTTGCCTTCTTACCCCACAGTAAGAAAACCCCAGTACCAACATCACCTGAGGTACCAATTAAAGCATCATGAAAGGCTAAAGTTCACATGGGAGAATGTTGCTGAGCAGAAGACAGGTAATTAATGTGATAACCTGATACAACTGCTCAGCTCTCCTGTGAACCTTGAACTTTGTCTGTCCACTGATTCATCGCTCTAAGAAATTGTGATATAGGTTAGGAAGCATGGCAGCACTGGGCTAAATAGACTCTGGGATGCACTCCTCTCTTAGGGGATGGTAATTTACTACAGCAAAGCGGTCTCTGTGGCAACCACTAGGTTTATCCCCCAGTAACTACAGTCCATCACAGTCAGTGTCTGCTAAGGCACTTACCCTTACACACTGAGTGGAGCTGTTTCTGTGTGAAAACAACAGCAGCCACCATCCCTGTCTCACTGCTATACAGCTGTGTTCCTCAGATCCCTTTAAAAGTCATGTCCCCCCTACATATGATAAATTATTTATTTCTTTAATTCAACCTTTAAAAAACATGGAGAAATTAATTGCTAAAATTGAACATTAGCTTTCTGTTCTACTCTGTAGGCAGAGAAAAATCAGATGTCATGGATCTGATCTGGAGGCAGCTGGAGACCCAACAGTTTTGAAGTCTTCAATTCTGACCTCTAAAAAGACATTTTTGAGAGCTAAGAAGGATGTTTATGGCATATTCACAGACATGGGTGTCTATTGAAGTCTTAAGTCTTACAGAATTACTAAAATAGAAGATGAAATGTGTGGTTTTTTATTTACACATTCTAAAGGGAAAAGATGAGACCTTTAAGTGAAGAGACTTGTTTCCACAAAAGGTTTAGTAACTCAACCGACAGTCTTGTTCAGTTTTTGCTCAGAGGATCCCCAGTTACAAGAAGGCTCAAGTGACCCAAGATGACTCCTAGGCTCTCAAGCTCAGGCACATTTCTGTCCACACCCCTTTTTGTGTATCAGCTCCCTTCCCCTGTGCCCTCATTTCCACACTGGAGACTCAAACCCACGGGCTGGGGACATGGGAACTTACAATTACAGGAAATACCACAAAACTGGGATTTCCTCTCTGGCTGAGAGGTGACTTTGCTGCTGCTAAAAGAGAACTTTGTGAGCTGAAACTTGGATGTATTGTCTCTGAGAGCCTTCTCTCCTGGCTGTAGCTGGGTGACTTCAGAGGGTGGAAAAGGGTTTTTTTTAGTGTAGAGTGCTCTGATCCTTCCATGAAACTCAGAGGTGAATTCAACAGCACTACATGAGTGCATGCATATCCTTCAAGCCCCACACACTCACAGCTTGGGGTGAGGGCACAGGAAACCACACTACCTTAGGTTTCAGAGTCTGAGGGTCTCAGGTTCTGGCTGTGACTATTCAGCTTCTTTCCATGGCTGTTCAAAACAAATTGCACATACCTCAATCATTTGTTGCTTTTCAAACCTGGCCCATGCAACTTTGTGAATGATAGTGCACTAAGATGTTACCTTGGGCAAGATCATTACCTTTTTTTTTTAAGCATTTTTGTTTTTTTTAAAGTCTGACAAATGTAATGATCCAAAGCAGTAATTTCTGCAGACATTCTGTGAACTCTGTTTGCTAACATTTCTCAGTTTATGGAGTCACTGCACATTGTCAAAAAGGTGACAGTGCCAAGGTGGCTTTTTCCAAAGAATACTGCCAGTTTTAAGGACATATGGGCCTCAGAGTGGCTGCATATGTCTGACTGGGAATATGCATCTTCACTGTGGCAGCTGTAAAATTATCCAATAGATTTTTTTCTTAGTTGCTTAAAAACATGAGTACACAAACAGAAGCTCATCATGATGAGCTAATTTCAACTTCTGTTACAATATTTCTAGGCTTATTTTTAATTTTCAGAATGAAGAATTGTGATGCCCCAGGCCCCTAGAGTTGTAGACAACACCACAGTCCCACAGCTCTGCTGGGAATATCTGGGAAAAGCTGGCATACCATGGCCCTGGTAAGAGTCAGAAAAAAACTTCCACCAGTCTGACATAAACAAACCCTTCCCCTGCCTCAGCCATTCTTTCTCAATTTTTCTCTTAGCTAGGAACTGTGAAGTTAGAGTGAATTTTACTCTCAGTTAGAACCATAAATTCTAGAAAGATATAACCTCTCTTTGCTAGTTATCAGCCAAGAGATGGCCTTACAACTATTTGTTTGTTTAATGATTGTATATACGTTATTGTCAGGCTGAGTGACAGTAACAAAGATAAAACAACAAAGAGAAGATAAATAACAGGAAACAGAAAATGAAGGAAATAATACAAACGTTATTAGGAGCTCCAATGGACCACAGACTAAGACTGAGGATGATGAATGTGATGACCTGAATACAAATGAGTTCCAAATATTTCTTCCTTGTTGCTCACACCTGCATTTATCTACTTGATTTGGGTAATTTGTATAACTGGAAGGTAATTTCCTGTTAAAAAATGTGATAAAATGCTTTCATTCCAGCATGTGTACCTCTGTGCATGAGCTAGTCTGGAAAAGTCAGAAGTATGGTAATGAAGTAAAATTTTGAATTCTGTGTGCAAATAAGGAATAAACAAAATAATGGAGAGAAAGCAAGTGAGACTGCTACTTTTCAGGTCTTAAGCTCTCTAAGAATCACTGCTGAATGTAACTCCAGGAATGCAACTCCAATTCATAAAATACTCAAGACAAAACTGAAGCATGCTTATGTTAATCCAACTTTTGAACAGGTTATGCAACCAAAGCCTTGACCAAGAAGGATTATTAAACAATCCATGATCAATTTGGTAAGTGATACTTTTTAAATATGAAAGACAGTTGGAAACAGCTTTTGCACAGAGGGCTCAAAGGCCCTTAAAAGACACCCCACCATGCCCAGTTCACTAAAGAAGAAAAGACTCAGCTGCAATCTGACCCACATCACAGAATTTTACAGTGGGTTAAGGCTACAGTCTCTCTTGCATTAATTTTCATCAGATTTATGCTCTCTTTTAACTGCTGAACCTTGGCATTACTAAACTGGAATCCCTTACAGATCTGTCTCAATTTATGTTGTATAGAGAGTCAACTGCTTTGTGCAAGTCTGATGAGAAGAGGGAACAGAAACCTACTGTTTCAGAATGAGCAAGATAAATTTGTATTTAGAACAGCTGAAGGTGCCTGACGCTCACTCCAGGTTTTTTTCAGAGGTTCTATTTACTGGCCATAAATGTTCACAACTATTAGTCACTGAAGCCTCATCATGGTTTAATTTCACATATGTGAGAGCCACCTCTGGTCCTGATCAGACTTTGTGATGGGCTGTTTAGCACAGATTGAAGTCCATATTAGTCTATCACCTGCAAATCCTCATTTTAAAGGAATTCCTGAAACAAGTTGCCTATCCTGGGGCCAGTGGCTGTGGAATACCTCACACCAAACACTAATAAACAAAATTGGTGTCTGGCAACTGCAAAGGCATTGTGAACCTTCATACCTCAGACTTAGTATTCTTGTCAAATGAGGTACACCCTGTCCAAAGAAGGTTTACAAAAAGTTGAAGATTCGGTTGAAGAAGAGCTGATTCAATTATGAAGTTGAAGATCCCAAGCCAATTTAAGGGGTTAACTAAGTCACCACCCCTCCACACAGGACCTATCCTGAGCATGCACCCTGCTTCAGTCAGGATCAAAACATATAGTGATGACTGAAGTCTAGAAATCTACGAGGCTAATGATTGTAAGCCAGCAAAAAGTGATGCTTCCTAAATTTCAGTGCAACACTTTCTGTAGTTTGGTTACTCCAAAGTAGGTTTAAAAATCTGTGGATCAATGCTGTAATGTTGTGTGGTAATCATTTGATGTGTACAGTTCATATAATTAGGAAAACTTCTTAAAGAAACCTTTCCGTGATGTAACTTTTAGCTCATTATACCTCAATATAGGGAGCATTGCAGTTTTTGAAGAAAGAGCAGTTTTCCCACATTTGATGTTTCTCTTGAAATTAGGAAGTCATAAGAACGGCTTCTCATCACTGCCCTTGTTAAGCTTGGGGCGGGGAATTTGAAGAATGAAGTGAGTTTTGAGTGAGAAAGGAATAGAAAGGAGAATGAATTTTATCTGACTGCCTCAGGCCCTGGCAAACACTAGTTAGGATTCATTGTGAGGACAAGCTAAGATCCTTATTTTCTTTATTGCAAAGCTGTGAACCTGCCTTCATTTTATTCACCTGACTTTTCAAGTAAGAAAACTACTCAAGCACACTGCACCTCACAGCCCCATGAGTTCAGCAGAATCAGCCCAGACTGCTGACTCCATCAAATACCCAGCCCATGGAGCCAGGATAAATGCAGGGGATGGCTGCCAGCACTCACTGAGGCATCACCATCGCATGCAGGGATCACACTGCATGTAGACAAACCATTTTTCTGCTTTACGTCCTTTTGAAAGCTCTTATTCAATTGCTCCCTTCTCCTGGGAAGTACGGGGGTTTCAAAACACAGCCAGCATACTTTGAGGGCGTCCAAAGAAGATAAACAATTATTGATATTTCACTTCATTCTCTGTAAATAAAACGCTATGCTGCAGCTCACGAGAGCACGCTGAGCACACACTGGAGAGCAAAGGGGAAATGTTGCCCTGTTTATTTTTCATAAATGATTGAATATGATATTTCTTTTATGTTACTGTACATTTTTCTCTTTGAAAGGCATTCTAGCCGGCCATGCTGTAGTGCACATTTAAATGGCCACTATTGCTCCATTTTCACAGCACAGACTTACTGGCTCCAAATCATTTGCAGCCCACTGGGCTTAAGCCTAGCAGTCTAAGGCATGGCTAACATGGATTAGAAGATGACACAAAATTATGGAAGAATGCATTTAATAAAGCACATTTCTCTACAGAGCTAAACAAAATTCCTAATTTTTACTAGTGAGGACTGTAAACCTGACAATGCTGCTACTCTACTGTTCATATAAACTTTAATTCCATGTCAATAATTTGTGTTTCATTAACAATACTAGTAGAAGCTGTAACCATTACCAAAAATAAAGTCTCTCAGTCACTACACTAACATTCAAGTAATAAAGAAAGTCCTTGTTTCAAAGATTGTTAAATAACTACTTAAATTTATTGAGTGTAGTAATATGTGGTTCAGCTAAATCCTGGCTTAAATTTTCTAGAAAAAGAAAAATCTGATTTGAATTGTGGGAGGTGACAAAATAAAATTATAAATCCATCAGTCATATTAGCTAAGATTAGCAATATAGCAATGCTGCATTCCACAAATTCTCTGTCACTTGGGGTTGAATCCATACACTATATGTCTCCTGAAAGTACTTTGGACTGCTTCACAATGAATTTAATATCTTGTTGGCTCTAATTCAGCAAAACTCATAAACAGAATTTAAGTAGGTGAATAATCCCTCTCAGCTTCAGTAGGATTTCTACCACGCTGAGAATTAAGCGCACAGTTAAATCTTTATCTGTTTGGAAGTCAAATGCCACCCAGCCATCTGCTTGGAGTGCTTACTACAATGCACAGTGCAGTTTTAAAATGGTCAATACATTTGAAGTTGGTTAATTTTATTTTGTGAGGGAAATCAATCAATTAAAGCAAAAGACAGTGAATGATTAGAAATTATTTTAAAGAAAAAGCTTTATCATGTTTTTCTCCTTTATTTTCTTTAACTTCACATTATTATTATTATCTTAAAGGCTCTTCCCCGTTACCATTGCTAACAGGGAGAAGCTGCCCCTATTGCATGGCCATCTGATGTATGTGGTAGTATTCCATCTGAGCTTGCAATTTCAGGAAGGGATAATAAGCTCATAAATACCCTAAGACCAACAAGATTCACTAATAGGCTAAATTTCAAAACTGATTTTACGATCTACAGCACTGGAAACTGAATAAGGAAATTTGATTCTCATTTATAAATGTTCTCGGAAAAGAAATGGTAAATAAAGAAAAGACCAGCATTACTTAGGATTGTCTGAAGGGTTGTGAGTAGGCAACAACAGCTTGAAAGAAAAAGGAAAGGTCCACAACAAGCCTGTTATGTATATAACTGTATTTCTTTGTCTTTTTCAGGAATGTTGATCTGACCAAACTACTTAAATGCAGACCAAAATACTCTGCAATAATTCTCCATGAAAAGTTTGACTTCCAATTATTCCGGATAGATTTCTTTACAAGGTTCAGTGTCTCTTGTCTGGCAGCAAGCCCACAGCCACAGCAGCTCACCTGAGGCTGCAAGCCTGTCAGATTCCCCTGCACTAAGAGAGGGCAAGCCAGGTCTCTGCTTAAATACGAGAACATGACAGATTTGAGTCACTGTTCTACTAACAGTGTCATCCTTTGGATGATGCAGAGAAAGAGTTTCTTTTGCTGCTGACAATCCCACAGCAGTTGTGAAATGATGGTCTAATAGCCTCTGTGTTCTGGCCAAATTCCAGTGGAGATGATTGCCTTTACGTTGTGCAAAAATCCTTGGGATTTCAGTTTGGTATGGCTTCACTCCCTGTCAGTCCATTCTAGTGGTGGGTGAAAACCCTTCATACAGAGGTCAGAGACATCTGTGAAAGTGAGGTTATTAGGTGAGGTTATTTATTTATTGAGTGTGTTATTAAGTTCTTCCATATTAATTTCTTGTGAGTTTTTTTTCCCTCCTGAAAAGCTGCTGAAGCAAACTGGGGATGCAGTACTAACTCTGAGAGAAGGATAACAGCTCTAAATAAGCTTCTACATCCAGTTATTGAATTGGAAAATGTTAGGATTACATATTCGCATATTTCAGGAATATGTCTGTTCTACTTTTCAGGTTCTTATTCCTTCATCCTCTAAAAACACATGCCATATTCATACCATTCAATAGGTTTACTCCAGCTTTCTTTTCTCTGTTCTCCCTTCCTTTCTTGCAGACTTTTTGAGCATGATTTTGAAACTTTATGCTGAATTATGTTGAATATTCTTTCCTTTTCTTCTACATCTCCAAGAAAATAGGCAAACATGATGGAACTTTACTTGCTCAAAGGTTGTCAGGATGAAGAACTGTCCTTTCAACAACTAGCATTTAAACCCATTTTTAGAGAGTGTGCCAAGGGCAAAAAGTAGCGGAAGGGGTACACCCCAGATATTGCTGTCAGTCAATGATTCCTTGTCATCTAGGCTGTAGTGATACTTAAACCTGGGGATGTTGCAAATTATATCAATGGCCAGGTTTCAGGTGTTTCAGGATCAATGAAGAATACAGATTAGTTCAGGCTGCCCTCAAGGACAATAGAGGCTGACTTGAGTATTATATCAGCAAGCAAGGTACAGTTTTCTGCAGAGGATCTGGCTTTAAAATTTGGTTCAGTTTTGTCTTTCTCCCACAGATATCCTGTACCACATTCAGCACACCACCCTGCTGCCTCACCTTTTCCTTGTTTACAAGCTGGTGGAAGCAGTTGACTTCATTTTATAACACGCAGCTAAGCGGTTTTGCTGCCCTGGCTGATGCAACGTCCCCAGTGTACAGGAATGTGAGCTTCTAGGAACTGTACTTCTGCTGAGGAATTTTCTGCAGCTTTTTTTTTGTCATTGTTATTTACTGAGACATTTTCAACCAGCATTGAAAAGGAGCGACTGTCCTCTGGTGTTCATCCCTCAGCCCCAGCTCTTGCTCCCAATATGACTGGAGGATATTTTCATGGCCTGAGCAAGATTAACATGGACTTACAGAGACTTAGCCCAAGACTAAGATTTTAAAAATCCAAAATAATTTAATGCAATCTTGTGATTTCTTTATACCCTTGGTATGTTCTCATGCTCTACTGAATCTGAGTGATTTCAGGAGTGGCTTTATAAGGGCTTCCACAGCAAGGAACATTTGACACCATGAAATGATTGTTTACCTTAAAGGGGAAATATGCATCTGGAAAGAACAATAGGCAGTGATCGTGTCAGGATGGAAGAATGCTTATACCTAACAGCAAAATGCAATCAAAGTGAGCATTTGCTCTAGAGAGATTTAGAACATTCTATGTTAGCATTAATTAGCATAAATTCATTAAAAAATGCAGAATATATTGACTAAAACTCACCAAGACTCTTTAATATTTTAGGGTTTTGTGCATGTGAGAAAGAAAAGTAGACTTGGATCTCCCATATGAGTATCTTGCACTTTAGTATGACAGTATTTGGGGAGCAGAAATGTAGAGAAAATATCAAAAGTTTTCTGCTGAATTGTGTGTCCTTTCTAGGAATGTCAGAAAGAAAAAAGAAAATGAATACACATTTTTATGCTGGCATAGACAAATTAAAAAAAAAAATAAAATAAAAAAGAAAGTTAAAGTCAAGCTTATTTCTGCAGTAGCTTAAAGACATATTTTGACAACTCAGAGAGTTTTCTGGTATTGTGCTCTAGTAGCTTTAGGAAAGAATGGGAATTTTTGTGGCTTTACAATTGTATATGACTTTATTTTCAGCAAAACAAAGTTATTGAAAAGCAGATAAATTTGATTGCAAGCTACATAGTTCAACAAACTACTGGGTAATCTCTGGACAGTTCTTGCATTTACTTATTTGAATCTCAATTATCTGTACAATTCAAAAGGAGACAGAGCCTCTAAGAACAGGCAAAATGCTTGATGGATTTATCTGATGTACACTTTCCTTCATGGCTTGACTTTTTTACATATCAAACCTAACACAGTCCCAAGGACTGCATGAGGGGGGTAAAGCCTGGGGAAAGATTGGATCCAGCCTTCCAGCTGATGCTGAAGAAACCACCCATGCAAGACAGCCACATAATAACTTAAAAGTTCAAGATGCCAGCACATCATTTTGCTGATACTGGTGAGGTTAAAGATATTGAGAGATGGAGAAGGAACTTAAATATAAGCTGGGAAATTCCACTGAAAGCAATATTGAAGTTGTGATTTAAACCTTTTTATAATCTGAACTTTTTACTTCCTTGAGATGAGAGCAACTTTATCAGCTAGACATGGAAGTTAGCAAAGTGCAGAAAGGACTTGCATGGGAATGGGTGGAGTTTTACATGGAACAGCGCTGTGAGACAGATTATCTTAAGGCAAAAAGTAAAACTAAATAATTAAATCAACATCTCTGTAGTAATTTGAGCGTCAATTAGTTCAGCCTAATTTTTATCTCTTGAAATACATGGTAATAAAAACCATCAGACTTTTTCCACCAGAACAACTTGTGAAGTTCCCTTGCCAAATCCTTGCCCTGTTTAGAGTAAATCAAAAGAGAAAAAGATCTCTGCTTCTTATCTGGAAAGAGTTTGTTCCTCAGTTTACCAGGTTCCTTTCCATTCCTATTCACTGTTCAGGGAAACTCTAAATCCAGTAGGCTGTGTAAGCCTTCGCAGTAGGAGTCAGAGTATTAGATAGGTCCAGATATTGTCTCAAGCTCCAAAATTCTCCTAATTGTTGTGGTAAGCCCTCTATTTGAACCCTTTCAAAAGATATTTCCCACAGTCGGATTTGTGACAGATGAAGGCAGCCATCCCTATTTTTGATACAGTGGATACCAGAGTAGAGAAGGTTCAGCAGTCATTCAGATTCTTTCTAAATTCTGCTAGACATTTGTTTACAAAACTCTGTCTTCAGTTTGATTTTCCTTTTCAGACATAGAACCAGCCAAGCTGCCCAAACGCCCCGAGCCATCTGGGAGCTGTTCTCTTTGGCCGTTCACTGCTTGCTCTTTGTGCTGCCATGTTAGAAGACAAGTTTTTATTAAAACTGAAATAAGATCAGCCCCTTTATTTTATCATAACAGAAGCTTGCCAGCCACTGTGTGGTATTTGTCCTCATGCTCTTTTGATCATTGGGGGTTTTATGTTTATAAACCTAATATTTTTTTTTACCAGAAACATAAAAGTGTTTAGTAGACATTTGCAGCGAAAATGCCCAAAGCCACTGAGCAGTTGAAAACTCCATGGAAAGGGACACAGTCATAACCACTGAGGCTCCATTTGATATAACAGAATTGGATTTGAATGGGCTTGCCTGCAGAGGTCTGGGAAGGATGAGATTAGTACTGCAGGAAAATTACAGACTTTTATTGCTGGCACCACAGAAATTCTTGTAGGGGTGGGATTGCTTCTTTGAGAACCATGCCTGAAGCAGGGAACTGATTCTTTCAACATTTTGGCATAATGTTTGGTGATACATCCAGCTATTCTATTTGATGAGCTGTCACCATCTTCATCTTATCCAAAAAGAACATCTCAACATGATTTCAGCAGGGCTCTGGAAAGGAAGATCCCATGAAAAGCCTTTAAGTGCATCAGACAGCACCAAAAGGACCCTAGCTGGAATGCTGTAATTTAGAGGCATGGATCAAAATGCAAGTTCATAGGAGAGGCATGAGAGGTGATGAGCAGCCTAGAAATTTGTACTTAGAGAAAAAGGAATATATATATAACTGCTGTTAAGAAAAAGTGGAATAATCTTCTTACCACATCAGGCAAGAAATAAAAGCGTAGCCAGCATTTTAGAAAACTGCTTTCTCCTATCTCAGCAGCAGAAGGAAAGAGATAGAAACTTTAATCAGAGGAAATTTAAAATCACAAGTTAAATCTGCCAGTATTCTCATTGCTTAAATTAATTTGGGGAGGATTGCATCATTGGTTTCCTGAAACCCTCAGCCTATTTTCGATAATATTAGCAATATGGTGCTGCTAATCATTCCAACTTGGATTAATGACTTCAAGGAAGAGGATGCCCCTATTTCTTATTCTTAGAACAAGATGGAAAAGATGGAGAATACAGAAATTAGCAATTCTTCAGCAAAGTAACAGAGTACTCTTGCACTGCACTGAGTAATAGAGCTGTAGACCTGCATGACATGTTGCTTCTTTGCCCTTCTGTTCTTTTCAATCAGTGGAAAAGCAGAGCAAAAACAAGAGCTGAACCAAAGAGAGAAGCAGAAACATAGAATTAATAAGGGAATTACACAATATTTTGCTTAGGTCTTGTTGGCTTCTTTAACCTACTGGAAGCTTTAGCAGTTTATTTCCTGCAAGGAAAGATTTCTTCATAAAAATTTTTGAAAAATTTTCAAGAAATAATTTAGTTTAATGAAATTTTCTTTTCAGAAGACAGAACCAGGGCATGTCTAGTCCCAGTTTTGAATCTGCTCTTTTCAATGACTTTATTGAATTACTTTCCCTATATCTGTATCAGTTTCCACTTTGTACGGATGCTTTATGGAATGCCACAATAAAAACCTCAAAGGCTGTAGGATGTCCTGCTGAAAGGCAAAAAAGGGCAAACCATTGACAACAGATAACTCAAATTGTTATCATCCTGTAGTAACCAGAGCCAAATAGATGCCAGAAGCAAACAGTTATTTACCACAGGATTTTCAAGAACATTCAGAATGCTTTAGTTTCCACTGACTGAAGCCACCACAGAAGGATAAAAAAGGGAAAAGGTAAGGTCTGCTGGTAAAATTTGAGAAGGCTGAACTGGAACGGAGCTGTCAGGCCCATGGACACAGCAGGGGCTGCTAAGGGCACTCAGGGCCAGAAGGGCTGATGCTGAGAATTCAGAAAGCCTGTAATAGTGTGTTGCTGCCACGTGTAACCAGAGCTTTGCTCACCTATTTCAGCTGTGATCTTTTCCTCTTAAAGGGAATGCTGTGCTCTGGGAAACTGCAAGGTTTCTCAAGGGCATGAGAAAGCAGCTATCTTAGCTGGATGAAGAAATTCAGAAGAACAGTAATCTGGACCATTAACTATTTTTAATACTTCACAATGTTTTACTGATGCATTTGGGTTTTCCATTATAAGAGTATCCTCCCCTTATCTCCTCTCCAGGATGTGAATCCAGTTTTATTAGAGCATGAAAAATATGTCTTCTTCTTGCATTGATGTGGCTGAGAGGAATAAAAGATGTCTCTGATGATCTATACTCTCAATTGCACTAATAACATCTCATTTTTTCCCAACTTATCCTGTTGCTGCTGATAGAAGTGTTTCTGTTACTGCTGTGAGGCGTCACTGTGATTATTGCTGTTCCCTCAGTGTCTTTTATGCTCTGGGATCCAATCCAGAAAAGCATTCTGTTAGAGGAGATTTACGTGGCCAGATTGCACAAAGAAAAATGATAACATGAACAGCAGCCCTATATTTTACAAGAACAATTTTACAAGTCTAAGACATCATGCCAGAAATAGCTTTCCATGTAACACATAGCTCACTAAATCTAAACTCTCGCCCAGCCTCTGGGTTTTCTTAACTCTGAGTTCAAGAAGTTTCAATGTGGTCATATCTACCAATAAGCTGAAGATAACAAAACTTTCCAACTAACAAAAAAAAGAAAAAAGCCCAAACCCAAAAACACCAGCAAAACAAAGAGCAACACCTCCACGTATGCACATTTATAAGACTTTTGACACATTTAACCTCTCTGCATCAGCTGACACAAAAGTCAGTAATCTCCTAGACAAAAATGCTTTTGCTGGAGCAATATTATCATGTTTTCTGTGAAGTTACTGGCTTGGTTATTATTTTGTGCTTTGTTGACAGTATTTTGTTAGGAAACAGATTTTTTAATATTTTTTTTAAAACTTTTAATAGTTTTGAAATATTTCTAAATGTTCCCTGGCAGCCCTTGTGATTGCAAAGCTGACTGTCTTAAATGCACATGTACCATTCTCATATATCTGTCACTTCACACCTGGCTTCCATTTTTGACATGCATTTTAATTATTTCAGACTGAAATAAATAAATAATTTTCAGAATATTTATTTATTTGGGAAATAAATAATAGAGATCTCACACCTTATAACATGGATAATGTTTCTTATGCAGGCACAGTGCTATTCTTTATCTAGCCCTTCATAATTTTTAAGATCTTCTCTTACCAATGGGTTGCTACAAGATGCCATTTTGCCCTTTGGAAACAATAAACCTCATCGATATCTTTCCTGTTTTCATCTCAGACTAGAACATTATTGTGGCCAGAATTAGACTGTAATCTGTATTACAGCCATCAGTACGCTCTGCTCACCTGAATAAACACACCTGTAAACTTGCTTCCTGCAAATAGTGTACCAACAACTATGAAATGCATTCCTGCAGTCCCACAGTGGCTGGGGACACTCACACAATGAGCACCTCACTCCCAGGCAGCTGCTCTGCTTCTGCACTCAAATTTCTTTGTAGTGGAGCTGTGTAAAGGAATCTGCTTTCAGAATAACACTTGATCTGACTTGTTTCCTTGTAAATTTACCTCTCAGCAGCAAGCAGGATTTTGAAAAATTCACAAGGCCACTGGCACACCAGGAAAGTGCGATTAGTTCTGATTTATAATAAATTATCTGTGAACTCACAGTAATTAACATTATGTTTACATTCCTTGGAGTTGTTATTGCTGATTCAGGCACAGTTGGAGAATGTATATTTTTCCTATCCTTAAATAATTGCATTGAATAACTCCTATAGTGTCACTGTAAGTGTGTGAAAAATCAAATATGGGGGAAAAAAAAAATCTACCCATGGAAACCTCTCCCTTTATTCTCTAGGAAAAGAAAAAGGACAATTTAAAAAAATATATATTCTCCCTTTCCTTTCCTAGAACTAATTCCAACAAAAGCTAATGTGGCTAATAAAGTAATTATAATTGAAAGCTACATTTCAGATGTGTCAGAGTCTTCCCAGAAACTCAGAATTCAGGTTTAAGTCTCCACGTTCCAAATTTCTTCTTTTACGGGATGTGCTGCGGCACGGCCGATTTGCAGCACGTCATTCCGGATGTAATGGAGATGCAGGAACGTGTGTGATGGCTTTTAAGAGAGCCTGAGAGAAGTGTCCTACAAAGGGTAGGTCAGTGAGGCACAATAGTGCAAATTCCCTGCAGTCATAGCAGGCTGCTCCTCAGTCCAGCAGCCCAAGGGAGCCCAGGCAGCAGGATTTGGAGAGAGTTCCACCTAAGTGTTTCATCAGTTCCACATCCCTCCTCAGCAGGCTGGCTACAGGACAGATTAAATGGCAACTAAAAAGTCAAAACTTATTTGTCTTCTAAAGGATCAGTATGTATATCCTAGAAAAAAAACAGGCAGCCTACCAGGGGGTAGCTGAAGTTTGGAGATTTGGAAACTATCTCCACAGGTACCTACTGTCTGAGATGTTATTGATATATTTTATCTAGTGGCTATGTGTGTCCAAGGCACATGAAACAAAGAGGGAGCAGAACCTGGGACTTTTTCTTGCTCACAGATCACTAGACAATAAACTGTAGCTGTCAGAGGTCTTTTCCTGAGACTCCAGAACTACCAGAGAGCACAGCTCTTTTCCCCAGAGCCTGGAATTAGCTGCAGCTTGAAAAGTCCTGCTACAGGTGACTGGGATTCTTCCCAAAGACAAGTGGTAATTAAATTCTGCATCCTGGGAAGTGCTCAGCCAATAAGTTATTGTACAAAAGCACAGCAGCAGCAGTGGTTCCTCTGGACACATTTCAGAAGGGAAAACCAGCAACTTCCCATCTCTCCTGCGTTCTTCCCAGTTTTGTTCTCAAAATAAAATCTAATCCCAATGTTCCCAGAGCCCTAAAATTCCTGGATTAAATTTTATTTGGGAGCCTCAGAGTTTTATATTAAACAATGCAGTGCTTAGGTCCCTCAGGTCTAATCCTTCACATATCAGCTAAAAATAAAAACAATATGTAATATGCTACAAAAGACAAATGAGAGTCCTCTGGAAGCAAAATTCTGGCCAGGATGAAGAAACCTCACAACCTAATCCAGAAAGGACAATAAAACAAGTAGTCTAATTTAGTGTTCAGAACTAGTTACATTCTACTGTTTACTCACACTTCTCAATCAAGACCAGTGTAAAATACAGAACGATCAACTTCACTGGAGACACAGAAGGAAGAAGGGAAACATTACCCAGAACAGAAGCCTGACAAATGGAACTGGCTATTTCAGGTTGATCTACTTAATGGAGTAGAACTATGGGAAATGAAAGAAGATGGAGGCCTAAGGGTAAAAATTGAGTGATATCAGGAAAATGAAGTGTGGGTTTGGCAGGCTCTTACAGGATTAGGCTGCAAATATTCAGGGATTGGCTGCTAATCCCTAATTATTCTATACGTTACCTGTTATGTGTTAGGTACTGCTGCTATCATTGCCTTTTGCATCTGAGTGGTTGTTTGGACTACCAAGATAACAAGCAGAAACTATAGCATCAAATGCAATTTAAAACAGAGTGGCTAAAGGAGAAAGTGCTTTGAGTCCTTCCTTCACAATAGAGGATTTATTCCCAGAGGTTTAAGGGAATGAAGATTTTATTCTGTCTACAGTTTGGTTTTAAGTATTTAGAGCAATTTCCCAGGTGCAAACCAAGTGTAGCAAGACACCAACATAATTTCTTCCACAGAATCTATTTGTACCAATGATCTTGTAAGACAGATCAATGTAAAGATGTTATTCACCTTGAAAAGTACCAAGCATATATTATACACCAAGTAAATTCTAGTTTCTTGTCTAACATCTCAGTTTTATAAACCTTTAAGTATCCACCATTTTCTAGTTGAAAAAAGCCAAATAACTGTTCCCTCCTTCTACTTAAAAGCATATTATTCATAGTCCTGAGATTCTAAGTATTAATTTAATCTCATATTACCTTACTGGAAAAGGGAAAGTATGTCATTAGAAAACTTTTAAAAGCAGGCACTTGTTCCTAGTCTTTTATAGACAGATTGAAACTAAGTACTTTTGGATTTGGAAATTAATTTTAGGTTACTTATTGACAGATCCAAAATGCATTACTTAAAGTGGTTTTCTTGTATGAGCTTGTGTTTAGTTACCTAGTAAACAGGGCTACTTCGGCAATCAAAAAATTAAGTTTTTTATTGTTCTATTAATAACTAATGGGCAGAAAAAAGAATAAGAAGTGACATTAGTAGTTGAAACTGTGCTCTGTACGGCTTCAAGTACTTACAATAGACTAATTAAAAAATAAGCACATGTGTTGTCATCTGTATCTGTTATGGTTAGAAATGTATTACTGTTCATTTTAACATGTATTTGTTTACTCAAGAGCACAAAGACAGAATTTCTCTGTGCTTTGTGTAGAGTAGCTTAGATATTATCCTGAGGAGAACATATTGCTTGAATTACTGTACGTTGGAAGGACTAAAACTGTGCACGTATTCCAAGCCCATAGAAGTATACACTCAAGTTTTCTACAATGCTAAAGTCTGCTAAAGTGGTGCAATAGAAATATAAAATCTTTTCATTCCTATTGCTGGGCCTTAGCAATTATGCAAGCTGGAATGAAAGAAACTTCAAGAAAAAGAGGAAAAATGAGAGAAAGAGTAAGATTGTGTAGCCATTTCTATCTGGTAGGTCCCTCACATCGAATGGTTTCTGGGGAAGATGCAGAAACGTGGGCTTTGCTGCAGAGGGGAGCACACTGGCATGCTCTGAGTTTCTTCTCTTTCAAAACAGTGTTAATTCTGTCCCCAGTATTACCTATGCATATTAATTTTCTGTGTATTGGGGAATAGGCAAACGAAAATAACAGAGAGTTCCCTGCATTCCTTTGGAGCATAACATCTCAGGAATATTTTTCTCTCATGCTCTGCACGTAGCCCCTAGCACACAGAACAAGGAGCAGCTTCTTAAAGTTCTGCTTTGAGCAGGAAAAAAAAAAAAAAAAAGAATGTATCCAGAGGCTTTAACACTGAGGAAAACTTGTTATGAGAACGCTAAGATAGGCTCAGTGTAACAATTTATTATTTGCTGTGATCCCATCGGGCAAATTATGTGCAGCATGGTTCTCCTGCAACCTGTGAAGGTCTCCTACAAAGAGACAAAGAAGAGCAGACTGATCTGTAAAATCAAAAGGAAGAAAAGTTAGTAGAAAGCTCTTGAATACTCTCAAAAAGAAGTGTTGTCGATTTGAATGCTACAAATTGCCTATTCCTTTGAAGCTACTTCAAAACATCTGCTTGAGAAATAATTTAAAAAGTCCTGAGTATTTGAGAGGTAGAATTATTGGAGAACTCTTATTTGATATCTCCAATACAAACTTCTGTTTGTTTAGACCTCTGAGCCAGGGCTCCAAGAGGGTGTGCTCTCAGTGACATCCTTCTGCAGGCAGAAAAACCCTGTAGCTACAATTCCTGCTTCTTTTACTTCTTGGAAGGCTGAAGGGAACAGATGGAATTAATTATACACTGTAAATTGCAGTTTTGTTAAAATAAGCTATGCTAGGAGTGTTTTGCCTAGATCAGCTGCAGTGTCAGTTTGATATTAATCTGAGTCTTAGGTTAAGCCAATTTAAGGCAATCTTTTAATTTGGTTGAAGGCTTCTGAGATCAGTGCTGGGTTAATACCACAAAAAACCTTTTGTATGTATTTAGTTCAATTCTTTTTTAAACTTTTGCTCGCCTCTCCTTGGCATTACTTCTTCACTAAGTTATGTTGTTTTTAGTTCCTTGCTGGCAATACACAATAATTACCTGGAGCAGAGATCCTTACATCTTTGTTTGTCATCCCTGACAGCAACTGCAGCAGTACTGGTACGAAGTGAGACTATTTCTGACAATTTCTGGCAGGGTTGGGAGGGACCCTAAAGATCACCCAATTCCCAACCCCCTTCCATGGACCAATTAGGTTGCTCAGAGCCCCATCCAACATGGCCCTGTACACTTCTAGGGATAGCTTATGAAATACATTTCCTAAACATGGCTCAGGCTTCAAAAAGGACCATAAGAGGTCTAAGACATGATAGGTTGTACAACAGGAATAACTGGTGGTTATTTTCCAGATATTAAACTTTTTCCCTTTATATTAGATTTGAGTATCCTCTCTTTTGAGAAGAGAGGTAGGCTTTGATGCTTTGGTTGCCACTGTCGTCATAAAAATGCTAGAAATACTACTACTAATAATGAAAATGGTGTTACTTTGTTAATATATTATTACAAGATATTAACAGCATGTCTAAAGTTTTAAAGATGAAGCAATAACAAAAATGTGATGTCATTGTTTAAAATTAGAGCTTCTCAAATTCATACACCTTTGCCTGGCCCCTATGCAATCACAGAAAGAAAAAAATCTACAAAATGTGTAGCAGAACCAATAGAACAGAGATGAGTATCACCTATATTTGTGTTAAATTGTGATTTCCAGATTATTTGTTTACCTAATCTAGTCCTAGATTGCCATTTCCAGCAACAGAACACAAATGTAGCAAGTAGTGTGGATGGATGCATGTCCATCTGCATGTCTGTCTGTAGCTAGATGCACAGTGACTGACTTGGCAGAGTGGCTCCCACACTCATCCTCAGCATGAATGTGGAACGAGGGCCTTTGATTTAATATAAACCAGTTTCACATAGAACCCTTTACTTCTAATACTTCTTGTCATACTTCTGTCAAAAAAAAAAAAAAAAAAAAAAAAAAAAAAAAAAAAAAAAAAAAAGCAGAGGAAGATGTAAAAGTCCTGAACCAAAGGCAAAGGCAGGATGCTAAAGAGCTGTGTACTCCACCACTTTCTCAATCTCCTCTAGTCAGGCTCAGTTTTAGGTGTACTACTTTTGATTTATGACCTCCAGGGCAGAAGCCTTGCAAAAAAAGTCTGACTCAGTAGAGGGGAGTCATCCCTAATGAATTTAATCGTGGTTTCTTAGTAAACAATTCTGTTCTTTTCCTGTGGCCCAGTGGTGCACCTGTTGTATCTCCTTTTCCTGTGATTCCATCATGACCTGCTCTGCAGCCTGGAACTGTGCTGCTCATTTCTCTGTAGCTGCTGGATTCTGAGCTCACCAAACTCACCTAACACACAGTCAAGACACAAACTGCTGCCACCTTTTTTGAACCTGTATTGTGATGCTCAAGTTCCCTGGGGAGCAGGCACTCTAATAAAGGTGTCTGCATTTTTATCTCTGAGGAAATGACAGAAAACAGGTAATTTTTTCTGTCATAATGACACCTTTAAGAAATGAAAGTGAGATTAAACAACTACAAGCATACTTCAGCCAAGTTGAGCCTTCTGCAGCCCAGGCTCTCATTTTAATTTCCAATTGGAATACAACACAAAAACTTTAATTGCTTAAGAATGATCTGGAAGGAATGAAGAAAGGTTTAAAGGGCAGAACAAATATAATCTAAATACTACATAATTGTTTTAGACTTTGAACTGAGTATGAGAATGCAATGAGGTCTTATTTTTCTCAATTTACATATTTCTTAATTATATACTTTGTCCTCAGGTGATCTGCATATACAACTTGTAATGTTATCTGTCTACTTTGCAAACAGAAGCCTGAGTTATGGACTACTTTATTTATTTCAGTTGAGGGTTGGGATTTTTTTTCTTTTGGTTGCTTGAGTTTGTTTGTTGGGCTCTTTCTTTAGTTTGAAAACAGTAACATAATTATTATGTTAGAAACATCAAGGCTTCACGATTGAATGTTTAAAGGGGAAAAAAGAAAATTGATTTTGTTATCTAGATAATTTTCTCAGGTTTCTATTACTTTAAATACTATATTATATTCATACAGAAAAGGCTCTTTCAAAAAAGAGGAACTTCACATTTTTTCTGAATATGAACAGATTTGCTCAAGGGAGCTTGCAGCTGAAATAGGTCAAGGTTGACCATAGGTGATGGCTCATTATTGATTGCCTTGAAATTCTGATCCTAGGCTTTTAGGCCATGGAGTCTTTAAGGCCTTTAGAAGAAGAAACTGAGACATAAAAAACCAAGTAAAATGCTTTCAGGTTTCAAAAAGAATTGAAAGTTGTAAAGGCAAAGAACTTATAAATTTACGGCTTGGAAATGTTTTACCATCAATCTTAATAATTAGTAGTTGTTACGCTGCTTTGTTTGATAATGATGAACAAAACTAAGCCCCTCTGTCGTGACAGGATTTGAATCCTCACTTCTGAACCAAAAACAGAAGAAAAAAATCCAAACCTTCATAAAGCCCTGTGCATTGCAAATTCAAATATGGGAGGTGTTTCTCTAACACATCTTCCTAACAGGAGAAGAAAAGCTGGAGAGAAAATTCAGAACCTCTCCATTCCCAGGTGTAAATTGTGATGGTTGGAATGGTGCCCTTGTTCCTCCCTGGATGCTGATATGGATTCATATCCCGAATCCAGCCCAAAGAGCCAGGCCAAGCCCACGTGATCCTGCCACTCCAACTGCACAAAGCACTTTCTGGAGAGAGAACAGGCTCTCTATGCTGTAAGCAGAGGACTGGGACAGAAGTTGTAATGATTTGTGGCAACTTTAAATTAAAAACAATGTGCTCTCTCTTTTTGATGTCTACTGTGATTTCTTCTTGGGTGTCTACTGCTGATAGTAGAAAATAAATAAATACCAGTCTAGACAGTGCTTAGTGACAATACATGTAATTGTCTTGCAATCTGAGGATTTTTAATTTGATCTTGCACAGTTTAAAAGGATTGTGTTGAATTTATAGCATCTGTTGTCATTATTGTTACTCAATATAACCTAAACCCCACAATGCAGTTAAATGATCTCTGTTCTGAGCATGATACTGACAAAGTGCAATGAAGAGTTCCTAATCAGAATTAGGTTCTTCACAGATGCAAAATGAATGCATTCACAGTCAAACAGTAAAATTAAATTGCAGGTTACCAGGGGAATTAATCTTGATTTGCAGCTATTTATGATAAATAGGATTCAGGATGCTCGTGTCAATGAACTGCTCCTTTCTGAAGGGAGAGATAAACAGCAGCAGCAGGACTTTGGGAAAATTAGCTACCAGACTTGTTAAAATAACTGAATGATAAGGTGCACCAATTAAAAATCATTTAGCTATTTGCATATAGGTAAATCACTAGAAGATCACAGATATCTCAGTTTCAAATTTGCATTTTATCTCCTTGAAGCATATAATAATTAAAATGGCCATTAGTAATAACAAGAATTAATCACACAAATCCTCTCATTCATTTATTTGACATAATATAACCCAAAATATTATGGGTTTTTTTTTTCCCTTATGATAACCAACTTTATAAACCTACAATTTATGAAAATAAAACACCTTCCTAGAAAGTCAGAGAAAAGTGTTATTTATGGATCATGCCACGGGGAAGTGGAGAAATATCTGTGTGTGTATGAATATACCTGGCTCTTAAAGAGCAGAGGACAGGGAATTTATCTCTAGACTATGTCTGAAAGATACACCAGCCTGGAAACCAGTACCAAATTCTCCATCTCTGTTATGTAAGATAATTAAATGGCTTAATTAAGACATTATTCAAGGAGACCAATTTATTAGAAACCTTAAGAGCTCTGATGGTTCTCAGAAAGGTAATATATACATATATACATAAAATATACTGCTTTTGAAGATCCAGAAAAGCAGGATAGATAACCTTAATTTATGAACCAAATAATACAGTACCAAATATATAAGCCAGTTTTTGGTAGACATACATTAACAAAAAATATTCTTAAAATTTGAAAAAAATAACAACAAAATAGGAGTATTTTACAAAGGTAATGATATAGAGCACAGGCTTGAAACCTTAGCCTTCTGTTGCTTTCATGTTGGAATAAAACTTCCATACTCTGATTAAACAATAATTTTGCCTTTCCTTTATGCATTCCTAGAATGCTTCAGCTGCAACTTATGATAGTATTTGCTTATGTCTTGGTACAGTATTTTACCAGAACACCAAAACACAGGAATATAACAGCCACAAAAATGTTCTCCAGACTTCGTTGCATTAGTCTTGCAATTTGTTTTTCATGGGAAAGTAAGGTAGCAGATTTTGATGCACATATCATTACTAAACAAGAATGTTTAATTTTAAAGAAGAATTCAAAGGCAACCCATAAGGGCTGGACTGGTATATTGCCAGGTACCTGCTAAATTAGAGTCATTTAGTGGGCTACCAGAATTGAGTTCTGTTACACAAATAATTGAAAATTGAAGTTGTAGTGAGACAAGACTAGAACCAAAACTTTACACGGCAATCTACGTTCAGGGAAGAACACTTTCCCTCATTAAGGAGCTGAATCAGAAGTATATTTAGTCAGGGATGAAAGTTTCATACCAAAATAAATATTTGTGTGTGCCTGTGTGTTCTATATATGGCTCAGGAACATTCCCATAAAGTGAAGCTGTATTTTATAACTAAGTCCATTATTCAGGTGTTTATGTGAGTTCCTAATTCACAGCATTGAATATTCCCCTTGAAGTAGCATTTTTATTGTTTTGTCTCCCCCCTAATTTAATTGAGTCCTCCTCTCTTAGGTAGACTATTTGCAGATATGCCTAGGAAAAAGAGAATTGTGTGTGCAGAGACTTCCATCAGAGCTCAGCCTGTGAATGCTGTGGCCTTTTAAAGACTCACTAATTGCATGACAAAGCCTGAAATCTTTCCTCACAGGTGAATAGCTGACAGTTGCTTAAAGGCTACCTGAAAATTTCAGTGGAATGCTTGCAACTGAGTTAGGAAAGAAACACCCTTTACTTCCTTTATGATCAATAAGAAAATTCTTAATTGGCAGTCTTTCCCACTTCAAAATAAGTTTTGAAACACAGGAAAAATAGAAGCTAAAAAGATACCAACTGCAACAAAATCTGATCTGTGCATTTAAAGTATGGAAGACTGAGGGGGGAAAGCTGGGGCTTTATTAAGTCCAACCTTCTGCTCATAATAGAGTAATATTTAATAAAGATGAATGGGTTGAAGAAAATATTAGTGGCCTATGCTAAACCCCAGAAAGACTTTCTTGGAGTACAAGAGTACTCTGCATAGAAAATATCTACTAAAGTAAAGTTCATGTAGTACAGGATTCAGAGTAACTTTCCTGTGGGAGAGATTATTGTCCTAGGTTCTACATTGAAATACATGAACCAAAATTTTCCACCTTGAATATTTGAAATATTTCTGTATAAATCTTACCATTGCTAAGCTTGTCACATGAGCATGATGTTACAAAGAACAAAGCCCAGCCCCAAAATTATCGAAAATACATGTCAGCCTTCTGCACACCTCTGCTGCATTGGTATCTCTTGTTGTGACTTCAGTTAGAGCCAGGTGAACGAGGTAATGCCATCCCAAGCAAAATTCGAGGATTTGCACCCACGACCAGAGGCTACAAGCCAGGTTTAGAGCCAGGTAAGGGAAGAGGGCAAGGAGCAGATTCTGCAAGGTGAGGTTACACCTTTCATCATGCCAGTGGGATCAACACTGAGACCACCACTGACCCACAGGCACTAAATTACAACAATCAAGACTTGCCATTGGCTCCATGGGTGGTGGTATCTTTCCATCCTTATTCTTTTTTTTTCTTTCTTTTCTTTATATGTTTTCTTAAGTGTTATTTTTATGCTTTTATATTCCTATATTTCTATGGATAATAGCCAAAATGGCCACATGCCATAACCCAACTTTATTAAAAATATATTTCAATATCGGATGGTCACCATAGGTTCGGTGAGATTGATCCTATATTTAACATGTAGATTAAATGGCCTGGTGTATATTGTGGCAGTAAAAAACAAATAAAAAGAGAAAAGAAAAAGAACTCTGGGCAATAGTGTAAGTAAAAGACATAATATAATATATTCATATTCTTACAAACATCCTCAGAGGCAACTTGCATCAGTAATGGCAAAGCAACAGGTACAGAGTGCTGAAGTGGCACAGACAGGGTATTCAAATACAGACTCTATGCTTATATTTAATAACCACAGCAGGTGAACAATTGGATTTGAAAGGGAAATTAAATAGGCTGACCTAAGAGCAGAGGCATTTATTGTCTAGCTCTGTACTTTCTATTCCATGATTACTGCAAAGCCCTTTTGTAAACCAATATGAAGGGACACATTACTGTGATTGTGCATCAGCTAAGCACAGTAGCCACAGTAGGAAATACAAAAACATTTTTAAAAGTCAAATTCAATCAGGTTTTACCTCCAAGCTTTTATATTCCCTTTTAATCTCTTTTCCTGCATGATGCCTGCTTTAAGCCTAACTTTGTTTGCATTAATGCTATTTCTAAATGCCTGATAACACAATAAGGTAGAAAAATTAGCAAAGACTGAGAGGGAGATGGAACTCTCATCCTAGCCCCCTTTAAATTAAACCAGAAATAACCATTTATCTGGAACCATACACATCCAGCTACTCTCAAATTACAAGATTAATTCAAAATGAAATGAGGACCAAAAACCTTTGTGAGGTACTACAGTTTTGTGGATGAAAAATTGCCTTATGAGTTGAGATCATCAGCATAACCCTGAATATGAGAAGTAGCCAAAGAAAATATTTATGAACTTTCCCCAGAAACTGAGAAAATAAAGATACTTAAACTGGGAAAACATGTCAAAGTTCTTGTGGAAATACTAGTGACTAGTTTTGCCTTCTCTCCTGAATAAATGATTTGTAGCATTTAGCCACTGAACATTACACATTTTACTGCCCCTAATGCAACTGGCAGAAACTTCCATGAGAAGCTCCCCAGCCATAAGCCCACATTTCAAAACAGAATGCAAATCATTGAAACCACAAACAAAATAAAACAGATTATCTAAGTGAGGAACAGAGGATATGAAAGCAGAACAATGGGTGTCACAGGTAATTATAAAGATGCATCTGGTCCCTAGTTACTTTTGACAAAGCTGGTTTTGTGATTTATGGCAGGTGCTTGTTTATAAACCTATTTCAGCACAGACACACTGAAGCACATTCATCATTCTGCCTGGTCTTCATTATTGGATAAATGTCATTTAAACAGAACCTGAATCCAGACTTCTGCTACCTTGACATAAAAATCAGGATCTCCTATTTGCCTGCATTTATTTATATATTTCCATTGACCTACAGAGGTGGGGTGTGTTTGACAAAGGTTCTACATTTTCCCCACAAGGAAAGCCAATGAAAGTGAGCTGAACTCCAGGAAACATTGCTGGCAAGCAGTACTCCTTTTAATATTGATATTTATTTCTGTGCCCTGCAGTTGTGTTTTGCGGAAATGCAGGATATCCAACATGGAAATTTGAGCAACTACAACTCTGACAAAAATCAGAATGCTTTTGGGGTTTTGGGGGACAGAGGTGGACAGAGGGAGGATGGGGGTTTATGAGCTATTTTAATACCTTTTTTTAATGCTCTTTTCAAAGTGTGAAATTTGGCATAGTCCAAAGTTTTTCTTATCGTGTACCAGGGATATCTGGACCTGAGGAATTGCTCCGTTACTGTGACAGTGTTGCGCAGTCATCTCATGTGAACAGCACAAGTTTAGTTTCTTGATTTTTATCTCATGGAATATTTCTTGCTGGAAACAAAATTAAACAAAGAAGTCCAGTAAAAACCAATGAGAACAGTACCCTCTGTAGATTGCTAGAATAAATACCTAGAGCCCACCTTGCAAGGCAAAGTAAAGTCATACAACAATATGAGCAGGTTTTGTAAATTTAAATTGTCAATAAACAGCTAGACGTAGAAAAAGGAAGTTGAGCAACTTAGAAATTGTGCAAAACACAAAGCATATATTGAGGTTTTTAGAAAAAGTTATGGTAGTAGAGAACATGAATGTTTTTATAGGTATGGGTTGAATGCAGAAACTTAGAGGCGGCATATTTTCATGGAAGGAGGAATGAAGATATAAGGGAATAAAACCCGAATATCTAAAACTCAACTGCATTATATTATCCCTTTGCTCAGTGCATTAAGCTATAAGTCCAAGTAGTTTCCCAACTGTTAATCATTACAGGACTTAAATAACTTATTATGGAAAAAAGACACTAAGGAAAATATTTCTAAAAGAACAAACAAAAAAGCCTTTTAATCACAGTTAAAACTTCAGAAATTTCTCATTGTGAAAGGCAGGCCAATATCACAGTATTATTCAAATCAGAGTACTGACTTCAATAAGCAGAAGAGAGATATATCTTCTGAATGGAAACAAAACATACCTCAAATATTATCTGCTATGAAGAAAATCTTGGTCATCAAGTACACAAAAATCAAAACTTTGAGGGAATTTTTAGAAATAGTTATACATTTATAGATCATCCTAGGCATGGGATGAATGACATGAAGTGTTGCCTGGCTTGAGAGCTATCTTGCTGAGCACTGACAGATTGACAACATGGCTACTGAAAACCTATAGGAGTTATAAAGAAACTCACAGGAAGTATAAAGTAAAAATGAAAGACTGTATTTCATTTTTACTTTCAAAGTAACTCCATGTATTGGACTAACACAGAAAAAAATAACTCACATTATAAGGCTTAACAAAAAACCTTATTGGCAACAATGAGGCCAGATATTGCAAGATGAATTTTTGATCTATGTAATTTCTTCACTTCCTATTAAAGACTGTCCATACAATTTCAACTGTTACCTCCTTCCTGTAATTTGGTTGCTGAATGCAACTCAGCTGGAATAGTGCTTACCTGTAAATAAAGATATGCAATAACTTCTTGTTTCAGCAACACAGCAGAGTTACTCACAATATTTATTTATCATGAAATCGCACATCCAGCACATGAATACACATTTTGTGACACTGATCTAATGACGACCTAAGCATTTCTCAATAATTTCAATCTATTTACCATAACATTGTTTGCTAGCAGATATGAACAATTAATCCTTTGCCTGTGAGTTGTTATTCAATTTACTGTAGATGTCCCAATGTCTGAAATTTGTACTAAACCCATATGCTTTTGAAGGAACACAGAGCCTCCTTTAGCACAGCACCGCTGGAAATAGAGTCACTGAAAGAGCATTGAGAATTCTTGTTGGCTCTTATCCTGCCCAAGCACAGGATTAAATGTATTTATATTGTCCCAGAAAGACATCTATTTTTCCTGCCTGTAAAGACCTCTAGTGTTGGTGTAAAGTGGCCCCAAGCCAAAATTAGAGTCTTCAGGTCAGGCTATATTGCTTTTCATTAAAGAGAGCCTGTCATCTGGAAAATTATTTCCAATTTCTACTCTAAGGGGTTTTTGTTGTTACTATTATTGCCTGGAACAATGCAACCCTTGAGACTGAGAAAACTTAAAAGAAGAGGCTTGAAACAAATCTCTCCTAAGTCCTTTGTGTCTTTACAAGGTAGGTTTCTCCCTTCAGGTTTGCCTTTAATCCAAGAACCCAGTCTTTTCCTGTAGTGTGCAGTCTGAAATTAAACTTAGCAGCATACAGCCACTCTATCCTCTTTTTCCTAGTCAGAGGCAGATGTATTTTTCATTTTCCTGATCCCTTGCCAATCTTCCACATGTCCTCAAAAATGACAACTGCAGACCTCAAGTATCCACAGAAAAAATTCATCAGGCTCACCAGATTTAAGAGCAGTTAAGGATTCTGTTTTCTGTTCTTTCCTTCATCAAGACTGAAAGGCAAGACTGAAAGGCTTTTTAGTTGTTGGTTTTCTCCTCCTCTACTTTCCTTTGCTCAGTTTACTTTTTTGGTAAAGGTTGATGCAAAAAAAAAAAAAAAAAAAAAAAAAAAAAAAAAAAAAAAAAAAAAAAAAAGTGTTCAGTGCGCTAAACTCTTACTTAGCATCATCTGTCAACAGCCTTCATTCACTCAGCAGCAAGTGCAAAGATTGTGACTTTGAGTTGGCCACTACACGAGCTGTGCAAGGGAGAGGAGGGTTTCCTCATTTTCTTACACTGCTGAACCTCCTTGCAAGTGCCAGATACTCCAGCCAAATTTTACTGACAAGTTGTACATACCAAGCTCCCTTTGGCATTACTGGCAGCACTGAATTTCACATCGCTAACTAAAAATCCTGTGCCCTCTGCAACATTTCTAAATAAAGAATGGTAGCAAGATGACCTATTTTCCAACATATAGAAAGTCCCAGAACCACACAGTCACAATTCTTACCACAAAATCCAGGTACACAAGCAATTTTGTTCTATGTTAAGCTTTTATAAATCCCGTTTCCCACATTTTTTAGAGAGACAGTTAAGTGATGGAGAAAGGACCACATGAGTAAGACCTGTAGACCTGTGATAATCACTTTATTTGCATTCCCTCTTTCTTTTTTTTTAGGACTTTTTTTTCCTGCTTATTTCACTGGATTTTTAAAATTCTCTTTCTTTTCAGGTCTTGCTGTATTGGATATTTCTTTAGGGATTTCAGTTTCTAGGTTACAGAAGGAGCACTCCCCTTTCCTTAAGGTCTCATGTCTATTTTTAAACCTAACCTCTTTCCAAATCACATTTTTCACTTTCTGATGTGGAAAGAACCTTATTTCTTTCAGATTTACAATGAAAAACAACTCAAAAGAAAATTCCCTCATCTTTTAGTCATATTTCAGTCATCAGCAGTAGTTACCTGCCATTATTGCTACGGTGATAGACATGAAAGGACCTAAATAGATTGTCCTGCTGTTACCTATTTAAATTCCTATATAAGGCACTCCAGCATGAATACAGCATGAATGTACTACAGCAAAAAGAATGTGAAAAATATATTATACTGCGAATGGTTTGTATATAGGAATTCTGGTAAGGATGAGCTGGCATATTTTCTATGCTCAGAAGATGGGAGAAGGGAGTGAGTGACACACTGTGGGGACTGGGACCTTATTGAGAAGGAGCAGTTACCAGGTGTTTAAGCCTGGAAGGGAATGTCCTGGCATTTTTTTATTTTAGCAGTGCAGGGTGCCTCAGCATGCCCACATCCCAAAGAAACTGCCTAGGTCAAAGGACACCACGTGTACAGGGCAGGGCGAGGATTATTAAACCAGATGATCTTAAAATTTTCTGATAAATGCAAGAATGGTGAGTTGGAGAGATATCTATTTTTAAATATTCAGGAATCTTTTCAGAAATATTCCCATTGATATAACCATCCAGAAGCAGAGAGCTAAAGGCAGATGTTACAAAGGGGAACAAAGAAACCCCTTAACAATCCAACAGTTCACTTAATCTGCTTGAGAACCTGATCCTAACCAAGAACCAAAAGTTACAACATTAACTTTCCCCATCCAGCATGTTGGGGATGAGAGAAAAAGGTGCAGTCACTGAACCAGACAGATAAAATTAAATGAAATAAAAAAAAAAAAAAAAAAAAAAAAAAAAAGGAAGTGAAGGCAGAAAAACATGACCTGCTGCAGTACATGGGCTAAAGTTATTGCCAGGTCAGTGATGAGTCTTTGTACCAACCTCTCCCTGGGGCTGGGGGCTCAGAAATACATAATTCACACAACTGTTTTTTAAGTAAGACTAAGCCTAGAAGAGCAGTTCAAATCCCCCTTTTCTTCTTTCTTGATGACTCAAGACATTCTATATGGCCCTGATTTTAGTTACTGGGTTTATAAGGTAATATTATTTTCAGTTCAAAAAGTTTAGTTTAGTTCATGTTTAAGCTATGACAAATACAGATTCCTTGGCCCTTTGCCACCTTTACTTTGAGGTGCAAGCAGTCCTTTGTGCCTGTCAGGTTGCTGATTTTAATGTTCTGCTTTCTGGCACTGTCCCAAGAGAATAGTTGCTGAGGTAACAGACAGAGGTACCAATTGCTTGGTGTAATATAAGTCATCCTTTGCCCTGGACTTTCTAATTTTGGATTGAAAGAACTGAGTAACTAGCTAAATCTATAATTTATCTGCCTTATAGATGCAAGTCAATCGTTTCAAGTTTGCCAATAGAGGATGAATGCTTTTATGCAGGAATAACAGGAAATAACAATTATGTTTGTGAAATATACATTTGTAAAACTGCAAACTTAAGTGTACAGATCAGAGTAAATGTGCTCAATATATGACATCAGAATACACTATCCTTGCTTGACACACACCGCTTTCATAGACGGTACTGGAACCTCTCACAGTTCTGCAGCAGAGCAATCATCTCCATTTTAAGACTCAAACTACCTCTAAACCTTCAAGGAGAATGGATGCAGTAACTCTAAATCTCAGATATTAGTTTGTACAGGCAACTGGTTTCAAGTGTAACTTTCAAAAGCGAATGAAAGTTACATTAATGGATGGATTGGATCAAAAAATAAAAACATTATTAATTTCAGATCTGTATAAATACAAATATTTGTTTACCAAGGTTTACAGGAACTATTTGCAAAATGTCCCTAGATACTGCAGAAGGTTGTTTCTCTTCTCTCCTCCCCACCCAAACCATCCCCCCCAAATGGGGAACCTGGGGAAATGAAAATTTGAATCTTCAACTGCTTTGTTCATACTCTGAGGTTTTTATGAAGAATAATTTGCAAAAAGATAAGATAAAAAAAAAGATAAAAACCTGTTTAAAAAGTATAGAGAATTAAGAAAATTCTAACTGCAGGAATTCTATAGAAATTCTGTAAGGAAAATATATTGTAGTTAGAATACTTCCAGTCATTCATGTTTTTATTTAATGATCCAAAGATGATGTGATGACCTGGTGCTGTCCAGCCTCAAGATACCCAAATTTTCCATCCCAATCATATCAGTAAGGCCCCAAACAGCTGGTACCCCATCCTAGTAAGCAGGATTTGCCCACACTGTGCATTTTGTGGGGCACAATTCCCACAGTCTCTGAAGGGACTCGTGCCACATCCTGCTCTGAGACTCCTCCGTGACCCGTGGCACAGGGAATGGCAAAGGGGAAAGCCCCAGGAAATCTGGCAAGATAAAAAACTTCTGTCCATCTCAGCACTGCCCTTCTGGTCTGGGCAGGGGCACATGTGTGAGTCAGGGAAGGAGTAGCTGAGCCACTGGAAATCTTTTCCCTAAACAAGCTGTCACCATCTCTTCTCTTCTTTGTAGAGATCGACAATGGAGGCATAGCTCAAAAATTAGTTTAAAGTGCTAATGGAACTGAAAGTGGACAATAACCTCTTTTGGACACACCAATTCCTGAAAATCCTCACAGGCAGGACCAACAACTCAGGATCAAACTGCCTTGGAGAAATAGACTTCTAATAAAAAATTTAATTTGTTTTGAAAATTAGGCTGAATGAACTTCGTGAACTTCAGAATACAGTCATAATCTGGATCACTTTAAGAAGCTATCCTGGATGCACAACCTTGGAATCTAACCTGTGGCTATAAGGGAGGGTAAGAGGAGGAGCCAGCTGATGGAAACCAGAATAAAAGGTACTGTAACTGTATCTCAACATGTACTACTGCAACGGTGGATAGTTAAATAGGCAGGTTACTGAGGAAAACCTTCTATATTTCTAAGCCATAGCTTGTAATCAGACCTTTGAAAGCTGCATGCATTAAGTAGTTCGCCTGCAAGCCTGAGAGAAATTAACTGACTGTGGAAACACAACCACAATCCTCACGTGCTTCCCTTACAGTAAATTCTCAGAAAATACAGCAAGCTCTCTTCATGTGAGCTTAGCCTTGAAGGCTTTAATAAATGTGACTCCATGGCATCTTAAATAGCCTATTAACAGGAGTAGAAGATCAGAGAAAGCCTTCCTGCCAAAGAGTCTGCGTGACAGGCAACAATGCCCTGCACATGTTTTGAATACTCAGCTGGAATTATCATAAACAGCTTCAGGAGAAAAGGCAGGCAAGCTGGTAGGGTGAAATGTGCTCATTGCAAGCAGCCACACAGCAAGCCTGCCTCAAGTAACCCATTTCACGGAAAACATCAGCCAGAGGACAAAGCACTTGGTGGAATTGGTAAGAAATGCACTTCTTGCCTGTATACATGCATATTACCTGGGCTGGTAATCAACATAATCTAAGATATAGCTCCAAACTAGCTGTCTACATTAATGATCTAAAAGCAATCATAATAAAATAAGATAATCTTAACTGTTCTTGGGCTGCCAGAGAGCTCTCTAATTGCTCTATTTAAATTGTTCCATTTCAATTAAATTGAGGAGGAAAAAAAAAAGTAATAGAATTAAGTGCTTCACTATTTACAATCCTTGAGCGAATACAATTTACGTAATCTGTGTAGGATCCCTATTAGCAGGGCTCACAGTAAGAAACCACAGTGATTAAATCGTTAAATCATATCTAGGAAGAGAGAACATTCCCATTGCTAGAGGAAGCCTTGATGAGATGTTAAAACAATTAGAACCATCAAGTACTTTTATGAATAGCAAGGATTGTGAAGGCAGAAAAGGTTTTCAAAACTGGGGGATTCACACTATTTTTACCCTAATACATTTCACTTTCTCTTTGGTTCATTATCACTGATACAATTTGCATCCATTTTCAGTCATTAAATAGTAGTTCAGCTCTTCAGTATTTCAAGCCCCGGTCATTAATGTGAATTCATAAAACTTATTCCCTCTGCCCCTCCTATCTTTTCCTCAAAGAGAGCACCCTTTTCAATAAATGACTCTCAAATTGCTGTTAGGATAGTAATTTCTAATTTCCATGGTTACGTTTCCCAAAAGAGCTGCTGCTGCTGCTAAGAAAAACACATTGGAGGATCTGAGAATTGGAATAGTATAACTGGCTCTTCATTTCCATTCAGAGGGAGGATGGAGGTGTTGGTTGCAATTCCTTAATTTTTTTTTTTTTTTTTTCTCTTTTTAGTAGCTTGGTAGATCATACCCAAGGCAAGTAAGTGCACCCATCAAAACATGGATCTTGCTGGACAGATGTTGAAGATAGTGACTCATCCTTTTGTTTCAAGAGTCTTGGAACTGTTAGAACAGATAGAAAAGTTTATCAGGAACACCAAATAGTCCGATGCCTCACCAAAAGCATCGCTGTGAGATCAGGTTGTGGGGTCACACACCACTAATAAGAGCAGCCATGGTCATCTCACAGACACGAGGTTATAAATCAACCACAGAGCTGTTACTTTCACAGGATGTATTTTATAGCACATCATCATAGGGGACAGGTGTTACACGTTTTAATACAACTTGTTTTTGAACTGAAATTAAGGATGCACAAATATTATAAAGTTACAAAGTAATTTTGTGTAGAGGTCTGGGTTTGCATTAAAACATCCTTGCTTTCTTTAAAATCTTAGATCAATCCTTCAAAAGTCTCTCTAATTTACCTTTGAGCTTTGCTTTTGCATTTTAAGCTGGGCAGCTGAAGCTGTTGGTCAGCCAGAGGATAAAATAAGATATTGCTTATGCTACCCTTGTAAAAGATGACACTTCAGGTTTGCCACAGAAATTATGCAGCTTAAATATGATGTGTCACGTTAAAAACTGTTACACTATTTCAGATGTGCCTGTTGACACAATAGACAAAAAGCTTCTTTGAAGCATCCATTGGTTTATTTGGAAATCCTTCCTCGTTCATGGATCATTGACCAGAAAGACAGGTTTATCAGAGAAATACTGATTTTCCTCAGTGGCATAAATACACTGCTATAGTTTTAGAGGTTCTCTTCAGTCTTCTCGACAAATTCATGAGGCTTGAAGTTCTGGCCATTAATAAATAAAAATTTAAGAACAGTGGCACTTTGGAGCTTTTTTTCCTTAGCAGAGAAGAATGCTATTGCAATTATATAAAATAAACCTATTTTAAACCTAGTGCTTCACAGACATTATGGAAAAGATGCCTATAAGGAAATATTTTATTGATGATTTAATTTTCTTTCCAGCATAGCTGGAAATTTCACACCTCCATCTTCATTTAGGACTAGTTTATCTATTAGTATGAATAAAATGTAACCAGCATTTTCTTTTGCTTAGCAGATGATTAAGGACATTATGAAAACTTTTCAAATTGTGGCATTGCTTTTTTAAAAATGGTCAGAGAAGTAGCTGGGGATATTGCTATTTTTAAAAAACCCCCACTGTCTACACAATGTGATTGTGAACGTTGGAAAAGAGAGATCAAATAAACACTATAATAAACACTATATCTCCTCTTTTCTTTTGCTTCTATACTTTGTATAGTAGAAAGTAGATTTCTAAATCACAGCCATATTTTGCAATCAGGACTCCTGCTTCAGGTCCCCCCTGTCCTTGTTTTTTCTGTGCCAGTCACTGCTCTGGCCTGGTGCTTACACTGCTATCCCTGCCTCCAGTACATCCCTCATTAGTCACACGAGACTGACTTCATGCTGAGCTGCACCTTGGCCAGCTACACCTTTTAGAAGTTTAACTGTGGATAATTCTCTGAAGTGTCAGGACCTCATCACACATTTTTCTGTGTTTATTTGCTTTTCTGAGCAAGCCCAGAGGGTTCATTAAGACCAGCAAAAATAAAAAACAACTGTCTTGTAACACTGGCAAGTTTCAGCCAGCTTAAGAGCTGGAAAAAAAAAGTCTTGTCTCTTTTTCAACTCCAACAATAAACTTTTGTCATTATAGTCTGGTTCCTAAAAAAAAAAAAGAAAAAAAAAAAAAAAAGAAAAAGGTTGCACTCCAAATATTTCCTTTAGAGCAAGAAACTACCTAGAATGTTCAAACCATTTGTCTTTCAAGGGGATTTTGACAAACATATCTAGGTGGAAAAACACATTAATGGTAATAGAATAACTGCAAATATTGGGAGGAGTATTTTTGCCACAGTTTTTGTGAAATTTTTCTTAAATCTCTCTCTGTTGGAGAAACTGGCTGTATTAATGAGGGCTAGTGCCTCTTGTGCAAGGTTTCAGGATGAGCTGATTAAAACCTCAGTAGGTTCATGAATTAGGTAAATAAATGAGCATCTGAGCATTCCCACAGCTTCTTAAGTGGAATCAGTGCATGTGAAAATGTACCCCAGAATCCCTGCACTAACATACATATTACATAGGGTTTGAAGCACTCATTTTCAAACGTATTGATGATTTTGTTATCAGTTGACTATACCTATTAATACAGGAAAAGTTTCCAGCTTTTACTACCAACTCCTGCAATTTCAAACTATTGCCTCCTTGAAACAATTTTAGACAGAAACTTCAAAACAAAAGGTAAAATTGACTTAAGCATTTAATTATTTTGCCATAATCTCTTCGCCCTACACATTTGTGTCTTACAAAACATTAATGATTTTGTAAATATAGCTATTACTAACCTAATAAAAACGCTGTGCCAAATGGAAAACAAAGCCTGCATAAAAGTGTAGGTGAGTACTCAGGAGAGATGATACTCATCGATCTCCCAAAAATATGCTTGCCTGTATAAAACACAGCAGTTAACAGTGATAACAATGATTCATAAGAGACTGTGTGGCCATGAAAATAATGCTTGCAAATGATGCTTTTAGGCAACAGTAAGGTGATGGCATAATGGTTTCTGCTAGTTTACAGGACAGTAAAACAAATATTATCATATTCTCCATATTTGTCATAGGGACACCTTGAAAGTTAATCCAAATTAACAAGAGGTATCAATTTAATCTGCACTCATTAAACAGTATTAAATCTTGATGTTGGCATGCTAAGGATTAGAAATACAGCCACACTACTGCAGCTGAACAAGCTAAGCCAAGCAACAAGCTTCATATGTACTAGTGCTTTATAGAATGTGAGGTAAGATGAATTTAAACCACTTAGATGAATACATTTAATATCACATTTGCTGTGTGCTAACAGCATATGCAGACAAAAAGAGTGTGGAAAGACTACTGATAATTTATTTATCCAAGTCAAAAATGGGACCATCAGAAGAAGACTAAGGTGGTGAGTAAACATAAAACCAAAGAAGTGTTCACGTTTAGCAGCATGGGTTTTTTTACTCCACACATAGACCTGTATTTTTTCTTGATTGGAAGTAAAGCTCAGTGGAACAGTATTTTCTGACAGCCAAAATAATTTTTTCCTTTCCAATTTCCGTATGGAGTTGGCTTTGCAGGTACCTGTGTATGCACATACTACTAAATACATATAAAGACCCATCCTTGTAACTGAATATTTCTAACTCTAGATTTCAGTGGACTTTTTTTTTTTTTAAAGCAATTGACAGAATACCTGTTTAAGATGGAATGACATATATTCTATTGGAACTCTTCAGTGTGTTGTGAAAAGAACATCCTTACCTGTGTAAACATATATCAGTGACCCTTTCTCATCACCAGGTCTCTTCATGTATATCAAAAAAGTAAATTCATCCTCATGTCAAGTTCTCCACTGGTAGTTACACAGTAATAAAGCCTAAGCTTTACTAGATTTCTTAAAGTGTCACAATTTCTCTAATTAAATTATTTTATAATGCCTACAGTGCAATTTTATTAGCTTTTTCAGATTAAGTCAGCTTCAAAAGACAACCCCTTTTTCATACGTTTTCTTAAATTTTGAATTACAATCAAATTATGAGATTAATTGATTTGTGATTTTTGATATTAAGGTACAAAAACAGTTAAGCAAAACAATCCTAAGTAAAGTAATATTCATCTCTCTCACACAGAATGCATGTCTGATCAAGAAATTAATATTCTGTGCTTAAAAATAAAACAAAAAGCAATGACTTGAGAAGAAAGAGCAAGCACTAGCAGAATCCTTGTTAAAGATCTATAGAACCAACTTTTAAATGCTTTAAGTTTTCTGAACAGCCAGTAATTTTGTTCCATACATAAATAAAGATGGGGTTTGTATATTCCACACTTGAGGGAATCTACTTTTCTAACTCAGTTTTATCAAATAATGAGGTTAATTACAATAGATTAAATCGAAGCCTGAAAATGCTTAGCAATTTGTCTGAACATTGAGATCACTCGTTCAAAAGGCTAAAAATTAAAACTGTAGAAAGTCAGAGCAGAAAGTAATCCTCAAAATGCAGTAACTTAGCAGAAAATACTAAAAGAAATGAAATTTACAGTTTGAATCATGCTTGGCCTGCAGATAAGAAACCTGAATTCCACTGGAAATAAGCAGTAGACTAGATATGGTCTGAGAAGAAATTAAAGTGAAATATCACCAAAGTGAAAGGAGTCCACAAGGACAGACACAATATAGCACAGAAGAGAGGTCGCACCATGCTATAAAGGCAGAAATGAAAGATCAACTGCTAAAACAGCACAGGCAGCCAAACACATACTGCTCCTTTGTCCAGGGCAGAACCCTGGACAGGAGTGCTGTTCTGTGAAATTTTAGCAGTAATGGGTTTAACTAGGGAAGAAAAGTAGTAAAGAAGGCAAATGTTTTCACCTGGCAGCCTGAGCTAAGGGTGGCTGTGAGCTGGGAGGAGGAGGCCATTGCCAAGTGCAACAAAGTGCCAAGTGCACAGCAAAGGGCTGAGCAAAACCAAAGCCAACATTCTTCTCCATCACCACTGCTTCCCTGAACACACAGAAAATGAAGGACCCTGAGTCTCTGCCCATCACCTCTCACTATACTGGACCAACACTGCAGTAATTGTAGGCCTAAACCCTGCAGTCCCATAAAAGCAGTAAGCCTCTAGAAACAGCAGCCTCTCCACAGTCACAAAGTAGCCTACCAATAATCCTCCAAGTATAAATTTTTACAGATTGAGAATTAATAACCAGTCAAATAAATATTTTTAAATTATTCAGAAAAATGAACCCTGTCATTCCACCAAACAAATGGATTTCCTATAGTAAGTATAACCAAATGGATCTTCACAGCTGGCATAAATCATTACATTTCTATTAAATTTAATGGAGAAACGTCAACTTCCATTACTGGGATCAAATATAGTTAATATACTTGTCATGCATGATATGTCTCCTATATACTCTCCAGGTAAAAATATTCATGCCAGATTCCATGTAAAAACATTACAAAATCCAAGTCTGCAATTACAAAATCAAAAAGTAACATTGCGAGAAAGGCACAGAAGAAAATATGAATCACTTTAAAAACTGAAAAACTTTTACAATGTAACAAGTAATTAATAGGTGTCAAATTTGCGATGTAACAAGCGGCAAAAGAGTAGAAAACATACGGCAAGTTCTTTGATAGATGAGAACAAAGAAAAGAGTTACGTCTGAGCCTCTTTTTCCTCTGCTCTCATCTTCTCTCATCCAAGGGAAGGCTTGACTCACTCGTCTTTAATTACCACGACACCAGATGAAAAAAATCCTCAAGACAAGAGTAGAGCAAAAGGCAAAGGCAGCAGAGCTGTCAGAGGCAGCAGTGACCCCAGAAGCGAGGAGAGGCTCTGTACTCACCCTGGGGAGTTCAGCCCCGCCGCAGGATGCTGGGGCGCAGCGCTGCACCCCTCCCAGGCTGCAGGGAAACACCCTGGGGGGAAACACAGCAAACCCTCAGAACCAGGTCGTGCCAAATTAAACTTCTTGCATCAAAATAAACCGGTGCTGTGAATGCTTTTGCTGTTAACTGATCAGAGCAGAGCAAAATTTTTCTGCGCATGAGGTGGAAAAAATACCTTAATTTTATTTCTCACTCCCTCTTCTGCAGTTTTCATTTTGCTTTTAACTTGGACAAGACCTTAAGACTGTATTTTAAGGAGGTCTGGGAAGCTGCTGCAGTGGTGAACTCCTGCCAGGGCTCAGCGAGGGAGGGATGGAGAGGAGCCATAGTGTGGCACAGGACAGGTCTGGCCCAGCATGCCTGGCATGGCAGCGGGGCTCTGGAGCAGCTCCGAGTGCAATCCACAGGCACCTCCATGCAGAAGGGGAGCCTGGGCTCTGTGCTGGCAGCTGGGAGGGGGATCAGACCCCGTGTGGGGCACTGGGAACAGGGCCTGAGGGGACAGCAAGGGCAGCAGCAGAGCCGTGGCCAACCCAGAGCTGGCTTGGCCACCTGGGGTGCTGCAGGGCTGTGATGCACAGCAACACCTACTCCTGTGCAACCCACATGTAGCTGAGAGTCACGGACAAACTGACCTAAAGCAGCACAGCCACGGTCCCAGCCTGGCAATCCCAGGCTGCCAGAGTCCCCAAAGCCCAGGATCCCAGCCCTGCAAAATCCCAGAGCCACCAGAGTCTGCAGACACTTGGATCCCAGCCCTGCAGTCCCACAGATACCAGGATCCCCAAAACCCAGGGTCCCAGCCCTGCAGTCCCACAGATACCAGGATCCTCAAAGCCCAGGGTCCCAGCCTTGCAATCCCAGGGCTGCCAGGATCCCCAAAGCCCAGCAAACCCCAGTCACAAACCCCCAGCTAAACCCCACAGAGGGGATGGATTGTGACAAGAAAGTTTCTGAAAACATTTTTGTAAACCAAGTATTTGTAAAGCTGTAAGCATAAAGAAAGAATGCAGGAAGAAAAACCCCACAGTTTTCTAGAAGCCAGCTTCCATTTTATAGGAGGAACAGATGTTTTATTGTAATTAAAGCTCATCTTTTTTGTACAAGGTGACTCTTGGAGCACATATATGCTCCAAGTAAACAAGTTTACTGTATTGCTTTCATACGATGTAGATGATCTACTGTTCTCCTGTAAATCTAGCTTATACTCAAAGAATTACTTTATAAAAAAAATTTCTACTTCAGCTCATATGGCTTTTCATTCTTTTGCTTACACTCCCTGCTAAGACCTAAATAATTACTTTTACTTAGTCTGTCTTCAATATTTATGGAAACTTCCTCCCTATAATATAAAAATGAAGCATAGACATCTGAGATTAGTAACCAAATGAACCCAATGTTGAGTTGATTAAAACCTTCTAAGCAGCAGTGTACCACATTGTCACACTCATATAAGCAATTTTACATAGCTTGAACTATCCAATTACTTTTCCAAATATATTAGCAAAGCATTGTAAACAGTGCAATGTGCTAGTTTATACAGCACACAGTAAAATATGGATACAGTTAAGTAAATCACTGTGTCGGGTCTAGCTCTTTTCTAGCAATTATTGTGTCAAAGTCAGCTTGAGGTCAGGTCCATATGGCAACTGTAGGATGTTTGCAAGAGGGTTCCCACTTGCATGGGTCATGGTTGTGAATGCAGAGGCAGTGAATATCATCTTCTAGGGTAGCTCCTCTGTCCCACCAGAGAATTTACCAAGGCCATGGACTACTGGCAAACCAGCAGGACTTGCTAGGCAAGTGATAAACAATCCCATCGGTAGGCTGAGTGTAGCTATCTGACCTGAACAGCAAGAAAAGCATGATAAAATATGTGTGCAGTCTGGGAGGAAAAAGAGGCTGAGAAGCTACTCCTCACCAGAACTACCACAGAACCCTACAAACCTACACATTTCTGCAGCTGTATTTCTCCCCAGCTGAGGACAGCCCTGATTACAGGCAATTTTCTGTAGACAATGTCAATCTGTTGATTAAAACCTACATGTCAGAGAAAGTGAAAACTTGACTGTGAATGTGTGAATGATTCATTATCTGGATGAAAGGAGAGCTTCGCTTGACTGGCTACAAGCACCACCAACTTGTTTCCTCCCAGTTTTATGACTATCTGCCATTTTATTTTAGCAAGAAGAGCATAACAAAAAGGACTGGTGTTCTTTCTTTCTTTCTCCCCTTTCATTTTCAGCTGGAAGATGCTGTACGTGCCTGACAGTTTTCAAATGAAGCATTTGTCACGTTTAAGTCAGAATAACATTAAAGTCAGAATCCAACTTGCTTTTGTGATAACAGGAAAGCCTCCACCTATGTTTTTCTGCTGGAATATGAATGCTACTCACTTTTTGTGATGGTTTATCTGGAAGAAAAAATGCAACAGACCATTGCTCTCTAAAAGTCTGCATCTTCTAACTTCCCTGCTGTTTCCGTATTAGTTGTCAGTCTGAATTTTATACATCTGAAATGATTTGAATGCTAAAAGACCAAAAAATAAATTTCAGATCATAAGTACTTAAGTCAATCCTCTCTTGCGTCCCTCAGCCCTCTTTATTTTTCTTATATCATGGACATTGGCTTGATGTAACAGACTTCAGACTGTAAGGATTTGGCCTTGGCTTCAGTGAATGCTGAGAATGCTCAGCCCTGCAGTGCTTCTGCAACTGCAAGGATTTCAAGTGCTTTTACTAATGAATTCTTAATTGAGTTTGGTGGAAATGTGCATTAAAAATAATACTAAGTTCTGGGATTAACATTTCAGAAATAAATAAATGAAATATTTGAGTTCAGAGCAGAGTAACAAAGGTGACCAACGTTTTTACTTATAATGAAATATTAAAAGAACTAGTGAACACAGAGCTGCACTGAGCAATAATTCAGGGGTTATAATGGTAGTGTAACTTTTCAATAGCAGTCCTCAGAGAGTATAAGATAGAAAGGAGGTCAACGAAGTATTTAAATCAGCTGAATCTAGTAGTAATGAGAAAAATCCAAGTGAAAGAAATTCTGAGAGAATGCTGTGGGGGGAAAAAACCCAAAAAATGGAGTGGCCTCACTCAGGCAATAACCTTGTGGAAGGAAGAGAAGAGCCATAGAAACCCTACAGCAACAAAGCTTTTAAAAGAAGATCTGAAAAGAAGGTATAATAAAAAATTACCTCTAAGTGACATTATCACTATATCAAGTTACATCTATACCTGTTTCGTGGTTGAATACTTAGCTCTATTTTTATTTTAATACCATTAATCAATAATGTATCGTAATGCTTTACATTGTGGTGATATTTTGAAAACATACTTTTTACAAGCATCTCAGGGAATAATAACCTCCAAAACGTTTGCAATTTACAATCTAACACAGGCACAATTTAAAAATAAGCTCCCTATTAGAAAGCACTGTATAGATTTTAAAAGGTAATTTTTCAGATTTAAACCCCAGTCTAGTCTTCTTTAGCTCTCAAAATATCTAACTCCTCAAGTCCAAAGGAAAGTGAGGAAAAGTTGTGCAAAAATAAGAGTAAGTTGCAGTATTTTTAAGGGAACAGAAATTTTAACCACTTCTGTGTTGGCCATTTTGTTATAAGCCATTGTACAAGCAGATCTTATTTATAGTTATTCTGATCAACATCATCTAGATAATTGCTTCTACTTCACTGAGATGTTCTGGAAGCTATGGAACAATCTCAAAATCTTATGCATTCTAATTCTGCATTGATATGAGTATTATAAGGAATGCTGTAGGCTGACAGGACAGCAACTGTCCTATGTCAGGATGTTTTGGCAAAAATTTTACAGTCAAGATGAGTCAGAGAGAGACAGGACCCAGCTGAAAGTGTTTTACAGGTTATTGTGAGTCCTCATTAATGCCGAACTGGAATGGAACCCTTATGGAAACTTGTAAGAACAATTTTAAAATAATTGAATTCAACATTATGGGGCACTTAAAATGTTCTCTAGAAACTGGTGAGCAAGACTACAAAGCAGAGAAAAGATGAAACCAGCAGCTTTTTGCTGCCTCAAGAAGCCATCACCTCTGAACTGGCTAGATCCACTTGAGAATGCTTTTAGCTTGATGACTCTGAATTGCCAATAATTGCACTAATGCCACCATTTACCATAAGAAATTCAGTTTCAAATGGATGACTCAACACTCAACACAAAGCACCTTTCAAACTGCATTTCACATATGTGTGTTCGAATAAAGAAACAGGACAATTCTATTAGTGCTACTGAACCTTAAACATCAAAAGTTACCAGCTATTGCAGACACGTGCTTTTTTGATTTTACTCTTCTGTAAGACTAATGAAATTAAAAAAGATTTGAGCTATCAACTTCGAACTTTATTCAAAAATCAACTTTTTCCAGATTTTGATTCTCTTTCCTTAATTACAGATAAAATAGACATTATCCGTTAATAACTCCCAGTTATAGTGGAAGGTCTTACATAGGTCTCAAACAGGCAGATTAATAATTCTAATTAAGATCCTTTCTTCTTCTTAGGGAGATAAATAATATTTTGTGTCTGATGAGGATATGGACCTATGAAGATGCCAAAGCAAGCACTCTCTTACAAAAGGGAATGAGTTCTATAGAACCAAAGTTTTATATTTCCCCAGAGGTGACTGTAGGAGATGTGCCAGTGAGGGAAAACTTTCAGCCTTTATTTCTCTAAATTTTGATTTTGGAAAAAAAAGTCTTGTGTTATCAAGAAGTACTACACTTCCTATGTGATTGGATGTCAAGCCACATCACAAACAAAACATTCTGAAATAATATCCCTGCATAGTTTGCGTGTGTTGTGATTAGAGATGGTCAAGAGACAAGGAGAATACCCAGAAATCAGGAGGCTCATGCTGCAATGCACCCTGGACAGCAATCCCTTACTGTTATTTTTGCTCATTGAGGGGGTATCAGAGAGCAGCACGTGCTGTGTAATTTAGTGTGTGTCTGTTTAATGATGGCCCCTGTGGTCAGCAGCTTCACTGCTGGATCACAGTAAGGGATGGTGCCCAATAATCATCTCTTATCTGCCACCCAAATGGCAGCTGCAGCCATTTCCTCACTGGAAACTGCAATCTCTTCTTTATTTGGCACTAAAATTATTAGCTCTTTTAAAGAGTTGTAACATGGATTAATCAATACAAAAGCTGTTTATATAGTCCTGATAATGATCCATTATCCCCTAATCTGATTCTTGAACTTCCTCAGGTTATGAAGGCATTTTTTTTCCCCTTTTTAAATGAATATCATATCTTTAGTAATGGCACATGGAAAACTTAAGTAGGCACTCTCCCCAAGCTATGTTGCCCAAATCATTTTGTCTTGCAAGACAAGATTCATTTATGGCAAATAATTATATTCAGGAAAGGGAAGTAATAATGCAATAATGTATCTACCTAATACAAACAAGTTTAAAGTGAAGCCTGACCTAAGTGTTTGCTGAAATGCTGGAATTAAAAAAAAGAAAGTTCTGTTTGGGTGTGATAAATCCTATCATCTGCTAGCATGCCTGAAATAGCATGGGGAGTGTCAGAATCTATTCCTAGACACGACTGTAGTGTGTGGATTGCGATCAGTACTACAGATGTGCTCTGTGATAACTTGGGTGTGATGGTTTGTCACTTTCAGTATGAAAGCCAGCTCTGGGCAAATTTAGCTTTTGAGTTCAGCTTAATGCTTGCCTGAACTTGGCAATTCTGTGATTAATAGTGTCATACCAAGTAATAAAATAAAAACAAACCAAAGAACCTCACCCAAGCCCTCAACACAGCATGGGAAGAAGAAAAATGTGATTAATGAAGTAACTATGTGACAGAAATCACACAGCAGTGACCTGAGCAGTAAGTTCATGGAGAGGTACACTAAATATCTGTAGTTTGCATATCTAGGGCTGGTTGTAAAAAAAAAAAAAAAAAAACAAAAAAAAAAAAAAAAACAAACAAACAAACAAAAAAAAAACTTTTAAAAAATTATGCAAATTAATGTTGTCTTTTCTTTCAGATCCTTCTCATTGCAGAATCAGCATTGTGTGGGGTAACTATTGAAAGTTTTACAGGTCTGCTTTTGAGCAGAAAAGAAATGGACTTACGTGAACAAGACTCTCACACTGACTAAACATTAATCCAGAGAAGAGGGAAAACAGTATGTGAATAACCAATTCTTTCAGGAAACTCAGATCAAACTGACTGTTTAAATCATAAAGAACAGTTTATTCTTTCAGAATTAATTCAAGTAGGAAATGAAAGTACCAAAGCAAATTTTCCTTGTGCTCAAATTGTCATATTTCAAGGTTTAGAGTCTCTACATAAAAGCATAAATATCTTTATCTCAGACTGAACATTGCATTGATAAACAGCCTTGGAAGTTGTGCATCCACATGTAACATATGACAGAGCCTTGATTTCCCTGGAAAATTGTTTTAAAACCATTTGGGTTTGTTTTCTATCTTTATCCCTAAAAATCTCCACAGTGTCATCTTTTCAAATAAAAGAGCTGTTGCAGAGGTTTCTACATGAAGATGTGTATAGGTGAGCCAGGTCTTACAGCAGAATTATCTGAGACAGGTAGGATAAACCTTACTCTGTTACAGAGAGATTGTCTGAATTACCATGCAACATTAGGAGTATTTTAATCAAAATTTCACAAAATCAGAAAATGGTTGAAATTAGAAGGGATCTCTAGAGATTCTCTCATCCAGTCTCCTCTCTGTAGCAGAGCCACCTAAAGCCATTTTCTCAGGACCATGTCTAGACAGTTTGGAGCATCTCTAAGGATGAAGACTCCCAGTTGCTGTGAACAACTCTCAGTGCTCGATCAAAATTTGAGTTGCGAGTTGGGTTTTTTCCTGCTAGGTCTTTCCTCAGTTGATTGACAGAGCTTATTTAGAACAAGTGCTCTTTCAAAGGCAGAAAATAAAAAAAGACCTGGCTACTATGGCTCTTACTTGTTGATACAGAAAGAGTTATATAAACTGCTGCAACATTAAATATGTAAATATATGTCTATAACACAGTCATCTTTCAGTGACATAATATATGCTGTTTATTATGATGTTAGTTTATACAGTCTTTCTTCTTTAATCTAACTTTGACATTCTAATAACTTTTCACCAGGACACTGTTGGGTGATTAGGACACTCAATGAATTCACAATGTATAGTTATTTTTAGTGATGATAATCAGCTGTGATTATTGACCAAGTCCAGCCTTGACTATGCCAATATTAAACATGGCAAGACACAATTAAGGGCAGAATAATATACTTTACAGCAAGCAAGGTAATAAGAGTTGAATTAGTATCTCAAATCAATTTCTACTAACAGGCACTTTAAGAAAATAATCAAAACTGCTTTACTCCAATTTGGGATTCCTTTCTGTTAATTTATAACAGACACTGCATTTTCATATGCCATGTTTACCGTCACCTTCAAAGAAATAATTTTCCTTTTTTATTTATTCCATCATCATTCCATAAAACTTCACTCACAAACTTCAAAAAACATTCTAAGTTAATTTGTCATGAATTAGCTAAAAGGACAGTTCACTTAAGTATGTCTTTTTGTAGGAAAAAGAAAACAAGAGCTGAAAATAGACCTTCTGAATTCAAGGCATTCTGGGATCCTATTGCTCCCAAGAGAGGCTATTTCCAAACATTTAACTTCTGTCTTTTTAATGAAAAAATGATTCAGGTATTTTATGTATAATATGCATACATATATATATCTATATGTATATGTATGTTTAGGTATATAAACATGTTGATATGAGCATAAGTGAAATATTCCCTCATTTCTTCTATGAACTATGCATACACAGCATTAAATGTGAAAAAGCACAGTTGGGATCTAAGTCTTTTCTTTTGCTCTCTTTTACCATACTCTGGCGGGGTCTTTGTTTAGACTGACATAAGATTTTATGGTGCATTTTGTTCATAAGAGGAATATAATTTTACTTTTCCTAATTTCCAACAGTATACACAAAGAGAACCTAAGGATAAAATACATGCCAGCAAATAAAGATTTTCTCAGCCAGCCACTACTTTCAGGGTTTTTTTTTTTTTAAATATCAGGAGCTCAGTTGTCCCTCTCTGATGCACCAGGGCAGCATGAACTGAAAATACAGACCGGGCACCCTGAGGCTGCTGTTGCACGAAGGAGGGGGAAACAGCAAGAGGGAACATGAGGAAGTGAGAGCAACACTCAACTCCACCCTGATGAATTCTGCTTAGTGCAAACCAACCAACCAACAAACCAGCAACGACAGCCCAGGTACCTGTACCAGACTCATCAATTCACTCCTAAGAGATGAATGAGCATTTGCATCTCTGCCTACCTTTTCAACATTAATGAATCATTAAATATTGTTTCTGGACCTCTCTGACCTTTCAATGATTAAGTAGCTGATCCCTATTGCACCATGGAGTATTTAATTACTTGGGAAGAGCATTCTTAGAAATGCTAAAAACAGCACCTTGCATGTCTTATATACAATGTATTTAGATTATATATGGATTCCTGATAAATGTGGGATGATACAACAGCTAAACTCCTACTTTAAATGTCTAAGGCAGTAATTCTTACCCAAGCTTCCAAATCAGCAGCATTTGTCAAATGGCCATGACAGGATGGCATGAATATAGTGTGGGAAGCACTAATTACAATAATTCTAAGCTGGTAATTTTGCTTTTAAGATCGTTTCAGAATCTTTTTTCTATGTAAATAGAAATAATTTCCCTCTCATTTTACAAAAATGAATTATCTGAAAATAAATAAAGTCCTTCCAAAGCATCTTTTTTATCACTATGGAGTTCATTGCTTTTCTTATCTACATTCATCTAAGGAAGACAAGATATTTTTACCTCAGGTAAGTGAAATGATATTTCACTTATCCTAAATTCTTGGTTTGTTTGGTGATTTATAGGGGAGATAAAATTGATAGAGGTAAAAATGAAGGTTTCTGGCCAATCCTTTCCCATATTAATACAAAAAACACACAATCAAACATTCCAAATTCAATATATAAACAATCCTCAGGCACCTAGCAAATATAGGTAGTATATTCTGGGTAAGGTCTACAGTGCTTTCACTATGAATTTAAAAATCACAGAACTATTTTATTAGGAAATGATCAGCAAAGACTTTGTGATACACCAAATGGAATCAGACAGGACAGAAGGGGAGGAGGAATGAAAGGTTAAAAGAACAACCTAATTGATAAAGTCTGGGAAAAAACACCCAGAAGCGAAATGCAATTTTAGAGAAACATAAATGGTGGAGATAATGTCAAAGCTGGTTATTGCTTTTTGCACAGCACAGGCGATAGGACAGAAGGCACACACAGAAAATGGAACTTGGAGCTGGTCAAATTCCAGGGAGAGGAGGCTTTTCCCCCTTGCACTTTAATCCATTTCTGGAAGGTGGAGGTCACTCTTTTGATTTATTTCTCTTTGTCTCAACAATTAGATGTTTTTTGGCAAAAGCAGGTTGTAAACACTGGCTGAAGTGCTTGAGAAATCACAATATTAACTTGCAGAACTACAATGGCCTTTAAACAGTCACATCTTATTGTGACTTGGACCTAGAATCACAGTTCATTTGGGAAACTACATCCTAAAAGACTCCAAATTACTACAGTTGGATTTAGGTCACAAGATACTGAGTTAAGCTGTTTTTGAAATAGCACTGTAAGAAGAAAAGTCCTTATCTATTCGTACCATGCCACATTACTTTGTACATTGTGTATATTAATGCAGAACCTGAAGTATGCCAAGTATTACTTGGATATACCACAAAACACAGTTGCAGTTTATAAAAGCTCTCGGCTTGAAGGAAGAAAAAAAGATTTTGTATTCCTTTAAATTCCTTAGCTACACTCCCTATTCAGCAGCATGTTGCCAACCAAAACCTGTGCTGTGTTGTGTTGGGAACTGGACACCATAGCAAACCCACTGTTTGGGAGAGGCAGCAATGCTCTCACTGAATCAGCTTCTGTCAAAAAGGAAGAAATTTTATTTTTCCAGAAACTCCTCTTGCCTTTTTTAATCTCAGAACATCCAATAGCCATAACTCATACCCTGGAGCAAGGGAAACCTAGTTTTCTTTCAGAAGTCCTGTTTACTGTTTTAGTACTTACCATTATGACAGTGGGGTTTCTTACTCTAGTTTGTAAGCTTCTAGTCCTAGACCTGGATAAACTGTTCTCTGGACTCTCTGTTTCTCTTTTCCCTTTCTGCCTTTCTGTGCAGGCCCCCTGTCAGGCTCTATAAGTGAAGTCCTGCCACAGATCACCAGCCAGAAGGTATTTCTTTGGCAGCAAGATCCACCACGAGACCCAAGAGACCTGGAGGATTTGGACTCCGCGTGTTGCTTTAGTGGAGAACTGCATTAAATCATCTCTGTAAAAACAGAGAAAGAAGGCAAATCATCCAAAGGAAAGGACACCCTACTGCTCTGGTGTATTTGTGACTCTTGGCTGTGTTCCTGTTGTACTAGGAATAATATTTAGCTGTTATTTGCAGCAACTTTGTGAGGAATTTGTAAAGATAAGCTTCATATTTTGAGCTTTCAATCTGTTAAGAGTGTTCCTAGAAGAAAAGTTGCCAGAGAAAAAGCCAAGGGAAGTCTTTTTTTTAGCACAGAGATTTTCTGAATTAAATCAGACAACAATCTAATTTATATTCAACCCTCTTTAGCAAGCATTTTATTTTGGGTAGAATTAAGCAACATTCTGTATGTTAAGCCTGGTAGTACTCAGAATTACCCCCAGAACTAGCACTGTAACTATATGTGTCAGGATACATTAGTAGGCATAAGTACATAAGTAGGCAATAGGACTTCCCACAACTTATTCACTCAACCAGCACTAAGAGTTCCTGATTTTTTTCAATTTTAGTTTTGGGCATTGTCCCAGACACAGACTATGCCTGAGATGGTATTTCTTGGTCTGGCCATCCCTGTGGCTGAAGGCAAAACAGAAACAGTCTTTCAGGCTACAGAATTTTCCTCAGGATAGAGAAGATTTACAGTTGGCAGAGACCTGTCTCTAGTCAAAAGCTCTGTCCTATGTTAATGAGTGACAAAACCCCCAAAACTCTGATTAATGCAAACCTGAATGAATTAACCCAAAGCAAAACTCTGCTAAAGTCCTTAACTGCCAAATTTACTTATCAATTTACAAAGACATTACTGTAAGGTCATAACAATCAGTTCTTACTGGGCCTCAGCTGATCAAATTTCATCTGAATTATTTACTTGGGATAAGCTGGACTTTAAGCTTTGAATGATAGAACTAAGCTGTGATAAGCACAGGAGAGCACTCCCTGTTCTGAGGACCTGAGCAGAAGTGACAGAGCTGCCACCTCCCCCTCTCAAAAGGAGTTGCATCAATGATGGAAAAAAAACCCATAAAAAGTGACAATTTTTATATGTAAGATTTCCACGTGGGTTTTAAGAGTGAGGCAGAAAGCTCTCTTCTGTATTTCTACTTATACAAAAAATATATAATAGAGCTAAAAGTTTCCACAAAGGGACAGGATAGCTGCAGCTCAGAGATCCCAAGTCAGGCACCTGCTGGGAGGAGGTTAAGCCACAGTCTTTAATTAGACAGTAAAAATTCTAGACTTATCCTGCCATGGACAGTTGCAGTGCTACAGAGGGGGCAGGTTCTGAGTACTACCTGCCTTTTGTCCTCACCCTAGCACAGTGTCCTCAGTGATAAATCTGGAGAGCCTCAGATGAGTACATCATGTTATTATTAGATTTAATATCATCTTAATAGCAATTACCAACCACTTTTCATATCCTCCTGAAAGGGAAAATGGCCTCACAGTTAACTGTCACTGGGGTTGTGCTAAATGCCTGAACTATAACATGATAGACATTTTAAGATTTGTTTATGTGAGGAAAAGCTTTGACAAGTTTAGGGGCACAACTCTGTTTACATTTGAAGTAATTCTTTGCAAACTCTGAAACACACAAACATGAAAAAATCCCTTTGTATCTTTTAGAAATAACTGAAGGGCATTCCAACAGGGTGTACCTCAAGGAAATAATTCCCATGAGGGAAGACATCCATCCTAATAGTGTTTAATCAGGAAAACCAGGGCAAGGTAAGATAATTCTGCTTTACAATGTCTTTTCTTTTTTGAATCTGGTTCACCAAGAGAGGGTCATTCAGTTTTAAAGAATTAGAAGTTCAGTGAGAAAAGTACACTCCTAAGTGTTTAATAGAAGTTTAAAAAATCTTAACTTATTCAAAGTGCCTGTAGGAAATCTACAGAGAAATGTCTGTGTTGGTCTTCAATTTGTTCTGAAACTACAGAGGCTACCAAAATGGTTGGGAAGTGTCCTTAGAGTGGCCAGAAAGCACATATCTGGAGCAAAGAGAGAACAAGGCTGGGTTTTGCTCCCTGCTATGGCTGGCCCAGCTCCAGGGAGGGGCTGGATGAGGTCTGGTGGTCCCCACACACCTCACAGATTCTGTGCTCTGAGACTCAACCAACAGGGGACTGAAATGCAGAGGAAATAATTCTGTATGATGAGCTGAAAGCTGCTATTTCCTTTGACATAAGGATATGAATCAGAAGTTCTGTCTTAGATCTTTGACAGATATTCTTATTCATGACAACTTGAGCTTGCACAAGAGCGTGGACTGTTCTCAAGGAGATTGGTCAACTTGATAAAATCAGATTATTTTCTCCAGACAGACTAAGCAGTAAGTGATGCCATTTCTGTTCTGCTAAAATCTTCCCATGCCTCTTTCTCATTTCCATGTAAGGCGTAAACCAGCTCCCTTTTTGTCCAGTATCAATTTCTTCACTTTGCTCTGAGCCATGAAGAACAAATATCTTGCATTGCCACTGTATCAGGGAGAGCCATTTGTGTTAAAATACAGTTTCTGAATGCTAAAACTGTTGGATTTCTGTCATAAATGTAGTAGTTTCATGTCTACAGCAGTGGGCTAGAGAACCAATTGCTTGTGAAAAACCTAAGTGCTAAATGACACCAGAACAAAGCAGAATATGATGAAGTCATTACTTCAAGGAATTTTGAAAAGGATTTGGAGGAGTGTTGCCAGAGCCACCAAACACCTTTTTCACTGGCTTCTCAGTCAGAACCTCAGCTATGTCACTTCAGCTCTCAAATCTATAAGAGCCTGTCTCCACCTATCCCCTGCCTCATTTTGGATGAGAAGAGGGCTCTGATTCAAGTACGATCTACTCAGGAACAAGGAAATTAGAACAGTCCTGCCTGTAAAGAATTTGCTCTTCCATGAAAGAGTTTCTTAACATGAAATCAGTGAAATAAATTATTTTCAAGGGTCTGGCTATCCATGTGTAATATATGTTAATCACAGAAACATAGAATGGTTTGAGTTGGAAGAGACCATTAAGATCACCTCATTCCAGACCCCTGCCATAGGCAGGGACACATTCCACTAGACCAGGGTGCTCAGAGACCCATCCAACCTGGCCTTGAACTCCCCAAGGGATGGCAAGCCCACATCTCTGGACAGCCTCTTCCAGTGCCCCACCACTCCCACAGTAAAGAACTTTTTTCCTAATACTTAATCTATGCCTTCACTCTGTCAATCTGTCCTGTGCTTACATACTCTTGTAAATAATCTCTCCCCACCTTGTAGGCTCCCTTCAGATACCCAATCAGGTCACCCTGAAGCCTTCTCTTTTCCAGGCTGAACAATCCTAGCCCTCTCAACCTTTCCTCACAGGGGAGGTGCTCCATCCCAGTAACCAACTTCGTGGACCTCGTCCTCTACAAAAATAGATAGAATAAAAAGGAACAAAAGGTTTTGTTGATAACTCTGTTTTTGCTGCTCTAGACCTACATTCAGTAAGATTTTAAAATGTTTGTAAAAACTATTTCATGAGAACAGCATACAACCAGAAAGGTCTTAGACTACTGTCTTGGCCTGAAGGAATTGCATATCCCAAGTCCCTAAGAAATGTAATCAGATGACATGAGAAATCTTCCAAACTGCCTTAATTGTGAGCACAATTCTCCATCTTTCTGCAAAAAAGAATGTGAGGTATAAAGTCTTTTTGTGGATTATGTATTGCCATTCTCAGCCAGCATCTCCCTGCTTGCCCTCCCCAAACCCTGGGCAGCTGGTGCACAGCACCTCTTACCCAGGGGCTCTGTGGTGCCAGTGCCTTCTGCCAGAAAAGTACACACAAGCAACCAGAAAATCACTGCTTGCCTAAGAGTAGCTGTGACTGTCATGCTGATGAAAACTGGGCTTGAAAGTATTTTAGGTGCAAAACAAATAAAGACACACATTACAATTTCATTTCAGATCTTCAATCTTTGTGTGAGGTGCTGCACACATGCTCTGTGAACTTTGAATTTGCTGTACCGTGAACAGCTTGCACGGAGCAACGCTACAGTTCTACACAACAGAAAATAATTTGGCAAGCCTCTAGTATTTCTCACTCACATCATTTCTGCCCTTGATTTTTGTGCTGATATTTAGAGTGACCAGAGGAAGCAGTCACATTTTCTCTTCCCACACCACAGCTTTACTTCCTTTTAAACTGAAGATACCTGAGCTCTATCTCCCCCTCAAGTCTGTCATTACCCATGACCAGAGAGCACATAACAAAAGTCAGGAACAAGTTCTTCACTCAGACTCTGACCTTGAGAAAATAAATTTTCCCTGCACCAGCTGCAAAATAATTGTAATTTCCAACACATGCTACTTCCTCAATAAAACAAATTTAAAATACACACATACAGGTCTGTGAATATTTTTCTTGGTAAAAATTACCATACCCAATGAAAAAAAAAATATCAGACTTTTGACTTGAGTTATATGTGGAGTTGCAAAACCGGTAGTAAACATTAGATTACTACTTTCCAGTAATAACTGACAACAAATATTAGTAATGAATATATTTTATGGCATTGCTGCTCTTGCATTTATCTTGGGAGTGTTAGAATGTATCCATGAATTTTGCAGTCACGTCTTCATGTGAGGAAGTAATTTATGGCCTAGAGAAGTATGTGAAAGTGATTAATAAGGTCTAGATCTGTTTAAACTTCATCAGAAGAAACTGCAAATATTTAGTAGACCTTAATCTATTGCTTTCTAAGGGTACACATATGCACTGGTCATTGTGGCGGATTAGCATGGAGTTTTACCTTCAGTTATTCCATACATAGGTTTTGTTACTCTTTATGTAGTATGGAGGACTTATTTTTTTTGATGAAGCAGTAATGTCTAACTGAATAATTTGGAAATAAATATGTCAATACATCCAGTTTATTTTTAGGAAAATTAATTCAAATGTATTTTATCAAGTATTGTTAGTGATTTGTGCATTCTTGGACAACTACATGCAGAGAAAAAGCCTTCAGAGGCTATTCTATATCTCATTTTCTCACTTCTTCCACTTCGGTCAAATGGTGCAAAAGGGATTTGGCTCAGCTTGAGCCATAAACTCTAAAAGCAACAATTTTTGCTGTCTAAAGATAATAAAACCCTTCCAAAAGACCATTACTACTTTGTTGTATTTCCTCAGTTTTACCTCCTGCATAATTCACTCACGTAATTCCTACTTACAGCAGTTTTGCAGGGTGGAATCCCATCTTCCTGCTGCACATAAGCCCTGTGTACTGGGGTTTTCTGAGGATGGAAAGCAGAACACGAAAACTCACTCACAAAAAGAGCACCGTGGTTAAACAGTTTTTTCCTCCACTATTTAAGCAAACTGCTGGTCCCCCCTTACATAAACACCTGAGGAATAACAAGAAAGTTCTTTCCCTGTACACAGCATGCTCTACCTGAGCAAGCTTTATCAGATCTTGCTGATAACGTGCACCAATACCCTGCTGCTGCCACACAATCAATGAGCCCAATGCCACACAGCCAAGACAGCAGCTATCTCTCAGAAACCTGTCAAAGGTTCTGCCCCAGCACTGCTGAGGCTGCTGACCCCTCCAGCACACACAGACACACCATGGCACGGCACAAAGAGTCAGAGCATCCCCTGCCCCTCGTTCCAGGGGCTGCAGTTACTCCAGCTGCCTGAGGGAGACCACTGAGGAAAAACAAGCACCATCTACAACACCAAACTGGTATTGAGATGTCAGTAGTGGAAAACTTTCCTGTGAGATCCAGTGCAGAGCATTCAGGGCTGAGTAAAGCCATCAGGAATGTTATCAAGGACTGACATCTTCTGCAAGGAAAACAGTAAAAATAGCCCCTCCACGAATCAATAAAAAGTAAATTTAACTGTATTCGTGCCTAAATTGTATCATTCTTTCATGGCAGCCAGCACTTCATAGGTTTCTTTGTCTTGTACATATTTTATGTGTTGTGAAAAACACAAGGCCTTAACATTGGACTCATTGGTTTGGCTCTCTGGAAAGGCAAAAAGGTGAAAGCAAGGCTGTTCTAGTTGTCCTATCCCACCAGCACAAAGAACCCCACCTTGTCACTGAAATCCCTGCAGCCCCAGGCTCCTCTGAAGTCCTGAGAAGGTGGAATTGTCTTCAGGCCACAGGTGCCCAGCATGTACATACCAGTCACAGAAACCCAGCAGGAATAAAAGCACAGGAGCCCGACAGCAATGAATCACCCAGAGATGGCAGGAATTGGCTGCATTGCTGCTCTGACTGAGAACATGCCATTCCAGCAGGTCCTGCTCTTTTTCCCAGAGTCAGCTTGGGTACCTCCATGAGGATTTTTTTACTGCTGTGTAAACACAGGAGCTGTGTCAGAGAAAATGTGGATGTCTCAGGCTGCCCTCCTGTGTGATATCAAGAAGAATGGTGGTGCAGCCACACCAGGGAACATTGTCCACTCAGAGAAAAAGCAGTCTGTGGACAGAACTGCTTTCTCCAAAGCCCTGCTTTCTCCTCTGCTCCTCACTTCAAAAAGCTTCCACAGGAGATTTTGGCGTGCAGCAGCAGTGGCGTCCTAATAACCAATTTTCTTCAGTTTCATTTCACTGGCTGGTGAATATCCAACCACTCAGCTCATGTTTCTGTTACTTCAGAAATACAGCTGTGACTTTTCCTTTTGGGCTGTCTTCCAAGTTTTTTGCTGTGTAGTAAATGGTGAAGGTAGTGGCCAGTAAAGTCAGATGTTAAATGAGGCTGAAGGGTTTTCTTGTTATCATGGTGAGTTATTATCTTTAAACAAGTTTCATTACTGCCATCACTTCCTGGGGGGTATGCTGGGAAAGATAAAGAGTATTGGTAATAATGACCTGCCACTGCTTTTGTTTTCTTTTCTGTCTGCTGCATTTGAACATAATTCCTGACCAGGACATCTCTTGAAGAGTTCCCATTCATTTATGAACATCCCTGGTGACAGACACAAGGGATAAAAAAAATTTCTTCTTCCCCTTGGCTACAACAGAAAGAAGTAACAGGGGAAATCTACAGCTAATGACATTTACAGGAGATTAGATTTTAGAGATGTACAAGATTACTTTTCCTTCTCTAGTTGTAGAAAATGTGGCATTTTAACAACAGAAGAAGCAGAGGGTTCACACCACCAGCAAATTTTACAGGTGTGAACAGAAATTTGAACTCTGTTCAGTCCTGTTTTCTCATAGTTATACTTGGAGTGGAGGGAGGGGACCTCATTTCCCCAGAACTGCTTCATCCTGTCCCCAAATTCAGGGTGCAATTTCTTCAAACAGCAGCAGGCTGGACCATCAGCATGGACACTGGGGACAGATTTAGTTCAAGCTTGTAAAGAGGCAGAGGGCTCCTGAACTCTGTTTTATTACCTGCCTTAATACACCACTAAACTTTTACTAACATTTATAAGTTGAAGCCATTTATAATAGCACATTTTTGTTAATAGTGAAATTGCCTAAGAGGTCCTAATGGTGATTCCTTTTTTGAGAGAGAGGAATTTTCCTACTTGCTACTTTAGCCACTTTACAAATTCCCAATATCAAATGTAAAGCCTGCATTGCTTTCAAAAGAGGCAGGCTAGGGCATTAAACACATACAAGTGCTGTAATGGTTAAGAGGGCCTATGAAAACATACTTCAGATGTCCCTACCTGTTTATTTTAAATTGAAAGTCATTATTCATAGCTATGAAAAGAGGACAAAAAAGGATTATCCCATTATGTTATAACCCCTATCCAAGGAATTAATGTATAGAAGTTCACAGGAGGAATTTTATGCCTCTCATCATTTAGACAGGAGTAAGAATTGTGGGAGCAGTGAGTACAAAACAGCACAGTTTGGAGGGTTCCAGCAGATAGCAGAAAATGAGAAGGAGAAATCAAGGAGAATCACAGAAAAAACAGTGTTCACAGAGCAGAGGCTAAAATACACGTTAGAAAGGCCCAGATCACACAGATGGGAAGCATGTATAAATATATCATACACTTACATAAAACATTTCAGTGTTTTGCCTTTGCCTCTGACACTTCAGTGGATTTCTATTAACTCACAGCTAATTGGCTGACAGCCCTGTGCTTCACATTTTGTGCCTACCATTACAATAGCTATGAATTGTAACAACTAAACACAGGTTATATCATATCATATTACTTTAGTCTGACATGAAAGTCATATTTTTTTCCCAATGCCACATCCATTGCATATATATTTAGTATTTGTACTTGGCCCTTCACAGCTGGCAAGCAAGTTCAGTGGCACTTGTCTCTTATCCTGTGGTTAATTCATCCAGTGAAAGGCTCGTTCATTTTGCTGTAACAGATCCTTCCATGGTGATGTTCTAGCTCAAATCCTGAAGGAACAGTACAATATATAAAAGAGACTAAATGACACTGAGGTTAAAAGCCAGATCCTAAGTTATAGTTGAAAACAGAGGCAGGCATGCACCTCTTAGGGTTTTTCAAGAGTTCCCTTTTATTGTGATCTATCTTCTCATGTACAAATTTTTAAATGTAGTAGCAACTATGAGACATTTTTAAATTGCAGCATTCATATAGACTCAAGTACCCACAGCAAAAGATACCCACAAGATTTGGGGATTTCTCAGTTGCTTCCCCAAAGATTTTGAATCCTTTAATTGAGGCACATCCTTTCAGAATGAAACCATTACTATCCATGTCAAAACAACTCCTGGTACAACTTGGATAAGTCCACCAGAACACAAGCTGCTCTTCTGATTACAGATATGCTTAGAAGTTTTACCCCTAAAAAATAACTTTTCAGGTTTCTTTCAAATATCCATAAAGAAAACAAAGCAAGACAAAATGGGTACGACCCCTACACAAGAAATGTGCCCAGAACCGAATGTTCTATATGTGCTAATACAGTGTCATGAAGAGCAAGGCCTGTAGTGTTATGGCACAGCAGAAATGAATTTGACATGTCCTGACAACCAGGATTTTCACAGAGGGTGGGCATAGACTATCAAACTACTAAATCAAAAGTTCATTCCACTAATGAAAATCCACAGAGTCCATGTGTCACCTGTCTGTGATCGATGGCTGCAGAGCATCCTGAGCCAAACTTTTTCCAGCATCACCACTAACCACAGATTCCAGTGTAGGCTAAGGAGATGAATGTGTTATTAAAAGTAGGCAAATATGAGGATAAAAGAGATAATAAAGGAGGCAAAATATAAAAAGGAAAACAAACCACTCTGATAGCGAGAATAGGTTCCCATTAACTTATTTCATAATTTTTATTTCCCGCCTAGATTTATATCTGCAGTATGCAGATAAAGCTTATCTCACTTTCAGTGTCTCTAGAAAAGAGTCAGCTGGGGCAGAGAAGGTACAAAAACTTAAAATCCTGCACTCAAATTTATGAGACAGGACAGTGTTTACTTTTTCCATTGCTCTCCATTGTGAGAACGTGATTCAGCCAAGTCTACAAGAAAACCAGCAAGCTCTGCAGAAACTTTCACAGGGTCTTGCTGAATTTCTCTCACTAAGTGGTAAAAAGCAATCCTCACATGAACATAACCATCTGCATCCAGACCCTTATTTTCAAACAGCTTTTTGGAAGAACAGAGGACCACATGAACCCAACTAGGGTACAAACTTAGTCAAACTAGACCTGCCATTATTAATCTCTAAAATACCTTTTAGCATAGCTTGTCTCAGAACCGTTGTAAAAGATACCTTCTCTCTGTTGCCCACTCAAAAGAAGAGGTCTCAAGGGACATGATCTGCACCATCCCTGCATGCTGGCTGCTGAGGAGGGACCCAGGGTGCTGTCACAGCCAAGCTGGCAAACACACTGTTGCCTGGGTGTCTGCACACAGCTGCTTGCAGCACTGTGATAGAAGAATTAAAATAAAGAAGCCTGTTAAAAAGAGCAAACCTCTGCTTTTATCCTGCATACCCACTACAGAAGTCTTTTGGCACAAATCTATTAAAATTTGCCTACATTATTCTGCATGGTGTCTAAATCTCTTTGTACAACAGCCTTGAAAAATACGAGTAATATACTGAGTTTGAGCCCTGAATACATCAATCCCAGGCCTGGAACATCAGCAGGACAATTTCACCTGCAACTGGACTTTATCCTTCCTTCCAAGAGAAGGCAGACCAACAGGATCAGATGCCTTTTGCTCTGCCCATGAACACTTTTCTAACCCACACACTCTGTTAAAGTTTTCCTAAACATGATTCTCATGGCACCTCATATACACTTAAACAACAGAATTAATTGAATTTGATTACAGTGGTAATCTGACTTGCAGAATACTGTCTGTCACAGAGGAAAAAAATGTATTTGTCATCACTGTGTGGGATTCAGCCTATGCTGACTTTATAATGCCTTTTTTAACTTGTTCTAAATAGTTGTACAAAAAAACCCTCAAAACAGTATTCCAGTGTTAAACAGAACTCTGATGCTTTACCTGTTTGCAAGGTAATGTTTAAATTGCAAAGAATGATAGACATTATTGTGAAGGAAATATACAGAGAAACATAGGGCTTCCTTGCCTACAGTTCTATTTCTTACAGACCATAATAATAATAATAAAAGGCAAACCCTTTTTCTTTCAAACCAGACATAAATGCATGCAACTGCAGCCTGCAAGTGGCTTCATCATACAAAAACAGCAACTGCTCCACAGTCTCGAGTTCAGAAATCATTGTCTTTTTGCCTAAACAAAAACACAATTGTTTGTGCATTTATAGTGCTCTTGAGCAAGTATTTCATCGTGCACCTTTCCTTTGGAAAAAGCTGTCCAAAACTCTATGTTTAGCCATCACAAACACGCTAGTCTTAATCTTCTTGGCATAAATGTAGAAGGCTGTCATCTCCTGAGAATCAGCTGGGATTCTGTCTCAATGTTTTTTCAAGTGATAAAGCAAAACTCCGGCGTCTTATCTAGCGTTGAACTAACAGAGTGTTAGCCACATGGGGAGAGGACTTTAAACATTCATTAAGGTTTTAAAAAAGGGTCATGAAATGCCGTCAAATAACTGTGCCTGAGGTTAATTTATGTTTTCACAACTTTATACAGCAGGATGACTTGATAGTTTATTCTTCATGTTCTGGCTGTGAGAACAAGTCTGGTGCTTCAGTTTGAAAACAAAGTGTTAGAGAACAACTAAAGCATGTGGGCAAAATGCAGCATTGAGTTCTTCAAGCACCCACTTAGCACCAGTGAAATAAGAAAAACGCAATATATTGAGCAAATTTTCTCCATTTACTGTTCTATTGTAATGTTGCAAGAAAAGAACATAAAAAATGGATTCTCAGCTGACTGATAAACTAGCATAGATTCCTTGAGACAAAAATTCCACAGAGTTCAGTGGTGTGACACCAATGTGCTGATGTGCTCCCAGATTTCTTGGATATCCCTTCTGCAGGTCACATGGCACTGCAGCCCCTGGCTGTGTCTGCACAGGCACCATGGAATGCCTGCTTCGCTGGGGCTGCCACTGCTCTCTGGGCACACCTCGAACCACGAGCTGCTGCAAACCCCAGCCACAGGAACATAAAACCCATGTAAGAAACCTGCTTTTCTTCAAACACAGTTCAATTTGCATAGAACTTTCTGCGGACATTTGTTTTTTAGAGAAAAACTGAAGGTGCCTATCTTAAACTTTATCCTGCTCAACTTAAGACGTACCTAAAGCGGTGCCTAAGCTCAAATTGGTCCTGAAGACATCACCAGACCCTGCCAACACCATGGCAGATGCTCAGTAAGACAAGGAACTCCCAGTGGACCCCTTTTCATGAAATACTGGTTTCCTTTTCTTCAGAGACATTTTCCAATTCTTTGATGTACTTTTTTTTTTTTTTAAAGAAATCTCAGATTCAGGAAAATAGAATCCTTTTAAGTACATTGCCACAGAACTATGACACGATAATTTATATGGAACATTAAGCAATAGAGAAGTTATAATGGGAACTTGTCTCTACTTCTCTTGTCATCGGTTCAGTGAAGCTGGAAGACAGTAATTTTAAAAACCCATGAAGGTAAATATGTCACCACTCAAAGAATAATAAGCCTATGACATCTTATGGAATGAGTATCATTGAGACAAAAAAATCATCCCAATTCTTTAAAAGGGAACAGATGTTTATTTCAATGAAAAGAACTTGTAGAGATGCTATAAAAAGATCCAAAAAGTAAAGTTTTGTAGGGGATTTAATGCATTGCATCACAAGATATGGTAGCCACAAGTATAAGTGAAGTGGCAGAAAGAGATATTTCCTGTGAAAGCAATTATCACAGTGTTTCTCAAATCTTCTCCTAAAGTAACCAGCACCGGCCACTGACAGAGAAAGATATTAAATTAGATTGATTTCTGTTCTGCTTTAGCACAACAATTTCTTCATTTCATCTCCCTCACCCTTTTCAGTACTGAGGATTTAACTCAAAAACCATCTTGTTCAGAATGGTAAGCAGTAAAGCTCCTGTTACTCCTAGTTAAAGGATGCCGTTATTTTGTAAGGGAAGAACACTAAGAAACTTTGAGTTTCAAAGAAAAGCACATTAAAATTAATATTAAGATATTGATATTAAGAATGACATACTAGGGGACTTGATCATATTTTTCATTTTCTGATTTGTCATATGATTAGCAGCTCATGTAGATTCTGAATTTGTCTGTGTGTTATTTTCTGGGAATTCAAACTTTATCCTTCATAACCCAAGATTTCTAAAATTGTACAGCAGCCTGATAAATTGGACTGGGGCACAGAGTTTATTGCTGCTGATTATTTTTCATGCTCACCTGGGCCATGTGAATGCATGGACAGCAGGGGGATGTGGCACAAGTGTGGCAGTGCTGTGCTGGGGAAGGGCAGGGCTGTGCCTTTCCATAGCAGCTTTTCATGGTGGTGGATCATGGGTCAGGGATGACCTATGTCTCTTGGTCAGGTTCATTAAAGTGTCTGTTCCTATGGATATCTCTGGGAACAGCCAAATACATTTGCCATCAAAGGACAAAAACATACTTATTAGTGCCATGTGCTGCCTGGTCAGCACATTATCCCAGGATGGGCTGAAAAACTCCGAAGACTGGGCCCAAAACAGAGAACAAAACTGACAAAAACCAATCCATGTAAAAAAAGTTTCCTTCCATCCTTTCTGCAAGCCAAAAAACAGACACCCGCCCAGCTCTGAATGCCTTTCACCCCAGCTCCAGCTGTACAGCCACAGCTGTAGGAGCTGCACTGGCCTGCTGCCCCCTGGGTGCAGGTGACACCACAGCCCATGGGAAGTTCACAGTTCAATAAAAAAATGTTTCCTTCCGCATCACTCTTGCAGTACTGATGATCCTGCAAGAGAATCCCTTGAAATCTTGGGTAAGAAAAACATTCCTTCCCCACAGTTTTGATTCACGGGTTTCATTTCTCAGGACAGGGCTTAAAAACCAATTTTTTTCTTTTTTTCTTCACAAAACCACAATAAAAATTTACCACTTGAACTTGGACAAAATAAACAACACCCTTATTTTGGCACCCTCGCATACCATTACAACTCAGGGTTATAACAATCAGACCTCAAACTATTAGAAATTTCTTAAACCCTGTATCCCCCTGGGGCTTCTTTTATATGAACCTTTTGTGTGGTTAGGTACAGCAGCTGAAACAGCTGAAATCACTCAGACCACAGAGAATAATATTTTTATTTTAATCTTTTGAAAGGTCAGTAAAGCTGAACAGGAGTAAATTACATTGCTAAAAATGCATTGTCTGTCAGCACAGCACACCTTCCCAACAGATCCTTTCCTCAGTTTTGCTGTCTATTCAGTGCAAGAATTCTGATGGGTGGGACCATAATAAATTTATTTTTATTTAGACCATATTTCAGAATTTCTAGGAAGCAACAGTACCTCTTCTGAAAGCAAGACTTCTCCCCTCCTTCAATAACACATAAATATTTTTATTTACAGTAATTCTAGTAAAATACTTGATTTCTATCCTGCCTCACCACCAAACAACAAATAACAGCCCTAAGCAAATGACTGCTATAGAAAAATCTCTGCAATCAAAACAGAATGGAAACCGGCCTTAGTCCAGTCTGCTCTTAAATCCTTGAGCAGCAGCAGCAGAGATTGGATCTCCAAATCCTCTTTTTTCAGGAGGTGCTTTTGCTGCAAGCAGGAGTGCAGGGTTTGGCATAACTGCCCTCAAAGGCTGCAGGGCAAGCAGGCAACAAAAAGGGCACCTCTGCCCTGCTCCCCTTCCCATCCCTCCTCTCTCCTCGAGCCTGAGGATGAGATAATCTGAGTCTAGCTGGCTGACCTGGCAGGACACCACCCCTGGCACAATCCCCAGCAGCTTCCCACGGGAACAGAGCCCTGCAGCAATCCCTGGGGCTGCAGGCACGGGCAGCAGCAGCAGCTGGAACCCCCTGTCAGGGCAGCTCCTGTCAGACACAAAGACTGTCCCCAGGACACCACGGACACCTGCCCAGCCCCAAACACACAAACAAACAGGAGCCAGCCCAGCCTCCAGTGATCCTCAATAATCCTTCACTGTTGGCAACTGGACATAAAACAATGCTGCTACACTGCCTGGCAGAATACCTCTTTCTCCTCCCATGCATAGCTGCAATGAAGAAAACCTTAAAATACAGTTATTTGTGGGGTTTTTTTATATTTGATATGAGACTCTCTAATGCAAACAATGTTTTGTCAGCTTATACTAAGTATTATGGCAACAAGGGAGTCTTCTGTCCTGAAGACTCAGCATACAGCTATTAAATGTCATCAGTAATGAAAATCAGAGAACTTTTGTTTACCAGTTGAGATCAACACTAGTTAAGGGGATATTTCTGTATGCAAGCAGCTGTGAAGTTCTGTTTTCAAGAAGGTTTTGTTTTGACAGATCTCTATCTGATGATATATTGTTATATATGAGGATTTCTACACTGTCTCACACAAATTTACCTTGCCAAGGTGTGTAGTAACTTTAAAACTTTTAAAGAAAACTAAGAAGTTATCTATACTGAAACCCAGAATCATAAAGTTTATATGGTTTTTCTACATTCATGCACAGCTGTAGAAAAAAGCAGATAAAGAGGTTGGAAAAAGGCCTTCAAAAGACCAAAGCTGACATGTGGATTTTGTCCTCAGATTTATGTTGCCATTGCCATATAAATCAGCTGCAATAATGTGCATACAAATACATTTGCTAATTAGCAACTTCTCTTCCTCCCTAAACTGCCTGTTTAAAAGCTGGCACACCCTTCAGACACAAGCAAATGAGGGGATGCATATTCCCATGGGAAAGTGTCTTGGCTCTTGTAATGTCACAGAAGTGGATCTTCTGCAATATAACAAGAGTTTAAACCCTCCGTTTGAAAAGATCTTTGTGTTTTCTTTTACTGAAATTACTAGAGTAAGTAGAAACCACAGAAAAACAACTAATTCTTCTGTGAGCCTTTTACTCACCACTTACCACACTCTCTGCAATATGATTCAATGACTACTGAATTGGTATTTCAGATTTTTCTGGACAATGCATGTTCTCATAATTGTTAGAAGCAAAAATGTGTGTGTCTCATCTATGTTGAGCTCACATCCCCCAGGACAGGGCATGCAACACTCGTAGGACAATTTAAGTTGAGAACTTGGACATGAGGGGAGAAACATCATGAGGTCCCACAGAGCCCCAGGAGTGATTACAGCTGAATAGCTTCACCTCCAGTCCTTGCAAGGATTCTGCCTTCTATCCTAGTGAGAATCACTGCAGCAGGTCTCCCAGCTCCAAAACTCTACCTACTTTTTAAAGTAATAATGTGATCCAACAAAATTCTACCAAAACAATTTCCAATATGCGAGGTCTCAGCATGAAAAAACAGTACTCCATTCAAATATGCCAATATTGAAAACAATATTTTCTTTTCAATAGTGAATGTGGGCATATTTGATTTCTACAGTGCATTTGAAGAGATGTATATTTCAGGCTAAATAAGTAGCTAAACTCTTTAGTGATAAGCAAGGCCAAATAGAATACCTAACAGGCACCTGAGATAGTAAAACTCTCATTTGAGAGCTAAAATGAAAGGAACATTTAAAAATGGTTCCTTTCTTAGCTAAAAGTATTTTTATGACATTCTATATTTTGTATTACACACTAGGAATTTACATTGCCATCAAAGATATGTGTAGACTGTCTAGATAAAAGTCCCTTTCTGTGCAGGTATTTATTCTGTACAGTAAATTAACTTAATCTACTTGTCAGTTGCTATGCATTACAGAATAAATGCTTTTAAAACAGGGAAATGTTTGGGGGAGGAGCTGTATATTTGTTCTCTAACATTTTTAGTGCTTGAGAAAATGTGCCTTGAAGAATAAGATTAAAATACCACTAAACTAGCACTCACATAAATAGCGTTCCCTCAGTTACTGCTGCCACAAATGCCTTCATTCCTCTCTGGCTTTGTCAGAAAAAACCCTTGACGTTTTCTTGTGCTGTTTCCTAACAAACAGCTCAGCAGAGAGCCAACACAGCACCACGGTGAGCAGGAACTGAAGCACAGTGACTCCTTCAGCATAAAGACCAGTAATTGAGGGAAAATTGTCTAATTCTCATGGCAACAGGACTTTTATGAGCAAAGCAAGTAGGGCTCATCAGAGGAAAAGTGAAATTTAGAGAAGGATTTTGCCTGGAAGGCTGGTCAGCTGAGGGAAAGGCCCTGTCCCCAGCAGAGCTCAGCAAGGCCAGCACAAATGCAGTGAAATTTCTGTTTATATTTGACTTACAGCACTGACAGGCTGCAGAAAGAGCCCTTGGACAGCTATCCTTTGAAAGCTTGTGTTTTCACTTCAAAACAAATAACAAATAGGCTCCAGAAAGTTTTTCTTCATAATTCCAAAGGATTATAAAATTAAAAAAATATATTTTTTTAACGTTTGCCAAGAATTTCCACTTATGTAAAATATTTATTCTTATCTGTTGAGTAAAATAATAAGACCCTCCTGAAACACCCCCTTTTTTTTTTTTCCACTGCTGCTAGAACACTTCAACATTTAATAATTTTAAAATCACAATTCACAATAGTTCACAGAATTACTTGAAATTAATAACACTACCCGCTGGTGAATTAGTGCTGTTAAATTAAAAACTGTGCCGTGCCAGCCCTGGAAACCTGCCTCCTGCCTACATGGGAGCAGATAAGGAATTACTTCATTTAATCTAATTACAATGCTGTAAGAGAAAAGAGAAATGAGTTCTAAATATTGCTAAAATGCTCTAGGTCTCCATTCTCTGATAGATGGAGACATTCAGGAAACTGTGTTTTTATTATCTCAGATGTAGCTGGCTTATTCTCCTTTTCCCTAGCCACTGTTTGCTACTGAGATGTATTTATTAGAAAATTGTACCTACACCATTCTAATGTTTTAGAATAAGGGGGGTGTGGGGGGTGTGTTTCAGGTGTTTATGTCATTTCAGCTAACACATCTATCCCCAGTGCATCAATTCAGGCACAGCTCCCAGGGCAGGACCGTGAGAACAAGAGATATCTTAAACTCTAGTTCCATCCGGGTTCTAGGTGGTTTTACGTGCAATTCTTTAGCAAAGAATAACAGTGGGGACTCTTTTTGCCAGTTGTTTGCCCTGTAGGTGAGCTGCATAACAAGGGTGACTGCCTGCCCCTCACAGCAGTCTCATAACTCATATCCCTTCTAGATTTTATTTTTTTAATAAAAATGTTTCCATTTTATCCTATCTTCTTTCTTATCGTGACCTTCAGAGCTCTCTCTTTTTTACTTTATTTTTTTTTTTTTAATCTATTCCTAAACGGAACATCTTAAAATGTAAGTTTACTATACTGCTATCCATGTGAGTTTAACTCTGGGTGTCAAAAGTGTAATAAAAAACAATTTTGAAAATTCACTTTTTATAGCTCTGATACCTTCACACAACATCTTTTCATTTAGGTGAAATCATGGTGAACTACAGAGTTCACCATTTGGTACACAGCCTTAGTGGTCACTGGTGTTACAGATGAGGTGTACTGATTTTCCAAACAACAGGATAGAAACTTTCTCCTTTCAAAATAATTGGAACAGCAATATCTCTCAGCCAACATCAGGGGACTTGCACAAGAACCTGGCTCACAAATATCACTGGAACACCTCACGTGCAGCACACTTGCCAATTCCCAAGTTTTCTTCCCTTGCATCAGGGGTAGGGGACTCTTTGTCCAGACTCCAGTGGCATGCACAGAGGAAGGGTATTGAAACTGCATCTCCTAAGTCAAAAGCTTAAAAAAAGATGAGTATTTTTAGAGTTTAGAGCTACACAAAAACAAGACTATAAAAGGCACCTTGCTGATTTATTGCCATTTAATCTGGCTATTTCTACTGAGAAAGAAATATTGTTGCTCTGCAAATGTTTGTTCTTTATTTAGGAGCAAACATTCAAAGGAATGCTGGCTGAGCCTGACATACAGTTGCTATGCTATTTGCTTATCTGCCAGCTACATCTTTTCTGGACCAAAAAATCCCTTTTCTAATGTATAGAAAACAGGTAAAATTTTCATGACCTGTCCTATTGTCCCAAATCAATTCTCACCTGTACCCATCATCCATAATTTTGATATCTTTAGAGTTGATAAATGTGCCCAGGTGTTCTCCAAAGTATTGCTGCAATCCTGAGTCTCTCCACCAGCCATATTTAAATACTTGTGCAAACCTGAGTGCTTTTTCTGCTTTCATGCTCCCTTTTATGGGTCCCTCACTTGCAGATTGTAGGCAGCCTGCAAGGTTGTATGCCAAACATTCAGTCTTGATAGATACCAATTTGGTGTAATATACACAAAGGCCATTTGTCATGGCTTCTCCATATAAATTATACCTAAATTGTGTGGAGATAGAACATAAAGCATTCATTCAAAAAGTCATAGGTGAATAACCGAGTAGTGCTTGACAATAATATTTTCTCTGCTGAAAATTAAAAAATTACGTTCATACGTCACACAAGAGAACATTCAAGTCTAGATTGAAATATTTATTTGGAAACACACTAGTGTTTGAAGTAAATTTAGTGCAATAGAACATCAATTGGTTTGTAAGTACTCTAGACTTCACTGTTGATGCACAAAGGAATTTGTGGGAGCAGTGCCTCACCAGGAGAAAGGCAGAAGGCACCATTGGTTTCAGCTGCATGAACATGTACAAAGGTGCCAGCTGATGGGTGGTCAAATTTGGCTTAAAGATCCAAAAATATTATCCTTGCAAGGCACTGATTAGGTCTAGAATTCTTAAGTTATAACTCTCATTTAACAACAATAGAAGTCTTCAGTTCCAATTCTTTTTCCACACTCACGCTCCACCAGAAGACCACTTCAGACAGTATATTCTAAACAAGAGGCTTATTTTCCCTTTCATCTTTAGCAAAAGAGACCAAAACTCTAAACCTTTGCACATAAATAGGCTTCACTAAATCATCTTATTAGTGAGGAACCACACCAATATCCATTACAATTATTAGATCAGACTTTAACACTGAAAATCTAAATGTGGCAACCTAGTGAAGTAATTTAATATTACTGCCTGCATTCCTCCTCTCATGCCCTTCAAACTTGACATGTGAAATGGCATTTTAGGAAAGTTTTAATATTACCAAAAGGCTTGTTTGATCTATTTTCCAGAATCAAAAATTCTTACTGTTCTCATTGCTTAATATGCTTACCTAAAGAATAATAATAATAAAAAAAATAATTCAAAGACAGTTATAAGAAGTATTGTTAGGTTTTTTGCTCTTTTATTAGCATTTCCCATTAAAGACACGCCTGGTCTCCAGTTTTACAAGAGCTGTGTGCCACTCCACTGAGCCCACATCCTGCAGCAGCACACACTGTTCATGGCTTAAGTACCTCTTTTTATTTCTAAAGCCATCAACAATTATTAAACTCTATGAGAGTAAATCTCCTTATTTGCATGAAGATTAGAACATCTTAGGTGCAGAAAAATGTCAGCTGCTTGTCAGAAGTCATTTTGAGTGTGCTCTCTTGACCCATTCCCAATTTAAAAGCCTGTTCCTGTGAAACAGGACAGATAATGAATGCAGCATGAAAACAGCCAGTAAATGAGCAATACAGGAAATTTGTCTTTCTAATTGAAAGAGCATAAGCTAAAATTATAGCACATTAGCTAACTATCCAAAGTGCTAGAAATGTCATGAGAAATAAATAACTTCATCTTGGAGTGTCTTCCTCAGAGGAACAGAGAACAGAGCACTGCAGGATGAGGCAGAGGAAAAGCAGCAGAGTGAGCTAAGGTCACTTTATTTCTAAACGAGAGGCCTATATAGAATGCTAATTTGGTTTGATTTGTTTTAAGCTTTTCTGAATCATCACATAGATAAAATCTTAATGATTCATTCATTCAGACTTAGAAGTTTCAATTTTAATTCAGAAAATCTTCCGTGAAAGAATTCTGCCACACCACACAGTCCTGAAGACAAAACCACTTGGAATTATGTAAAGGGATCTATGGGCTTTGGTTTTACTTCTAAACTTCAGGAAGACAATGAAAGGAGTGTGTTTTAACAGAACTTTAGTGACTACAAATCTACTTATGAGAGCAGAATGTAAACATATTCATTAAATTTGATAGTGCTGCACAAGTTATTGTGGCAAGGGAAGCTGTAAGATTTGGTGCATAGGATACTGTTCTACAAGACTTTCTTGGAATAATTATGCTGCCATAAAAATGAATGGCAATTATAGCACTTCAGTATACTTTTGAGATAAAAGCTAAATAAAAACAATGGTCACATCATTTTTATTTATTGCTTAGGCTTTTCCTTCTTACAACACCAGTCTAGAAACAAGTGTCTCTGATACCGTAAGGGAATAAGTCATGCCAAATGTACCTTTTGTAATGTTATAAACACATGGGGGAAATGGTATTAGAATGACTTCCTAAAGGGATTTGGGGGAGAAGGTTTTGACTAGGACTGCACTGAGCTATAGTACAGTGGTAGGAAAGTACTGCTGTCAAGAAGACATGCTGATACAACCGGCATTCAAGTCATCTGTTCGACCAGTTTTAAAAGTGGGTGGCTCACTGCTCTCTGACAAAGTCTACAAGGAGGTCTTCTCATTCTACCCTTAGGGACAACCCTCCAGGCCTGTCTTTTCAGATTTTAAATACTCTTAGATTTTACATTTTTGGCATTCACTCTCTGAAATAGCTTCCCAGGTGCTTGAGCACTGCTTTCACAGGATTGTGAAAAGTGAAAGGCAGATATGTTTTTCATACGGGTTCATACCAGCCCCTTATATAACTGAAGAAATGCTTTGTTCAACCCTAGAATAATGCTTATGTTGAACATAGGTATTTCTATTTTGAAGCTGCCAGCAAACCTGTAAAATCATTCATCCACACAGCAGTAGCACTTTAGTGCCTTAGCTCTTCCCTGCGCCCCATTCATCTTCTGTGAGGCTGATAAACATGTCTCCTCTCAAAGATATTATCAGACACTGCCTAAAACACCCCAGGATTCAGCCCAAACACAAAACACCAGGAAAAAAGAAAAGTTCTGAGAAATCAATTAAAAATGCCACTTTATCTTTAGCTGACATTCTGAGCAGATACAGCTGCAAAGACACTGGAAAGAGAATTATGTCAAACTCTCCTGACAGCTCTGACAAGACTGCCCAGGATGAAGCAGCTTTTTTAAACTTCTTGTGCAATAACTTCCTTCTTTGACTGCAGCATCTGAGAATGCTCAGAGGGATTCAGGGGGTTAAGACAACCTCAGAAGTTCTGCCACCCTCTCTGTATCACAGCTCCTGTTCAGTCCTTTCTGGAGACCTGAATTCACTGTTAACATCCCAAAGGCAGCAAGAGCCTTTCTTTAATAATAAGATACTTTCCTTTGCATTAGTTCTGCCACAGAGGCCATGTAATTCTTTAAGGAATGTCTCTCTGCATATCTGAAATCCACTGCAATCATTTTCATTGTCAAGCCTCTGTGATAAAACTGTAGGAGCAACACAAAGGATAACAAAAATAAATATGATTGAAGAGGTTTGCACTGATGTGCAGAAATCAACACATATCCCCTTCAAATATGAATACAAAGAGCACCAAATGCAGAACAGCTATCTTACCTAGAGAAATAGGACTTTTCCCCATAATACTTGAAAATTGGAAAAATATTAACAATGGCTTAGAAACAGAGATAGAATCACTAAAACATCATCACCCCTAGAAAAGCCATGACTTCTGAAAGCTCTGAGAACACTAGTCAGATTATATATATATATATTTTTTATTATTTTTTTTTTTATTATTTTTTAAATTAGGTCCTTTCAGCCCTAATGCCAGCTCCCCAAAGAGCAGGACTAGGGACTTATGTGTAAATTCCGGAGCCTCTGCAGCTATTTTAGTCTGTAAAATCAACATTATCCCATCTAAAATACTGGGTTTTGGGTGCTTATTTGGGAACTCTACTCTGTGATTGCAGTTTTATACCATTGCATTTAAAGACATTCTAGAATAAATCTAAACACTCCTCCCAGCATAGGTATAAGGGGAGCATCAGTATTTTTTACACGAAGAAATGTTTATAAATAAGTTCTACCTCACTCTGCTGAAAATACTAAACAAAGGCCTCTCTCTCCTATTTTTTATTGTTTAATGACAATTCCATTACACATTCTGTTTTTGGTTTTTTCGGGTTTTTTTTCTGTAAGACCTTCTTTACTTTCCTTGAAATTACACATAGCTTTTGTAACCAGTCAAAACCAATAAAACTGTCCCCCTGCAGTGAAGCATGATCTTGTCAAGCTGAATTTAAGAGCTGGAGAGAGCACTGTCTGACCCAAGCCCACCTTCCCAGATATCACAGGAATACACAGTATTAATGCCATTGAAAGAGAGAGGACTTCATTTTACAGAGATGATGCTTGATTTCCTTCGGTCACATTTAAAAAGAAATGCATTTTATCTTTAAGTTGGGCACATTTTTTTGCATTAATCCATCTTAGAGTAACAGGTACTTGTTTCAGGGAAACAAGTTCAGATCCCTCAAAAGGAACAGATAAATTTTATTATGATTTCCTTTAACCATAAGTCTTTTGGTAGCACACTATATGGATGTATTCAGTAGGGGAAACATAAAACTGGAAAACATTAATTCTACAAGCATTATATTATAGAACATTGGTAAATGAAAAAAAAAGTCCCAAGGAAATAATGGGAAATGAATAGCTAATGATAATTATAGTACTCGCACCATACTACCATTAAGCACAAACATATCAATAAGAAACTGCAACGTAACTATTAATTTATGAAATACACTCAGTGTTTTAATCCTATAGTGAGCACATGGCAATTATCTTAGCAGTTAGGGGAAATTTCAGCTATTGAATATCCCTTCCTTAAAAATTGTCATTGGATCAATTTTAAAGCAAATACAATTAATATAACACCTAAACTTTCAGTTGTAGAGGTGCTAGGAGAGCCCCATACATGGGGCTTTTTAACTAATACAGGCAGTTTTGAACTGATAACTCAGCTATTTCACAAAGGCTAGCACTCTACATTTACAGAATGCATTAGATTCCATCATGCTGGAACTATATAACTACAGGTGATTTTACAGTTGTTTGTTTCATTTCTCAGACCATGATGGCACTCAGAGTAATGTAATTATTCACCTAATTATAGAACATGGCTGTAATAAAGCATTTGGACTGCTCAGCAATGACAGCTGAGAACATAGCTCGAACATGTGATATATGTACAGCTTTTAAATTAGCCTACAATAAAGAAACATCTCTGAAGTTAAGTTATCCACATCTTAATCATCATGAGGTGTTTGACAAAGCCATAGGAGCATAATTGGATTAGGTAAAAGCCCAAACAATGACTTGTCCATTTTGGAATAGTTTGGGAATTCTTTTGTCCTATTTTCATCTTCCAGTGATGACCCTCATTTAGGGACTAACTCATTTCAGCTCAGGGCTTGCTGATGGCAGAACTCCAAGATGCAGGAAATAATTTGAACAGGCTGCAATTAAGGTCTACAAAGGTTCAGCATGGAGGGTTTTGAACTGTGCTGTGCAGTTATTTTCATCTAGCATCCCACAATGCTATTTCTCAGCTCTGCTGAGAAAGATGTTAGACTGGGCAGAATGCCACTGTAGTGTAACTATATTGCTTCCCCTATCCGTGCTAACTCATTTATTGCAATTTATTTATCCTTTAGACAGCCCCACAAAGCCTGTAGGAACACGGTCTCTGTGTTGGAGAACATGCTTCTCTTTCCACTTACTAGAAGAAAGGTTGCTGGTCACACCAAGGGTTTTTTTCAAACCTCTAATGGATACGAGCACTCTGATCCACACAACTGCACAAACAGGCCATATTAATTTGCTTATTAATTAGCATATCAGTTTAACTGACCAAAGCATTCAAGGGAATGCCATAGTTGTTAGCAGCTCTGTGTTTTCTTTTGGTCCTTCCCTTGACAGCAGAGCCTGCAGCTATGAACCACCCTTCTCTCAACATACCTTTCTGAAAGTACAGGACAATTACTAGATCCAACTGCATTTTTATATTTGCTTTCTGTCTTTAGAGATCAGTTATGACAAACCATCAAGCAGGATTTCGTACTTGGAGATATTTCTGTACCAGTGTTCGTCCTTGATATACTAGACTCATTTTTGAGAGAAGAAAAAAAAAACAATCTTTCCAGATGTTTTCTGCTTGCTGACCCATCTTCCCCTCCTTAAAAGTCAACACACATTACACTAACAAGAAGTCAAAAGCTGCAGCTCTGTGCACTGCACAGTCCTTTGGGCAGGATAGTCAGGAGAGTGTGAACATGGTATAGAGCTCATGTGGTTACTTTATACATTCCAAGAGTTACTCAGCATTTTTAACACTGTTAAATTGCAATATCAGATTCCTGTAGACGATCCCAGCAGACTGAAAACAGTTTAGTCCTCTGCTCAAATTGAAGTTGACCTCACTGGTTTGTATCTCTACATGGTATTTTCCTCCCCTGCCTACTGCATGTTATTTTGTTTCCTGCATTTCTTTGCTCAATGTGAAAAGAGGATGTACATGTCTTTTCTGCTAGTTCTCACCAGAACCTGATCTTTTGAAATTTTCATTGGTCACAAGGCAAAGAAAACTCTCCTCAGCCTGCTCAGCCCCCCCTCTTCACAAAGTTTACTTTTGTACTGTTGCTACTGCAAGTCAGGTGTTGAACTGGATAAAAATGGATAACCCATTCCAGATAAAAATGTAAGACCTTCAGGGCAACATCCCAAACCAGCACAGCTCACAGGACTCTTCACTACCAATGTGAGCAGTCAGATAACTCCCAAGGATCTCAGTATAGCAGGGTTAAGGTGCAAGGTATTTCACCTGGCAAGGGCAGGGATAGAGAAAAGAGTAAAACACACGAACAGTGCACTGAAAATTCATCATTAGCTCTGAAGTCTAAGCACTGAGAACATCATCTGACATTAGGAAAGCATTTTTCTGTCAGCAAACTCCAAAATACAAAGAATCACAATGAGTTGGGATTAACACAAATTAACTTCCTTCATCACGGAACTGCTTGGTTTCTCAGGGAAAGAAAATGTAAGATATTGTCGACCAATAGGTGAATTATCACACATAAAAAAAAGGCTATTGATCAGAAAAGTGAGAGAAATTCAAATGAGACTTAATCCCTAGCAAAGCTCTAAGCTCTTGGATCTGCTCAAAAGAAAATATTTTGGCCAACAATAATCTGGAAGCAGAAAGAATACATGCTTGGAATGCAACACAATTGACTGATCCTCTGAATGTCTCACTTCTTTTAAGAATTATTTAATTTCAAACCAAACTCTTAAATTTTTGATGTCTTTCAAATGCATGTTAAAAATGCCTGTAAAGGGCTAACGCAGTGGTTTTTCATTTTGAAAACAAACAGAACTGAAGCATTTCCAATCTTATCTGTGAAAGGGAATTGCCAGCTGGGGAGAAATATTTGAAACTTACTGCACCAGCATTCCAGCAGAACAAAAATCCAGAGCTCCCACCTCTGTACATGACTTCATAGGATTGGCTCAATCTAAGCAAGAAAGGGTTCCTCTTTTTAATAAAAAATATGTTCTGCATAATTATGATAAATGGGAAATAAAATGAGATTGAATGTGTTTAATCAAGTTAATCATTCACAAGAGAAATACAAAGCTTCATATCAAAATGAAGGGTTTCAACTCCATATCAGCAATTCTGATGACGATAAAATGTTCTATGGAATGAACCAATCATTCAGATACTCGGGGAAAAAAAAATTAAAAGGCATCATGTAGCCCAAATTATCAAAGAATAGAGAAAACCTAGTTTTTTGGTGCTAAAGGATGGGAGCTTTTCTGACAGGACATGTTTTCCAGCATTCTTTGGCTCCAGCTTGGTCAAATCAATTTGTGTACCTAGAGAGCTCCAGCTCAGGCTGCATGAGGAAGCAAGACATGAGCACAGGCCCAAATCCCCCTAAACATTGCTAGAGAAAGTTAATTTACAAGCAGGAAAAGAAAACTTGCATACATGTGCACCTGCACCAACACAGTAAGGCCTTGGACAATATTCTGATTTCAGACCAAGGCCAAAACATAAGGGAATAAATTTTTCCTTCAGCGATCCTTTGCAACATGCAATAGGGATATGAAAATTAAGAGAATAAGTATTCCCTGACATTTTAGAGAAATTTACTTTTATCTAGAACTGTAGACCTCAAACTTTTAACCAAAAACTGGAAAAGCAATCTAGATTCTATTCTCCCCTTTAAGAACTGGGAAGAAACTTGAAAATAAAATGAGAACTAAAAGTGTGGCAGACCTACTTCTAAACAGGTAAACCATATTTCCAGGACTCTCAGGAGGGCAGGGGGAAAACCTGCTTAGCAGAAACTTGACCTTGAGTCTCATTTATCCCAGATGACTGGTTTAATACAAGATTGCTCTCTCACATATTTTAGCTAAAAAAATATTTTTTTTTAAACCTAGCCTTTGAAAACTGATTTCTCAAATAAACAATTTCCATTGGAAGATTTCCAGGAAAGCTACACTAGAAACTGAACTGATATAGAGTTATTTATGCACACATATAAGACCAAGAGGCTGAGCAGAACTCTCTGCCATAGGCAAAAGCTGCAGTGACCATTCCACAAAGCATCTGATGTGTGACAAACTGCTGTCAACTCCTGATGTGAATCTGACACAGCAACAGGAAAAATTCACCAGGATTTTCAAAGCTGACTGGAGGAACCCACAAGTCAGATCCAGCAAGTTGTTTTCCTGGGTTCATTGATGCCAGAAAAACAGCCAGGGTTCAGCATTACTCAAAATCGTCTGTACCATAAGAGGAAACCTTAAAGAAAAGCCTAATTTGGGGAAAATAAAAAGTTATTTTCTTGTGTGCCATGTTGGAAAGATAAATCATTGTCTCAGAGGCTAAAAGTCAGTCAGGTAATTTAAAAAGGCTGCAGAAATCAAGAGATGCCTTCAGCACTGGTGTATCACCGTGGTTTAGATGGGGATTCACCTTTTCTTCCAAGGAGATAAAGTCTGCCTTACACTAAGCAGTGACTCTGCTCCTCCTCCTGATTTCCTCAGGTGTACAAGTACCTGCCATGGCAGCAGGGCTTTAAAGAAAGAGCCTGCATCTGTTTCTGCTGTAGAACGTATGGATTTTTCTTTTTTTTTTTCATTAAAAATGCATCTGTAATGGAAACTGCAATAAATCCATAAGTGTGAAATGCAGTTTGATACCATCATTTTTGCTAGTTTGAACTCTCCCGTTTGTAGAAATAACACCCTCCTGTAATATTTGCCAGAATTTATTTTGCTGTGAGCTTATGCAGTTCAAATGGTGGGTCCATCTGGTTCCAGGTTTATTACTCCAGGACAACATTTTTTAGCACAAATTTTGTAGGGGAAAGTGAAAACCACAGTGAGTTCTTGTTGTCCAAAAGGAAGCAGCCCATCTGCTCTTCTCAGGGTGACAATATGATATCCCTTGCATGCAGGGACATATGGACAAAGGGGACTAAGGGGAAGCAGCTTCTTAATCACCTTCCACAATATAGAGAGGGATGCACATCAAAGTTGAAATGTTAAAACTTGGACTCTGGCATAGGCAAGACAAAACTGGTGGAAGGACTGAAATTAAGAATATTTTACACAGTCTGTGGTTGTCCTGTGTTTTAGTCTACTAAGGCATCACTTCAGAAAAGACACTGGCATATCTCTTCAAACATCAAGATTTTCACTTTGTTTCCATATACACGTGTCCTTAAAAAACAAAAAATTGAAAATATTTTGCTAATTAGAAAAATTAATTGGTTTTACCTACTATCTAGAGTAGGCTTTCTTGCTCCCAATGTGCAGTTTCACATGTAAAAACCTCAATAACAATTTAATGTGTGCTCAAGAAGGAAAAAAATGCAATGGTAAAATAATACAAAATGGATGTTGTATCTATAAATATAATAATTAAAAAAAAAATCCTTGATGAGAGAAATGGAATGTAAACAGTATTTGCTACTTAACTGGGGTATAACAGGTAGGATAAGAGCCAAAACAGAATTTCCTTTGCATAACAGGAAATTTTCTTATCTGAAATTTAATTCATATTGAAACAATTCCCATTTCTATTATACCCTAGGCATAGCAGAAAAGGTTTGAAAGTTTCCAACAATATATTCCTAATAAAATAATCTTGCTTCACAATGAGAAATATTATAAGAATATTTTCCATTGCTGAATTACTTACAAAAGTTGTTTTTAGAGATGTTTAAGATTTTGTAAGTTCTTCATATTAGGGAGAAACCTAGTCTTATTCTCAAGATGAGTAACAAAAAATTTCTGTTAGGGATTTCCCTCTTAGCAGAAGCTGAGCATTCAAAAACTTAAGACTAAGGAAAACTATCCATGCTGCCAACACTACAAATTTCAGAACTTTTTCAGTCAGCAGCAAAGCTAGAAGGAGCGTGTATGTAAAGATACGACTCAAATTCAAAATACTAAAATGCAAAGTTCTTGTGGCATCAAAGTTTGGATTCACAAACGGAAAAGGCAGCCCCAACAGAAGAGCTCCCGCTGCACAGAAGGCTGTCCCAGAGCTGTGTGGAGCAGCACGGAGGGCACAAAGCACACATGGAAATTGACAGTTAATTCAAATAAAACTGAGAGCCAGGGTCTGACCTCCCACCCACACCCCAGCCAGCCACAGGCCTCCCCTGAGCTCCTCTCAACCCAGGCACAGATTTGTTGTTCAGCACCATCAGCACAGCTGTAAAGCCACAGTGGCCCAGAAATCCCTAAAAAAAGACTATTTGCTGGACAGTTTATAAGCACCTGGCAAATAGCAAGGTAATAAAGCAGCAATAAAGCTGTTGAAAACAGGCCACGTCGAGCTATTTTAGTCTCCTTGGCAGGGTAAATGACCTGGCAGACATGGACCAACAGCAGCTGAGATGTGTCCTGAATTCAAGAGAGTTTTCTGGCACTGCCTCAGGTGACAGTTTCCTAGGCAAGCTCATGAAACAGGGCACAGCTCCTGGAAAATTGTACTTTAAAAGTGTCATCAGTTGTTTGCTGTCAACCAGTAACACTTAAATTTGGTCTTGAAAAGGGTTCAGTCTCAGGCCCAGCTATCTTCAATAATTTCTTTATTGGCTAACGTAATAAAAACAAGCAACTATAACAATTAAAAGGGTCAAAATACTGGGAGTGGCTCCAAGAACTTTCAAGGACAAGCTCAAACTGGTTTTGATAAATTGAAGAAAAAGGGTCAAAAACAAAAGGGATAAGATAGATGAAGGCATGCTTAGATAACAGTGTTAAGAAAATAAAGGGTCTATACACAGATATTAAATAGAAAATAGTAATCCTTACCAAGAGGGCTAAATTATGGTCATTGATCATAAACTCGGTGAGCAACTGTGAAGAAAGAGTGCCTGCTAAATGGCGCAAATATCTGAGCTCAGTTTTTGGCACAAGGTTTTAAACAGCTTTCTTGGTGAGTTCAGAGAAGGTGAAAGAGAGATAAAGAGCTGGAAAACACCATTTCAAGAACACTTGAAGGAAAAGTACAATTTCATGTGTCCTTGAAAGACAAAATAAAAAACGGGTGCTAACAGGACAGCAGTCAATAGTTTTCCATTTCCACTTGAAGAAAGCATTAATTAACTCAATCTGAACAAAAGAAATTCTCTCAAAACATCAAGAATGTGCCAACATGGGAGGAAATTAACACACTTCAGTTATTTGCAGAGACTTGTGGAGTTCACTTCAGTCCAGTTCTATCAGAAGCACCATGGGACATTTAGTTCCCATCATTCAAAAATGGATTAGGTGATTCTCCTGGCTCTCCCCTTGCAGCAATTTCTAGGCAATTCAGTGCAAACTTTGGTACCATGACTGATACTATATGGAGGATGCAAAGATACTACACTAACAGAAATGCATTAATTAACTCATGTTTCATACCTGCAGGCCTGTTTAGCTTGCTCAAGTGATCTGCATAATGACATTTATATCATAAATTAATCTGGATTACATATGACAAACAAGTAGCAAATAATGCCATGGATTCATAAGGGGTTTTTAAGACTGCTGCCAGTACTGAAGTATAAGTGTGAAGCCAGATTATTTTCTTCTAGGATGTTATGGCTCCATCTGGGAACTTCTTGTCTGGTGCTGCTTATCCTTCCTTCAAACTGATGAATTAAAACCAACCAAGGAAAACCCCACCATGGCCAGTTTACAGAATGCATAGGTTAAATCATAACCTTTGAGGGGGAGAGCTGCAAGCAAGACAATGGGTTTGCACCTCCATAATTGACATTAAAGCACTTTATAAAACAAGTTGTGTGTTCTGCAGCGTAAGAACAGACAGGAGGAGGAAAATTTGCATTAAAATCATAATGCCAAGAGATGACAGTCTGAAGAAGAAACAGAGGTTTGCAATAGTCTGTCTGATGATGTGGACAGGCACTGAAGGGTACAGCAGAGTTCTGTTCCTACAGCCTTTGTGGAATGTGGTAAGAACCAGTAAGACCAGTGAGGCACTGCTGCCTCAAACTCCCTGGCAAAGGGCTCTGGCTTGCTCAGGTCCTGCTCAGCTCCAAACCTCTGGTCTTGGGTTAAACCCAAACTGGTCCTTTTCAGCTGAAACCATTTTGTGACTCCATGATCCTACTTCAGGGGGCAGGGTGACACACCAGGAGGGGACATGCCCACCATGTGGGGCAGATGCTGCAGAGAGCCCAGCTCACAGACCGCACACGTTTTAGGGCACACCGGAGGGCAGGAAGGATTCAATCCCAGCCCAAGCAGTACAAGGGCACTGGGTGGGCTCCCGGAGGCCATCCTCCAGCTTTTTGACACTCAGAAAGGATCCAGTGCAGGTGCTCCTGAGGAGTCTGCTGTGAGAAATTGCACAATCCACTCTCCTTCTGAAGGCATTTTCCCGAGGGGCCTCTGCATACAGCATGGTGATCCAGCTCTACCTTAATCAGCTTGGGAAAACAAAAACAAAAATAAAAGAATGGCACTCCTCAGTTACATTTACTGCAATATTTGGGTAATTTCCCTTCATATTAAAAATCCTATTAAAGCACTCATTAAAACACAAATTGTGCAATAAAAGTTCTACAAGCTGCTTTTATTTTTAAAGCCAACTGCAAATCATGTGGTATTGCTACACATTTAAAAAAAGAGCATTGTTCTGCTCTGAAACTGATGAAGACAGATTTGTCTCCTTCCTGCTGAGGAGCTCTGGAAGCTAGGGGTGCCCTGGTAATGCACACAGCAAGAGATGCTGCTGCTAGTTCAGAATCCTTCATGCAGTTGGGACAAGAGTAGATGACTCTTATTCATGCTGTTTATATAACTCCTCAATCCATTGTCTTCTAAATTCCCAAGAAGAAATCAGATAAAATTACGTGATCAATAAACTGGAAATACATGTAGAGGATTTTTTTTTTCTCCTACAAATGACATAATATCAATGAAATTCATTTCAAAAGGATGGGGAACTCAGTGAAAGAAAAACACACCTTTTACATTTCACTCTTGGTCAAAATAAAATGGGCTTACAAAAATCTTATGCTGTCCTTCATTTTAGAATATCTTTAATTTCTTTTCTTTGACTTTTAATGTCATGTCAGTGCCAGATTAAATTTACATTGCACAGCAGCCTGATGTCATGCTGAAAGGTGCCTCCCAGAAGGAGGCAGCATTACACAGAGGGGTCCTTTTGGATTTTAAAAATAAATTAACCTTTCTCAATAAATGTACTTTTTTTACCTTCAAATCTCAAAGAAAAGTAAAAAAAAAAAAAAAAACAACACAAAAAACAAAAAACACAAAACCAGCTCTGAGGGGATAGTCTTTACAGGGGATGTAACTCATGCAGAGAATTTCTAGTACTTTCACTCAGGGAAAAGCTGGTTGTTGGCTCAAAGTCTCTGTGCAAAACTTTTTGGAAGTGTTGATCAATAAATAAAATACTGAACCAAAATAACATTTTGGTTAAACTGATTTCTGTCATTTGTTGAGAATTTAAACAATGAAGTGGAACTGGATGCTTTGTTAGAGCAAAATTTTCACAGGAAATGCCTTTTTACCTCCCTCCCATCACAATGTTCTTAATATTATCAATATGTGGGTTATGGATACTTCTTAACAAAATAATGTTAAGTAGATGCACCAGTCTTCAATTTGGAGAAATGAATTGACCTAAAAATTGCTCATAAATTTCCCCTGATACATACTCAGCAGAAAAAAATCCCCAAACATTTTAAGACAAGTTGGGCATGAAAACCCCCAAGATCATTTTTCTTATGATCAGGGGAAAGGATTCTCTTTTTCTTTGACTATTTATATCAAAGGGGAAATTCCTAAACAAACTATAAATTATATCTATTTCAGACAGGAAACTATAAAAGATGAAAATGGTGAAAAATACCTCCTGTTTTAAAAGATGTGTGAAATCATTAGTTTTCTGTTAACTGTGGCAAACATGAGAAGAAAGCAAGTGGATTTCTTTATCATTACAAAGTTTGTTTGGGAAAAAGCCTAAACTGAACTTTTCTTACTAAGATCTTTGCTTCTTTCAGAGTTACTCCAACCCCACACTTTCCCACCACATCCTTTTACAGCAGGTAGAGGAGATCCTGCTCTGAAGGCAACTTTTTGAAAGAGTGAATCATGCAGGTGTTGAACAAAGTGTCTTCAAGCCAAGATCCACTGTTCTCAACAAAAGTTCAAGCCAACCGGTTTGTTATTTTCTGAATATAACACTCAAAACCAAAAAAATTAAAGTCTTTTAACTTGCTCTCTGAAGACCATGTGAAGGACATACTTGAAAACACGTCTGAAGGATGCAGAAATCAAAAAAGATTTCCCAGGAACATGATTTGACAGAAAATCCTAACCCCATAGCTTTTGATTTTTCATATGCCTTGATGGAAGAGTTCTGGACATATCCTGACAGCACCCTAAACAATTTCACCCAGGGCTCTTCTTCTAAGAGAAGCCTGGACAAGTCTCCAGCAGTCTCTTCCCACCCAGAATTTCCTCTGGTTGCACATAGGTTTCAGAGCCAATAACTCTGGTCAATAAATATTGATTCATTTTGTACCCATATTGATCCAAAATCAAATTTATTATTAGTAAAGTAAAAAACGAACAAAAAAAAAAAAAAAAAAAAAAAAAAAAAAAAAAAAAAAAACCCACACAAATGGGACTCGGATTTTCTCCGAGGAAAATCCACACTTTGCATCCATATAAAGGCAAAATAATTAAAAAAACCCCCTTCTTTAGAACTATTTTTTTTCTCTGTAAAAAGCTTTAATCAACACACTAGGTTACTCTTTTTTATAATTAAGCATTAGGGTAAATGGATTAAAGCATTCATAGCTTATTTTACTAGGCAAATTTTCTGTATTACTTCAGGCTTATTAACCACTCTAACTTAAAAATAACAAGCCTAGATTGTGCCTATGAATCCATTATTGGATTTGTGTCAGCAGGTGTGCTATAAACACCTTAAACCTCACAGAAAATATTGCCAAAACAACTCCAAAACAGTTGAAAACAAATAATTTTTCCACTAAGAAAGTGTTTATTGTACACTGGAATGGCTGCTACCTGACAAAAGAATTTTGATTCAGTTGTTTTTGCAGCATTGTTTGTGTTTTCAGAGACTTCTGGAGGAACTGATCTGGTCCAGGCATGCCTTTTTACCCAAAGTCAGGTTTCACACATTTCATATTTTAGGATCACATTTCCAACCTGCACCAATACCTTCAAAAAAACCAGAGTCTTCACATGACTGATTACTGGAAAAGGGAGAGAAACAACACCTTTGTTCTTGCCCCTCTGCTTTAACCCAAACCCATCCTTGTGTAAACTACAGGAAAGCAAGGTCTGACATCCAGAAAATAACCATTTTCTACAGGTACCATTGTTGCCATTGATCACCAAAGGCATGACTGCTAATATGTTTCAGTGGCAGAGTGCACAAACTCTGTCTGTGGCACAAACTGCCACGTGCTTCAGTCTGAAGGGCTTCATTGATTTCTTTTACACTGGAGCACCAAGAGTTTTGCTAGAAAAGGTTCTGCCATCTCCCAGGTGGGTCACTGCACACCTGAGGTCTGATTCAGCCCAGAAATCCAGGCTGCAGCAGAGATGGATGGAATTTGCACCAAAGCACCCAAGGACACAGGAGCTTGCCTGACCACACTCAAGAGTTCATCTTCCCGCAACACTGCTGGTTCCTGGGGGCATCTTTAGCTCAACAGTGAGTTTTCTCTTTACAGTGATTTTTTTTTAATAATCTAGAATCCACTTCCAATCCTTCTTCTCCAGGAACAGACACAAAACCCCCTAAAAAATTATCTGCTCGTAAATCTGCTGAGAGCAGCTAACAAAAAAAGCATGAGTTTTTTACGTGTCTGGTGATTCCTTACTGACATTTTCTCTTGCTCTGTAGCAACCCATGAAAGTTCAAAAAAACCAGTGAAGGTTAAAATATAGAACAGAAAAGCAGTATTTTAAAATAGTTAATGAAAACAGTTGTTTGGGGTTGTTTTTCATAATTAGATATTTGGTGCAGCCTATTCAGAAGTCCAGACTGAAGCTCAGCTGGGGAAGGAAAGACATCTAACAGAACCTGGGGTTCCAGTGGAAATGGGCTGACTTGGACTAGTACAAATTTTACACTCAACCTGAACCCCAAATCAATTTTTCTCCATGACAAGAGCTGAATCTCAAATCAAATGTCTTACTTGGACCCTCAACATATGAGTAATGATGCTTATACAAGAGTTAAATTTCTATTAAATTATCATATAAATATCTGTCTCAGGATACTAAAACAAAAAAAAAATTGCAAGAGTTGAACAAAATTTTTTCCTTGTGTACTCTTGTTGAAACAAAAGAATGTATGCTTACAAGGCTATAAATACCTGTGGTTTGCAGAGTTCACAGTAGAGTTTCAATAATTACAGGATAGCAATGTAATGGGGAAAGTGTCTTTCCCGAAACAGATGGCAAAGTAATGTATTCTATACAGTTAGCACATTCGGAAGCTCTCTGGGAATTAGTTCAAACAAACTTGGAAAACAAGAACATAAGCACAGCCAGGGAGAAGAGTTATAACATTCTACTAATTCGAGAAAAAGGATTGATTGAATAAGAGATCTGGGTCAGTATTACCTACTGCAAAGACTAGAGAAAGTGAAAGAAATTAAAAACTTGTGGAAAACTTTCCTCACCGCTGCCCACAGCGCACACACGACTGTAAGAGGCAGGAAGGACACAGATTTAGCAAGGAATTGGAGCCAGTAGTCTGATCTGAATGCTCTCTTTCCTCTCCCTTTGGTGAGGGATGTTACAAAATGTTCAAGTAGAGGTATTCGTACTCTGATTGGCATTTGAAATCCATTTTGAGGTTGCCTGCAAGACTGACATGCAAAAGGGATTAATCTTGCCATAAACATTTTTTCATACATATTTATGTAGAACGTGAAAAGCTGCTTCAAAGCTGCTCTGCTATATGTAGGCAAAAATGAATTTCCCTGCACAAAGATGAGAGGAAAATAATTTCGCATCCATCTTTGACTAAGTCTACCATTTCCAGCATCGTCACAATTATTCATTCACAAACTTGGTTTCTCCCCTTGCTTTTCTACCTTCAGTGGTGATAGTCTGCCAAAATCTGAGTGGTGTTTTCTGAATCATGTTTCCGAAACAACTAGATGACCCAACTTTCAGCTTATTTAACAGATAAACAATTAGAGGCAGAGATCTTCTCAAGTGCAGTAATTCACCCTGAATAATCTGTCTTTCAGGAGGGCAAAAAGGTCTGAATCAAGATGATGTCCTCGAGAAGTGAAGAGTTGATTGAGAGGAGAAGGGTTTGTACCTTTGCTATCTTATTTCTTTTCCAACTTTTAATTTGAGACATTTGGTAAGCTCTGATGCAACCTGATCTTTCAGCCTTCTATCTCTAACAGTTTGTATTTCTAGTTCAACTTCTCCTTGTTCTCTCCTTTTTACAGTTCCCTGCCAGCCACCACAGCAAATGCTCTTTTAACTCACAGAAGTCGCTTATGTCTCTCCGCTGGCAACACAGCCTTGCTTTTCCTGCTTGTTTTGAAAGCACAATCATGTCTGCACACTTCAGCCTGAGAACAAGCAACTCTGCAAGCTCAGTGTCATATTTCTCTCTCATCTCCAAAACCAGAGAAGCAAAAGCCTTTTTTTTTCTGGAATCTTTACCACCAAAATTGTCCCAGAAGAATTTTACTGCTTTTGCCTTATGCTCAAAATCCTTTTTCTTGACAAGTTAAACATGGCATTTGAATTGTGTACATAGCACATGTGATGTGTTCTCTTACTTCCAGAGCTGTGTTAGAGCTGTAGCCAAGTCAACATCTGTGGAGTAACTGTCTAGTTCAACAACTAGCTGGATTGTCTTCTGTGAAAGAAAACTCAGAAATATGAGCAATTCTGCTCCAGGGACACTTTTGCAAGTTTTATGCTTCCTGAAGTAGTATGCCATGACTTACACACTGGTCTTTTTTTTAATCTGCTTTTCCCCCTCCTCCTGTGACAGCTGTTGCACAATTACTCGTGTTCCTTTGTGATTTGCCCCCAAGCCTGAAGTCAAAATTAAGTTGTCAAAGAGTAGTGAATTTGACTTACCAGTTCAGCTCTGGGCAGAAAAGCTGCTCTGCCAAGCTTGACTTGATATGAAGCATTTGTGGCCAAGAGCCAAAAATAATGATCCTCTGAAAGTTAATTGTGAGGTTTTGTCTTTCCTCCCAACAAATTGCTCAGCAGCTCTTCCCCCACAAGGTCACTTAACAAGCAGGCTCAGTTCACCCAGAGAGGTGAGGTTTCATTTCCCTGTGCTGGAACTGAGAATTTGGAAGGTGAGAATCACTCATCCCTGCCTAAGAGAAGCACTAAAACTTTGTAGAATCAGCATCCCAGGGCTCACAGAAGTCTGTGGTGGCTTGCTAATCCTGCACAGCAGATAACAGGCTAGAAAACCATGATCTTCTCTTTTTTTTTTTTTCCTTTCCAGAGGAAAGCTTAGCAAATTTTCCCTTAGATCTTCAGGAAAATAAAAGTTGAAACCAGAATCAGAGTACAGCTGACAACCATGTGGTTTCATCAAATAACTCATCACTGTGAGAAAGGTGGCTCTCCTCTCGTCCTCCCAGCCCTTGTCACACTGCCCCTACCCCGGCAGTCACAGACACCTTTCAGTTCATCCAAACTCACTGCACTATTGCAAAGCCTGGGACAGGGAAGGTGAGTGCAAGTAAAAAGCCAGAAGAAAATGAGAGAAACAGAGGGAGTCCAATCTCGGGCATGAAAGACATGTTAATTCAGCTTCAAAACCATCTGATACATATTTCCGGGCAGTCGCTCTAAAGTTTTCTCAAAAATCCATCAGAAGACTGGCTCAGAGAGCCTCCAGTGAAGAATTAACCAGTGAAACTGGTATTTGTCTCATGACAAGAGAAATAATTTCTAACTCAGTTTAAGAATTTCCTTAAAAGCTCCAAAGCCAAGGAAATATTCTCTCTTAATCAGTGCAAAACGGCTACTACTGCTTCCTCCACTTTTGATGAAATAAAAAAGACCCAGGCAGCAGCACAAACCACAGCAAGCTGTTTCAGTGTGTGCATAACAGTCCTAAACAGAGCACTGAAGAGTCACAAAAAGCAAATGACTGCATTATCCTGGGCTTGCTGAAACCCCAAGTTCAAAAAAGAATAAAAATTCTAACCCTCTACCAGTCCCAAAGTCACTCAAGCTTTTTGGACCCCATCCTGCTTTGCAAGTCCCACTAACATGTGGCAGCACATTATCTTTGAGAAGAGATCTGCTCAGCAGGTCTTTCAGGTCTCCTTTTTTTCTCTGAGATTGTGGAAAGTAGATTGATTTGCACTGATGCTTTGGCCAGTCCCTGTCTTCCCATTTGCTTCTTCACAGATTTTATGAAAGACATGAACTGCATTGGCTGCCAGACTTTTATGACTTCATCTGCCACATTTGCCACGTGCCTTTCCCAGTTTGAGCTTGCTTACTGCAGTGTCAGTCTTGGCCGGGGAAGGTGAAGGTTATTTCATGGCTGCACAGATGATTGCCCTGTGCTCTGCACTGCCAGTGATGCCCCCTCATTGGCCATGCAGCTCTCTGAAATTCCCTTCCCAGGGACCCCTGACAGCTTCCCATGCTGTTCACACTCTGCCATCTGCTGCCCCCACACCACTGTCACAAGGCTCAGGTCTTCTGGTGAGATGGAGTGAGAAAGTTCTGTTTTGGCATTTAATCACCCCTTTGTGTCTGTATGCCTCCAAAGCCACTTTTTTTTTCCACATTCTGTAGGCTCTCAGAGGGTGTGATACAGAGAATATCTCCTGCATTTAGACCAGACCCTGCCCAAGTTAAAAACCTTTTGCCCAGTGCACACAAAAAAAAGGAGAACAAGAGTCCAGGAAAGAACAGGATGTAAATGATGAAGGAAAATATTCCCCCAAAGGGTCTAACATCACAAAACTGACATTTTAGTAAAGACTGCTGGACAGAGAGGAAGGCAGAAGTACTTGCAGCAGAAGAGACACAGGTTACAAGGAGCCACTAGGATCAGTGAGACAGGAAAATGCAGAGCCCAGTTGAAGAACGTGGAAGGTTTCCATGGCTGCAAAGAAGAATTTGCAAAGCATCAAAGACACAACCCAAAAGCTGCCTACAGAGTCACTGCAAGCAGCCCCAGAGGCTGTGCTGACTATTACTGCCCAAGAGCAAAAGATGAGATGACTTTGGTACACTCCACTCCCTTTTTACAGCTTAATGTCTTCCATTCAGCAGTGTTTCACAGCTGCAGCATTGCATGGAGGCCAGAGCTCCTCCAAATTTTTTTGGTGTAATAATTAAACTGATTGTGATAGATCCCTCCTAACATCTTGACTGAGCTGCTTTTTCCAGGAGAGCAGTTTCTTCTGAGAAATGAGCTGCAGGTCCCAAAGACATTCCCTAAAGGGCTCAAAATTCTTTTGAAAATAAATATGGCCTCCAGATTCTAAGTAGCATATTAAGCAAAAATGTGCTCCAGTTTGTTAATTGTGCCCCACAGTCTGTAAGCACTTGGGAGAATACTGCACTTTTCCAGTTCTTACTGAAGTCTGCATTGCTACTCTTCTCTGACAGCAACTATCAACTGATTTTCCCCAAACTGATATCTACAATCACAGCTTCCCTGTCACATACTGCTCAGACAAAACTGGTACACAAATGGAAATACATTAATCAGTTACAGAGTAAAATATTTTCCTGTCAGAATCATGTGTAGGCAAGCTTGTGCACAAATATATGTGGTATAGAGAGGTACACCAGAAAAAATGGAGTGTCATACACTATATTATTTCCTGTGTCCATTCTTTTTAATTTAGAAGAAAAGGTAGGTTTGAGTCTCACTTCAAGTGCTATTCAAGTGACAGGTGAAAAACACTGAGCACTTACAGCAACTCTCTGAAAAAGTTCAAATAAAATAATCATGAGAGTGTATGAACAAAGTATTTTCTGATGTACTATCTTTCCTCCTTTCAAATATACTCTGCTGCTTCCCTCACCTGCTGCAGGGGTTGCCCTTTATCATACCCCATTTTCATCTCAGCTGTTTTAGTTTATGATTGTTGTAAAAATATACAGCAATTTACAGGAGGTGAGTGGTGACTGAGAGCAGGTTACAGCTGCTTGACCAAATCCTGCCTTGATGATTAAGATTTGTACAACTGCTGTGTAAAAATACGAGCTAACAAAAGATCACCTTTGCTCATGCCCATATTGATGTGAACAGCTTTTTGGTGAGGGTGGTATCTAGAAGACACTTGCATGAGAAGAAATTAAAATTAGATTGCCTTTTGCAGCAGTAATTCAGTACCCGTTGAACCTCAGCCACCTCCAGAGCATTTCTGTCTCCCTGCAACAAACACCAGCACAGGGACCTGGTGAGCCTGAGAGAGAAACCTCAGTGTGTTCTGTGCCCCCCAACCCTCTGCTCAGAGCTCAGGAACACTCTCCTGTTCTCACCCAGCAGCTCTTGAGGCATCATCTTCCACACACATGGCAGTGGGAATGATGAGCCTCTCCCACTTCCTGACATCATCAAGTTACAGGTATCACTCCCACAGCAAGCAAACTACCAACATAGGATTTTTTTTTAAAGTATTTGCCTTTTTTTTTTTTTTTTTGCAATTATTATATCAAAGTTAACAAATCCATAGATAAACCAAGTGAACATCAGATTTCTCATACAGAAATTTGATTTTGTGCCTAGCAGGATGCTTCCTGCCTCCCTTCCAGGTTTTCCATCATTTCCATAAGAACATTACTATATAACCTACAGATTTAATTTTATTTTTTTTTCTTTTTAATTGAGGACTGCGAATACTGGCAGTACCAGAGCATCTCTTTTCGCACATTTGGAAAATATGTGGAAATTAACTTTTAACACTTAGAAAAACTATTACAACTCCACCACAAATTCAGTTCTTCTGTACAACTATCAATGAATATTTACAAAATGCTTATAGCTTTCTCCTACCTTCTGCAAACAAATATCTCTGGATTGAGTGGGGAAGAACCATGAGCTAAAAAGAAATAACAAAGAACCATTTCCATGTCATGACTGAACATGAAAAGCACATTAATCTTGTCCTCTGCAAACATTCAAAGGACAGACAGGAACTGTTTTTCTCTTCTCTGAAATGCAGTGTGTTAAAGTGACACCTTGATGGGAAACTCTTTAAAGTTTTAACTAAGATGGCTTCATCCATGGAGCTAAGGAAGAAATTAATTTAAGAGCAAATGTAGAGCTTAATATGCATGGACAAACATCTTCTCAATTAACTCACTCACATTCTCTCACCGACCAGCCACCTCCTGTTCTCATTATAAGAGGAAGCTTGAACAGGACAGACGGTTACTCTGGCATGTTCCTGACAATGCTGCAAAAGCACACAGGCAACCCCAGGGCCTGCCCAAGGTGGCAGAGCAGAGAAAGCTGACCACGGGCATGGGAAATGGTAAGAAGGCATGAAAGCCTATACAAATTCTCAGCTTTTTCTTCCTGGTTAGCCTTCTGAGGGCTTTAGTCTCCCTAAGGATCATGGCCTAGCTTAACAAGTGCCCCAGGCAAAAAGAGAGCTACCCCAGTCTTTGATAAATTTTCCTTAGACCCTGTTTCATTCCACTGCTGCTCTAAGCTGTTGCAGAACCTATACCAGTATAAACCAGAGTTAACTGATCATAGATCTCAGAAGGAAATCTAGACCTTACCCTTACTGTTGTTAGAGAACACACTTCTCACTAAAACCTGTATGATTTTGTGGCCAAATTTTGATTAGGTGTCTAACATAGGAATATCTTACAATATTTGATTTGATGGTATGCAGGTAATCTCCATATTTTTGGCTGAAGTGGCCTGACATTGTCAGCAAGAATCACTTCGCATTAGCTCTCCTTGCAAGAGCAGTATAATTTGGGAAAGCTACAGAAACCGTTTTTGTCAGTCAGTTCGCTCACTCTAGAAAATGAGATTTTCACATTGGCTATGAAGTCATTACTAGAAAAAGAATGTAAGACACCTTCTCCTCTTAAAAGAATTGTTAACACAGTAACTGTGGTGGTTGTGAATGGAAGGAACAGGAGGGACAGAAAAATGGAGTTTGCATCTGGAAATTCCCTCCTGAGCGCATTAGAGCTACTCCTTTCTGCACAACAAGGTGAAAACCACAGTGCAAAAAGCACAGTTGTGTGTGCATGGCATAAATCATAATGCCAAGCATACTCTGAGTCCCAAGGATTCTTCTGCAAAAATTCTGATACTGATCCCTTACCTTTTGCTGAGCTTATCAGAGAGATGAAAATTAAAGGCTTGGTTTGCACTGGAAAACACAAATTTAGCTATTTATTCCCAAATTATAAATTCTCTGTGTCATGCTGGACATATTATTTAAAGTCCTTTCTTACCCTGTGAAATAGATACTGATACTTTTGACTAAGGCTATGGTTTGGATGTGCCTACAAGTAAATTTTAGTTCACTTATGAAATGATCATTGTGATCACTGCAAAAGAGCTCAAATATACAAAAGTGTCAAGATTGTCTAATACAGGAACTGCGAACACAAAACTACAAAAAATCTGGAAGTCTAAAATATTGCTTCTGCTGAGAAGAACTATGCTCTTCCCACAGCTTTCAATTCATGAGGGACTTCTTTTTAGGATCATAGAGACTCTCTCGATTTCAATTTATAAATAATTCTCCTTTCAGTTATTTAGTGATTTTCAGAGAAGCCAAGAACAAATGAGTTACGCACTCATATGCTCTGACTTATGTTCAACGCCTGAGAGAACCAGGAAAAAAATTAAAACTAAATAAAAGAAAGGCTCATTGATGAACGCACATGGTGATCATGCCAGTATGCATTGCCTGAAAAAACACCTGAGAAAGGAAAATTTTGAAGTCATGCTACTTCCACAGTTGGAAAATATTTCAGAGCAAAAAAAAGCTTACTTATACTACTTGGCTCTGAGGTTTTACTGTAGGAATAAAAGAGCAAGTTCTTGCAGTTGCCAATAAGTCCTTAAACTCATGCATAAATGCCTAGCTAATTCTTGGATTCATGCAGAAAGACAGGACAGTTTGCAGCTGTGAATTGTGAATGCTTTTTAATAAAACCACTCAGTGTTTCCCGAGACAAAATCCTAAATTGACTTGTTATGGTTTACTATAGTAACAGCATATATTGCTGTTAAATTCATTACTACATTTGGTGCAGCTCCACTTACAGCAGCAGCAATTTAACACCCTGTAGTGGCAATCCTAAATAGAAAATTAAATTACACATTTGCTTTAGTTCAAGCTCTGAAAATTCTCTGTGTACAACAACATAACATCTCTTTGAACAATAGTACCTAATTATTTCACAGGTATTAAAAACAGGTCAACTTGAGCAAGGTAGGAGAGGGGATGAGAGAAATATCTATATCTGGTAGGTATTGAATGTGATATATAAAACACAAGGGCAAAATTGTATGAAAGGGAGTGACCAAGAAGATGGAGAGCCACAGCAGACACACTGAAATTTAGCACAGGATAATATTTTGGGGGGAAAAAGAAAATAATTCAGGATTTTCAACCCACAGAATGAGATAAAGCTCAAGGTCTGCAGCTGAAGCTTTTATTCAGCTTTACAGAAATTACCAACTGAGAGGAAAAAAGTTGTTTTTTAGCTTGGTATGATTTCTAATGCAAAAACATTCATGCCCTTTTTAACAATTGATCATGAAATAAAACCAGCAAGTATGCTCCTGGTAATACTGCCCTGGCATCCCACTATGATGTTTACCGTGATCTCCTTCAAACTTTTCCAAATCACTCTCAAAATGAGTCTAACAGATATCCTGGCAGGTTAATAGGACAGCTCTGCTCTCAGAATCTCGTGCCAAACAGGTCATCTGTGGATATTAAGAGCTAGGAGCAGTGCTATTAGATTAAATTGCATATTTACCAGAAACGCATTAAACATCTTGCCCTTAGTAACAGGGTTTTCTCTTTTAAAGACAATTAGTTTGTAAACTATTTATGGGAACTTGGAGACTAAAGTCAAAGAAGTTGTTAGGCTGCCTGTGAGCTTGGCTTTTCCTGTGTTTTGTTCTGAGAATTTGATTAAGGACAATGACTAAAACTACAGGAACAAGAGACATTTCCCTTCACTGGCCACATCTATATAGTTTCAAGGAGAAAAGGCAGCATTATATTATCTCATTTGACAGCCTCTTAAACACAACACTGCTCTGAACCTGAACCTTACATTCAAACAAAACAGATCATCTCCTGTTGCTCAGGGTGGAGATCATGGGGGAAATAACTCTGACGTGCAAAAACCCAGGAGAGCAGGAGCTGCAGAGGTGCTCAGCCCAGCACGTCTGTCAGAGCTCATCTTGAGTTTGGACTGAACCAAGTGCATTTCACACCATTTTAATTGAATTACTCTTTCTGTTGAAAGAAGTTCATTCAAAAAAAAAAAAAAAAAAAAAAAAAAAAAAAAAAAAAAAAAAAAAAAAAAAAAAAAAAAAGGGAAGACAGCAAAGTCAAAAATAAAAATCAATATTTACTGGCCTTAAGGCCTGCTGACTAATCTATATCAAGCCAGCTTGTATCTTGCAATTGTGAAGCATGTTAATTATATAAAAAATAAAACACCCATTGAGTACTGAGATTGCTATGCTTCTCCCAAATGTCTTTTCCACTCAGTACTGGTACTGTAGAAAAGCCACTGAGGAAAAGGTGTGTGGACAATTTTACAGAGACTCATCCTGCCCTGAGCTCAATGTAACCCATGCCTGAAGACCTCGCCTGATTTCTGCAGGACAAGCAGCTTGCGCAGTGATTCAGGACAGTGACAGCCAGAATACACCTTGAAGACAGAACTAGAGAAAAAATACTATTTGGAGACCAGAAATTGTGGTGTTTTTAATCATGGGACATCTCCCCTTTTTTCAATACATAACAGCATATGAGCAAAGTGGTTTTTTTCCTTCAATGTCACACGTCTCCCTCTGCAGGTGTGCTGCCAGGCAGAAAGGATGATTACAGAAAGCCTGAGACGAGGGAAAGCCTCCCCAGTATTGCCAAGCTTTTCACATACCACCTCAGAATTAGTGAGACTCAAAGTAATAATGAGGAAAAGTCTAAACACTGTTTCTAGAAATAACCTGCCTGTTTTCACACCTTAGATCTCACCAAAACAATACTGAAGAAGAAAGTGCTCTACCACCTGCCTATGTGCAGTTCAAACAAAAATAACAGACTAACGGTGTGCTGCCCACCAGTGCAAAGACTTGATGCTTTGATTTCAGAAGTGCTTGCTTCTTCTTGCCCATCACAATGTGAAACATCACAAACAGAAGCCATTTTGCACCCAAGAAAAACTTTAGAGAGAAAAAAACCCACAAACCACTCAGTTTTCACAGTAATTTATTTAGAACAGGTAAAGAAAAGCTATGTGGAGAAGACAGAGAATGATCTTGTTAAGAGCCTCTGGAAAAGTACCGGAAAGTGTTCTTGTCTGTTTGAAAGAAAAATTCTCATCAGGTGCGAGTTTACTTCCCAAAAAGTCAAGCTGAAAGCTTATCGGATTGGCAACGGATTACCTTACTTACAGCCTTGTAAGTAATTTAGTGACACTGTGTTGAAATAAGATAAGACTGGGAGTAATTAGATACTTATTTAACAGACAAAACAGCAGAATACTGCACGGAATACAGACTTTGCACCATCTGCTGCAGGCCCTTTAAAGGTCGTCTGGATCACCTGAAGAGCACTTGTGCCTGGTAAGCTTAATTAAGAGCACAGTGTAGAGTTTCACAAAGAAACAAATCACTAATCCTCCAGTCAAAAACAGGCAAATACATATGTGTTTAGCTTAATGCCTTGCAAAGCTATTCTTGACCTGAGGATTTTATGTTATTATAATTGTGCAAAAACTTGTAGGGGTGTGCTAGAAGATGTCAGTGTATTTTCTCAGTGTTCAGATAATTTCTTTTTTCAATCATGTCAGAACTACAAGGTCTCTCAATATTTCTGGAAACAATTGCTTTAAGAAAAAAAAAAGTTGCTGATCTCTAATAACATTTCTTTGAACCCTGTAAAATCTGGACTGACATTATGCCATAAGACAGCAAATTTTTATTCTATTTTCAATGCCATTTTAGCATCTCTTGCTAATTCAGTTGCCTCTGACCTCTAGCAGCCCTTCTTTCCTACACCAGGGACAGAATGCAGACTATCAAACCATAACAACAAAATGCCTGCCTTCCATCTTGACAGCTTTGTAGTGAAGTACAGAAATATTTGCCAGCTTTGGGAAGCAGAGTTAAATTCTTGCATTCAAAATGAAACTGAACTGTTTTGATCTGGGCAAGCCTGAAAAAAAATAATCTCTATTTACCCAGCTGTAGAGCAATGATTCTTGGGCAAGAGAGGGCAGAGCCAGACTACAGCAGTACAGCTCTAGAAGTGTTTTGGCTCTGGACCCTGTGTTCTGCACCTGTGAAATCCCAGTGCAACCCTGCTGGGCCCCAGCTCCTCTGAAAGGAACACCAGAAACGTGTCACTTTCCAGGGACATCTCTGTCATAAAGAAATAGTGAAAACCCCACCAAAACGAAATCCTGAACAGATACAAATCTGAACTTTGGGGACCCAGCAGCACATCTCCCACTGGTGGCAGTGGTGAAAACACTTTGGAAAATATTGACGTTCTGGTGCATGTGCTTTAATTCTACAGCACAAAATGGCATCATATCCTTTCCTTATCATCCTTCTTTTTCAATTTATTTTTTCACTAGCATTGCCAATAGATGTAATTGTAGCTTCTACCAGTACCAGTGACAGCTTTTCTGAGGTAGCTCCCTGAAGTTGCACCCTACTGATGAAGAAGTTATTTATCAATTTTTCTATTGAATATGGAGCTCAGGTCCCCATATACCCTGCGAAATACAAGTCAAACATTAACAGGAGGAAAAAAGAAAAAAAAGAAGTCCAGCTAAAATAAAGTGATTTCTTTTTCAAAATAGCCCTGTTTCTGTAAATTACTTAGTAATAGTTCAGGAGTCACCTGGAAAGAAAAAAACCCCAAACAACCCCACTAAAAATACCCATGTGAATGAACAACACATATTGTATGCAGCCAGACAGAATAACAGGGTGACACACCTACACACAAAACAATGAAAAATGTACAGTCTTTTGCTTGGTTCAGTCACAGAATAGTTTTTCCAATATCTCTTAGAATGACAGAAGTGGTCAAGTGCCCTTCCAAAAATTATTTTTAAGAATATTGCCTCAATTTCTTCACATTTTAAGTCCTCTATCTTTTCAAAGTTAGAGCAAAATTAAAATATAAGCCATTAAAAAGGTTAGAAAAAGCAAAAGGGATCAGTGCAATGTTTTCGGTAGAGATGAAGATCCTTAATCCATTTAAATACAACATCTAACATTATTCCTTTAGTTCTTTCTTGACTCTAAAGAAAATACGAACATATATTTGGAATAGAGCCTGATAGAGCTCAAGATCCATCACAAAGACAGGAAGAATGGCAGGTAATTTAAGAAAAGCAGCTTTCCTGTTGAAGAAGTAGGTAAGTGTTTTGTATGCAAAAGTAACAGCCAACTCTGCTTGAAAGGGCAAAAAACTTTCCTTAACAATGCAAAGTAGATGACTGCAAAAACTGACTGCAACAGCTGTAACATGTCACAGTATCTATAATTAACAAATTTAAACTAGGTGGTACAGATCTGAGTACAACATGCCACTCCAGAGAACACTGCTTTTCCTGTAAGCACCTAACAAGAGAATCCTCATCATGGCAACGCTGCCAATTACCTTTTTCCTTCAGGACACCAACACCCGTGTGCTCCCGTGGGGAGTACCTCAGCCTGAGCAGCCAGAGGCATAAACCTGAGCACAGCAACAGAGTCCCTCATTCCTCCTGAAATGGGCCCATTGCTACAGAGCCATGTGCAGCAGGCTGCACTTCCAGCATCCCTCCAAGAGGCCCTGGGGAATGCTGACACACATGGCAGAGCTGCGCCTTGATTCTGTCTCTTGCTTTCGTCTCCTGCCTTCAAATCTGCAACTTCACATTATCTCTTCAAACAGCAACCAGCACTTCAGCAAAACGGAGAGAAGGGAATCTGAACCATTTCCTTTAGCAGATTATACCTTTAAAAAGCTTCTCATAATTATAATATTGCTTATGGGTTTAGATCCTTGTTTTATTAACAGAAATATTCAGGGTAATAAATTAAAAAAAAGGTTTCTACTAAGTATCATAGAAATAAATGCCCTCAGAGATTTTTAAGTCTTTTTTTCATTAGCAGAAAGTTTTCTTTACAACCTGTCTTTATGTTCCAAAAGACACAGGAAAGTGTTGACGCATTTTATAATACAAAGGATGCGAGCTGTAGATGGTGAGCAAATGATGAATAAATTTTTTTGTCACAGTGAAATCCAAACTGAGGCATCTTAAAAGACAGAATTCATCTCTTGCACTAGATGTTGTGCATACAACCCCTTAACTTCAGTCAGCAAAATCAGGATTTACCCTCAGTACGAAGCTACTGCTGGCAAAACACTGATGCCCATGAGCTCAAGGAGCAGGCACGTGGCAGAATCTGCACTTGTAGTGCATTCTGGCAGAAAGGAACCATCACAGAACTCAGGGAATAACCATCACCTGTGCACAAGGGCCTGGGGAGCTGATATCTGAACAGCTCTGGCAGCACAACTCAGCATTACATGAAGCAATTCTGCTTTGTGGGAAAGGGAATAGACTATAACAGGTGGAGGTTAGCAACAGCTTGTGGACCTTAATAGGTTCCCTTCCCCTTTTCAAAAGGGATCCAAATGTTCAAGTTGTCATCCACAAACTGAAAATTTTGAGAGCTATGAAAGAGTTGGGATTGTTTTTTTACTGCACATTCCTCAAGAATAGTTTGGAATGTGCTCCATCTCCTTCAGAGACACTGAAATATCAAGTGCATTGAAGACTCTCCTGGTATAAAAATGAATAAAGGTGGTCAAATGCTACATACACCAACATAAATGAGCTTATTTTACTGTTATTATGCAAAACTGAGAAATATAAAAATACCTAGAAAAACCTCCCAAGTTGCATCCTTGCTACGTTTAGATAGAGTAAGATCTTCCAAAGCTTAAAGCTTTCTCATATACACTGAGAATAAGCTGTCAAGATTTTTTAAAAAACCTCGTTTCAAAGAAACAAAATAAAATTTACAAAAACCAATCACACATCCCCCTCCAACATTCATTTCTTAAGCAACAACACGGAAGTATATTCAAAGCAAATTACAGATGGCATTAAACAAGTTTTACTAGAGAAAACAAGAACAACAACAAAAATTACTAATTAGAGGACACACTGAGACTTTTGTCCCAGCAGCCAAGGTCAAAGCAGTATATCTGTAAAGGTGTAAAGGTGAGATGAAACACACAGGAACAGCCTGGCTGCTCAGGAGCCGCAGCTCCTAACAAGCCAGCAGCAGCACCATGAAGGTGTGCAGACAATGAAAGGAAGCCAGCAGCTAATTCCAAGCCCAGCCCAGCCAAGCTTGAAAGAGTTGCTTTTCCTTCCCTCCCTCCCAGAAATTATGGAAAGGGGGCTTAATAAAGCACTTGGAATTTTTCAGGCATTTCTCTCTGCTCTCTTCAGCTTTATGGCACTCATCACAGCATATCCTTTCCACCCTTGTAAGCAAAAGTTTCCACAGACAGCTTTGAAGGAATGGATCAGTGCTTCTGCAAAACAGAAAATGCCACTAAAATGTTGCGGGTCAAAGGAATTAAAGCATCTCCTTCCTTGGGCTATTTTAAGGATACTGAAGTGTCAGGTAACAGCTTCGGCTGTTAAGCGCCAAACTGTTTAACATATGTAATCTTGCAGAAGGTCACGTAGGTTTAAGCAGAGAAACAAAGCACTTAAATTTTTATTTGAGACAAATTAAAGAATTACCTCTTGAAAATATCTAGAAGTCGTCCTTGGTATTCACCAAGATACCTTTCCAAAGGCAGGCTCCCTCAGGTTTGTATTGTTAATGAGAGCTGCTAACAAATACCAAAAGGATCAGAGTTGAGGGAAGACATTGCCCGTTCTGTTTTCTCTCCAAGTGGCTCTCAAAAGAAAAGAGAAACCACATGAAAGGAAGGTATTAAAGTGCTGTCCTCTGCCTCCAGTTAGGAGACAGCAAGTGCAGCTGTATGGTGGTGGCTGAAGTGACACCGAGGACGTTGGAGGAAAGAAAATCCCAACATGGTTAAGAGCCCCCCAAGTAACTGCTCAGTAAAGGGTGGCCAGAAAGTCCATATATCATCTCATCTGCCAAAGCACTGAGGAGTCCTCACACTGTACCAAACATGGTGTCTTTCCTATACCTAGTTGTTGATAGAGTAAACTGAGGTAAGTTCATCTCAGGATTTAGAGCTTGCAGCCTTCTAAAACAAACATCCTCTGAAACAAGAAGGATGGACCTCTAATACAGCTGTATGTAAATATAAATCACATAATTGCTGTCCTCCAAAATTACAAAGTTGTTTTCCACATATATTGCCTTCATGGTTGGTATCAATGCAATTTTGCTTACAAAGGACCTCTGCAACAAATTATAGCCCTCCTCCCCCCTCCTCTTATTTATTACAATTAAAACATTCCTACAAAAGAGTTCCTTGAACAAATAAAGCAATCTATCATTTTTGAATGCTTAGAAATTCAGATTCACCAGTGTTTGCTCCAGCAGGCAACATTTAGTCGAGGAAAACAAACAAAGAAAAAAAAAAGAAATCAAAATGAGCAAATATGAACAGGTCAGTCTCCACAGAGACTCAGCTGGAATGATAAATGGAGCCCACAGATTTCACACTTGGGCTATTTGGGAAACAAAATTACCTGCTGGCACTTGTCTCTTTTTCATTCCTGCCATCCATAAAACACAAAAAGAACAGCCCCAGTCGCACAAAACTCACAGGATTTTGTGCATTATGCAGGGACTTATTTGCTCCACAAAGCCATTGTGAGCTCTTTCAGCTGCCACTGTGGACTGGAGCAGAAGCAAAACTGAGATGCCAACCAGGAGAGGGGCTCAGGCACCGGGCAGCTATTCCAGCTTTGCCAGAAAATTTTCATCTGCACTGACAGTGATTCATTCCCCCTATCAGCTAAAATGCCACTCATTAGCAAGACTGTAAGCAGGGAAGTTTTCTCCTTAGCATCCTCCCCCCAAGAGATCCAGCTCCAGAGGGAGAACAGAACTTGAGCAGGAACAAGAAAGACCAAGAGAGGCAGCGGGTACAAAAAGCTGAGGGCAGACAAAGCAAAAACACACAGGAGGAAGGCCAAGAACCAGAAAAATGGAGAGAAGAGCAGCTGAAGGCAATTGCTCATAGCTGTGATGGAAATTTGAAGAGTGGGGGATTCCTTAGTTTAGACACTAACCTTTCTCCACACTTCCCTACATTTCTTTAGGAAAAAATCAAACTCCTTATGGAAGGAGTTGTTTCTTAATAGAAACCTAATAACATTGTCCAAGGAAGGTGAAGAAATACAGGGCAAGACAAAAGTACAGCAAAAATTCCGCTGAAACAAGTGTTATTTGATGGCTATTAAATGGCACTATTTTAATATATTTAACCCTACACACTACATTTTCTTGACAGAAATGTATATAAATCAGTTCTCTGAATTTTAAAAGACACACCAAAAAGGGACAAACAAAGCCAGGAAATGTCTTTACCCAGCATTTATTGTTCCTAAATTCATAAAATGATACAACAGATAAGTATTTTGGGTAACAGTTTAGCCCTTACAGCTTTGGGGCCAATATATTGGCACAGCTGCAAGAACTTTCTTCTCAGTAACCTGTGACAACAGCACATCACCAGATCAAGGTGGTTTAGAACCCTCTTGGCTCCTCCCTGGCACCTGAGGGAACTCTGGTGAGACCTCTGCTCACTCGTTTCTAGAGTCTGCCTAGAGCACTCAACACCACAAAATAACATTTAGTGGCCTCTGCTGCCTCCATGTATTCCTCTTTCACAGTTCATTGTGGAAGATATCAGCCCCGGTAAATGCCAGTTCTGTTCTATGACACAAGAAGAAAAAGTCTCTAATGATCTGTCTAATGATACCACCTCATCAGAAATTTTATATTATGACAATAAAGTGCCTGTTTGTTTTAACTATTACTCCCTAGGGACTGATTCATATCGTACTGCAGAGAACTCACATGCACCCCGATGGTTTCATATTTGTTTTCCCCATATTATTATTTAACAGATTTTCTTTTTGAGTACTTTTCTTCCCCCCTCATGACACAGTGCAGCAGTGCTGACAAACGTTAGCAAAAGGAGAGAGAGACAGACGTCTTTTACACCAAAATATCATGGGAACAAAGTTCCAAGCAGCAGCATCCATTATCTGCAGATAAGACGCTTTTCATTCTTGGCTAACAGAGGTAGTGGAAGTGGTTACTTGTACCTCAGTCTGAAATGATCAAAGTCAGGGAAAAGGATTAGATGTCAAAATACTTGAAGTGTATCCCTTTGATCAGGATCAAAATCAAGACTGAACTTTGAATATAATGTGCTAGTACATTTCAGTGGTCCTTTGAAGGGGGAAAAACTTAAATTTATGAGCAAGTAATACTGTTGCTACGAATTGGATAGGAAAGCTGACATCTTACTCATCTCCTAATTTGGTAAACCCACCATACTTAAAAATTTCAGCTCTTTCCTAAGAATCTGAATTCCTGCTTTTCAATAAGGCTGAACAACTCATATCATCTTCATGCCCAGTGGTGCTGGCATTGACATTTCACTCACATTTTCTGCACAGCCTCACAAACAGATTCACTTACTCATAACCAGGTACAAACCCACATCTGTCTTGCATTTTTATCCATTACCTAAAGTAGAGCCAGTTCTCTGTCATGTTCCCTAGGGTTACATGTTATTTAACATATTGAGGAAATGTCCCTTCCCCTAGGGGCGCATACAGGACATTGGGGGAAAATGTAAATAAAAACAATGAACAAAACAAAACCAAAAAACCCAGACCCACCTAACAAAAACAAAACAAACAAACAAAAAAAAAAACAAACAACAAAAAAAAATCAGAACAATTGCAAAGGACCAAGAAAATGGGATCACATAGTAACAAGCTTGTCACAGACAAATTAACTACAACAAAAAAAATACTCATAGCAGTTATAAAATAAAATTAGTAATTCCTGCTACCTCGCAGTTATCAGGTCACTAATATTTTGAAAAATGAAGAGGATGAAATTCAAAAGGAACAAGTAGAAAGGAGAAATTCTCCTTAAGGTCACTCTCCATGCAAAAAGTCTGGCACAGAAAACCTTACCAGATGAATTGCTACCCCATAGCAGGGGGTTGGAACTAGATGATCCTTAAAGTCCCTTCCAACACAAGTCATTCTATGATTCTATGATTAAAATTGCTACTCAGGCCTGAAATGTAGAATTATGATGTCAATAACAGAAGAGGTCTGAAGCATATAAGGGTTTCCAGACCTTAAGAGTGAAGAAACAAAGAATTCCATGCAAAACGCAGAATAATGCACAAAGGTCACACAAGGCTGAGCCAAAGTGGCTAGGTGGGCTCTTAAGGCAGTTGTAAAAATGAATAAACCAGTAGCACAGAAAAAACAGCTGGAAGTCAGCTCACAGTAATAAATAGGACTGGGGTGCTTTTAGTCCTGTCTCAGCTCTTTCACAAAACAACTTCTAAGGGAAAATTACAAGTTTGAGCAGTTGATGGTAACTTCACAGAAACTTCAGTTCAAAGCCTGGATTGAAGCTTGCTATTTAGACAAAAGTAAGCTCTTCTTTGCAGTCAATAAAGATTCTTTCAGGGAATTCACTGTGAATATGCACAAATTATCTTTAGACATTGTGAGAGAGCATGTGAGCAAAAAAAAGAAATGACTGAACTATTAACTGAAATCACAGTATTGGCTAGAAGATAAGAGAACAGGGCAAGGATTATAAAAATCAAACTGTTATAGCTCGAAAACAAAAAATGTCAAAGATCATTACAGCATGTCTGAGTCAAAAATAATGCAGCCAGCCAGCAACAGAGTGTCAGATGTTTATTATTCTTTAGTCCCTTCAATGATTAGGAGCTTGTTTGCTTGCTTCATGTTGAGACAGGAGCGCGCTTTTTGACTTTTTAAAGTGATGCCTATTATTCACACGGTAGGTTCCTGCATGCCATCATTGTGACACCAAGTTGGTTTTTCACCAGGATGATAAAATGCAACTAATCAAGCTACAAAAATTACTTGCACTGAAGTACTCCACCCCTCATTAAGATACAAAGCAAGACTGGATGCTGAAACTGCCCTGAGTCCACCTTCCAGAAAAAGCTACTTTTAACTTCTGTTCACGTGATATAAAATGGTACAAACCCAAATGCTGGAGAAAATCACCAACACTAATTGTTACAAATTTTATTTCTTATTTATCTGAAGAAAGAAAACAAGGTTTAAGAATTCCTAGTTGATATAAGTTTTCTTAGACTAAAACACATTGTAAATCAGCAGCTTAGTTCAGCAAGAGCTTGCATGTACCTTGATGGGCACTGACCAGAAAAAAAAGAATTCAATCAAATTCTGATTCAATAAAGTTGTTGTTGATTCTGTCACCCTCTCCATTGTAAATAAAGACAAAAACCACAATTACTCACGGCCGAAAAACCTAGGAGTCACTGAAGAACACCACCTCAAAGTGATAAACTTGAGCCACAACTAAAATTTCCTTATGAAGTCATCAAACTTATTTTGGAATGGTTCTGTTTGTGAATGTTTTGAAAAGATGAAAACCTTGTAGCATATTAAACCCTTCTGTCACCCAACAAAAAGAAAAACCAAAAGAAAATCTAATGTAAAATGTTTTTTCCAGGTAGATCACAACTGTATATTTTTTCTACTACATATTTAAGATGTTGCTAACCATCATATTTAAACAATTAATGGCATGCTTGGCAATCAAATATCAGTGGCCATTTGTGAAATCCTTTTGATGGGCATTCTCTCAGCTTTGAAATAATGACACCCAAAGATAAACACTCCAGGACTGAAGAGCTGCTTTCAACAATTTGAATCATTCTACATCAGCCAAAATTAACATTCAATACAATCCTAATTTATATAATGAAAAGTACTATATATCTCACTCATACACATAGCAATTTTACATGTTCTTCTAGTAAGAACTTTCTTCACATAATGACTTCACAAGTTTTAAGCTTGTGAGAGCAGCAATTTGTTCCCTCGCTGCCATGAACGGTTCTTTGCTAGGTGCAAAAAAAGGACTTGGTTATGACAAAGACTCAGACAATACAGTCAGCAGCTAAAGAAATTACTGTGTTCTGCATTGTTACACTCCATAATTATATAAATTTAATCCTCAAAGTTTGCTTTTGTTGTAGCATTTTCCTTTACAATGTTAGAATTGCCTTTTGATGGAGTCTGAGATTTTCCTCTTTCTGGTCCACAGTGCTATGGATAATGCCTTTCTCATCAAATTTTGAATTCCCAGGAGCAACGTTATCAAGAGTGAGACTAAGTCATGCTCCCAGACCAAAATTAAGCCTTTCTGAAGAAAAATTATTAGCTGCAGCTACTTTCAGTCTTCTCCCCTGTCATCTCTCCCCTGTTCCAAATATATCTTAAGCCAGAACCTTCCTTCTCTTCCTTCTGATAAACCTCAGCAAAAATTCAGAGACAAGCCTCAGCTGAGCATTTATACACACAGAGTCAAACAAAAACACCAGGATAAGCAGGGGCCAACATTTTTCTTAACATCACTTAAAATTTGAGGCTTAAATAACTTGAAGTCGACTGAATCAATCCGGAATCAGAGAAGAATAATTCACAGATAGATATGGATCTAAACTACTTATACAATTCTAGAGAAACTCAGATTTGCAAAAATATATCTAGCAAACAGTGACCTAGTGAAGGAATCCAAAGCATTCTAGTCTAGAATCACTTGTGTCTACATTTGAGTCTGTTTGGGCTTTGCATTCAAAAATCATGATTACAATGAAATTAAAGATGAGATGGAACAGGAAGCAGTTTGGACAGTGGAAATCAGCTTGGAGGGTATGTTTACCCTCCTTTTAATCAAGTGCTTTAATTCCATTGTAGTAATGTTGCTCGCTTACATTTATATATATTTTCTGATCATAATTGGGCACATATAAGTCATGATGAGAATACCTACATATTAATTAAAAATGTGCATACAGCTGGATCTCAGGGGTGAGAATGATACTAACCTTACTGCTTAGACAATGGGCAAGCTTTCTGGGAAATATTTGTCACCCCATTTTCCTGAAGGGATCCAAATATGTAAATAAAATAATTCTTTCTTAGAAGTAGCTACATAATTTTTTTCTCTTTTTAAAACATTCAGAAGCGCATAGTTGTGTTCAATAACATGTCATACTACCACAAATAGAATACATAAGGTAAAAATCAAATGAAACATTAAAATTACTAATCGGTAGTTCAGAACAGGGGATTTTTAGTGCGAAAGCTTGTCTGCAACTATCATTTGATACTGCTAAATGCTCTATTGTGAAGAAAAGCTGATTAACACAGAAGTTGGGAGAAGGTTATTTTAGAACATTCAAGCAGCAGATCAGTGTCTTTCAGCAGGAGAGAGCTATGTAAACAAGAGACATTCATAATTCAGAAAGGTAACTTTGAACCTAGGGCAAAAACTTCCCTCCTTAAAGAAAAAAAATATGCAGAAAAGAGGAAAGGATATTCCACAGGATATAGGCAGTTTAAAAAGCTCATATCACAGGCAGAATTATCTTCCATAGATTTAAAACACAACAATAAAAGCAACAGCCTTTGTTTGGGGAAACTCACTCTTTGGCTGAAATCTTCCCCTTCACACACTAGGCTGAGAACCACAAGGCACTGATATTTGATACTTATACTTGTTTCACCTTTCATTTGCAAAGATTTATATAATCAAATGCATTTTAGTACTACAGATTTCTGAAGTGTAAAAAGTAAAAGTATCATCATTGTTGGTGTTGCTACAATAAATGACCCAAATCAAAATGGTTCAACCTTGAACCATCACACTGTATTAAAACAATAATTTTACAGCTTTTTCTCTCCTGTTTAACCCTCCACAAAGTTACATTATCCTAGAGCTGTCACAGAGTTCTGCTTTGTTAGCATCATTTCATTTTAGTAGAGATTCTAACAAGCCAACTTTATTTTTCCAGTTATGCTTTTTACAGAACATATTCTATTTCTATGCAACTTCTATCAAAGAAACTGAAACAAGGATTTCAGGCTTTTTAAACTGGAAAATGTACCAACTCGTTGAGAAACTGAGCAAGTGACACCACAGCACAAGTTCAGGAATAAATAGATCCTATCTCTCTGAAGGCAAACCCCGAGGCAATACCTCCGTGTGTCCAACAGGACATAGACATGGGGAGCAGCTGACAAAAGCAGCAGATACAGTGAATCAAAACACTTTCCTTGGAATGCACCCTCCATACCAAAGGACAGAGCTAAGCACTCCACTAGTGTTGCCTCTTGGCTCACAGAACAAGCAGGGCATTCATTGTACCATGCCAAAGGGGAAAACCCTCGAGTTATTTGTGACCACCTGTCCATCGCCTCAAGGGCTCTGTGTGGAACTGTTCCATTGGACACACTCAGCAGAGCTAGAATCAAATAAATTTCTGGTTTAAACATACTTGCTCTATGTCGCAAAAGCAAAAGATTGCACCTCCTTTACAATCTTGGAAGAAGGAAAAGAAGGCCTGTAAAAATTTTACTGATTTCTGAAAATCAGGGCTCTCTCTGTAAACTCTGTCTGGGAAAGAGTCACCCTGGTGGCATTCCACCTACCAATACAGGTGTGAATTAAGCCAGTTTTTCCTACAAATACCTACAAGAGATGAAGTAACATTAACACATGCTGCTACAGAAATTCAAATTGTCAAGCAAAAGCGCATGGAAGAAACTCATACTGCTAACCTCACCCAGCTACAGAAGACAAGAGTGAATAGTAATAATTTGCTGCTTTAGACTCCTAAGTGGTAAGTACACATAACAAAACTTTAAAAAGCTAGCCCCGCCCAACACTGATCCTACTTGTTCAAGTGCTAGAATAAGCCAGGGGTTCATTACAGGAGCACCTGGTGGAAAGCATAGCAGCTGTGTCAGCTGCCATTACCACACTCAGCCAACAGATCCTGCAGAACCCCCTAATCATGGCTTAGCAGCAAGGCTCAGGTGATGAAATACATAGTTGAGACAAACCATCAATAAATCTCCTTTCAAATACAGTATCTTAATTAAAACTGTTCATTGTTTGCTTTTTCCCAGGTGAAATTAATCGCCTAGAGATCGTTCCTCAGATACACCAGTGCTAACCTTTCATCGATGGCCACTTCTCAAAAGCAAAGGAGCCAATAAAGCATTAAACCACACAAACTCCCCAAACATGATCAAAATCTCTGCTTATTCTAGGTCATTGATTTTTTTTCCTAGATGATTTTACTGGGTTTGCCCACATAAACTCACAAAGAGCACAAGTCACCAGATTTCCACAAGCTACTTGTGTTACAAGAGCTCATGCGAGCAATTAACCAAAATGATACTTTAGATAATAACAGGAAGACCGTCTTTTGCTTTCAACAGGCAAAGAAAGCCTAAGGGTGCACTCTTCAGAGTTTGTTCAGCTTGCTCAGGTGGGACGACAACAAACAATCCAAGCTCCTCCCTGTGGCTGCAAAAGGACAGGCCACAGACCCTACAGGGGCACGTACCCCTCGCATTCCAGACCTTCTCCCACAACTCTTGAAATACCATTAAGATACAACATTAGCTACATGAAATGATTATTTATCATTAGACTATTTGTAAATAACACATCCCCACACCTAAAGAACAGTGGCCTGCCTCACATTAGAGCTGCTAAAGCCCTTTCATATCTCCACCCAAACTCCACTTCCAACAATTTACTTTTCTTCCTTGGCCAAAAAACCCAGACCTACCTCCATCTCCAGCAGCATTATCCAGAGTGAAACACAACGGCTAGCAACTCCTGCAGCTCCTACAGCTATAGACTGGCCTGGCCCTCCCACTCCCAGGTGTTTCCCTTTGCCATCACCCCCAGGTGTTTCCCTTTGCCATCACCCCAGGTGTTTCCCTTTGCCATCACCCCCAGGTGTTTCCCAGTGCCATCCCTGGGTCTGCTGCAGGTTAAACCCTGCCAATTAACAGACTAGTCTGGCCCAGGAGCACACCAAAGCAGCTTTGGATCACACCAAAGATTTTGAAGGAAGAAAATCCTACCAGATCCTCGACTACAATATGTGCCCTACAGTAGCTCACTACTGGCCTTATCTCCTCCTCACCTTAAGGATGTGATCTATTTCATCTCCTTTCCTTCATATGCCATAACCACAACAGAATCTTATGCTCAAGAAAAAGATGTTATAGTTGTTTAAGGCTGGAATCCTACACCAGGACCTCACCCACAGGCCACATCTGAGCCTGTTCTCTCCCGTTCACTGAAACCTGAGATCACTGGAACAGCCAATGGTGTAGAAATAGCATCCTGAAATAGAGCAAAAAAATACAAAAAAAATTTATTGTGATAAATAGAAAATTGTCTGTGCTCTTAGTATTCCAAATTTAAATAAGATTTTTAATAAGAAAGAGTTAAAAAAATAGGGAATAACTGGGTAATGTTTTGCTTCTCTGCAGGGTTTGATTTAACAATAGTCTGCAATAAGCAATAATTGCTCAGATTAGCACCTCTTCAACACCTTTTCAAAACTGTGCAATTAAAAAAATGAGGGTGAACTAGGGGAGAAAGTTTTTTTTTTCCTCACTATTTAATATTAGGTATTTGTTATCAGACTCCAGACCACAGGTGTCCCTTTCTAATACTCCCCTGAGCATCGCTGGTGCCTGAAGCAGCCCAAGGGGCTCAGTGCCCCTGCGCTGGAGAAGGGCTGGGTCACGGTGGGCTGTCCCTGGGCTGGGTCTGACCAGCCCCAGCCTGGCGTGGCTGGCCCAGACAGCAGGAACAGGCCTCCCCGCTTCAGGAAGGCTCTGATTTTCACATTGTCATGGCCTGAAATACCAGCAGTAGCAGTTCTCAGGAAGGGCACCGGCAGTGCGTGCAAAGGGGATGCTAATGCTGGCTGGTTAGGGATGCTGGACCAGCCCGGGCCGCCCGGTGAGGATGAGGAAAAGCACCTGAGTGCCCAGAGAGAAACGGAATCTCTTTGCTGGCTGTTTCAGGGAAATCGAGACGCCTTTGAGGCTGCAGAAAGAAATCCTGGGGGGAATTCTTGTCAGCGGGGCTGCTCACTGCAGGAAGGCACCACCCTGTGCAGAGAGAACTTTTTATTCTCAGCCATTGTGAAATGTCTGGGGAGGTAAGGGGGGGTTTATTTTAGTTGTAGAATGACACTGGTGGGTTTTTTCCCCCTGTATTTATCAGCTCTTTTATATATCCTTTCTGAAGAAGGGTCATGTGAATACTGTCTTGGGATTTGGGTGTGTGCAAGCACTCATTATGCAATTATGTATTTTATAATGTATGTATTTTATAAAAGTGTAATGCTTATTTGCTTTGACAGTTTCCCCAATGCCTGATGAAAGAAAAATCAAAGCAGCATGGTTCAAAGCTGCTCTTTTTGAACTTATTGATAGATTTTAAAGTAATGGATTTATGAGAAAATATTTTATTTTTTGCTTTACAGAGGATAAGGCTTGGTGTTGGAAGTATGAATTAAAAACCAAAGGATGTTAAAGTACTGTCTTCTAGATATTTTCTAATAGTGTGAATATACACTTGCTTCTACAATTTGTTTTGATCTGTCTATATCTTCATGCACACACATCTATAAATATGCAAATATTTAACTATTTATCCTTTTAATTCTTCTTATCCAAAAGGCAAACATTTACATCTAGGTTTCTAGACCCTCAAATATTACAAAATATCTTTGCTATATTATTTTCAGTGGAATTCTATTAATTCAGATCAACTGACAGATTTTATGATTGTGCCTCCAAAATTGCCAGTTCCTCACAAAAACCAACTTATTGCAGACTCCAGAAGCTGAGGCTTCCGATTTGCAATCATTTTTGCTGCTGTCTAATTTTGCCTTTGTGAGTAAAACCAGGGATGAGCAACTTTAATTTAAAGTTCCAGTCACAGTCAGTAAAGGTAAATCTAAGGATTAATTGAGGATTAGCTGTTGATCTGAGAGCCACATTAACAGAGAGGCACAGGCCAAACCTCAACCCTTGGCATTTAATGCTTGGAAACACCTAAGGGTCAAACACACACCTCCATGATCCCACTTGCAAGGTGCATAAAAGCAGTGTTAGAACACTCTGGGCTCACAGAAAGAACAAAGCCTTAGAAATGGAAAATCATCCTGCCCCAAGTTGATGGGTATTATAGCCAGTGTGGCTGCCAGACCAAGGAATCAGTAATTCAGATAGGGTCAGTCTGCTATTTGGTACTGAAACATGCCTGAAGCAATGTGAGACATCAGCAGTTACAGAAAGAGCTGATACTCATCCCTTTACCACAAGCTGTAAAGCTATGACAACGTGGGATAAAGGAACCACACACAAAACTCAAACTATGTCTCAAATGAATTAAAATAAATGTTTCTTTTTATAGGCTTTGATTTATGAAGACGAGCATTTTATTTGCTCTGAAAGTAAATCATGTTTGCATGAAGCCGTTGGTCTCAGTAAAAATACAATTATCACAGTTAAATCTATACATCATGCTGAAGTCATAGCGTGTATATGTGCCTATGATCAAAAGATGTAAAAATAATTTGTGAAAATCTAATTACTTTAAAAAGCAATCCAACGAGTGGACAAATCACCAGGCATATTCTGCTGCTCTTTATTTCTTCTTATAATGTATTCATATAGATTTATGAACATTTTATATAATTTTTTGATGTAGAACTGGATTTCAAGTTATCACAGTATCTTTTGATCAATGAAATTTTTTCTTAATACTCTTAGGTTCTTCCTTAAAGTCAATTTCACAGTAGTACCTATATGTGAAAACACTTTTATTTTGTAGCAGAATAGTCTTTCTCTAAAGGAAGCCAATCTAAAGTTTATAAAATCTCCCTTTTCCATTTCTATCGCAGGGCTCAATGAATCCCCATAGATTACATATCCCACTGATTATTTATTTGAACTATCTTGATCAAATAGATGTGTAGCTGCATAACAAACAACCTGATAACCAATGTTAGAGACATTAATTTTCCAGAGCACTAAATCTTCATACAATTCACTTTTTTCACTCAGAAAAGCACGTCCTATTATATATGGCTCATATCTATATAGAAATCTCCAGGCAGTGTAATTTCAGCTTTCAGGGTGAAAAACTTTGCTATTTATTGAATAAATGGTAGGTCCTTAAAATTACCAGCAGACATTCATACTAGAAAGTTGAAAACCAGGCAAGTCTCTGTTGTTGCATCTGTAATGGGTAAATACACCCAGATTCACGTGATATTCATGAGCTCAAAATTTACTCATAGGTCAAATCTTTGGAAATCCTATTAAGGGTACCACCTTGAGATGTCATGATTAATCCATACCAGTCCTTCAGGAAATCTTTGTCTAGTCACTTTGAATGCCTCAGTAATTAATGCCTCAATGTCATTTGGCTTGACTCAGGAACATGATTTAGGCTATGCTGGAAATAAAGTTGTCCTCCTCATTGTAAATGAGAAGGGTATATGACAATTAGGGATAATTTATGCCCTTTTGTTTTAGAGGTAACAATACATTTTCATTTTTCTTAAAACATGATTCAGATTTTGATACTTTGTTGCACAGATACATACAGAGAAAGAGAGATTTTTAAAACTTTTGACTCTGGGATAACATGGAAATATTGTTCATTATACATTTCTCAGGGCGGGGCAAAGGGCTAATTTATTTGGTCCAGCAGATAATAGTCGCAGATCTAGAGAGAAATCTGAGTACAGGGGGGCTATAAGTTAACATTTCCACTTATGAAAAAAAAAATTATAAAATCACTTTTGTACATCATACAAAACCATTATGGCCTACATGTAAAAATGGGCAAATTACTGTATTGATGAATACTGTCAATTATTTAGGCTGGGGTTTGATGTCCTGCTCTCATACATTTCTACATGCACACATCTGTATGCCTGGTGCACCTCCAGGCTGTGCATCAAAGATCTCCAAACCCAAAGCATTCCTGAGAACTTGCTCTACCTGAGCATTGCAGAACCCTCCTTGGGCTGAAGTGGAAAGTGCTGGTAAAATGAGGGGCAGGCATTGAGAAGACAAGACCTGTGAGAAGGTAATTAAAGGAGGCTGTTAGGAGCCTGCTCTGCTTGGAGTGACCCAAACTGAAAACAGGATGAAGATGAGTGGCTGATAATGTGCATTTCTCTGGATTTTCTTTTTTTTTTTAATATACAGGCTAAGAATTTTGGAAAAAAAAAAAAAAAAAAAAAGTTGGCCAAATGAAATCTGTAGATAAAGTAAATGCCCCACTCTAACAGAGGGAAAGCATCAAATGCAACTTTGGAATCTCTACAGTTTTGTCATTGATTAAAGATGAACTCAAGATTTTATATATTTGAGGAAAGAACACATCATTGGAGGAAATTTAGGCAAGATTTCTTAGTTATTTACCACAAAAGTATTTTCTTGAATTGAATTTACATGCAGAATAAAATATGTATCTATTTGCCCATCTGAATATCTCAAACCCATCCATAGTCTTATGCTACCCTCATTTTAGTGTATTTAAGAGCTAGCTGGACATTCAAAGCTACTAGATCTGAGTTAAATCCTTTAATGGTGTGAATCTTGGATTCAAATCCCTTAGGAGGTGTACGATTTCACTTGTAAATTTTATTTATATTTAAGCACAACTTGTAGCACTTCAACTGCAATCACACACAAAACTACTAATGGAAAATAAAAGCATGGGAGAAAAAAGGCAAAAAATCAACTGCTGTGCACAGAATCCAGTCCTTAATAGCAATATGGTTGAAATTCAGTGTGCATGTATGTAATATACAGAAATAGACATATATATTTGGATATATGGATATATGCACTCGTGCATAAATAGATACATAGTTTGACATGGTTTGATAGTTACATCTATACATATTCTATATATTCTGCCCTGAGGCACTGCATATCCTGCTGCAGGAATGACCCTCTGGGGCTGCCCTGAGGTGACAGGGCTCCTGGCCTTCTGGCAGAGGGATACAGGCCAGTTCAATCCAGTAAAAAACAGGTTTTAAATGCTGATTTACTGCTGGGACAAAAGATGTCAAAGAAAACATTTTGCAGTGGACCAGAAAAGGGAAACCCCCCAAAGAAGCAGATTGATTACACACATACTCCTGCTGTACAGTGACACGTTTTTTAGTGCATTTCCTCTCTGAGGTGAAAACCAGAGCTTTATCCCTCAGAAACTGACTGCTTCTAGGTATGGTTTAAGGTGATTGTAAAAGCAGATGGCTTTCTAAGAACTCTGATAGTCTGACCCAATAAACATTGCCATGATTAGTTTACTTATTCTTCATTTACAAACTTCGAGGAAAACAGACATTGTACTCATTGTCAGGTTAGAAAACTAAGAACTGAACTTCAGGAGGCACCAGATACCTCTGCTAGAAAATTCTGTGGTACAGCAATTACAGAAGCTATTCCAGTGCTTTTCTTCTCATGGCATTTTCACCCCTTCTAACTGAGACATCTGTGTCCTATGAAAAAGAAGGTATTGGCCTACATTAAGGATACTTAAGCAATGATATCCTATCCTTAATATTAAGGAAAAATCGTTGAAGTAAGAAAAAAATAACCCAGGTTGTTATTGTTCCTTGGCAGAAGGATTCTATTGTTTGGGTCACCAGCCAGTGAGAGCCACACATCACATGAGGTTTGAACCATAGTTTAAAAAGGAAATTAAAAAAAAAAAGGTGTGATCTGAAGTCACATTGGAAAGGTAACTATCTCTTCTTCAATAACAGCAGTAGAAAAACTGAGGGGAGCCAAATGGTGACACACTGCTGACTTTGCACAAACAGGCTGTATCCATGTTTATTTGCTTTTCCTCCAGACTTTTATTACATTTTAAAATTTATCTATTTCTATTCTATTGATTCTCCATAGCAGTGAAGGCTAAATTAATTTTGTTGTGTGGGTCATTTGATGTAAGAGGAGACAAATTTTGCCTGTTAGACATGGTTTAGAGGAGACAATGCAAGTCTAAATGTCTGAAGTTTGGCAGTTTACAAATCAATTATTTCTGTTAGAGAGCCAACTGCCGCACCAACTGGGAAAGAGATTATATCAGATTACTGCACTTTTAATTAGCTGATCGTGACAGGCAAGGCTTGAAGAGGAAAAAAAATCAATCAGAAACTGCCAAACTTGGTCAGCCGAGTACACAGTGCCATTATTGAATCTTCAGACATTGTTCTGAAGCAGAACTTGATCTCCAGGGCTCTGCCAGGGGACCTGCCTCACACAAGTGATCCATCTTAGAGCCAAAGGTTATTCTGGAGCAAATATTTCCAAACATTTGTTATAATTAGCCTCTGACAAGGTCTGTCGCATGGCAGAATCTCATTAGAGAGGGAGGAGGAACAGAGCACATTCACCCCAGTGACAGGGCAGATCATCAAATGCTTCTGCTCATGGGAAATGTGTGTGTGTGAAACATGTAGCTGGGGACATACTTTTGGGCACAGAGCAATGCATTTCGGCTGACAGAGTTGAGAGAAATTTCTTTCACCTGTCCAAGGGACTGGAGTGCTTCAAAACTGAGCCACTATTTGCTTTTCTATCTCATTGCCTTTATAACAAGATAATTCTAGCGACCCAGAGCATCCTGTCCTATAAAGCAAGATTTATGGCATGCTGTCTTAGAACCTAATTTTCTCATGCCTTCACCTCACACAGTGATTTGCTCTGTAAACTACACATGCAATGGCCTTGCATCAAGATGGTCCCTCATTGCACAGGACAAGGGAAGCCAAGGTTAGCACAGCTGAATTATGGTAAAACCCCCAAATCATCCAGGGACATAGACCAAGTTTCTACATTTTTTGCAGGCATAAAGACAGCAGGGTGTCTGACTCTCCCAGTATGTCAACTTCAGGTTAAACTTTAGGAAGTTTGGAGCTTTAAATTGTAACATTGGCACAACCTTTTTCCAAAAAATCATCCATGAACTGACAAGAGGGGCAATGAAGCTGGTGAACAGTCTGGAGCACAAGTCTGATGAAGAGAGGGAACTGATAGTGTTAATTCATGAGAAAAGGAGACCCTATTGCTCTCTACAATTACCTGGAGGGAGGCTGGAAGGAGGTGAGAATCAGGGACTTCTCTCAAGTATTCAAGTGAAGGTATGAGAGTAAGCAGCCTCAAGCTGTGCCAGGGGAGATTTAGATCAGACATTAGGAAAAAACTTCTTCAGTGACAGGAATGTCAAGCACTGGAACCGGCTACCCAGGCAGTGGTGGAGCCACCATCCCTGGAGGTATTTAAAACAGGGGGAGCTGTGGCACTAGGGACATGGTTTAGTCATGGGCTTGGCAGCGTCAGCTCAATGGTTGGACTTAAAGGTATTTTCCAACCTAAATGATTGTGTGGTTCCACCGTCCTCACACAGATATCTGGGTGACAAGGGCATGCTAAAGTCCTTTCAGCCTCTGGTGTGCCTAGATTCTGCCAGAAGAGGATTCAGCCTCAGTCTAACAGAACATTTATTGATGCCAAATATGTGGTTTGCCTAAAGACTGGAGTTGATCCAAAATCCAATTAAATACACACTTCAGAAAATTGTTGGATCAGAATTACATTGTTCAGCCCTTTACAACATCAAACCATTTCTGGTTAACTATGTAAGCACCTTTAGTATTTCAGCTGTAATATATATTTTTTTCTAGAGAGGGAGGAAATGGCTAAGCATTTCTTATTCCAGTACATGACCATCCTATAGCTTTTATGTTCCATTTGCTAAACTTAGAGCCTATTTCCAATCACATTTATGTGGTTACATATGTGTTTTTAGTTTAGTCTGTTAAACAGGAACGATATTATCTAGCAAAGAAACAAAAAAAAAAAAAAAAAAAGAAAAAAAAAGAGAAAAAAAAAAGGTGTATTACAGGATAAGTAAAACTACTGCATGTCACTTTTGTGGATTTTGTGAACTTCTGTGCCTGATGTTTGGCACCCTGTAGTTCCACGTGGGGGTTCTGTTTTGTCTAGTCTTTCTTTGGGTTTCATTGATTAGGTGGGTGCAGAAGCAGAACTTCTTTGTCACTTTACTGGAAGCTGTCTGGATGGCTGCAAAGTGTATCATAAATCAATGCTGCTCAGAGGACAGCTTGCAACAAAGTCAATAACAGAGCAGGAAAGCACACGTGCTATCAGAAGAGTCAGAAAGAAAGAGGGGAAAAGCCCAGTACTCTGCTTAAAAGCAAATAACTGAGCTGCAGCCAGCTTTTGTCAAACACATGCTACAGGGCCACATTGCTTGTTTGCTTCCACATCCTGTTTTTAATGCCCTGCCCATTCACACACCATCATAATGAGGATTCAGACTCAAGCAAAGATCTCCTGTGAATAGCTGAAAGGTAGAGGGTGTCAGTTCACCCTTCAAATATAAATTTCTAATTTCACCCTAGTGCAGACTACCCAAAGCCTTGGAGTATTTATAACTACATCTTCTACTTTTGCAAAATTTTTGCTTCTCAATTCTATTGCAGCCCTCTTTTGTCACTAATATGTATGTATTGACATTTGTCATAACGATTCCTGCAATACTAGTTTATGTATAAAAGCCGGGATAAATTTTATTTATGCAAAATGTACTTGGGTGATACCACTATACATCCTGTTATTGTTTCTGGTCCTTACACCTGTCTGGCACACCTGTTATTCTTCTACTCAGTGTCCTGATCCTGGCAAACCATCCTGACACCCATAATATATGATATATATCTGATGATGTGGAGGAAGAAAAAACAAAAGAAATTTGCAGAAATCGATGATGTTCTGTTAAAGTCAGTGTCAACAATCATTTGTCTGTACTAAACCAAGTAAGTAACATTAAACAAAGTGTGTCAGAGTTCAAATAAAGTCTTAATTTAAACACCAGTAATTATCTTCCAGTTAGAGACAGAGTACTGAAATTATTAGTGTAATTTGCCAATGTGTGTGAAATCAGTAACAAAAGTCCTTTGGGTTTAACACAGATTTAAATTTTCTTATAGTTTATTTTCATGATGAATATTAATACTCTGACTCTTCTAGTTTCAAGTTGCTTTTTTTTGATTTTTGTTTTCTAATTGGAAGGTTGGTTTTCAAAGGAAGCTTAGTGCTTTTTTTCTGGTCGCTTTGTTCAAAAGTTTAAGGATTTTAAGCAATTCCTTTGAGAGTCATTAGTCTTAACTTAAGACAAATATGAAAGTTAATTAAAAGTTTAGTTCATTGACAGATAAAATAAAACTTTACACTTATTCACTCTGGAAAATAATGAGCAGGATTAGCTACCAGCTAATAAGTAAAGACTATGACAAAAACACAATTTAACTTTTCATCACTGCAGTCAGAAGTTGTACGTTTCTGGGTTGGTTTTGATCTTTGTCTATGCTTATTAGCTGTTATCTCTCCGCAGTCATTTCCACACCTCCCTACTTGATTACCAAGTCCAAACACACTTCTGAGAGTGGCTAAAAAACAACAGGAGTTCATATCACTAATGATGCTTTTCTTTAGAAGCAAAAATGGAGCTGAGGCCTATGAAGGTGTAACCTTCCCTCTCCTGCAGCAGTCAAAGAAAGAGAATTTGCTTTTCATTCTCTGCAGAGTTTTTCCCATCTCTGAGAATAGCCTGAAGGGAATTTAATTTTTTGCCTAACAAGCAGAGCATTTTGCAGATTGATTTTGTTGTTGTTGTTGTTTTGCCTGGGCAGTTCTACCATTTCTACCGTTGAGAATTAACTCTGGAATTTGATGACTGCTCCAAAGATGTTCTGACCAACAGGTTGTACAAAACAATCTTTTTCAGCACTTTGAGTTCTAGGACAAACAAGGAAGGCAGAGACAGAGACTGCTTCTTTTCTCTCTCTCTAACTCCAGCATTGCTTTCCTAAGAGCAAGAGTTCAGTTTCTTATTAAAATAGACACTGGGAAACCATGGAGAGTGTTTTGCTTTCCCCTGCACTCTACACCTCAGTAACAGATTCTGCCATCTGCTCCACCTCAGTCGAGTGGCACCCAGCAGTGTCTGTTCTTTTCCAAACACTTTTCTTCCTCATATTATTGTTAGAGTGTGATGAAGGGAGCATGAATTTTGAATGCAGCAATTATCATTCAATAGATAGATTTAAATGCTCTAGATGCTACTTAAATCCACAGAGGAAAACTTTTTTTTATGCTGGTGGAAAAAAAAAAAAAAAAAGCCATTGAAATAAAGTGGAATCACTTTTTATAGAATTATAAAAAGTCTCTTGAATTGCTGTTGTGGTTTGACTCTCACTACTTCTCTTATTACAACTTAAGATAAAATCCCTCAAAGCTAACTCTTTTTTAATTGTTTCAGCTAAAAATGTGTGTCCCGTATATCATCCTGATGCTGACCAATATAGACAGTCTCACAGAAATACACAGACATCCAGTATAGACCAAAAAATTCCTTGACTTTGTTTTAAATACGTATCTCAAGCCATAATCTGGAGTATCAAGAGATTTGCTAAGCTAGAGAATTGAATTCATTTCTACAAATACATAATTCTTTCTGAACTTGTTTCAGAATTCTTCTTGAACTATGTTGACTTATCATCTAACATGTTGATTATGTTGATATATCATCTAACAGCAAGTTTTCCTCATCAATCTGTCTCTGAATGCATGCTATGATATGCAGGTTATTTTGAATGGTGGCTTTGAATGGAATGACAGGTTTTGCAAGTGTTGAGGAATCACTGTGAATTTATCACATCCCATGAAGCCACGATAACTTATTGAACCTCATGACTGCAGCTACACAGTGAGAAATCTTGCAGATGTTTACCAAAAAAATGTGTAATTTAGTTGTCATTTCATACAGAAAAGAACCTTTCTGAACCCTTTGCTGACATAGTCAGGGTCCTGGAAGAAAGAAACACCTTTAGCTCATGAGAGAGTCAGACCTTCTGCTGTCCTTCCACGATGTGACTGAGTTGCCCTGTAGATGGCCGGGCTTCACCTACGGCTTTAATGCAGAGAGAAGGTGCACCCCAACCTATTATCAACCCAAATGTGTACTCAGGACAGTCTCTTTCCTGCACAGTGATTCACAACACGCCTGCTAATGTTCCTATTTAGAGCCAGTAATGTTTTAGTGGGGGGTAAAAACTTTCTATCATAACAGGCAATAGAGAGGAGCTTCAAGCCAATTAGAGAAAATGGACCACAGTGAGTCAACATTCAATAGCTCATGATTTAGAAAAGTATTCACCTTGAAACAGTCAATATGTGCATTACACATGGATATTTAACTGAATACCTCACCCATTGTTTAATTAACTGTGCAAACAATTAGCAGTGCTCTAGTACAAAGACTGAAAATTCTCTGCACAGCTAAAGTGAAATTCTCCAGAAGTGAACTCTGTGATATGGCTGCTTTCACAGATTGTGAAGAGATCCTCACAGATGTCCAGGGAATCCTGCTTTTATGACACGAACTTTTTGATCTGTGAAAATTTTCCAGAGGAAAGAAAATATAACAAGTTGTAATAATGACCAATGCTCAGTGGCTGGTGAAGCACAGAATCTTTAGTTGCATGATGACCAACAATTTCAGAATGGTAATTCTTTCATTCTGAAATGTTCCACTCATTTCCTGGAAGGCAAATGAAGTCCAGATTAAAGATATGAGTCTTCTGTGCATCACACTAGATAACAGTTCTGTGGCCATCTCTGCAGAAAGTGGAACATCTCACTTTTCTCTGAAAATTACAATATTGATTTTTATTTTCTAATTAACTTGAGGAGGAGAGTAGGTGTATATTTTACCTTTCCAGTCCCTGTCCTTGCCTGCCCAAGTGGAGAAGCAGGCTGTGCAAGGTGAAGGCTTCCCAAGACCTGGTGGATGTGCAGGAGGAGAGCACAGTGCTCCTTCAGGGCTCTCCTTGCCAGGGGAGCTCGAGAGCACCACAGCTTTGCCTTTTCCCCACACCACCCACCACACATGGTGCTGTCCCTGGGCTGGAAGGCACAGAGCTGATCTTCCCTCACATGCCATCCAGGGATGATCCCAGACAACTCTCTGGGAAGCTCCTGCACATTTCAGATTAATAATGTCACCAATAAACACTGTTCTGAAAGCATTCTTAATGACTGAACACAGGTCTACAATGATGTGAGACAACAAAACACTGGAAAAACACCATGGGACAGCAGACTCTTACTCAGAAAATGATGGGGGAAAGAGACAAAGCAGAGAAATACTGATCAAATGGCAAAATTTTTGCACTTTTGTTCTATTGCAAAAGGCTTTTAGTACAGCAAGTTTCCAGTCAGATCAGCAGATCTCAAGCAAACACAGAAATATTATCTTGCATCAGCAGTTTCAGTTTTTATTTTCATTTGAGTTTTCTTAATTATTTTCCTGGGAAGGTACATGCAGTAAGCATAAGCCTGCTGTCATTCAGCTTTAGTGAACTTTGTGATCCATAGTCAGCTTTTTCTTCAAAATTTGTGTGCCAGAGGTTAAAAGCTCTGATCCCACACCCTTTTGAAAAGCTGATTTGGTAAAGCTAGTCATTTTAAGGGATGGACTGGCCGCCACAAATGCAAAGATGCCTTTTGATTTCATTATTTCTGTTCTGATATTTAAATCTGTGGTCCAACTGGATGAGCAGAATTCAAGCTGTAAAATGCCAGGGAGGAGTTGGGAAGTCTGTAATAAGAGCATCCCAGTGGACAGTGATGGTTCTCCTATGAGGTAAACGCTGCATATCAGGGGGTTCAAATAATGTTGCTGAAGACCACAGGAAGGAAAGAATTAAAAAGTGTAAATAAAAAATAATCTCAGTCATTGCAAAACCCAGGTATTTATTTTCATAGCAGCTGATCTATAGAAAAGCAATAGACTCTTGACCAAGATGCAACAGCAAGCCTGGCTTAGCCTTCTTAACCTTTGCCAACACACCGTGTTTCTGACAACCACTCTCTTTTACTCAGACTGAGAGATTCTAAGTAACAGGGGAAAGAATATAACAAACCCAACACGTTGCTGACCTGTCTGCTGCCAAATAGGATCCTCCCACCTGTCACATCAGTGGCACAAATTCAGAGTGTTTGGGCAGTGATGCTCTCTGAACACTGATGGTGAAGAGCTGCTCTGATGCAGAGTGCTGCCTCATCACAGGAACTAGTTACTAATTCTCATAGAAGTCTGGGGATCCTGAATCCTTAAAGAAAGTGCAAAGGACATAGGAGAGGTCACAGATGCTGAGATCCAGCCTAAAGCATAGTTTATGAAGGTGGTTTTCTCTGCCAGGCTAAATTACTCAAGCAGATTCCCCTATATACTCGCTTGTTACTATGTACCTCAGCACAAGTGAACCATAAATACACAACCTTGAGATGCCTCTTTTGTTTACCAGTTTCTTGCTTGCTTTCTTTGTACAGACTTTTCAGGCTACTATAAATCAAGTAGATTAGCTGGTCTCCTTATGGGAGTCCTATCTTTAAGAAAAAATATTTTTTCTACCTCTCTCCACTTGCAAAAGTACAGAAAGAATGTCAAAAACATTATTATCAAGAACAGTCACCAATTTAGGGCATTCTCAAAGGTGAGCTGAGCTCTTATCAAGCTGACTTTCTTTCTGTGGATTCTTTTTGGGGTTGCCCAGAATGGATTCCTGGAATCACAAAGGGAGGACTTGGAGTTGTTTCTAAGGGACCATCACTGCAGTCTTAACCAGACATTCTGCAGCCAAGAATGGGAACATATCACATACAGTATAGACAACATTTGCCCAAGAGAGAAAGGAGAGAACAAAAGGAAGACAGCTGGGAGAGAGGAAGGATTGGATTGAATGTACTTAGCAGTTTCATATGGAAAAAGCTTCATTTACTGAGTTTGAGGAGTAAAAAGTTTAAATTCAGTTTGATAGCCATTATTGCTTTTTAGTTTGGGTGACTTGAGTATTACTTGGTGCTGGTGTTACTTGCCACAATGTCTCAGAGGGTGATGAGGATAAGAACTCAGCATATCTCAGGAAAAACAGCTTTTTCTGGCCACCTGCTCAACCACCAACTGTTCACACTTTTTTTTCCACTTTTTTAAGCATATGTGCCAAAGGATATCAAAACATATTTATCATTACAGTAAAACAATAAACTAAAACAAGGTGTCAGATTAAATAGGAAATGTAGTGGAAAGATATATTAAAAAGGTTGGAAAAACACTCCTCTTGCTTCTGTCCTTGAAAGGTAAGTTAATCCCTCCAGTATTATTTTCTAGTTCAGCAGCTCCCTGCAGCTTCCTGGGTTTTATAGCATAGAAACCCAAAGCAAAGACTCCCTCCTCCTGCCACCTTGAGACTTTTGTTCCCGGTGCTCCTCTTTCCTCTGCTGATCTCATATCCTCACATTCCCCATCACCTTTTTTTCCATGCTGGGCCCATCACCAGAGAGAAGCTGCTCCCTTTCCTCAACAGCCACATTGCCCAGGCCTTTCCCTCTTGCCCACTCCCCACCTCAGGAGTTGACTTAAAGGTCACACAGAGTCCTTGGGCACAAACTGGAACAGATCAACCCAAAAAGCACATCCATTTTACCACTCAGTATTAAGGGGAGGCAGCTTCTCATTTGTGCAGACCTACAGACTGTAGACATCCGAAATGGAATTTTCTGTTCTATGGACTTTCTTTCCTGCTATTTTTATCATTTAAACTCAGAATGAAAATCAGAAAATGTAGCTTCTAACCTGACATAAATTCCAGTTTTTACCTACTTAAAATAATTCAGAATATGCTACAGCATATTTTCTGTGTGGAATAAATCAGCACATTGGGTATTTTAAACGCACATTGATTTTTAAATTAAAATATACATGATTTCAAAGGAAGACTCAAGCATCCTATTTTTAAAATGCCTTTCCTTTTGTTTTAATCAATTTCTCTTACAGTTTTCCTTATAAGAGTGCAAATAATTTAAATTCAGTTCAGGAGAGAAACAAAACAGAATGCTGTCAACAAGCAACAATTCCAATTGTTTATTATGTTAAAAGCAAAAAAATGTTATAATAAACTCTGCCACCAATACTCATTAGGAAACAGCTAAATTTATATGATAGGTTATGATTTTCAGAATCAGTGTGTAGCTGTTTCCTCAGAATTCCTAAAAATTAGTCCTCTAACAGGACAGCTGAAATCATTAGGTCTGTTCCTTCTCTCGTCTCTCTTCACCACCCCACCCCCCCCTATTTTTAGCAATTTGTTTTATTTTCACAGTGAAATACTTTTATTCAAGGCATCTTTCTCTACTGAGGACTTCTAGGATTAAACTAAAAAGCTGCATGTTTAATATAGTGCCATAGAGTGCAACATTCCTATCTTGATATTTTATCAAAGACTCATGGGGTGGGAAAAATGGTCTTAAAAATTTTCAGCAGGGAAATGTAACTTCTTGTACAGGCTTCAAATAAAATCCATGTGTGACAGAATCTTGTAAACATCTTAGATTTCTGAGTGCTAGAGGAGGGTCCCCTGTGCTGCATTCCCTGGCAAAGGCCAACTGTCTCATGCTGGAGCAGTGGAAACCTTTAGGTGATGGTACAGTCTGAAGCTCAGCAATTTTCGAGTTTTAAGTTTTAAGTATAGAAAACCGAGCCCGAGGCAACTATCCGTGCTGTACTCCAGCTGATACCAGAGCAGTGATGGCTTCAATTATTTCTTTTTGGAGATGTACTTGCAGAGGATCTCCAGGTGTGTTAAAACCTCCCCTTTCTGGGTGAAAGTGCAATCTGTGTCTGCACCACTCGGCTACAACATTCCATGGCCGTGGAAACAACCACATCCCTCTTGGGATCACTCAGGGCATGATCAGCAACAGCACCAAAATCCCTGGTGAAGAAACGGAGTCTAAAAGGAGTTGCTGAAACACAGTATCATTGCCTTCCTTCCTCCCTCCCTTCCTGCCGGCCTTACTGCCTGCCTCTCTTTCTCTTCTCTTTCTCTTTCTTTTTCTTTTTCTCTCTTTCTCTTTTTCCTGTGATGGTTTTTCCTCATGCTGATGTAAATTAAAATGCCCTCACAGACATATGTCATTATCACCACTGCTTCCTCCAGCCTATCAAGTTGGTCACACGGACGTTTCCTAATCTGCTATGGAGTTTAGAGTTTACTGTAATCAAGTCAAAGCAAATTTGATTAACAAAAATCTATTTATTAAATTCCAAAGTAAATCAATTTGATTTTGAACCTGGCAGCCAAAGAGCTGAATGAGAGGACAAATATTCAGAGGAGGGAAAAAAAAAATCAGGCAGCTGCAGATGGAGGACCTTAAGGTCTGCATTTAGCACAGGGGTAGATACCCGTGTTGAAGGTGGATGCTGCCACATCTGCCAAAATTATTCTTTCCCTTCTTCAGGAAATTATGGATGTTTGCAGGCAGCTAATTGTAGTTCTCCCCTCCCTCGCATCCTCAGATTTCTGATGATACAAGTATGATTTCTTGAGTGTATTATCGAGGTGCTACATTGTATGTGATAAAAATAGAGGCCAAGAGGAAGCAAAGAAAAAGTGTGCTCCAACATATCTCAGGTCCCAGCAGAAGACCAGTGTTTGTAATCCCTGAATTCCCTCTCAGTGACAACCATGGTGATTTGCTTGGAGAGAGGTGATAAAACGGTACTGGGAAGAATTCTGTGCAGTAACTACAGTAACAGTCCAGCTGCTGCTTTTACAAGAAAAACGGCTTAATTATTTATAATTGTGCAAATTCTATCATGGTCCTTTTTTACTGGCATTCATCCACCCCACTATCTATCATATAAAGCTGCTCAGAATTAAAATCCATATCCCTTCAGCACCTCAGCAAAGTGTCACTGGCCAGGGCTCTTGTTCTAATGGATGATACCAGTGACAGCTGCCAGAAAACACACTTAAATTGCTCGCAGATACCTTGAAGGTGTATGCAGCAATACATATTACCTAAAAAGAACCAATATATATCTTTCCGCTCATCAGTTTTGTACTTGTACATTCTATTCTTTAATACCAACCTTTAAATCCAATTTCTCTGGAGTTAGTTATTCAGACATCACTGGTATGATTAATAAAAACAGAAGTGGAATTGACAATGGCTAGATTAAAATGCCAAGCCCAACCATCAGAAACTCTGAATTGGTGGAGATGTATTGACAGAAGTGTGCCAAGGCTTTGGGAACTGTTGCTTTTAATGCCAATATTTCACTATCATATGTGTATTGGCAGAACATTCACCTCCTAAACCTTACTACTGAAATAAGCCTATGATTTTTTTTTTTTTCCCTAAACTGTGAGATGATTGTGGATGGGTCATTTTCTTTTCTATTTTTTTTTTTTTTGGCTAACCAACTGCATGCACTTGATTTGTAGTGAGGCTGATTTACCCTAATTTTTAAAGCTGGTGCAGTCTGCAGAGAGTTCATATGGATCTGTGAGACTTTCTAGACATGACCTATCAGTGGATTTTGGAAACACAGCTTCCAGACTCCTGGTAATTTGTATTTTTCATTTAGCTCTGGTCAAAATGAGACCAACTACTTCTTTTTACTGTATACAGCTAATTTTGAATTTAATTAATCTGACCAGACTCTTTTCCAATAAAACCTATTCTGCCAAAACATTTCTAATCAGCTTCAACAGAAATAACAACATCTGTTTTTCTCAAAATGCATGGTTATCATCAACAACCTTCGGCTGTACCCCAGCTTTAAAGTACTGTCAGTCCCAAAAAACATGGATGAAAACAGTGTTTAGAAAGTAGAAATGCTGGGGAGAAGTCGTTGAGACCACCCTTCAGGTCAGCTGAAGAGGCCCCAGATGAGCAGAGGTGTCCCAGCCCCAGGTCTGGGGCCAGAGCTGTCCCTAATAAGCAGTGGAGAAATCCCCTTTATAAATGTCAACAATATTTATCTACTTAAAACTGTGACCACACTTAAGGAGTCACGCTGAGATTCTCTTGAAAATCCAGGTTGTTATTTTATAATTAGCTTAGTATATAGACACACTGGACAAGGCAGTCTCAGCAACAGATTTAATTCAGCAGCTCAGCCTTGGCAAGCAGGGTACATCTCAAACACTCTAAAGCTGTTGGTTTAGTTCCTGTTAATTTTAGCATGGAAGAAGCTGACCACACATTTGTTTCCTGGTACTGCTGTATCCCCAGCAGGTTCTGCTCTTTCTTGGAGATAAATATATTTACTATTTTTAGGTTTCCTTTTTACTATTTTGAATCAATATTTAAATAAAACAAAAGTAATTCCTTCAGCCAGTACAACATAGGCATTACATATTAAACTATTCCTATCTCTTAAGGTCTCTAAGAGAAATAAGGAGGTGCAAAACTATTTCTACTTGAACTGTGCCATTTCATGCAGAAGTAGACATTTAACTGTATCTGTTTGGGGTCCTCCCCCCATATATAATATGTTGCTTAATAGATTTCCATTTCTGTTATTTAAACAACCATAGAACTATCAGGATACGCAGTGACACAAAAATAATATCGTTAAAATAAAATAAATTTGGACTGGATATGTCTGACATGAACACACTGTACTGGAAGACAAAAAATTCTGCTCTCCTCTTCCTTTTTTATCTTTAAAGTGGCTGGCTCACACTTTGAGAAAGAGCCAAGACTAATTCACCTTTCTGTCTGTTAAAATTAGAGGAGAGGGTTTTGGCAGTAAATTAATATCCATCAGTGATTTTTGAAAACTTTATTAAGAGATTAAGTATTATGAAGGGATTTTTTGGAAAACTTTATTAAATGATTAAGTATTATGAAGTGATGGAAGAGCGATTTTGAAGTAAAAATTACACAATTTGGTTTGATAGCAAAGCAATAAAATATTTGTTTAAATGGTAGAGAAATAACTTACTTTGAGATGTGGACTCAGTTTCTTTGCAATATTTATGTCTCTTACATCACCTATTCATAAAATACTTATAAATATTAAAATATGCATACGATTTTTTGGGAAGAAGCTTCCTTTTTAATAATTGTATAGCTTGACTTCCATTGTTTGAAGATGAAATTATGGGCTTTGGGGACAGCTTAGTTTAACTGTTATTTCTTTTCTATACAATAACTCAGCCCAGTATTTGTTTTTATTTCCTTTCCATCCAGTATTCACATACACACAGAATGTTTGTCAGTGCAAACACGGAGCACTGCCATTTACATCAGTGTGAGCTCAGGGGTGTGAGAGCAACAAAGACACAAAGCTGCCTGAGCATCTCCCCAGTGAGCAAACTGAATAATTTATTGTAATATACTTAATTATTTTCCTTAAATTACATGCTATGCTCAAAAAGCTTCTTTATTATTTTAATAAATTTGTTGACAATTGAATACTACTAAAAATGGTTAGGCTTAAATTTGGATTCCACTCAAATAAGTGAGATATTAAACAGCCCAGATAAGAAAAGCTGCAGCATTTTGTGTTTGATGAACTTGTCAGTTGTGTAGTAAGAAAAGGAAACATAAATAAAAAAGTTACTGAAAGTATATTTTTATGTTTAAAATAGCTGAAGAGCAAGGACCAATACGTTATGTCCTAAACACCTGCAATCACCACCTGCTGTTTTCTTTATTTGCATCTGGACTATTTTGAAGTTCCCTTGTAAAACAATTTGTTCAGTTCTCATTTCACATTACGGCAGACTAGAAAAAACTTGTGACCCATCTTGGTATGGGTACTGCTGATACAGATTTTCAATTTCTGGTTTTTATGCTCATTTAGAATTATATTGACAAGGTAAAGGTTTCTGGCCAATTGGATTTGGAGCCATGAGAGATGACTATTAAAAACAATTTTTTTTTTTTTTTTCAAAAGTGCTTCAAAAGCTTGAAACTTAAATTTACCTTCAAAGTTAACATGAACTGGAAGTATTAAATTAATCATCAAATAAATCAATTTTAGGTAATATATTAAACTTTATGAACTACTAATCAAAAGATCAAGGTGAAATCTTGGCCTCTTTTTCTCCCAGATGACAAAATTCAGTGAGGTCTGTGGAGGATTTCTGACTTACATGCAGATGAAACTAAAACTCCTCTCCAAAGCCCTGTTGGAAAGACAATTAAATGCACTAGGCAGTGATCTAATAGCTTATTTCACACATAAGAACCTGCATAAAGGAATGTTTACATTCCTGGATATCATGTAAGAAAACTAATTTCCCTGGCTACAGAATCTGACTATAGAAGCCTGAAATATAGTTTAAGAAGCTGGAAGAAAAGCAATTTTTTTTTTTTTTTTTAATTAATGCTATTTCTAGTTGTGGATTAAAACCAACTACTCTGTCTTTGAAGCTCAGAAATGAGTCATTCTATGCTTGACATTGCTGTGTGGAGATACCTGAAATAGTTCTGGAAGTGGATATGATCAGACTTGCTCCAAGTGATGTTGCATCTGGCCTTCCAACCTAATCCAAGGAAAAACAGAGTACTTAACCCTGGATGCACACAGCTTCTGGCACTCCAGCACTTGGTCTGCTTGGTGACCAAAGCTCTTGGTGAAGAAAACTCTATTTCCTTTGGTGTGCTATCCATAGTAAGGGGTTTTAGGATGGGATTTCGTTATCTTTGTAAAGGTGACAAAAAACAGAGAGATAGGAAGATTCTAGGATCTAGGCCTGCCCCTTGCCCTAAAGGCAAATAGTGGATTCCCAAGTTTTTACTGACAGGTGTTTACCAAGAGATTTCACAGCATTCCCAGCCAATTTATTACTTATTCCAAATCATCTGAAAACGAGCTCAAAGGTACAGAAGGTAAATTAAAATTCTGCTTAGAAACTTCAGACAGGTGCCTTGGGGAAATCATTACCTGCTCTAACACTTTGCAAACGCTGTTTATGTAATTCTTGAAATCCATATGCATTATGCATGTGATGCATATATAATAAACCAGTAACATGCTAAGGACCATTACCTGGTATTACAGATCACTTAACCACCAGTCATAGCCTTGGGCTCTCTATTAGTTCTGGCTGACAAACACAGAGACTCTCCCTGCCCATGGATTGCCTGATCTGTTACACAGTGAGTGCGACTTCCCAGGAACACAACGATCAATGAGAGAGTAGGTAAGCATTGTTCAGGATTTCAAACTAGTAGGAAGGTGTTGTAAGATATTACTGGAACCACGCAATTGAAGGAAGAGAGAATGTTACATGTATTTGTGGACAACTCTGCAGGTATGAGAGGTTTGGCAAAAAAAAGAGGAAGATTGTTTCAATGGGACTCAAGCAACAGGGGAGGCTGATGGCACGGGCTGATTGGATTGCCATGGAATCCCTCATGGCTGGGATCAGAGCATACTCAAGTTGGCTCTTCTGAAACCCAGGGTCCTTGTCCCCTTCAGTGTGCTCAGCACAACCTTTGAACTCCACGGTGTTGTGACAATGGGACCTGCAGGACAGGGAGCTTTGCAGCCTGAGCTGCTGTATTATATTGACTTAATCCCACTATAATATTGGGCATTTTAATTCCAAGTTACATGAAACCATCAGTGTTATTATATTTATTATATGTTGAAGTTATATTAATAATGCATTGATGTTTATTTTTCTGCTGCTATTGCAGGAATTTAGTCATTATGCAAAGAACACCAAACTATCAAGTTCTTGCTTGGTATTTTCAATGGCAAGCAAGTGCAGAAGTGAGGGACTAAGTCTGGGGAGGTTTCTTTGCACTAAAGAACTCTACATATCTAAAATGGCCATGTGAACCATAAGAATTCAGCACAAGGCCATCATCACAAACACATTTTACTTCTGGTTATTCCTCCTATCTGAGAGAACTGGAGGATAAAGACCATATTTCCATAAAGTGATTATCAGTGAACATATATTTTCAGAGGCTCCGCAGGCTCTAGCCCTCTTCCTGATAGACTGATCCTTGAGCTCCCAGTTGTTACTGGAGAGCTTCTGTCCTGGGTTCTTTGCTGCACTTGTTTACAAACAAATCACAAATTTGATGTTTTGTTTTAACACACATTTAAACACACATTATAAACTGTTAAGCTTTCCTCATTTTAACAGAAAATGGGCTGCTTCAGTCTAATTGCTTTAGTCTGTTTGTAGAATTATTTGCAATTCTAATTCTAGCATTGCTTGCAGCTTGGAGAAGCTGTGCACTGATAAACTGATTTGGTCCCTGTGTGAAACAGAAGTTAATCCTCTGTAGGGTAATGGAGTAAGAATTTTTCCTAAAAATCTTACAAACAGACCTATAAAAATTCATCTTTACATAGGCTAACTTCCCTGAGCCATTTTCTACTGGAAAACCAACACCTTCACAACATGAAAGAGATTATAGCTGTGTCCTCACTCTTCTGTATTTTGTGAGGTTCCTCTCAGCACCTGTAAAGTCAGTGCAGAGGGAACACATGGAATGGTGCTCTTGTTCTGTGAACAACCTCTTAGTGGAACTGGGCCTTCCTGAAAGGAGTCCTTTGAGGAATTTAATCGTGTTTAATTTGGCTTAATAAACTTCTACAAAAGTTTTTTTTGCAGCAGGACTCTTATTGAGATATCTTGTTGACACCTCTACTCATTTTGACTCTAAGACAAATGAACTTCAATGACTTTATTGAGCAAACAAATTCTGCTGTTATTTTCAAAGCACAACTCGCACCACTTGGACTTCATATTGTGCCATAAGTTGAAAGGTTCATAGAAACACTGACGGTGCAAGCCATATCACCTCCTGAGTGGTTTAACAAATTGCATGGTCAGCAGCTCCAAGATCCCACTTTGTGCATAATTAACATCAGTAGAGGTTAATTACAGCTACCCATACAGCAATCAAGCAGAGGGTAAAACTAATCTGAACAGTTTAATTATTAAAAAGTAAAAATATTTTATAGTCAATGTGATAATTGCCATGCAATAGAGTTTATATCTTTTAAAAAACACATTCTGAAATTTGACCTATTTTGCAACATTTATGTGCAGGGAATTTTATGAGATGTTGTAAAATCATGTAGGCTGCAAATACTCATAACTACTAATAGGAACACAAGCAGCTGCACAAATAATGCAAAAGAACAGGTCAATGATGAACCTTTATTGGTTAGAAATTTATCTAAATTTGGTTGTGATGATGGAAGGGTTTTCACTTCACAATTACTGATATCTATAGTGCAGTTGCAGTGCTCTATCTATTAACCCCCTTCATCCCACTTTCTTCAGCCCAAGATAGAAGACTTTCAAGATCTTACTGTTTTTTTTCCCTGTCACAAAACTTGGCTCTAAATTTTCCAGTGAATGATAAAAATACGTAATGCTGTGTTCCTTTTTAAATGCTCTTGAAACCCTCTGTACATGGAGCAGGTAAATGCTACTCTAGTAAGCCATTAGAGTATCTTGAAAATGAATTTAATTCTTTATCTCTTCAGAGACTGAAAAGAAGAACAAGTATGAGAAAAGGAAGTATGAGGAAGGATTTTGTCTTGCAAGTCCTTGAAAGCTGATAAGAAGGCTTCTTAGGGCATGTAATTTTTACATGGTTTTAATTGCCATCTGAAATTTCCAGTCAGTCTGTAAAATTACCTGATTCATCTAGATGCAGGCATGCAAGGTGCTGTGCCCCAGGGATTTATCACCAAATGAAGTAATTCTGTATTGCTATTGAAAAATTTCTTACACTAAAAAGGTGAAATTACAGTGTTGCAAGATCCTTCCTAAGGCCCTTCCAATTTGCTGTTCTATCTGTCTTGTGTAAACTAACTTCAAACACTGCATTTTGAGAATGTTGCTGGATACAGAAAAGATGAGCTTGAAATTCTCTGATAAAAAGGAGATAAGCCTTCAGAGCTGCTCAGTCAGATTACCAACTCAACATTTGCATGTACCTCTTAAATTTTGGCTTCTGAAGTAACTGAACCAGAGAACACAAACTTCAGAAAGGGCTTTGCGAAACACTTTGTGAAACAGATTTCTCTGCATCATACAGCAGTGGAAACACAAAATAGGAATATTCAATCCATGTTTACGCAGGTTTTATTAAACAATACATAAATTACACATTTAACAGCAAGATACGTTGGCTCCATGGCTGTTGGAGGGTGTGTGCAGTGCCCTTGTATTGACCACAAGAGGTAAAACGTTATAGAAATTACCATACGAGGGAAAGCTGTTAAAGAAATAACTCACAGAGTTCCTAAGGAAGCACTATTGATTGATTTGTCTCTGTCCAATAGACTACTTCTTTGATATATATTTATAGCAGGAAAATTTTTCTAAGAATGCAGAATTTACTTTGCTGACAATGAGATTTACTGCAAAATAATCAGCAGGCTTCTGCTTATTTCGTTATTTTAAAAGCGATGGTTAATGGCATACTTAAGAAATACTCCCTCCCTCATCTGGATTGATTTCTAAACTTTTGTGAACAAATATGTACAAAGAATTTAGCTTTTTTTTTCCCCTTTATAAAGGCCAGTAGCTACCTTGGATATGAGTAAGCAGGTTAGATACCAGGGAATGCTGCTGGCTCCAGCTTTATGGCTGCTTGTCACTCATAGAAAAAGGTCTGCATTTATCCTCCCATACAGTTACTATATAATAGAATTAAAAGGCATTATTCCCTCTTTTATTTCCCCCCAGTTCCTGCATTTCACAGGAAGAATGGGTTAGGCTGACATGCAGATCACAGGGAAGTCAGGTTATGGCGGAAGAACCTAAACTTGTGTGATGAAGAGAACTTCCTTTTGGTTGAATAAAGCATAACTTTGCACAGGAAAATATAGGTTTGTTAAAAAAAAAATTAATCTAAATTATTGAAATGAAATATTTTTATTCACGTCTCCGAGAGAAAATATTTTTATTCTGGAGGATAGGCAAGAGAATGCTTAACAATTATCATTGAAAGAAAGCACAGAGCATTTTTTTCCTCCATAAGAGCAAAAAATGGAACAGTAGACCATTATGGAATCTCCTTTTTTTCCATGATGGGGAACTCAATGGAGTTTTGTTCTCCAGCCAACCTCTTTTACTCTTCCTACATTCTTCTAATCCATTGCAGCTTACTTGCACGAAAGAGCAGATTTATTCCACAGAATTTGGAATTTAAGATGTAATTAACTGACAAAATTACCACATTGTATAGGGCACAGAAGCAACTTACAAAACTGTTAAAATTGCTAAGGAAACTCCTAGCACAAGCAAGGCATACTTCTAAGTTCCTTTTTGTCCCATCAAGATAAAGGAGTATGTGATTTACAGTGTACCATTTGTTATTTTGGTTTCTATATTTTACTTATTAGTTGTATCTGTTACATTCAGATAGCAGGTCTGCTTCCCTGTCTTACTGCTTGTTATGTTCTTTCCTTAGAAAATACTACAAAACCTCATTTCAAAGGATAACTTTCCACTGTGAGTAATGCTTCTTGCTGCCACTTTCCAATTTAATTATCACCCGCTAATAAAAAAGCAAACCAGTAAAAAGTAAAACAACAAAACAGTAAAAACCCGTACTCCAGAGAAAGTTTTTATAGCAAAAGACAAGAGAAGTAATAGAGCTCCATAACATTTGCTGCAGCCTTTAATATTGCTTCTGGTAAGTGGGAGGAATCTGGATAACAAGGTAAACTGAGGCAAACTGAAATCTTAAAGTAGGGAACATGGGGTTAGAAGGCTACAAATAATTTCTAATAAAAATCAGGAATGAACTGCAGCACTGATTCTTTTTGCAAGGAATGGACAACTACGTGTATTTTTAAAATAAAGAGAAATAATGTGTCAAATTGTCTTCAAACACCCTTTAACTCTGGCTGTATGTTGTGTTGCCTGAGGTTTTCAAGCATGGAAAAGAACATGTTGTGAGTTTAGGCTTGGATAGTTCCAGCCCTTTCACGATGGGTCTTAAAGGTACAGTTGGCTTAGATACCTGCTTGGCTTAGGGCCCTAATGAGTTAATTAAGCAATTCATGGTGGCTGCACTTAAGAAAAGGACAAAAGCAAGCATTAAACCTTAGCTCATTTTTAAATGCTCTAAAGAAATTAAGGTCAAATGCAGTAGTTCAAATCTTCAGTGAAGAAGCAGGTGGAATGCAAGGTCAATGAGTTCCCTGGATGTGCTCACATTTCCCTGAGAGCCACCCCAGAGCCATGTGGCCCAGGGCTTGGAGAGGCAGCTCCTGCCAAGGCACTGCAGCTGCAGCTGGGGATGAGCTGGCCGGGACAGCCCAAACCCATTTGCTCAGGTAAATAACGCTGCCCAGGGAAGCAAGCTTTTCGATGGGGAAGAGTCAGGGCATGGAGCACGACACTCCCTAGGGCGCTGGAGGCACGTTCACCAGAGCAGGTTTATAATAAGCCAGATGGACACATGATAGAGAGGACATGGCATGGAATTCATGCTCAACTCTCACCAATTCACACCTTACATGATCTTGGGGTAAGCAAATAGCTAGCACATAATTTCAGCATCTCTGGCAACTGATATTCATTTATTTGTCTCTTCCACCTTCCTATCCATGCACCTTTTCCTGTTTTCTAGAATGTATTTCTTATAACATTGTATTTTAAAATAGTACTTCTCTGTTACTAAACACACACAGAGAAGGCAAACCCTATGGGCAAAGTGGTAATAAAATTAAAATGAATCTAAATAGAACTTAATTCTCTGAAATCAGTTTTGTTCCACTGCATTTAGCAGTCTGAAATAAAAGAAACCATGGTTTATAATTAAAAAGGACATCTAATGGAAATTGAAAAACAACCTCAATTTCCATCAAAAGGGTGGAAAACCAGTTTCAGATATGAAAATTTGTCTTTTATTTGTATCATTAAATAGCAAACATTTAATAGGATGTTTTGTGGAATGATCAAAGTTATTTAGGACACAAATAATGCATAAAACTCATGCATGACCTGCCATGAAGAATATGATAACCTGCTTTTCAGTGCTTATCAGGATGTAGCTGCCTAATGAGCAATACTTTAAAACACTGTGATGGACCATGACATTCAGAAGAAAAGTGAACCTACACAGCTTAAAACTTTAGGAATTGTATAAGAAAGAGTATTTGGTGAACAAAAGGCATTTCTAGGATTACAAAATGCCCCCAGGATGCAAAGCTGGAGGTCAGGAAACACCACAGATTATTTATGTGAGCTGACAGGAAACTCACAGAAATGGATATGAGCCATTTTAATGCTCAAGTTGTATGGGATTCCTCAACAATCCATTCTACCTGTGTTTTTCTGCCAAAAAGCTTTCCATTCTTCTATCTCCTAAAAGCCCCAGCAGCTGTACCTTGGTGCATGCTCTGAATAGATGTATTAGGTACAGCTAACAAATCTCTGGGCAACAAGACGAGGGGTGAGGGAGCAGGGTGGTGGGAGAGAGATGAGATTTCAGGAAAGAAAAGGAATAAGCTATACTGAAAAAAAAAAAAAAAAAAGAAAAAAGACAAAAAAAATAGCATCAGTGTTTTCACCAGGGCTACAGAAAAACATAGATTTTGTCATGGCACAGTGACAAGATCCCATCCAGAGAGAGTGGAGTAATTCAGCACCCAGAGAACAAATCCTGTGAGGAGGATTGAAATGGTTCATTTCAGTTTGAACTATGCTAAACTTCCTTATCCCATCATAATGGTAATTTGCTGCTTCACCTGTCTTAGACAAACTGGTAAGATGCCCTCCCTACTGGAAGACTCATATGAGATAACCCATTACTGGAGACTGGACACTAACACTACCCAAATTTTGTGAACTGCAATAATGACCATGATCTTGGACCGTTAAATGGATTTTACATAGCTCATCAAAAATCTTTTTTTCTTCTCTGTGAATTTTTCATGGTCTTGTACAACCATTTAATATTTTTTTTTATTGTCCTTCCTGTTCAAAAATTTGTGTATTAAAAAAAACCAAACCAAACCAAACAACAAACTGGTACTTTACTCCTCTTAAAAACAATATTGAGCTTTGTTTGGCTTTTTATCCAAAACAATCATTCCTTTATGAAGTCCATGAGAGATGAAGAGCTATTAATTTCCAGATGGGATGCAGGATACCTTTTACAGATGAGCCTGGTTCCGTAGCAGAAGCAGCCATAAGTTTTCGATAAACCAACATATTCCAGTGACAGGGTTTAAAAGCCAATTCTTACGTTTTTTAACTTCCTTTTGTTGACAACCACAGTGGTCTAAGCTCTTTACTGACTTGGCTATGGTATTTGACAGTTTCCATTCACAGGGTTCACAAGAAGCAAAAATTCTTCGTATTTAGCTACATAAAATGAAAATATGAATTTCAAGTTTCAGAGCTGCTTCTCCCTGCCCCTCCCAAATTTCCTACATGCCCTCTAGGGTAGGAGTCAAGTGACTTATGAATGTCTAATTCCTGCAAATTATGCTTTTAAGAGTCAGCAAAATAAATCTTATGGCAAAAATTATGAAACAGCCAGACTGTATAGTTCATTTCTGTGCCTCTTCACAGCCCCACAGGAGGTCACTGAGATCACACCCCACAGCTTCAGAATCATCTCCCTTCATTTGCATTTTATCTCATTTTCTGTCCTCTGTCTTGGTAGTTATCATAATTGCCTTGCAATGATTTTTGACAACTACTGTGAGTACAGGGAATATGGGCAGTACAGTGGCTTTTACAGGCCTAAAATCTCAGAGGCTTCCACCATGAAATACTGTGCAAAATAAGAGAGGAAACCCTTTGGTTTGCAGCAGAGAACCTCAAGCTAGCAGGTGGTTTATCTATCAGCAAGTTTTTTGTTTTCACCCCTGGGTTTTTGGATGTGCTCATTTGTCACCCCTCATTATTTATAGCCATGCAGTTTGATGCACAGTACAGAATTACAGTTCAGATTTGCCTGCTGGAAAAAGTTACAGCCTGTGGGCCGTGACATCTTCCTGAGGAAACAGCAGAATTAAATCAGCGAAAAGTGATGCAATGCTTTTAATAACATTTAATTGGTAATTGGATGTTCTAGGAGTAAACAACTGTTAAATAATATTGATGAAAGGTCTGTCAAAAGAAGAATACATTGTCTGATAAGCAACTGTGTGGGCAAATATTTCAATTGCTCCAGTCTAGTCAGACACACTGTGTCTGAGTAATTCCTGAACCTGGTCTTTTAAATTGAGCTGGGCTGGTTTCCAGACAAGAGCAAATCTATCCTCTGGGTTGCACAGCTAAAGACCTCAGTGCAGAGCTGTGATCGTTGTTCCTTATGTCATTTCCCATTCTTTCAAATCCTGACATTTTATGTTACAACACTGTTTTTGTTTCTGTTGCTTTAACCTCCCAGACATAGCTAAATTTAGAAAGCAACGGGATAACTAAACTACTGTACAGGGCTTTGCTTCTTCATTACAGATTAGGATTTCAGTTCCCCAAAGCTTCATATGTGGGATGCATCTTTGCTGGATTTCAGAGTTACTCTTCAAATGTTTGTAGGACTTAGTCTCAGGTAAACTTTAAATGAAATTTTCTTAATTTGCTGGCAAAATTAAAATACTCACTATGATCTGTGCCTTTAATTGAAAAGAAAAATAGTGAAAATTTTCCCTATATTTTTATGATGATCATAAATGTATGTTCAGTGTCATTTTATTTGAAGAGTTTACATTCAAGTTTACAGTTATAACATCTTTGCAGTACTAAGACCAAAACTTTTTATTTCCCCTCAGGGTTACTTACCACTAGTAAACACAAACAGAACTCTCCAACCTCACTTGTTACTGGTTTTATGCAGGGAAGGTCAAAGGCAATTTTTGTTCACCTAATGATATGTGAAAGCTAAAGGAGCTGATCCTTTATATTTGTCATTGCTGCAGAAACTCTGTTTTTAAAATCTGATCTTGTAAGACATAAACCAGTGAGAATGTGATAATACCCATGTGGAGTTTTTTCACATAATCTATTATTTGAGTAAACAGAGATGTATAATATTACCTTTAAAAATACTTCTTAATATTGCTGGTGGCATTTTTTAATATAAAAGAAACATTAACATACTCTAAAGGTAGTAATTTTAGTACACATTTTTCTTGATAAAATTACTAGAACTAGCAAGTAAAGAACAAAAATCTGGACTAAATATGTTCGTATGCTTTAGGATATGTACCCTTCAAAAGTTTTGCAGGATCCCTGTGGCTTGGGTGTCACTATTGGAAGTGACTCAGATCTTTAATGTGTGTCTTGGACTTCCAGGAAGAGTTAATGTAGTACCCAAAGATACATGCAATTTTAATATTTTCTTTATCACAGAGATGTAACTCTTTATGTTGTATTAACATGCCAGTAAGACAGCATCCAGCTGGGATGCAAAATAATCTTTTCTTCTCTTTATTTCTAAGATTGGAATTAATCCCTGCACTAGATAGTGACAGAATTTATTTTGGGGATTAAATTTGCTCAAAGCCTTTGTTCATAGGAAATGCAGCTTGTGATACAGAGATGACACTAGGCATTATCATAAGCTAATAAAAAGACAGAGATAATGAGGACCAAATCAGTAGAAACAAATTTCAAAAGTAAAATTCCTTCTGCCTGCAAATTTTCTTTCTTTTTCTCTTCCCTTTTCCCTTGTACCCTTCCTGCTCTACTTTTGGATTAATTCCTTTCTTCACCATGTTGTTTTAAGGAGTCGATGGAAACCTGATAACCCCCTCTTTGCTAAGGAGGCAGAAGAACTAATTGCTTTTTGTTCACTATCTTGGCTGATGGGAGAGAAACTAAAACCCATTTCATTCAGTAATTGCTACGTTCATGAAAAACAGCATCAAAGCCTTGATGCGTTTTACTGTTGCGTCTTGGGAAGGCTCATGTCTAATTCTTATGCTGATATGGCTCATAATATAGTCCTCTGACTCTTCTATTTGCTCTTGCAATTACAAGGGTTCTTATTCCATTGTGCATATTCCTCTGAACTGAGATTAGCTTAACTGAACTTCCTTTGAAAACCTGGCTACCCATCAAATGCATCAGGCCTAATGCATTCTGCAGCCACGCAAAATCAATGAACAGCACAATTTTCTGCTTCCTGCAATGATCAATAGGATTCACATAATGGGTGGAAAATTTTTAATCATGACAGCCCAGCATCTAGCTGGCATAAATCTTCCCTGCATTATAACCTCTCCATTTCCCACTAGTGCAAATTTGCAGGTATTGAATAATATTTATGTAGCAGATACATTATGAAAAGCAATACAATAAGAAATTCACACTTCAGTGATGATAGGTTGAGATCCCAGAGGCCCATTTCCTAGACAATGTACTGGCTTCCATACTCCAAATGCAAAATCCTTTTCTCCTGAAACTATGGTTTTTGCTGAAACTATACTTCCCTGGATCAGGTCTGACATGGCTCAGGAAAATGTTAATTCAAGTTGACCATGGCTAAGAATAAGTACACTTGAATGAGAAAATAATCTGCCACCAAAGAAGCAGTTCCTGTCTCTGACATGGATTGCTTTTGCCCTCTGTCCTGGCTCAACTCGCGGAGCTGCAAAAATCTCTTCCTCTGAAAAGCCACCAGGGAAGAGGAAAATCAACTGGTACTGTCCTCACTGACAGTGTGACCTGAATGATTTTTGCAGGCTACAGTCAGCTACCACAGGTACAGAAAGAAGAGGGAAAAGAGGTAACTCTCCTCTGCATTTTTTAATAAGTCTACAAATAAATGCAGAACTCCAATGTTAAGGGTTCTAGCAAAATTGTCTGTAAAGTCACTTACATATTTCTAGTTCACTGTTTCCACAGGAAAATACAAAGGAAACTTTCTCTATCAAGATCCAACGAAGATGCCCAGAAAAAGTTTCTTAATTTTAAATGTCAGGGTTGTGTTAGGGTATGCCAGTGCCTTTTACTGCTCTTTGAGTCTACAGATCTCAGGCTTTCCTCTTAACTGAAAAACAGAGGAGCATCTGTGGCACAAAGGCTTAAAAGGGTGAAACAGCAGCTGAACTCTTCTGCAAGTCCCCCTGAGACATAAGCCACCCTTCTGCCTGGTTCTGCACCTCATGGGTCCTGCTGCCAAACGAGAGAGAGCAAGCAAATTACCTGTTACCGACTAGAGTTAGATAAATCTTTACAGTCATGTTCTAGGAATGGATTTAATTTTCATCATCTGCCATTATGTTACAATCACAGCCCTATACATGGTTTAGTGCCAAGCTATTTTTTTTTGTCCTTGCCAGAGTGTTTTAAGAATATCTTTATGGCTCCTTACGCTCAGTGAATCAGAATAATGATTCCTTTTGATCTTAGCACAGAGCAGGTTTCACTGGGTACGAACAGAAGTGCCAGCCAAATATGAACTGCTCAAAACTTACACTGGTAAATAATATTCAAAGAAGTCAAAATATTGTGTCACTGCTCGAATCTGACATTTACTTCTGTCATAAAAATGAGGAATTGGCAGGGGAGAGCATGATTTTGGACCATTCTTATAATAATCACAAAAATATAACTGAGAAAATCAAAGGTGATAATCACTACATTATCACAGTATCACAACTGGAAATGGGTACATATTTGCAGAGGTTTAGAAGGAAAGATTCTCTCCTCCCTAATTTTTGTAAGATTTTTCTGAAGGACAAAGTATTAACTTGCAACTTACAGGGAAGACAAATGAATATAATTACTCAATATAGATATAGGATTATAGAGTGGGTCCACCAAATATCTACAGATAGAAAAAGGCTTTTTTAATATTAATGTGGGGAAAAAAGAGAGAGGCAGAAATTCAGTGAATGTTTGGCAATGTGTTCTGCTGTTACTTTTAAATTCTCAGGTGTATCTTGGAATGATGAATGAAAAGCCTCATACCCTCTTTAATCAGAACATTGAATTAAAACTGTACAACCTCAAAGTGTCTCCTGTAAGTGAGCAGGCCTACTTCTTGCCCATCAGTCTGTATTTGAAAGTGGAAATTTTCTCTTCAGCATTGCTCTCTGTTCGGATATAGCATGGGAAACAGAACCTGACAGAGCCATGTCATTGAACTGGGCACAGGTGAAGGCTACATGGCCACAGGAATCCACAACAAATTAAATATACAGTTTAAAGCCAATATAACAGAGGCATGTTAGAATCCTGCACACTGTATTGACAGCTTGTCAGTGGGTATCATTTATACTGTGGTATATATCTATGGTATTTAGTCACTCTTCCATTACCTGTTTGTCTCAAAAGCTCTTTTCTGCAAGTCAGAATAACTTTTAGCATGAAAAATTAAATATCCACAGTACTACCCAAAAGAAATGCATCAGACTGCCAATGCAAAGATTTTCCTGACCAATCCCTGCATACATTTACACTTGTATAGAAGTCAGGCATTTTCTGATGTCATTAAATGACTGACTCTTGATCTTAAACTTGGCAAATTAATTACTCTAGACAGGCCCAAGATGATAAAATCTACACATCAAAAATTTTCTATAATATTAACTAATAAGTTGCACAAGTAATGGGCAAATTTAGTTCCATTTAAATTAAAGGTTTTAACTTCCACTTGTAAATTTTGCTATGTAGATACTGACTCCAAGTACTAATAGCACTTAGAAATGTCGTTTGTAACAATGTCCAATTTCAACTTCACATCCTCTTACTATTTAGCTGACTAAATTATTCATGTATGCATGAACATGCACAAATACACACAGACATATACAATTACCTGGGCTACAAACATACTAAAAAAATATACGTCTGTCTTCATGTTTAATTTGCTGTGTAAGCTTTGCAAGACACTAATTTCCTCTTAACATCAACAAAAAATAATTGCAACGTTATTTTAAAAAAGGGCCAGATTGATATACTAATACATTGCTAGCATCATTTCTTCTCCCCACGCTCCAAGTAATCAAAATGTTTCACCCTCTTTTATGTTGCACATTAATTGAGGTTCCATCGGAGCTGAAGAGCCACAGTCTAGACAATATAAAACACAACCCAGAAATGACAGTGCCTGCTGGAAAGGCTTTATGTTCTGGTAGTCCTTTTTGTCATTATAACTAATTATGTAGGACGAAATCAGCCTGCAATATTAGCTCAGCACTCGGGGGTTCCTAGAAATGGATGCTCCCTGTGATGCTGTGGATATTAGAAAATGCAGTTTCACAGTTTTGTTGTCAGCAGGGTCAGGTGGTCTATTAAATACTGTCAAGGAGGAGAAAGGACAGGAAGAGAAGAGTAACTTTTGATGATACAGATTGGCTCTCACTAGCACTTTCTACCACTCTTTCTGTTTGATTATAGTTTATTCCTAGGTAATGATATATGAACAGAAAGAAATTTCAGTCTACAGCCAGCTACCTCAGTGAGACATTTACAGACAGTCTCAATATACTGGGGACAGGGAAAGGAAAATTTTCTGGGAATATTATTCTATATTAACTTTAAAAAAATAGTAGTTTAAAAAAGAAATATCTTTGGGGGAAAAAAATGAAATGAAATATTTTCTATTTATATTTTTCAGATTTCTATAGGTCCTTGAATTTAAATTAAATTGTTTTCCAGGACTTCTAATATTTTTTATAAAAATCAAGTTGTTTTCCCAGAAACCTTATTTTCTTTATTGAAAACGGTTTTTGAAGGAAAACTCATTCTTGTCAATAACACAAAAACATATGAGACTAAGCTGAGTACTGAGAAATATATAATGGCTTTCTCTTTCTTAGATGTTTTGCCTTTGATAGAAGTTAAGGTGCACTTGCAGTAGTTTCCAGGAAAGTAATGGATTTCTGTGGTATTGCCAGGAGTGCTACATTGTTATTGGGGATACTTTCTATGAAATGTTAAAAAATATTGTTTATTCTCATTAAGCATGAAATTCGCTAATAATCTGGAAGAAAATACATTCTCCTGATGGTATATCTAAGGTAACAGCAATTGTACTGAGTGTTAAATCTCATTTCCTTGATTATAGTGCTGCTAGTTTTCCAGTTTCATTTTCCTGTAGATGAAGCTGTGCTTTCACTAGCTTCACAAACTCTTGAAAAGTGAGAAGCTGTGAAACAGGTCCACAGCTACACCCCAGTTCCATCGGGTGCAAAATGCAAAGGTATTTGCATCTGTACACCACATCAGTGTGCTGTACAAGCTACTAGCAGTAGAGACTCTGGTACCCCATTTTTTTGTGGGGAGGAAGAGATGGTTGCTGTCATGAGTGAGAAGTCATCTAAATCTGCAAAGAGCCCTGCAGACACAGGCTCTGTAGCACCAGTGGTTCACACTGGTTTGGGGTATTTTCAATCAAGCAGGCAAACAAATCTGCTCCAGGTTGAAGAACAAGTGCACCACACTTCAGACAAGAATATGGCAATGTGGCTTCACTCCTTTGTTAACTATGGATTTGTGGCAGACCTACCATTTATTCAATTCCAGTTTGGCTTTGTCCCTCTGGGACTGACGTCCACACACTGTTCTTCCTTGTACATCTGTAGGGCCAACATCTCTCCTTGCTGAGCACGTCCTTTTTTCCCTGGCACCTGCCTTGGCTCCACAAACTGCTCCCCACTGTTTCCAGGAATTCCTGGTGATACTGGAAGGAACCCTGTTCCTGTGCCTTGCCTGACCCCTGCAATAAACAAGCTGAGGTTCAGCCTGGCAAGCACAGCCCAGAGATGATTGTTCAGCTCTGGTGTTTTACATTTTCATACACTAGGAAAGCATCTATAAATCGCCTTTGAGAAACATAAACGTTTTAGTATAATGGGATTCATGTTTAATATGGGCAATGACTTCCCTTCCCTTAGGATCACAATTAAAATGTTTAGACAAAATTAAACTCCTTCTTGGGAAGATACAATGATGTGGAGCACAATATTTAAACAAGGTCCCAGTGCCTGACAGAAAATGGCTCTTTGCAATCAAGCTCCAAAAGAGGGGACAACATCGCTTTTTATTATTGCTCCATATGCTGATGAAATATGGGTAACTTGAGCAGCAGTATCAGAGAAGCTGATAGAAAAGAGGGATTTCCAGAAAAAATGGCATTATTTGATTCTGAAAAACAAATTGGTAGCTGTCAGAGGCAAGTCTGGGACATGTTTTCTTTATTAACTAGCATCATGTGATTAGTCAACTCCCGTTTTGCCAAGATAAATTTTCATGTACAGAGCAGTTTGATAGAAAATGCTGCCTGTCTTCTATTATTTGAAAAAAAAACAAAAAAAAAACAAAAAAAACAAACAAACAAAAAAACACAACAAACCCAAGTTTTAATCACAGCATTTTCAATCCTTCTAAGATCCTTGGCTCCGGCTGTAAAGCTCCTGTGCAGACCTCAAGCAGGGAGAAAAGATAATTGTACAATGCTTTTATGAAGCTCTGTTAATCCAGGAGCTAATCAGGGATTGTTTAGCCCTCGGCACAAACTGGGATGATCTCTTTACAGTTCTCACCTGTGCCCTTTTCCAATCCTTGACTATAGTTTGTTACAGCATATCCAAAATTCAGGTAATATTTTAGGAAGACAACTTGGAGTTTTTTCCTCTTTGCTACCCCTGCATTTAGGAAGATTAGGAAAGGGTGTTAACAACATGGGTTTCTTCAGAACCCTTTTATTCCAGGAGATGAGTGGCAGGAGATGATGGTGACTAAGAGCAAGCACAAAGACTCCAATGCCATCAGATATTCAAGATGAAATTATCTATGTTGGATTATCTTAAAAGGACTAGATTACAGTTTCCAAGTCTTATCTGGAAGTATATGCAACAGTCACAAAAGATATCTACTATTCAGCTCTTACTATTAAGTTAATTTAAGGCTTACTATTCTGGTCATTCTAAACTACAATTTTACTTTAGTTCTAGAAGGATTCAATTTTTTACATTTCATTAAAATTATTAGGCCTAGGTGGGTGGCAATATATATGATTGCTAAGAACATAATCATGCTAAGGATTTAGAATCTCAGAAAAATTCTGAATTTTGTCTATACTACTGCCAAGACCTAATGAGAAGAGGAAACAGACACAGCAAAAGGAGACATTTCTGGTTTACCAGAGCTTTTTAATCTAAGATCCACATTGAAAAACTGTAGTCTTTGTATTGCAAATAAAGGATTTCAAGACCTGTTGATTTCTTCTCTTAGTGTTGCTGTGCTGTTGAAATTGATACTGCCCTGGAGATATATACTAAACATCCAACTGAAATATGTGATTCTATGACACTTTTCTCTTTCCACTTCCTTTCCTAATTTTGATTTCACTCATTTCATGCTGGGTGTGCAACCTGTCATTATGTATCTGTGCTTTCTGTCATTATATATCCTTCTTTAATTAATGTATGTAGCCATGGTGAGATACATTCCCAGTGCCAGCTTCTGACTGACTGCCATGTGCACTGACCTTGTTGACCTCAGCTGCATTTCCTTTCCATCTCTTAAATGCCAGAATGCTTGTGACACACAGTTGCCTTGGAAGTCTAATGACATCTGTTTGCATAGTTTTAGCTGTCTTGGTTCCCCCAGAACTAGAAGGTGGGATTTCCCTCTTGCATGTGTCAGCTGCTGGATCCTTGCAGGGCTCTGATGGAGCTGTGCTGAGTGCAAGGCTGGTTCAGCCTGAGCCCTGAGATCAAGCTCAGCTTCACTCGTTGGTGCTGGAGCTCTCACTGAGCCCACCGATGCCCCAGCCCTGTGGTACAATCAACATCAATAAAATCACTGCAAGCAGAGCCTGGGCCAAGCTGGGCTGAGTTCCCTCGGCCAGGAAAGTTCTGCTTGTTGCATCTCATCGTGAGGCTTCACATCTGATTTCTGCTGGTCCCCTGCCCTCGTGGCTGGAGGGGAGCTCCTGCTTTACTATCTAGGAGGGGCTCGGCACTCGCCAGGTGCTCGATCTGGCACATCAAACCATCCCAAAGGGACCAAATCCTCAAAAGGGCAGTATTTTGAACTGGGGTATCGTGGAGACACCTTTATCGTTACTTTGTTTTACAAGCCTTAGATAAATTTCTAGTTTGAACTGGCCTTTAAAATGTGCTAGAATATAGCACAACTTCATTGTTTCTAAAAAATCCCCCAAAACCTCCAGCAAGATTTAACTACCTAACTTCTATGGCTTTTAAGTGACTCAAGAAATCTGTTCTTCCTAGTACATAAAAATGAAAATGTCATAGTATCCATGTGGGTAAAAGGCAAGAAAAAATTATTAAAACTAACATGACAAGAAATCGCTAACTAAAAGTACTGAAGAAACATTAAAAATTTAAACCTCTATTTTAAAATAGCGGAAATATCCGTATAATGCATTCACTTGCTGTAATATTCTCAGCTTTGTCCAAATATACAATTAATCTTTCTTCCTCAATATTTTCCTGAAAATCTTTAAAACATCATGTCCAGACAAGCATTTTTAAAATTCTGATAACGTATGCAGATTGTATCACAAATACATTTGTAAATTCCATCATGAAATGCCTCATATTTTCCATGAAAAAATGCAAATGAAAATACAGCAATGAATTTTGAGGACAGAAACTATTAAAACTACATATATGCTCTCACTTCCAAGCAAAGTTTTTAAAACATTACATCATTTCAATTATTCTTCAGTCCTCATTGAAAGAAAAGAAATAATGCTGCATGCATAATAGCTACAGCCTAAATTGTGGATTACAAGATAAAGTCACATAACAAAGGAACCCTGCAGCTTGCTCATGACACAATGCAGGTGATCACTGGGTTCTCAACTTCTGTACTCTACTGAGTATCCCTGAAGTTCTGCAGCATCTGACTTTAATGGGCCAAAATTGAAGGATTTTGAAACTCAGATGTGGGGAGGAGGAACAGAGGTAAATTCCAGAGCAAAATCATTCCAAGCTGTGGCTGTAACCTGCCTGACCTGGACACCGATATGAATTTTATTTGAATTACACAAGCACAGGAGCACACGTGCTGCTAGTCCCTTCCAGAGTAATCCCTGACACATCAATCCCAGGGCTGTTTTGTGGGGTACAAAGTAAATCCAGTCACTGGCTGTAAAGACAGGATTATCTTGTGCTGCCAGCAATTCTCTCTGGAAACACTTCATGTAAACCTAGTGGTAGGAATCTGCTATTTACTAAATAAACTCCAAAACATGCTATGAAAACAACAGCCTGTTTACAATAAAAACCACAAGATGCAAAACTGAGAAATCCTCCAGAAAGAATAAATTTATTTTCCATTTTTTATGATACTTTAAAAATAATACAGGTGTTCTTCAACAAGTCCTTATGAAGTGGCAGTAATGATTTTGCAAAACTATTGCAAGACAGGTTGGATATTACTCTGGTTCAAGAAAAGATGTTACTTTGGAGATTGAGTTGTAAACATCTATGCCGTATATACTTATATAAATATATATATTACAGATATTTATATTATAATAATATTTCATTTATTTTAAAGTAATTTTATATGTTAAATAAAACATATGAACTAAATATGCTAAATAGTCAAACAAGGAATTTGCATGTTTGTAAAATTTAATGTTACTGCAATGTAATTTTTACTTTCACAAGCAATGTCTACAAAGTGTGTCATCTCTTGACAAGTTCCATGTTACTGTAGAGACAGCATCTGTCTTTGGTCATCTATGTTGATCTAATGATCTGGAAAGGCACAATGGTCTTTTACAATACACATTCTTAAACAGAAATTATATATCTACTTTTAAACAGCTTGGATCCTTTATAAACCAAGAACATGTTACTAAAATCTGAACAAAAAAAGAAGTCACATACTATAAAGACATAATTTCTCCAGATTGCAGGAAACCCTCTTTCCCATATTGCTTAAAGATGAAAGGAAGGTTTGGTCAGGATCAGGCTAAGACTAGGACTGACCACAACATCTCTAAATCAAATTTGGGATGGGGGTTCTGCTAGCATTGTCTGCATGGACTGCATTTGCCTCATCACACCATCCACCTTGTTTTCAACAGGAGCAGATGGCAGAGGGGAAGAAATGAAAAGCAGGGCACAACGAAAGTAAGGTGGCTTTCCAAAAGGAGTCAGCTGTCAGACACATTACTATTTCCTAACTTTGTTCCTCCAATCCAATGTTGTAGGGACATCATGCAGTCAGGAACCCAAGAGAAGGTGACACTGTAGCCCCCAAGAGCCCAGAGGCATCTCATTCATGTGAGAGAATGGACTGGAGGCACAAAATTCCTTGACCAAGACTTGTGCAGTGCTGTGTCAGTACTGGCAGCATTTCTTACAGGCTGGGGGTTCCACACCCCACTGTGGCAGGACCAGAGCACTCAGTGTTTGGGAGACATCTCAGAGAGATGTGTAACTCTACCTAATTCCTGTCAAACCCACACCTATTCTGTTAAAAATGAGGAGGGCTTCAAAAGGACGGTTGCTAAAATAACTTCTAAGAAATGTTACAAAGTTCTTGCAGAAAATACTGGACTAACTTTTGAAAGTGTCATTGCAGTCTGCTGAGGAACTAAAATATGTTTAGTTTTCACAACAGCCCCTATATACCATCCTGGTTCTTAAACAGTCAGGGCACATATTTGGATGAAGTGCAATCATATTTACATAGGGTATATTAGAGTTTTTTGAGAAAGCAGAAATACCGTCTTTTTTTTCTTCCATCTTATGTTCTTCAATAGCTCCTTCCAATAGCTTGATTTCAACAGAGAAGGAACTTTGGCTTGTTGGGCTCCCCCAGCCCCCCAGAAGGAAGGTAAGTCTACCTCTTTGTGAGCCTTTAAATCATATTTTGAGCTTTTTCTAATGGCCATGCCACAGCTAAAAACTGATTAGGTTATTTACCTCTTACTTGCAAAGAAAATTAGGCCACAACCCTAAAAACTGTTGTGCTAATCTACACCCCATAACCATATTATCCATGACCCTGAATATAGGTAAGGAACCTGAAAACTGTCTTCAGATGGTCAACAGAAATATCTCATGTTGGAGAGGAATAAAGAATTAATGCAGATGGTGAAACTGTGCCCTTGCTTCAGCAAACTGCAGCAGCAGTGATGGAACCAATCTATTCCTGTAGCCATGAATTTTTCCAAAATCCAAACTGCTTTTGCTAGGTAAGAGCAAAGAAACAACTCTGATTCTAGGAATAGGTCTGAGCTGAGAGTGAGTCCCTTCTGCTTCCTCCACACTTGTCCAGAGACCAGCTCTGACACAAGGTACAGTCTGAACCTGTCTCAGCCTCCAGATGTGGAGGGAATGAAATAACACCAGATAAAATGTAACATCTGTCATAAATACAGTCCTTAAAATTTTAACAAGTGAAGATTAGCACCACCAGAGTCTGATGGCAAAAAAATTAAACTACATATAGAAGGAGTGACAACAGACTACAAGGGAAAACCCCCCAAAACCCTGAAACTGTACCACATTAAAAAAAGTTTGACATATTTTGCTTCCAAAAGTCACAGGTGCTAAAAATCAGACAGAAGAACCCTTCTAAAATGTGAATGAAATGAAATTTAATTATTCTTTCTTAAAGGCAGGAATTATTTCATTTTATTATTAAAGCATTACTAGCACTGTTTACTCAATACATAAACATTGGTCTGCTTGCACTAACATAGTAATCTTATGCATAAAAGCTTTGATCTCTCAGTGATTGCACTCAATATTACATTTATTTAACTGCAAAGCCCAGAGCTTTGTTAGTTGTTTCAGTCAGAGGCCCAATATTTTGGGCCAAATTGAGTAATGCAGATGTAGAAGATTGGAATTTTAGTGCACAAAAAAAAAAATGCTCAAAATTACAAAATTTAATGAGTGTAATTTTCAGGCAAGTGGTGATCGTGTGCTTTCTTCACATTCTTCAGAGAGAGATTTCTTTGCTTAAATCAGCCTGAATTTATTATTTGGGCATTACTCTGAACACTGCATTTCCCCATCACACCTGAATTGATAACCTGACTGGCCCTTTGTTTCAGCTGCTGAACTTGAAGCAGTGCTTCACTTCTTAAGGTTTTGTCTAGCACAAATAAAAACTGGGAAAATTAATATACTTTGCACAGGAGCAGAGGGCTGTAGATGGGAAAGCCATCACCAAAATAGCAGGAAGAATAAGCTTGCTTATTTTATTGTTTCCTGAGGGTTGCTACTCTCCTCCCTTCCACTCCATCAGTACATAAATTATGATTATGCTTCTTTACACCCATTGAATACCAAAGATCTCACCTCCTTCCTTCTTATGAAAATCATGAGTTAGAGGAGCAATAATAGCCACATACTTAGGCTACAATAGCAACATTTAGAGGTATTTGTCTTTTCCATTTTCTGACAGATCCATTACCAGTTCATTAGCCTTTAGTGGGCAGAGACGTTCAGTAAACAAAAGAAACTAACTCCATTTAAGAGCTGGTGAGCTAAATACAGCTCTCCTGCTCAGCCTGCTAATTACACGGAGTGTTGCAAGTACACACAGAAAGAGAGCCATCCCTTTGCTGCAATTTTAGAGCATGTCATCTTAAAATTCCTGAAAGCCGAGACACAAAATGAGGTTTCTTTCTCAGTGTCAGTGGCTACAAAGATGTGAAATGGAAAACCAGTCCAGCAGCATTTGTGCTACTCCATCTTGCTGTAGTCCAGAAAATATAGAGAATATGTATTATAAATTCAAAAGAATTAGAATTCTCTAATTGTCTTCCACTCTATTCCCTTGTTAAGGTGACAGACTGCTCCCAAGCACTACAAAAGCACAGTAGTTGAAAGGCCAATCTCTTCTTCATTTTAAACTTAAAAACATTGGAGGAGTGGCACATGAAAGCCCAGTCTTGCTATATGTCACACAAGTTATTCTGGAATTAAAGAGCCCAGTAAAAAGCCACCATACCAAGCAACAGGATACAGCATTACTTGTCCTTCTCCACAGCCTTTGGTCTACCCTACATTCAGGCGCCTGCACAGAAACCAGAGATCCAATCATTTTCTAATACTTGGACAGTATTAAAGATACTCTTAAAGAAAAATACATTAAATTACTTTAAGTTCATCAACATGATGGGATTTTACCTTGGTTGTAATGGGTGTAAAAATGACCTTTACTTTCTCCACCTAGTGCACAAGTTAGGAGAAATGCAATTTCCATGGTAGAAATCCAATGCCAAGCCTTATTGCTAATAGCCATATACGTTTTTTTCTTTTTTTTTTTGAGTATTTTTCTTACCAGTACTAAGTTTCTGTGCCACATCAGGGCAATAAGCAGGTTCTTCTCAAAGTTTTAACAAGGAGGCAGGTTCACAGCCTGTTTCCCCCTTAGAAGTCATTTGCAGTTAGCTATCTAGGGCTAATCTAAGCCTTACTCAAAAATCATTAAATGGCAAGAAATTGCAAGCACTTTTTTAATTGCAAGCACTTACTTGGGGTGAAGTTGGAGGCAAAAATGATGATTCAACAAGAAGAACCTACACTTTTCACCTATTTCAGAAGACTGAGTAATGTTGTTGGTACAGATGTTGGCTGCACTTTGACAAAGTATGATGTAAATGTCAGAGATACACGTTTTGGGGAGATATGTTATTGCAGGGTCCTGTTGTAAAGATGCTTTTAAGAAGCTGTTGTCTCTTTTCCTAATTGATCACAGGAAGTGCATCTCTAGGAGAAGCAGTGAGAGCTGGGATCAATGACAGGCTAGTTTAATGCAGCTCTTAACAACAACCTGCAGAGATTAGGAGGCTGTCAGGAAGATAACACCGGAGATTTATAGATTGTTTTCTGAAGCCATTCTTGGCTCTCATGGGTGTTCTGTTATGTTTCTCTACGCTTGGATATGTAATATGTACTCCCCATATAGATCCAAGCTGTAGTTCTCATTTATGGAGAAAATAGCCTTGCACCTTTATGTGCTGCTTGACTCCCAACGCCCTGGGAGAGCAGGAAGGCAGGTGTCTGAAGTCAAGCCAGTTAAGTAGTTAGAATGGCTAAGGGAAATCTGAGTTATAGCTGCAGTTTCTTCTGACACTTGAGTAGGACATAATGGGCCTAATTCAGCTCCTGTAACACCACTAAATCGATGGAGCAGCATTACCAACAAATGAGCCCCCTGTGTGCTGAGTCGGGGCTCAGGTGCTGCAGTGTTTGGGTTTGAAGGTCCAGCTCCTGAGAGGCACTGAACTCCTCAGGGAAGGGCTGCACTCCATCAGGGCAAGGAGAGTGTCTCTTTTCTCATATCCATATCTTGGGAAGAAGTCAGACTGAAGCGTGCCAAGCAGAAGGGGAAATAAAAGGTGCTCTGCTGACACAAGAGGGGAGCAGCACTATTAATCTTCTTAGAATTAGGCTGCCCTGAACTAGCTGAAGATCTGGGTCCCTTCCCTCTGACTGAATAAGCCAATGACAGCATTGCACTGAGCTTTCTCATCCCCTTTGACTTCTATATATCAGCCTTTCAGAGACATTTATATATTTATGGTATTTGCCTATTGTAGCTTTAAAGACACTGCATGTTTTACCTAATATGAATAAGACAGGACTATTCATTGTAATTATTCCCAAAGATCATTTCACTTGTCAGTAGCCAGAAGAGAACAAAGTAAAAATGAATTACCTGAACAGTTACTATCTGAACAAAGGGCACTATGGTCCAGGCAGAGGAGAAATTCTGGACGTACAGGGAAAGGTTACTCCCTCAACAGCATATAAATCATAAAGATAAAACAAGTTAACCACTCCTTTATGGAATATTAGGAAGACTTTCCTATGACTTTTGGTTTGTTTTATTATTGTAAATCAGGAGTAGAGAGACCTTAAAGACAGAACTATAATGTATTGGGCAGTCTCAGCCCACAGATTAATCTATGCTTTTCCAGCTCCTCAGAGGATCTGCCATCATTTTCATAAATAGATGACAAGGACAAAGATGGACAAAGCTAATTAATTTTGTTTCTCATGAGCTCAGTGCAGTGTACAAGGTGATGACTTAAAACCTCAGGAGCTAAAGATATATAGCAGCTAAAGTAGGCTGATGTGATTTCTTAAAAACAGGAGGAATTGCTACCAACTCCTACATGAACTTTGAATTCTGTTTCAATTATAGAGTACAGGAAAAGGAAAAAGCTGCTTAAACATTGTTTTTCTAATTTTTTTTTATTTAAATCAGAAGTGGAAAGAGGAGTTGAAACACCAAACTAAAGTGCATTTTTTAGTGAAATTAGCATTGAAAAGCAACTGGAGGAAAGAGGTGAGCCAGTAATACTAATAACTTACAGTAAATAAGGAATCTCAGTATATGGACTAAATGCAGAAGGCAGTTGTTTCCTCATTCCAAAACATCCCTGTGTTACCCACTCTGTTTTGTGCAAAATCCAAATCACAGCCTCATAGCAGCTACTGCAGAGAAAAGGGGCTCAGACCAAACCAACATGGTGCACAACCATACAAAGATGTCCAGACACACAAATGTCTAACAGATGTTGAATAAATATCTTTAAAAAGATGGGAATACTCAGTTGAGCTGAATATAAACTATTAAGTCTTTGACAAAATCCATGTGGCAGATAGATATGAAACAGGGGGTTTTTTTCCCCTCAGCCTTAGTTATATGTTTAAGCAAAGATTAGGAAAGACTTCTGTATAGTAGCTGGAGAAATAAAGAGAAGAAAGTCTACATCTGCATTATATTCATACGAATTTTGTGTGAAGGAATTCTCCAAGACTAGATAATAAAAGGAATTGTGATTGTGAGAGCATCTGCCCAGGAAGAGGCCCTTCAGAACTGAATTAAAGAAGCAAGAAATACTGTGTTGGAAATTTAAGTGGGGAATTTCAATATTAAATACAGTTTTAGTTTAAGACTATAAGATTATTATAAAAGTTACAGACAATAGAGAATGCATGAGATCAAATCATCCACAAGAAGTTCAAAGACTGTTTTTTGTAGTGAATTCAAATTGACAACAATATTGAACGGTTGATAGGCTCATTGTAGGCAATAAGAGGACTAAATGGACTTAATTCAGAGGAGGAGTTCGTGTCAATTCCACATGATTTACAGAATAATAAAGACAAAGAAAGATGTACTTCTAATGCATTAGGTGACTGAAATTGCTTCCCCAGTGCATACTAACAACCAGAAGCTTGATCACACCCTTCAAACAGGTTTTTACCTGGCCTGTGATATCTGTGAGTAATGATCCACACTGACCCAGGGTTTGCAGCCCAGAGGAAAACTCCTTCTGCCCTGTAGGCACCAGAAATGCTGCTCCTAAGGCCTGATCCCTCCCACCAAAGCTGGCTGCAAAACCTGTATTCCACCAAAACATGAAAACAGAAAGCTCTTGCTGTTTTGCTTTAAGTTTGTTGTGTGACCCAACTGGGTTGTTTAGAATAAGAAGTGTTTATAACAGGCAGCTAAGATGCCATTGCAGAACAAGAAATATATTTGGCCATTTGATGGCAGTGTTAAATTGTGCATTGTGATGTCTTAGGTTAAGTTCTGCTCTTAGGACTGTGCCCATCTCGTGCACCTCTCATTCCAGGGCTTTGGATTCACAGCTCAAGCCTCCTTTTTCAATATATAGGTGTCATGGAAAAAAAACAAACAAACCTAAAGGCAAAAAGAACCTGTGAAGATTAGGCACAGTGTGGATTAATTTATATGGAAGAACGTGTTGGAAGTATTGATACTTAGTATTTGAAGATATTTTGATGTTTTGGATGACTTGAAGTCCCTACTATGACATTCTGTATCATCCTACCAAATAAAAAACCAATGCTTAAGTAATTTGTAGTCAGAGAAGTTGTTATAAGAAATCACAGCAATAATAAAGGAAACTTTTTTCTCTACATCTCCAACATTACACACCATATACATATCACCATATTACACATCATTGCACACATTAACCTGTAGGGATAAGTTTAGTAAGACAAGGAGGATTTGCATTTCACTCTTGTACCAGCTCCAAGATACCAACATCCAGAACTGAGGACCAGCTGCTATCTCTGAACACATCATGTTACATAAAATATCATTCATTCACTTCTAGACAATCTCTAACTACATTTACAGCTCTAACTCCTGTCAGCACAACATTCAGCTGAGGGAATTATTAAGTTGCATGTTCTAACTTTTGTTTGGTTTGTTTCCACACTTTTACAACAGGCAGCATTTTTTCAGTTTTATTAATTGCACAGGATTACTAGATTAAGTGATGCAGGAAGAGGTTCACACACAGCCTGCAGCATCTAAGAGAGAAGTTATCACATTCACTTGCTCTGACCTCACTCTGCAGGAGGACTCCCAGCCTTTTCCCAGCATGCAGCTGAATGCAGAAGCAAATGCAGCAGCAGGGACAAGTTTTATCCCACGCTTTCTTCGGTCATAACTGAGCCAAACAACCAAAATTATTCTATAAATACCCTGAAGGTTAGAGGGCTCTTGCTTTGTGAAACTTCCTCCAACATTCCCACTCATCTGTAACTAAGTGGGATTAAATCCATTAGTTCTTATCTACAGAAAACCAGAAACAGCAAAAATGGGCCTCACACTTTTCAGTCTGGACAATGAATGCAATGAGCAAGAGCCTAATGGTGCGAGGGTTGCTCTGAAGTACACAACTTTGAATTGACTGATTTCTGCCTGTGGTGGGTTCACCTTGGTGGGCTGCCAGACCCCCCCTCCAGCTGATCTCTCAGTCCTCCCTCCCCAGGAACAACGAGATTAACAAAAACTCATGAGAATAAATAACAACAGGGAAATTAGATAGTAGTTACCATCTGGGCTAAACACACTCAATTTAAAGAAAATTAATTTCACTTATTGACAATTAAAATAGAGTTGAACAACAAAATAATGAAACAGAAGACACAAAACACTTCCCCCTTTTCCAAGCTCCATTCCACTCCCTCATTTCCATCTCCCCTCCCTCCCCCTGTGACGCAGTGGCATTGAGATGAGGGGAAGAACACAGAAGTACCTCTCTGACGCTCCTTGCTCCTCAGGATTTTCTCTTGCTTCAGGTTGGGCTTCTCTCCATGGGACACAGCTCCCTCAGGGAGCAGCTACCTGCTGTGTTACAGAGCCCTCCACACAGCTTTTTTATTATTATTATTGTCATTATTTTACTTTTTCCAGCTTTCCCTCTCACATTAGAGCTCAGGTCTTTTTGTCCCTTTTTTAATAGGCCCCCTGCACCTCATCGCAACCAGATTTCCCCCAGACACCCACCACAGATGTAGATCAGCAGCACAGGCACCAACCAGAGCTGGAGCTCAAAAAAAACTACTGTGTTCCCAGGAACCTCTGAAATAACCCAGGCCAGTGTTAGCAGAAATTGTACTCACCTGGTGATAATTAGAGCCCTCATTAAAGGACAGCCACAAAATACAGGTGGTGTGAATATTCAGTTTAAACTCTCTTTGAAGGAGGAGAAGACCTGAAAGGTCCTGATTCAGCTGTTTCTGGCTGCACAATGCTAATTTGTCAGTGATGGGAAGATGGCTTTTTTAACTCTGTGTTCCTAATACCTTATATTTATTGTCTTTAGCAACAACTCATTGTCTAGTAGCATGAAACATGGGTAGGAGGAATATAAACCCTACTTTTCTCATTTTGAGTTTTTGCTGAAATAAATCTCTGTATCTATCATGTTTCTGAATATCACTGGAATATTTGCTGCTTCCTCCTATCCACCTTTAAGAGACCTACAAAATCCAGCTGGAGTAATCTTTCTAGTTGATAAGCTGCCCTCTGTTTTAGAGCTTCCTCTTTTTCCTGAAGCATCAAATATAACCAGATAGGACACTGACCTCAAGCAGTTGTGATGAACATGGGAAGGCACTGCAATCATATTAGCAGCCCCTAAATTATTCAGAGCACTTTCTGGTAAAATGGTGCTGCAGGACAATGAAAGCAAAGAACAATTCCCAGCAGATTAGATCTTTTTTCCCTGTTGCTGTCTGTAATTATTTCTATTGGATAAGTTATTTGCTATGCGGGCTTACCTTCAAAAGCATGTTTGTTTAAAAGAGAAAGAGGAAGAAATGCTTTGTAGGGCCTGCACATGATTAAATGGCTTTAACAAAACATAATGAATAATAATGACAAAGACCTGTCAATTGGAATTTTAAGCATTTTGGCTCCTGAATTGGAAGAGCCAATGATATCAAGATGACTACATGTAGAAAATAAGTGGGTATTTGCCAGTGCTGCCTATCAGTGATTATTACAGATGAGCTGTTACTAGTTTGCATATTTTGCAAATAACATTTTTTCTGTAATTTTAATGTAATCGCAGTACAGGGAAAAAAAAGTATGGAACTATTGTCTTTATCAATATATTCTGATATCTGAGAGCAGATCTCTGAGAGCTTGTGCAACCCAAGAGAATGATCAGGGTTTTTTGGTTTCTCTTTTTTAAAAGGGACCTTGTCAAAGGTAGCCAGACAAAAAGTACAGTTGAGTCCTAGCACTACTACAGGAAGGGTGACTCAAGGAGAGGTATCTGGGTTTCTTTGAGTGATAGATCATGATTTTTGTCATGTTCTGTCCTTAAAGCTCTATGCAGGAAGGAAAATATTTGCATAAAAATTCACAGAATGAAACACTTTTTAATTTCCCCATTGTATTATTATCAGTTATCTGGTAACCAGGATTTGATATAAGGTGTGCATTAAGATAATCACTTCTTTAAACTACTCCATGGTAAACAGTGCTTTCTGGAAAATATCTTCTTGCATGAAAAGCTTGGATTCCTTCCAGAAATGAATTTGGGGGGAACAGATTTTTTTCATCTCTATTTTATTTTTCTATATGCAGTTGCCTAAGGTAATAGAGCCCTCCTAAATATGTGGTTTAATTTCTCTCATTTTGCTGACACAGATAGGGCAATATAGGTGAAATGAATGTGAGAAGGAGTTTTACAAGTTGTGCTTATACCTTTCATCACTGTCAGCTTCAAAATTGAATGAAATATGAAGTTACACAAATATTTAGATATTCTACTATAGCAGACAGTAGCTGAGGAAAGGACAATAAATGTCATAAAACCTTAGTTTTCCATGAAGTTTTCCTTGACAAATATCCTTTTCTTTCATACAGGCTCTGTTCAGGAAGGCTCGTGGAGAGGAATGGCCAGGCATCTATCACTTTATCACTCTGACGACATTCGTTAACAATGTCACCTTTCCTTTAAACCCAGAGTTTGCTCTAAGAAATCTATTTTTTGACAATATACTGTGTGGCCAAAGCAATTTTTAACATCTATTACTCCTGTGTATTGTGTTTGAAATTGATAGTGCTGAATGTGTTACATTTCTACTATCAGATACTCATTGTGGGAGATAGAAATGCTGTGAAGGCCACTAACATCTCATTGAAGAAAAAGAACAGAAATCTGATGGCTTTCCATTGAGGGACAGCTGCTCAAAGGGAGGTTAAGTAAGCACAATATGTTGGATACTGCTTTTTCCCCACTGGAGAAATGTGTCCCAAAGCACTTCAGAGCTCTCCATCAGATCAGTGTTCTGGTGGCAGTGCGGTAAACAATTTCAATAGGATGCTGGCTGGAGAAGTGGAGAGAAAACAGAAAAGAAAAGGAGGAAAAAAAAGAAGGTGTGGATCTTTTAAAGAAAGTGACAATTTTTTTTTTTTTTTTTTTTTTTTTACAATAATGAATGAGCATACATATTCCTTTTGAATACAAATATTTAGCTCTGTATAGACAGCTTTCCATTAATAAAAAAAGAGCTGTGAAGCAACTGAATATGTGTCAAGATTCTGCCCTGTATTTTAAGGAATTGGAGCAGATTCCCTAAATTTAAGCAATAATCCTGTACTGATTTAGTTTACTATCTGGTGTGGAAAGTCAGCCCTACTTCAGCTTGTACATCAGTTGTCGCAGGAGCCAAATCAATCAGACAGTCAAGGTGGATCTCCCTAGATCTCCATCGAAAAGTGAACTGCCCAGAGCAGCCTTAAGTCATTGACTCATGGCCTGGTGTTATTAGCAAACGAGTTAGGGCTCCTCTCTTTGCAATCAGGGGACACTTGGCTGCCTGAGGACACTGTGTCCTTCTGTGACTCCCTCATCTCCAGCCTCAGCCTGAAGCCTTTGGCAGGACCTCCTCTGCTGAACTGCTCTACACAGAAATAGCCATCTCCTGTTCTTCCAGTCATTCCCTTTTCACAGGGAAAAACTGCACACTGAGAACTAACCAAGTGGGAACATCCTTCACAGAGCCTGATTAATGTTGCTATAGACTTCTTAGGAGATAAGTTCTATTTTATTAAATTCTCACTCTACTAATATCAGGAGATTTTCTAAGTTAAGTACTAGTCTATACAGCTGAGTGAGTATATTTACTGCACGCCTCTAAATTTTCTTCTTTTCAAAAAATTTTTTTTTAGCTTCTTAAGCTTTTTTTTAATGAGAAAACTTTTTAAGACAGAAAAATGGCGAGAAAAAAGACTAAACCTCCTGAAATGTCACCTTAAATACCAGTTTAACTCCATGTTCTACCTTTGGGTTTCAGGTCCCTCAGTATCTAATGAGGTACCACTATGTTATATATCACGCAAACGTATGAGACAGGAAAAATAAAAATAGTACTTGAGTGTTGATTTTCATTTTCTCTTATTAACAGCTTTGTTCCACAGTAAAAATAAATGAATTCTGAAATCCGGCTATTTAAGTCTGTCTTCCATTTGTGTTTCTAAGATATAAATAAAGCAGCTGAAAATGGATCTGAAATACATACTCTGAGAATGAGTGGTGATGAGCATCCTGTGGTACAAAGTGAAATCTAGTTTCTTGTGAGTTGATAGGGTGTCACAAACATCCTCTGGATCAGGGAGTACAATGGATCTTTCCTTAAGACAGCCCTGACAGCTTCATGTAACTGAACTAATTCCAAGCGATGCTGATTTAATTCATTGCGATGAGAGTCTGATAACTGCCTTCAGTCTCGTGTAGAAAACAACGTGCATTCCTGCTGCTCTACACAAATGTTAACAACAACATGTTGGAACACAAGCTCAACAAATCATTTAAACATTTACTTTAGCCTGCCCCACTGCAGCAAAACACTTAAGCATATGCCTAAAGGTACAGCCATGCTCAAGTGCCTTTCTGATTAATGATGAACTGGAGCCCAAGTGTCTAATTTCAAGGCTAACATTGTGTCTTATTGCTAGATTAGAAGAATTACTCATTACAGTACTATCCAGGGAGATTAACATCACATTTCACTTCCCTTTCTCCATGAATGCTTCTGGTACACAGTGGATGAGCTGAGCCCATGAGCTGGAGGAACTCTGAAATATTGACACACAATCAGATTTGCCAGTGAGCGATGTCCTGAGTTCCTCAACAGGCGATCAGGATGATCCCCCCCTAGATGAAGTTTTGCAAACTGTTACTTCACCATTTGAATGAATGAATGAATCCTAAAAATCAGTTTTCAGGAAGTGGTGGGAAAGAAGTTGTTAAAGTGCTTTAGCATCCTGTCAAAATGTCACCTATGTGCAGGAACGGCATGTGTTCATTTTAAAAAGGGAGAAATGCAAAAAAACACATGACAATCAGACCTGAGCTGAGGAAAAAAACCCAACCAACAACCCATCCAGAAAAAAACACAAACAAAAAACAAGCAGAATGGCAAGGGAATAAAACAAAGGATAAGAGCTTTGTCTTTACTGTGAATCCTCATTTCAGTCTCCAGACAGTGGAAAAAACAAGGTCAATGTCTCGGTTTAAAGAATGCAGCCCCCCCATTGCCAAGGTACCAGAGACAATGTCAGACCTAATTGACAGATTACTGTCTAATCAATGATTTCTCTGATTAGTGACCCGCTGACAATACAAGCAAATCAATGTGTTTATTCCAGGCATTGGTCCTGATGCTCTAAAAGAGTAAAAACCAGGAAAAAATTGCAACATTAAGTAACTTGAGTCCCCTGCATACCAATTACACTTGTCATTCAACTTGCTTATTTACAGGGTTTGAAAGGTTTACTTGACAACAGAAGGGCTAATAAACAGAATCCAAGTCATGTTTAATTATATCAGTTTCATTATCTTAACTAATCAATCCACTGCTCTGCACTCTAATATCATAATGTTATCTTTTTTTATAACAGGCCACAAAAGGGTTCTTTATTTCTCTTTACATATTTTTTAGCCCTTATCTATTGTGGCATTCTTCTTGTTTAATTCACACTCATAGACATAAGGCCAGTGTATAAGATCTTTGAAAACTGGTGTTTAGGTGGAGAACAAAAACACCCTGAAAGATGAATGGAATAACAAAAAGGCAAGAGAGTCTGCACTCTAATTAATTTTAGATGAAAAGGGAAAATTAGAAAAGACAATATGGGATTTAAAGCCCAGAGGTATCTGGACACAAACTTGGAAAAGACTGTGTAACTGTGCTACTGATGATAAAAGTCCATATACCAGTGCTTGATTGCAACCAGAGATTATATTTAAAAAAATGTAAATTATGACTTAATCTATGCCAAGAGTAGATAGATATGCAATATCTTCTTGATAACTGAGATGAATGTGGAAGGGGGAAACTGGATAATACTGATGTCAATTTTATTCATGTTGTAAATGCAAACTGTTTTAATTATGCCTAATTGAAATGATTTATTGCCTTAAATAGCAAGGAAAAAGACCTGAACAGAAATTCAACTTAATCTTTGTGCTGGACGTTGTTCCTGTTCTCCATTTGCTTAGTGTATTGAATGAGAAATGGGAGACGTGTCTGTGTCATGCCTTTGCATATTTAGCTTTCTGAGCTGAATTGAATCATGATGTAAGGAAAGGATATAGTTTCCATAGTGGACACCCAATGATGTGAAAAGGTGAATTCTTTAAAGATGCACTGACAGCCTTCTTTATAATAAACACAGCTTAAGTTCCCAAGCTAACAGTAGGTGTGTAAGCTGAAAATCCCTCAAAAAAAAGCACAAAAGATATTCTGTAAATAAAGTTTCCCTTTTTTAACTGATGAAACTTCATTTTGGAGTGGATTATTTTTGTGGCTGTATGAAAAGCTGTGGCCATCACCCAAGGATTCTTCTTGTATTTCATATTTCATCCTCGAAGAGGTCACCTGTGGATCCACCGTTGCAGAGCAGTGAGCTAGCTGAAAACTTGCCCCAATTACCAGTGTCTTCTCATTCCTCTGGGCAAAAAATATCTGTGCATTTTTGCACAGATGGGCAGATAGAGTGGGATGCTCTGAGCAAGGCAGCCTCTGGGTTGGTGGCTAGGGCTGGCTGAGATGGTGGCTATAGCATGAAGTCAAAATCCCTGTTTCCCCTTACCCTGGAGGAGTCTTTGTGCAATTGTGCAGTTGCAGGGCTTTTGGGGAATGCAGAAGTTCTTTCAGAGTACTCAGTATTCCGAAGTCACAGAAGGAACCTCTGGAGGTCAGCTGGACCAACCATCAGCTGAAAGCCAGGCCTTGTTAGATTACTGCTGTGAGTGGCAAACAATCACTTTGCTGAACAGCTGTGTCAGCCTCTGGCTGTCCATGGCAGCAGCATGGAGGCTTTGTGTCTAAGTCAAGGGGTGATGCAGCTCCAAAAGAGCATTCCCAGTTCTCCAGAAGCAACCATATCTGCCCCATTGCCCTCCCCATAACATCTGGCTGGATTGAGGGAAGGTGACAGCCAGGCCTCCAGAGCTTGGAGGGATTCTTTTCTGATCTTCAAAGAGAAAAGCTGGCTAAATATATTGAGCACTGAACTTTATTCTATTTGCCTCTGTGCTGTATGTCTTCCTATAAAGCAAAACATATGGATTATATCAGTAAGAATATCCATTGACTTTAGTATCAATGAATTTGCTGATTGAAATGTGCTTCAGGAGAGGTACTAAAATATATTGAAACTCCATTTAAATATATAGATTTTCTGTGCATTTTTATTTTTTCATAGAAGAGATAATTCCTTGTTCAAATGGTTCCAAAAAAACCTGAAGAGGAATTATTTTCTAGTACAATATGTAAGAGCTTTTTTAAAGGAATGGAGGTGAAAAATCAGTTGTGGTAGTTTTTGTACATGTTACATAACTGACCTGAGGGGAAGCAGCCTGCCAGGAACCTGTCACGAGGACTAACTATCCATATAAATTCCCGTGTTTGAGTTGATGCTTGCAGACAAGCAGAGGCTGATGTCACAGCTCTGAAGGCCAAATTAAGACAAAGTTTTCTAGGTTTCTTTGAAAAGCAAAGCGTTTTGGACTATCTTTTGGTTCCTGTAACTCAAGTCTCCTTGACAGCCCATTATTTGTTCAGTCATTTCATTCTCTTGATTCTTTCTGACAAATTTATCAAATACCCCACTGGGACCACAGCCAAAAAAGCATTCACCTTTATACAAAGGGCCAAATCCTCATAAAGAATGCACAGCTGAAGTAAATGTACTGTTTGGTCTGAAAATAGAGCTAAATGGAGATTTCTGCTGCACCTTGTCACTGCTGGTGCAAATCCAAGCCATGGGGACTACAGGATATAGGGAGAAATAAAATATACAGCTTAGCAGTGCAGGTTTCTCCCCACACTAAAACTCCTGCACAAATAGCCACAGTAGAGCTTAGATTCACTATACAGAAGTGTGCTTTTATTTTCCTTTTGTTGGCTCTCTATTGTCTATTGCCCCATCCATAAGGAAGGTGGTGTTTCATTTTTATCTTGTTCACAGCTGCAATGGGAACAATTATTCCTTGTTCAAGAGTGGATGCAATATAATCAGTCATAGCACCTCTTTTTTAATGCTTACAACTTGTTACTTTTTGATATACTTATTGCTTTTAATTTTATTGCAATTTTTGCTCAACTTTTCACAGTTTTTATTTTAATGATCTGAGGTCTTTTTTCTTCTTGCATGTCCAGAGTGCTGAGTTCTCAGTCACCCTTCATTCTGCACTATATTCAGATCTGGTGTATTGAAATAGATACTACCAGTGAGCATAGACAAGACCAAGGAACAACTGAACATGGTGAGTCCCTTAAGAGGCACTTGCTGAGTGAAGGAGGTAAGGGAAGAAAGAAAATAAATTTATTAAATTTTACTGGAATATAATAACATGGAAACATCCCCTATTACTCACACTAAAGTGATAGTTTTGGTCAGTGCAACTTCCAAGCTTTCCACTACTGAGACAGAACTCTAAACCTGCCACTTGCCTTTTTACAGGGTAAAATGCTTTTGCTGTGTGTTTTAAGAAATATGATTCACCTTGCAAAAGGCAACAGTCTGTCAGCTCTGGGTTCAGGTACCTGCTTATCTCAACTGCTAGTGATTTTCTCCAAGTACAGGAGTGCAGGCAGATAAGGAGGAGTGTCAGTGTGCTGCAAACACACCATCATCTTCTGCTGAGACAGACAAACTAGGAACACATGCATTTTTAACCTGAAGCCAGCATTACCTTGGCCATTAGGAAGATGGACTTTTAAATTACAGGATGGCTGTTGGTTACTGATTACCTTGTGAACAAGACTATTTAATGGACTCTAATTTCCTGTAACTAATTCATTCTTTGGGCTCTGGAAGCAATTTTGGAACAATGTAACATGTGATGCTAATAATTATCTCTCTATATAAAATCTAAATCTCTGAATCAAAATATATGTTTTACTCTTTTGTCTTTCCTGACACTTAATCCCTAAAGTACTTTACAAAATAAGGTAGCACAATTACAGAAATAAAATAGCAGGAGATAGAGATAAATTGAAATGAAAAATATATAATTGATGAAATGTGTATTTTTCTTCCTGTACGTTGAAACAGGCTGCCCAGAGAAGTGATGCAGTCACCATCCCTGAAGGAGTTTAAAAGATGTGTAGATGTGGCCCTTAGGGACACAGTTTAGTGGTGGACTTGGCAGTGCTGGGTAAACAGTTGGACTCAATGACCATAGAGGTCTCGTCCAACCCAAATAAATTCTCTAATTTTCTATTACAAGGTCCTGTCAAACATTGCACATTTGTCAATGAAGTTGCCTTGTCCATGGCTGGATTTAAGACAGAGGAGACGCAGTTCAGCTCAGAGCACGAGTGTTCACTGGTATTTTGACAGCTTTTGCTTCTTTGCACATCAGGTGGTGTCCTCCATTCAGTAAGGAACAACAGAAGTGAGATGTGGGTGTTGTAGCTAAAGCAAAATCTAGCCCCCAGGGCTCCGTACAGCCAGCACACACAGCACCCAGGAGGGCCACCCCTCCTTACCTGCGCTGCTTTAAAACTACATGTGTCACACAGTGCAGCTTAATATGCAAAGCTTTTCCTGCACCTACAGTTTGGTATTCATATCTGACACAGAAACCTTTGCTTGCATCCAATCAATTCCTGCTCCTTTGCAGCTGTCCATCAGCTGAACCCTGGTGGGAATCTGTGCAGAGGTTAAATGATATGTTCACGCAAGTGCCGGGTTCTGGCTGCTGCTGGTAAATCTCACCTTGAATCTTTCCTTGCCTCTTCACAAGTTTCAAGCCAAGAGTTCAGTAGTAAAGTAAGAACAAAAAGCCACCACCAGCAGGAATGCAAAAGAAACATTGGCTGTTTATGATTCCTTTTTCCAAGTCTCCGTTTCTGGCACTCTGATGCGTTTATGTGCTGGGCAGCAAAATGCTCTGCTCTTCTCTGTGTAAAATCAGCTCTTTCATGTTTTCTAGGTCAATTAATATCTTTATTGATTATATCTGTGATTCTTTAACAATGACACTATTTGCAGAAATCAAAGTGGAACATGTGGAAATAGTAGTAATCTTTTTAAGTAAGGTAATTCCAAAGAAAAAGGTACATGCTGTTCTATTTATTTAAAACTTATTTTTAATGAAGCTCACTGGTATTTATTTGAATAAGAGTGATGTGGCAGAAATCTAGAAAAAATATGAAATATGATAACTATTATACTCCTTATTAATATTTCATATTTTAATGTGTAGCTACAGTCACAAATAAAAATATTATTCTCTCATTCCACTCCCACAGCTTGTATTATTTTTATGAAAACTAGATTCTCATTATATTTGCTGGTTTTAATCAGTAATGTGATTTCCTTCTCTGTGCCAGGCAGTTTGTGAAAAATGAGGCATTTCCTGCAAAACTCTCAGTTATAATGTTTTAGAATCAAACCCCCTTACCTTAATTTCATAGGGAATGATTACTCAAACCTATTCCTAGAAACTGTCCGGCAGGAATCTGTCTTTTTTTGATCTTGGATGTATATTGTCCCTACTGAAAACTGTTGAATTTGTGCAGTTCTAAGCAGAATCAAAGGAAAATGATTTTTTTTTAAGGATTTTGAAGGGCTTTAATGAAAGCTAAAATAGTTGTTTTGTTTTGTTTCGTTTTACTTTGTTCTGTGCTTTTTTTTTTTTCTTTTTTTGTAATTATTTTCCCTTTCCTACACTACTTTCAAAATCAGAAAAACTTGAAGACAGATTAAAGAACTTATGCTGTGAAGGCGAGAAACGTCCACAAAGGACATTTGTGAAGAGTGAAAACAGAAGGAGGATGTGTGTGAGTGGCACACAATCTTACTGGCTGTGGAAGCAAATATTTCTGTTTGCAGAAACCACAAATAAAATAATTCAGATGTAGCTTGAATAACAGCAAAGGACTCAACATTGTGAGTGCCACGGGTTATAAAAAGCTCAGACACCTTTACCACCTTCACAAATAGGACATGATATGTTCAGATGACATTTTCTGCAAAGCAGTACTTTTCATAACTACTCCATAGTAATTTAAGATTATCATATTACTGCATGGAATACAAACAGGTAAAATAATCACTCTGAAGGTTAAATAAGTGGAAGACTGTGCAAGTTCAAATTAGTTTTTCCTCTTCACTGGATATGGTTACTCCTGTTTCGTTTGTTTCTGGCAGATGTAAAGTAACTCACTTGAAAAACCACTGTACTTCCAAGACAGCACTGAATGCACCAAGTACTCTTGAAAATATAGGCTTAATTGTGAATTTTATGCTTTCAGAAATTTAGTAGTGACCAGCTCTGAGACAGTACCTTCTGCCAGTGATGAAGAGAATTACAGATTACAGATTGTATTTAAAAGTGGATGGTAGTGTGCATATGCAACTTTCCCAAAGTAAAGGATCAGTGTTTACCAGCTGCTTTGTTTCAGATGTTAGATATTTCCTAGGGACAGCATAAAAACTTGGTAATAGATGATCACTTTAGTGACTACTGGGAAATGAAAGCATTTTATGGCAACTGCTCTAGCTGCTGCAATACACTTTAATCTCCGACCTGAAATACAGATGCTACTTCAGAACAAACAAAAGAGGCTTACAGAGGACCAAGGATCAAATTTCTTGCTGTTCTGCATCTTGTATCATCATTTACCACTGTGAAAAGAGGAATAAATCATCTGCTTTTCAGACCTGATTGTACTGTGTACCCACTTTAAAAAAGGATGAAAGATGACACAGGTAGGAAGACAATGGGGAATATGCCCACAGGGATTTATGTCTGCACTGTTAGGCAGTTTGGGTTTTGAGCTCTCATGTTTTTCCCTTTGGACAGAATGATATTTAGGGAAGACACTTTATGTACATGTAAGAGAAACCAATACATTATTGAACAAATCTGTGTTGCCATGTGCTAATTGTTGTTTGCAAAAATATGTCATATACTGAGAAACTAAATAATTCAGGATGGCTATCCTGTTCCCATATGCATGTATCATAAACAGAATTGGAAAACTGTTTGTTGCCCTTGTCAGTAAAAATCAAATGTGATTTTCAGTGATGTATGGAGTCAATGTAGCAGAAAACTAAGAGTTATGAACACTGAAGTAATAAAGTTTTGCAATGTATATATGATAGTAGATTTATAGATTAATAGATAAGTACTGACACTACTGGACTCTTATCCTGGATTTTTCAAAAGTGTTATATGTGAATGTATATCTTAAGTGTTTGTGGGAGAAGAAAAATCTTTATTAGGTATACCATTTTGGGTTTTTATAACAAATGATAAAATACTCAAACTCCCAATATTTCCTGTTAGCTGTTAGAAACCCAGACTACCATTTCAGATGCGGCAAATTTAAATTATTAAATGTCATCCCTGCACTGGTACAAACAACAAAAAATACGACACTAACAAAAATAAAATATGACAGATGTGTAAGTGTCAAACCAAATTTGTGCAGTCTATTGGTAACCTGGTTTGAGGTGTAGATTGCAAGACACCAGCATTTAAATCTGTTCTACATCTCAGGGTGTTGTTGTGGTTCACAATATTTATGTTTGAATACATTCACTGCCTTTGTACTCCAAGGGAACTTCTAGTTCCTATGAGAGGAGCCAGATTTCCACAATGCTGCTCAGAGATTCATGAACTCCTGTTGACCATGCCGTGGGTTCAGGCACTGCAAAGAGCTCCTCCCCAGGATCAGCTTTAAAGATCAGTGGCATTGCAGGGGCAACTGGCAAGCATTGCCTTTTCTCATGCCCACCTGAATGTTTAATGCAGTCATTCCTGCACTTACAATTTCCAACCTAATGGCAGAGCTAGTTGACCCTCACGCTCTAGGAGAAGTGAATTTTTTTACCCAGAGAAGACAATTTCATTGTCAGATGAAGAGGTGATGTTTCCAGTACTTCTAAGGGAAGAATCGTAGTAGAACTGGCAAAATCCATAACATCAAGAGTTGTATGTTGATGCTATTCCATCATGTTTTTGTGGAAGCTGCATTTTGGCATGGAGAATTTAAAGGCTTTTAAATTAACATAAATATTACTGAAGATGTTAAAGAATTAAAACATATGCTTGCAATAAAAGATAAGCCTGCATAATTTAATAAATGAAGGAATGTGAACCAGTCCCTGATTTTTTAAATGCTTTTTCTTCATAAAATTTTCTCTTCAAGCAGATTTTAAAAATAGTTAATTCTTTCTCCCTACAAATTAAGGCAATGTAGACTATTGAGAGGGATGGAACAGCTTTCCTGTCCATAGCTAGTATTTCCATTCTGTACTGTAGCGGAGATTTCTAAACAGAATGTGAAGCAAACTTCAAGGGAAGATGCAAATGTAGTTAATGTTGTCCTTCTCAAGACACTGAGGAACCATTAAAACTGTAGTTTGTTTAAATGAAACCATTTGGTCAGAATGCTTGAACTACATCACCTCTTTATCAGGCTCAGTGGCTAGAATATTCATGGGGAATATCTTCTTAATAATTTTCTTCAAGAAACAAAAATTTCACTTGGCAGTGCAAAACAGAAATAAAATAATCCCTGAAATAGGTGATTTTGAGGTCACCATTGTCAAACTGAAAACCGTCTGACATATTTGTTGGGTAGCAGGAATGAGGGAAGGAGGGTACAGATCTCCTGCAAGGCAGAAAAGATAATGAATAGTGAAGGATTGTGATGATTGTCACTCAAATAGTTTTCAGTAATGAGATTCAGCCTGTGTGTTCCTAGCAACAGATGCTCTCAAAGCCCCTGTCAGGAATGACCTTTAAGCACAGTATTTGTTGCAAAGAACCACAATATTAACTGCCTCTTCATACATTCAGATATCCCACATAATGCTTATGTCCTGCAGAACAATGAGATTTCAGGTTTTATTTCTTCAAATCTTCCCCTCTCCTTCCCCCGCTCCAAGGATTGTAAGAAAATAAAGAGGCTGGAGCATGAGAAAAGGTTTGCTGTTATGGTGGAATACAAGCACAAATATTTGTTTGTCCTATTATCTGGGGAAAAAAGGCTGTGCAAAACATGGGCAGCTCTGTAGCAGATTGAAAGGTTTTATTGCCATTAGCATCATTCAGCCATTTAAGCAGGAGTGAAAAGAGTTCCTTTTTAACCCTTCAAGCGGAAAATTCTTTCCTGCTGCAACAATGGGTGAAAAATGTAATAAATTTACTAGAAAACTTATTTTTATCTGCAGAAAACCAGATAGAAATTCAAGATAATTAACACATTAACAAAGAAAATTCTTTCATCTCATCCTTTCCCTACCCACCCACTCTCTTCCTTTTCAAAGAGAGTAATGTGTTAGAAAATAAAAAATCACATCAAATTCAAAACCTGGTCCTGAGTTTCTGGCTCCCATAAACACTAATGCAGGATAGGATGGGGCCCAAATGTTCTTAATTTTCTGACTTAATATCATTTTATATATATCTGATCTGATATTTTTGAACATAGCTCTAGTATAGTATAAAATATATAATTTTCTTTCCTTTTATTTTCATCTAAGAAAACTTCCCCATGAAATACAACCAAATTTTAGAACTTTTCCCCCCCTCTTTGCAATGCTTCTCCTTCCTTCATGCACCTTGAAGAGTACCAGGAACTCCTGTGGGTTTGTCTGGAATTAACTGCATATATCATATCACAGACACGATTTCTGCACTAGGTAGAACCCTCCATCTGGGAGTACTGCCATTTTTAACTGCATTTGTTTATCCTGAGGAGTCACTGGCACGAGTGTAGTCAAATTCTGTTTCCAGGGCTAGTATTCCATAAATGAAATGGAAATAGTAGCACTGTCAGGGAAACAATGAAAGGACAGATAACTGAATGAAAAGATAACTCCCCAACAACACATTTTAATGTCTACACTTGCTTTTGTCTGGGTGGGGGCCAAAAGGAAAAATGGAACAAGCTTTAATTTATTAGTTTGGGTCCTGGTATAGGGGCTGTAGAGGTAACAGCAATATTTATTAATGTTTGCAAAGAGTGTAATTTAATATTGATTCTTCTTTCTCAACCTTGTTTAGCTACTGGCATGTGAAGACTATGAAAATGTAAGAATTATTTATAATACTTATTACTTCAACATCCACAACTGCAGCATTCTTTTGGTGTATATAACCTACTGAATTAATTCTTTCTTCTCTTTGGTTGATAATTAGAATTTATGTTCTTGTTGTGAAAACTCACATATTCTCATTTTATCAGCAGTAACTCAGATTAATACTACAAAACCTCAGATACTCTGTGCAAAGATCCATGCTTGACAAATTAATCAAAAAAAGAATTTCCTATTATTAGTGGTCTGTATTTTGAACAGGTGTTAGCTAAACTTTTTTGCCTTTTTTTTCTTTTCCTCTCAGATTTTTGCTCTGAAGACCCAAGCCTACAATAGAGCCATTCTTTGTATCAGGAAGGGCTCCTGGATTTATGTTCTTGAGTTTCCTCTTTACATATCATTAATCAGCTTATTGCTTTCTCTGAACTTTTGGGTGTTAATAAATTGAAGGGAGTTTTGTAACTATGGGAACAGTGGAAGAAATAGAAAATATATTTAACAGAAAGAATCCAGGTACTCAAGCAGTTTTGTTAATCAAAGAGCCTGTTACAGAATTATGGTCATGACAGTGAGGATAACTAACCAGAATGCAATTTATCAAAGACAGCATTGGATTTTCCCTCAATGTTCATTTTAAAAATTGTTTTTCATAGAAATCTTTACTTGAAAGAAAGAAAACATATTTTGGGGCAGTTCTATGTCCTGTGTGATAGGGGATCACCACAACCGTTTTACATTATCTGACTTCTATACATTATGAATCACCATAATGCTTAAATATTTTATTTTCCTTATGGTCTGGGAATTGACAGGATGTGCACATTTGCCCTTGGGTTTGTTATTTCATCCTCTTGCCTGCCATTTGCCCGCATATTTTCATTTCATTGGCTCCCGTCGGTTGCTTGCACAGGAAACCAGTCTGTTTGAAGGAATGCAAAATGGTGGCCTGGCCAATTGCAAAGTGAGCTGTGTCGTGATACCGGTTTAATAATGCATGACTGAATCCCCACAAGCCATAACTCATTGCTAGTACTATTTATTCCTTTATCATGTGTCAGTTCCCTTTCCTGTCAGGATATCAAATGGCTGCAAAGTGCAGCGTGCTGTTTTCCTTATCTTTGAGCTAAATGTTCCATTATATCACATTTTAGGCTTTTAGGATTGCATAATGAAGCACACATAAAATCTAAAGTGATCCTGAGTGGTGTATCCACGATGGAATATGCTACAGAGTGACACAGCACCGGGACTGAGCGTTGCACTGTGCTTGGTGGGAAGGCACACAACCTAAACCATTCAGTCATTAGAACAGCAGATACCCTGCTCTTGGTTTACTATAGGATTTCAGGGAGATTTATGTACATCCATAGACAGCTAGAGTTCAAGGAACTTAATTGGGCTGAGATAGAGTCTTTGCATCTCTGGGATTCACTGCGAGAAAATGTTTTCTGGCTTAAGCCACTGTGTGTGCTTGCTCTAAAAGCTTTGGGCTTAACCTTTGCATTTTTACAGCATGAGAAGGTTAATCTCTTTCTTTTACAATATTCCTCCTTAAATGGGAGATGACACACTGAAGATGTGGCATATTTTAATCTTACTGTTCTTTTGGATTTCAGCATCAGATCTGAAACTAAATTTTTTTAATCTGAATGGCTCATGTAGCATTAGTATAGCTATAAAAAACCCCTACTTTTCTTCTTTAGTGGAACAAGTTGAGTAAGAAATGGATTCACTAAGATGCCTCCCAGAAAGATGTATTTGAGCTGCCAGCATTGTATGCTATTTTTTGATATTTTTCTTTTCTGCTAACAACGGCATATCTGTTATATCATTATTCTTAAAATAAACAATCTAATCATAAGTGTTCCTCCACAGTATGTCACCAAACAGATGCTAGAAAGAACAGCAGCAATTCAAATAAAAACAAAACAGAAAGCCTAAAAGGTCACATCACTTTTGGATATTTTAGGTGTCAAAATTCAACTGAGCATAAATATTAAAACTTAAATGTGTCAGTTGTTAAAAAAACTTCCAGAACCTGCAAAAATATCTGAGTCACTTAAACATTTCTGACTGTGCTATAAACTTGAAAAAGTACATTGAAAGTTATTATTACCTTTAAATTGAATTTCATCTAAGGTATGCAGAATCATCATGACCAAAAAAAGTACATTCCAACAGTGATTAAAAATAAAATCTAATTTAAAAAGTGAAATTTAAAGTATATAGTTCTTTACAAATCCCAAAGCTACAACTATGCACCATGGATGTACCCGCAGGCACTGCAGCAAACATGGGGCTCCAGCTCCAGTTTGGCCTTCACTGTAATTTCCTATGGAACATTTACCTCTCCTGCCCTCTCCCCCCTGTACTCACAAATCTGCTTTTGCCTTGTGATCTGCCCTAAACCATTGCCTCCTTTCCCTCGTAGCTGTGCTGACCTCTCAGAAGGATAAATCAGCTGAGGAGCAGTTGCAGAGCAGAGCAGGGCAGTGAGCTCACTGCCTCAGGTAGGATCACCCCCTCAGATGTTGGCTTTATGATCTAGTTAATAAAATATTTAAACACCTCATTTTTATGCCCACAGGGAACACGGTTGTGACCACAGTCATTAAGTGTTACTTGGACAGCACAGAGCAGAGACAGATGAGTGGGTCCACATGTAGGCTGTCTTTCCCAGATGTGTTCCAGGGGCAGAGTTGGGTACTGATGCCTCACACTGAACATCTTGTCAGTGTTGAAGGTGTGAACAACCCATGGATCTGCCACCCCAAACAAGACCAGTGCTACTGGGGCCATTGCACGGAGTTCTTGATTCTTCTTTTTTCACACACACAAAAATACCCTGATTGTTTCCCCCCATTAGTCCTAACATATTGAAATACATCTATATCACAGTAGAATTAGTCCTCATTCACCTTTTTTAGATTTTTATTTCTTGATTTGGAGCATAACCTCTTAGTCTCAAGTTAGCAGAGCCTTGCAGTATCCTGATAAACTGAACCTCGGAAAATACAAAGCAGACGGGCAGTTAGGATATCCCACTTGCTAAGTTTGCACTTGGAAAAACCACAGGTTTCTGGAGAGGGGGCAAATATAGATAACAGCAGACTGTCTCAAGACTCCAAGCTCATTTTCTTTCTTGTTTGGAAGATTGCACAGCCACAGGATCACAAAGTAAACCCAGTGATCAGAAGCAGGAGCAGCTGATGTCCCTGCTGCACTGACTGGGAATTTGCTGCAGGTTCTGCTCTGGGATGTGCAGGGTGGGGGGCTCAGCACACCGAAATTGTCGCTTTAATGCATGCAGATACAATCGCACACCTTTTACACGAGTACCATTTGAGCTAACCCATTAGCCTTGCCTAAATTAGCCTGGTTGTTTATAAGATATTAAATGCACTACAAAGCCTAACATGTTTGTTATGCTCTATAATCAGAGCACCTGTTTAAAAGCCCAGTGCAGCTGTACTTGCAGCAGATTACAGGCCATTAGGCAAGTTAGCAGCACCTTATTTTTATAACCTAATCTCTCTTCCTCTTTCACATTTGAATTTTAGAACCATAAAAATGAGATTCTTCCCCCTCCACACACTTTCCCCAAGTCCTTCAGTGATTGAGATGAGGAGAGTAATATTAATATTTATACAATGCTCAGATCTAACTTTCTGTTGCTATGGTAAAATATTGTCATAAAATATTTCATTAACTTTTAATCCTATTTGACACCATTTTTCCCTCTAGAGACTGTACTGAAACTGGATACTCGTCGGACACAATTTTGATGAGAGATAGAACCATAGAACTGTTTAGGTTGTAAAAGACCTTTAAGGTCATCAAGTCCAACCATTAATCCCAGCACTGCCAAACCCACCTGTAAACCATGTCCCCAAGTGCCACATTTACACATTTATCTATCCCCAGGGAGTGACTCCACAACTGCCCTGGGCAGTCTGTTTCAAGGCTTCACCATCCATTCACTGAAGAAACTTTTCCAACCTAAACCACCCCTGACAAAAATCAAGGCTATTTCCTCTCTTCTATCACCTCTTATTTGGGAAAATCAACAAGGGCCCTGGCTGCAGCCTCCATTCAGGGAGTTATAAGAGCAATAAGGTCTCCCCTGAGCCTCCATTTGTCCAGGCTAAACACCCACAGCTCCCTCAGCCCCTCCTCATCAGTCTTGTGCTCCAGATCCTTCACCAACTTTGGTTCCCTTCTTTGGACACCTTCTTCAACACCTCAAAGCCTTTCTTGAAGTGACATGCCCAAAATTGAACACAGAGATTCTAAAATTGAAGGTTTGCTTGAATTATTAGAAAACTGAACAGAAATCCTTCTGTTCTGGTCTGCATGGAGTTTCCAAAATGTACATTCATAGTGCTGTTCTAGCATGTATCAGGCAGTGCATCAGCTATTTGAAGGATCACAGGAGAGATCTGCACTCTCCTGTGGAGGCAGCAGGAGGTCAAGGGTGGTATCCTGATGTCTCTGAGATGCCTCACTGTGCTGATTCTCAAGGACAAGGCACTCATTCAGCTCTTTATTCTTCGCAAGAGCTTTAAAAAGAGAGTATTTCATGTTACTGTGACACAGATAGAAACACACAGCAACACACACAACAGGTGTTCAGGCAGAGAAGAAGAAAGGAAGTCTCTACTTTATTGTTGACCTTGTATATATAAGTTTCTGGACAGTGATCAGAGATTGGACAGAGAAGTTCCCACCTCTCCATCTTCACTGGTCACTTGAGAAGTCCATCAGGGGATATCTTTTACAAAGGAATGCAAACATGATTCTTGTTTATCTTACAATTCGTGAGAACTGACTCCACTATACTGAAACAAATCAGAAGGCTGATTTTCAGGGACAACATTTCATACAGAGGTTACTATGACCTTCCTTTAGTCCCGTTTAGTACTTTGATTATACATAATCAAAAGTTTATATCAAATAGCATAATTTAAGACAATTAAAAATGAAAGCTAAAAATTATAATAAAACTATTTATCTCCAGTTCAGTATGGCCCATGAGAGAACAGAAAAGACACGACCTAACTGACATGGAGTAAGACTGTGATGCACACGTTGCCATGTCACCGAAACAGCTTCTCCAGCCCCAGAGATAGCTTTTAAAAAGATTGATATAAATTACAGCAATAGTGGAAGGTAAAGATCCATTTGTTACCAGAGTTGCAATCCATTTGTACAACTGACACAAGTAATTTTAATGTCCTGCCATGGAGTACCTGTTTGTGAAGGAAAATACAATCAGTCACAGAACACCATGGTCCAAATTGCAAATAATGTCCCTCCAAGCACTGTCCAGGTGCACTCGGGGCTGTTTATGTGATCCCCTCAGGCACTGGGGTCAGGAGGAGGCAGGTTAAGTACCTCTGTTTTCTCCAGTGTGCAGTGGGCTCTTTCCTGCAAAAGCTCTCTAGGTAAATGCCCACAGCAGCGGACAGAAACCAACTCTATAATGCATCAAAACTAAACAGTGATTCTTTTTTGAATTATGTGTCTACACTTTAATTCTCCCTGAAAGTCTGAAGAACCAACCAAATCAGACAGCAGTGTGATCATCCATGCTGTTTTGATTAGGAGTTATGTATTATTACTTCCCAACAACTGAGCTCTAAGACAATCTCCAAATCACCAGAAATCTGAAGATCTGGGTCAAGGTTTATGACTAATTACATCATCACTAACATTTTTAGTCTGTTTCATTGTATTTTATTCTGTGTTTGAAAGACAAAAACCCCAAACTAGAGTCAATATTTTGTTTTCTTTAAAGGCCTGCAAGTGTTACAGTGGTGTCTTGAGGCCTTTCTCAGGTCTAATTATTCCTGCACATTCATTGCAGTGTTCATCTTTGAAGCCAGACATCCAGACAAGAAAAATGGTATCAGAAATCACACTTTAGGTTACAGACCATGAGCATTTGAAGGAACAAAGACCAATCCCTTCTTGGTATATGCCAGGATGACAACTGAATAGGCTTCCTTGGTTTAATTCAGTGATTGTCTGCATGACCACAGATGTCTATTGATCTGTTGATACATGTCTATCCACTACAATAAGTTTCAGTCCTTGCTGCTGGAATTGGGCGCATTATCCTTTTCATGCTAGAGATGGAGGTTTAAATTTTGGGTTTGATGGAAAAGAGTAGTTATGAGAGTCATCAATTCTTTAAACTTGTGGCAACCTCCCCTGAAAACTAAGGAGGGAGTATATTTTAAATTCCTTCTTTATTGTGTTTTCAGGAAGATACATGTAAACAAACCCCTTAATTAGCTCTGCTGCTTATTTTCTATATTTGCAGCAATCTTTCTGAGTGTTATGCAAATTTATGCTGAGACAGTCTACAAATAATCCAATTACAATACATTATCTATTTATTATGTCAGAATTTCGATTTATTATGTTCTGCTTGGCAACTGCTTTTTACTGTGTAAATAGAAACAAAACCAGACAAATCCAAATTCAATCACCAGAGTTTTCTAGACAACAGAAAGATCATTAAGTGATAGTCAAAGATAGTTATAATATAAATGCACAACATAACTACAATATTCATTAAGAATTATTTTTCTATGTAAAAGTGAAAACAACATCACTAATTCATTCCTGTTTCGTGGAAGCCGCAAGAATGGCCTGGGGATCATGAGGAAAATGAGTTTTCCCTGTCTCTGTTCCATTTGATAGCCCTTTACCGGGTCAGGGTGAGGAAGGAGGGATGGAAGGAGAGAACCAGACCTTGCATGGTGCAGGATGGCTTTGGATGTTTTATGGCTTCATTTTTGCTCTTACTTTATAAGACTTACTAGCACTATCACTGAATGCAGTGCACCAGGACTGACCTTAAATCCCCTCAGAAAGAACATGGTATTCTTTTCCTCACTCATCACTGCCATACAATGAATTTCACTGCAATTTACCTATTCAGACAAGAAATCTCTGACAAATGGCCAATTTAGCATTTCCTGGAACACATATAGTGGATGTATTTTTCCTGGATATGGCCTGCCCTGAGACCCAGTACATGCACTGCTTGGAGAGAGGCTGTCTGGCTCTGCTCTTCCCAGGAAATGGAGGGGCGGGCACCAGGATCTGCCGAGGAGGGGCTGGTCCAGCCCTGCCACGGGAGCTTTGTCACCTTCTTTCTTTCTTACTGCTGCAGCTCCTTTTACCACAATGGTTTGGGAACTGAAGTGTGAGTTCTTCTGTGGAACTGTTACACCAAGGTTCCAGCGAGAGGGTCTAGTTTTTTAAAGGTTTTTGAGGTTTTTGTCCTTAGCAATGCTATTGTTTACATAAAGTTTGCTGTTATCTTTCTAATCTTGTGTTTCATATCTTACACACCATGAAACTAGCAATTATAGGAGCTCAGTTTATCCTTTTTTTCCTGATGGTTGTGTTGCTCAATAAAAGGTTATCTCAGTGCTCCTATGCCAGCCCTCTGAACCCATGACAGAATGAAGCACGTGCAAACCATGCAATTTTATAGAAGATGACAATAAACTGCAGCGCCAGCTTGCAGTCAGATCCCCAGCATGGTCAGTGCACACAGAATTGTCTGGATCCTGTTCCACAGCACCCATCCCATGGCCTGAGCTCATATTCCCTTTGGTTTTTGTGTCCTCTTCAGAGGTTAGGTCATCACAATGTTTACTGGTGAGCCTTTCCTGACTGGAAAGGTCAGCCTGGCATTACATTGTGGCCATCATTATAATTCCTGAGTGGAGTCAAGTCACAAGAAATGTAAGTCAGAAAGTGAAATCTTGACAAACTTTATGGTCATTTGAAGCTACTGTGATTTATTAGTTTGTCCCCTGAAATAAACATTTTAAGTTGATTGTGCTCTTCAATAACAGACCAAGTGACATAATCTGTCTCAAATTTACTGGAGTGGCAGCCAGAGCAGGACCTCGCTGGGCCCCTGCATACGTGCTGTCTCCAGAATGCTGCTGGAGAAGAGCTTTGGGCCAAGATTTCCTGGGCTCACAAATGCCAGGCAACACACGCTCTGTGTGGCCAAGCTGGAGCCAGGGCATGGCTTTCTGCTGAGGTAGTCAGGCTCAGTAAATACTAAGGAGATCTGACACAAGGCAAAAGGAGGGGTATCTTTGTCAGTAAAGGAAAAAAATACAGCAAATATCAATTTTTTTGAAATTGTCAATCTATAAAATTCCAGAGTTATCTGTAAATGGATCTTAATGTGGTGTTACTTTTCTTTGAATTATTTTATTTTAGCCTACAGAAGGAGTGCAAAGATTATTCCATATGTGATCATGATTTGCAGTTTGGGATCACATAATTAAGTGATATTTCTGTTCTTTGATTGGATGAGTACCTAATTAAAAGTTTTCAGGGAATACTTGTGAACACTTCATCTGTTTTGCATATTCATCAGAGTATTTGCCACTCTATATTTGCATGCATATTCATTAAGTTATCTTTACCTACAAATTGTTCAGAAATAATTGATTCTTGACTATTCACTTAAAGATAAAATTCATTAAATGGAATATAGATTCACTTGTTCACCAAATATTTGCATACCCCTTTCAAAATAGATTCAGTAATGTACTGGATGAGCCACTGATGTGTTTATTTCACATTTAAGTTCCTGTTGATGGGCTGATTTCAATGTGTCCTTTACAGCATTGCTAAGCTTTCTAGTAAACTCTGAGTTGTTTCCTAAAATTCAGCCTTCACTGAAAGCTGATTCTGATTTTATTTCAGTAAATAATTATTATTCCTTGCATTAGCCTTCTTTGACTTTTTTGTGGGTTGTTGCTGTGCTTTTACTTGGAAATTGCTTTGTTTAGTCTTTTTTGGTGAATCTCATGCTGTTGTTCTTTCACTGCTTTTTTCTGTAAACACTTTTTTTTAAACTCTATTTTGTAACTTTGGAAAACAGGATTTCACCATGTCATTTCCATATCCTTGTTTCGCCTCTTTTGCACCGTAAAAGGTGTATCAAGTACCTTTTGGAGTCTTTTCCTGACTCCATCATTAATTCATGTCTGCATATATTATTCCTTTCTATCTTTCTAAATCACATCTTGGATTTTTATCTTTCAGTTTCTTTCCTCTTATGGCTTGTTTGCATTCTTTGATGTTCTTCCTTTAATTATTTTCTGAAAATTTTAATCTTGGGTACTCTGTTGTGCTGTCTCTACCCTCACAGTGTTTAGAATTTTTAATTTAGTACCACCTGTGAATTGCATTGGTGCACTGAGAGGTTTATGTTTGTTATATAATGCTGTTATGAGAGGTTTGTACTTTAGGTGAGCATTGGATTTAAGTTTTTACTTGAAACTGTATTTCAGAGGAGTCACCATAGCTGGCCTCTGGCAGCTGTAATATAAATCCCTATCCTGACTGCAAAAATCTAGTGCTGAACCCAGCTAGGAGTTTCAGCTAGGGAGTTTACACTTTTGCATGGATGTAAAGAATGGGATGAGTCACTTATCCCAGGCACATGAAGGAATACAGATGAATGACTACATGGATTTCAGTGGGAAGCCTCCGAGACTGGCAATTGCACGTGAACTGGTTGTTGCTCCCTTTAGCTGATCTCATTAAGTCTCTGAGAGGTTTATGATTTTGTCATGGGAACTGGAATGGTGAAGGAAAAGAAAAGAGTCTTGATAAAGATTTGGGGCCACTCCTGAAATCAGGCTGATCTTCAAACCTAGTTATTCTAGGTCTGTGACAAATACATTGTATTTTCAGGATAATAATTTAATGGCTGCTACTCAGAAATTAGTAACACTTGCAGGAGAATTTATTGCCATATGCCTGATGTCCTCCCCTCTGGCAGAGGGATGCTGCAACAGCAGTGAAAAGAAAATGACCTCTAAACACCAATGCCCATTGGCTGGATGCTAGTTGGATCCCTCTTTGATTGATAATGATGATAGAAACCTTAATTATCTTATGGAGTTTGGGTCTGAGTGAAAAGTAGAAATGTGGAATTGGAAATCTGGTTTTGGCTTGATGAAGTCTGTTTTGCATTTATTTGTTGGTCATTAAAGATTTTGTAGTAGCCAGTATTAGTCATGAGTAACTCAAAAGCGCAATGTCAGATAGCAGTTTTCAGGATTTTTTTAGTATAATTTTATTAGTCAGTCTATTTCATTTAAAAAATCCTAAAATAAGCCATTCTGACAGTGAAAGCAGAATGGTGAAGATTAAGATGGTTTAAGACTTTAACTGAAAAAAGCAAAACCAGTGAAAACATGGCTCAACGTACTGCTCTTCACATGAACAGAGAAGTAAAGCAACACAAATTATTCCTCATTAAAAATTCTCGCCACCGTGTTTAAGCAAATTCCATTTGATAGTGTATAGCTGAGAAAGTATTTTTGAGACTGCCAGACTTGAAGATGTGAGCAAAGTCATACTGACAGTGACTTGAAATTTCTACTCTGGCATTTCGAATTTGATTAAAGGTTTGAGCTTTTAAAGCTAAAGTGCATACTTTATATAACACAGTAGGGGCTCTATTGTCAATTGGTCTGAAGAACTGTGAATCGACAGCTATCATCAAAATAGCACAAATCCACCAGCAAGATCTCCTGAAAGACTATAGGGTGTTATTATAGCACCTAGTGGTGTATAAAATATTATTTATTCCGCAGGCATTTTTCCTACAGCTGTCACTCCTTTTGTAAAAAAGACTCTGTCTGAAAGAAGAGCACGCAGGTTCTCTAGGGCATGTAGGTCCTGGTTAAAGAAAGTTCTTCAGTCTTTCTTGTGCAAAGTAACAGCAGAGACAAATTCATATTGTCATCATTCCTCAGTAGCTGGCACATGGTATTTTTTAACACATGTGATACCAAGTGCTGGTACAGGAATACAGTCCTCATGAGGGGACTGCTGTTGCAGTTCTGAATATCTTGGCTCTTTTGATTTTGATGAGGGGACACAGTTTTCAGTAAAGGAGGTATCAGGGATGGAGAAAAAAGGTGTCTAAATGCTCCACACATCCCCACAGTCTGGCAAGACAGACTGGAGGCTGGAAAGCATAATCCAATTCTAGCTGTGGTCAGTTATTTTTCTAGTAATTCAAAAAGAGGGGTGGAAGAGAGGAGTATCATAGAGCAGTGTTTTCTCAGTCTATTATTTGGCCAATACAAGAAAGCAGAAAATGGGTGAGAACTTGACCAAATTTCCTTCTATTTCACATAAGGCCAAAGCAAACACCCCGACACTTGGCAGGCAGAGACTCACTCTTGGGTGCAGTGAGTGGGCGCTTGGGTACCTCCCCTTTGGTGGCACCCCTGTCTCCATTTCCCTGTCTCTAGAAGAAAGTTGGTAGCTGAGCTTAGCATGACAGGCACATCTCATGCCCAGAAAATTAAATGATTCACAAAGCAATCTTTTTTTGTTTGTTTTGTTTTCTTTGTCTCTGTTTTCTAGCTCTCTTTAGCAGTCTAAATAATTAGGAAATATTTCCTTCTTTGTCACTTCAGATTTATTTGTTCTCTGCTAGTATGCCCCACATGGCTGGAATACAAATCATTCACTGGAAAAAATGAGAAGTGATGAAGAAGAAGGTGATTAATTACCTAACATTCTATTTTACCAGATAGAACAAGAGGGGTTTCACTCAGTTTGCCTCCAGATAATATTTTGTATTCATTTTGCAAACACAGTTAGAACTCAATTGTATCAAAAGTGAAAATTCATAAACCTACAGCAGTTTGTGAAATGTGAATGATTGCATACAGCCAGAAAACTCTTGAAAAGATAAACTAATTCTGTGATGAACAACGCATTTCATACTCAATTAATTATACAGTACATTTTGTTTCAAAATATTAAATGCCTAGAACAGTCTTCTGCCTGAAAGCGTCTGGGCTTTGTAATGAGACAAAAGTCTTGGGTTCAATCAGCTGTCTGTGTGAGAGTTTAGAATGACTTATGTCTGAATTAGAGAGGTTTAGGGCAGTGATTTCCTGGCAGGAAATTAATAATGAGCTAAATTAGAACATGCCTAGAGATGATTTAAACAACTTCTCTAGCATTGTCTGTGACAGGCTGTCAGGTTTCCCCCCAGTTCTAGTAAATAATCGAAATCATTAAAAAGTGGGGAGCGTACTGTGACTCTTCTCCCAAATCCAGACTCATTCATAACGATTTTCAGGCAATATTTTATGGACAAGCAAAAGAAAAAAAATCAAAAAGGAAGTAGACTGTCATATTTGATACAAGATGGGAGATCTGGAGAGTGTGTTCCTGCAATTCCCAGGGTGTTGTGGTGGAGCATGGCAAAACACAGGCCTGCAGGTTTTATCGAGACAGCTTTTAGTGTTGCTTTGTAGTTTGTCCAGTAAGTCCAAACATCAGAGCAGATCCAAGTCCTCTCCACAAAGGATGAAAAGAATGAAACACAGGGAAATACCTAATGTCTGCCTCAATCACCTTTTACTCCCTTTAAATCAGAGCACAGGAAAGAGAATTTAAAAAGAAGCAGAGCTCGGGAAAGGACTTCAAGGGTCAACATCGAGGTGTTTCAGCTTGAAGGCAATGAGAATTTTCCCTAAGCAAATTGTCAGGAAGTTCTGTTTGCTGGTCAGATTCTGTCATGCCAAGATAAATTATTTCTGACCCTTTTCTTATTTCAAGGTAAAACAAAACCAAAATCATTTATCTTACTGTCCAGTTCTGAAAAGTTAATATCAATTCTACAACTTCTGGGAATGAATCAAAGAGGGCACGAGTAGTTAAATGATGGCCAGTGACATTAATCTGCCTGCTGTGCACTGAGAGATCCTGTTCAATAAAAATGACAAAACAATACAGCCTCTTATTATTCAAGTGCCTCCTGAATTACAGGACCAATGATATCACTGACATTCTTTTCTGAACAAAACAAACAAACAAAAAAACAGACCAGTGAACAAACCAACTAACCAAAAAATAATTAAATAATTAACAACCTCTCAAACAAAATAAAAAAAATAACAAAAAAATTCCCAAACTTAAACTGAAAACCAAAGCTCTCATTATGAGCAATTTCACCATGGAGGCAGAAAGAAAAGGCAGATTATTCATATGAACTTGAGCATGGAACAAGAACTTCTAGCCCTGTCTTGGAAGTTCCTAAGACACTAAAATGTCCTATTTTCTGCTCCCCAAGAGAGAACTTGAGAGACCTTCAACTGCAAGGATTTCACGTAACATTTGGTCTTCAAAGGTACTGCAGCATTCTTTTGCCTTGCCAAGTCCTTGCAGGTGTTGGAGTAGAAATAACTCCTGGGGGAAAACCAGAATTGTGGCTGGAGCATGCCCAAAGGAGAAAGTCTCCTTACAGCCTCTGCTTGGCAGGTTGTGCTCACAACCCAATTACTTTAGACTTAAATTTAAAGCCCCCCTGCTGCTTATTTTTCGTACGTGAATGGATCCCTTAGGACCTTAAAGGAAAAACTTCTGTGTCAGTGGGGAACACACAGAATAATGTAATACTAGTCACTTCACTCCAAGAAAACTAGATTGGCTAAATATATCAACAGTAATACCTTGCAAAAAAGTAGTTGTGCTTTCAGGGTATCTAGTGAAACATATTTCATTGAAATACCCTAACAAACATAATTCTATTAACTTCAGTGGGGCTTGATCAAAATAGATCATGACCAGAGTGGATTTTTCAGTCTTGTTCATAGCATCTTAGATTGTAGGAGCTAATTTTCCAAGCTTCAACATCTTTCAAAGGATAAGGAAGACAAACATTTATTTGGGGGAAAGTCACAGGAAGGAGACAAAAAGCATTTCAGTACTGTTACTCCTTTCGTTGTGGTCCTGACTTCTGTTTAATTCAGTGGTATAATAAATGTATAGTGCTGTAGAAATCTGTAGTTCTGGAGAACTACAGAACAGTAGATAAAAGTAAGGGATGCATAAAGATTAAAATTCTTCTATTTGAAAATTGGGATGGAAATTGTCATGGAGAATTGGAGATAGAACCAAAGACTTGGAGTGTTTAATTTATTTTGTTTACTGCTGTACAGCTATATTTTAATGGGCTTGTATAACTTAGGGAATTATTTACAGGCACTGTACATTTATGTTAAGTGAGGTGACAAAATATGACTGACTAGTCTGCAAGATGTATAGAAATACAAATAAATTTAGGTAAATGTTGATTGTTTGTTTTCTGTCTTCTCATGTTAATGCAGAGTTGATTTGATACTTTTTCTCAAAAACACTTGCTTTATCTTAGCAGATAATTAAAAGTATATCTACTCAGTTTTCTTTTTCTTTGTGGGAGAAAACAGCAATTAGAATCTTTTATAAAGTGCTTCTAATCAGGAAATTGCATAGCAGTTTTGTGGTGATTCCAACAACAATTACAAGATCCAAAGCTCCAAAACTAATTGCTGTTATGTTCCTGCCTTTTTTTAAGCATAAAGAGACTGCACACACATTGCAACGAAGGAATGCAGAGTGAGATTTTTCTGTGTGAAGTGGATCCAGTGCATTTGGATATTATCTTTGTTTGCAGGCTGTAGCCCCTGGTGCTGAAAACAAACCATTCCTCAGCTGTGAGTTCTCAGAAACACAACGAACTTTGTGGGTTGATCTAGACAAGTTTTCAGATAAGGTCTAAGAGGAAGTGAGATGTGACTATAGAAATTTCAAAATCCTCCAAAAATTGCACATTATAATTTACAACAGTCCATTTCCAAGTACATTTGATATGACTTTAACAGTCATGCTAGAAACCAATTAACTCACCAGATTCTTAGGGAAAAAAAAAATCTACTATAACAAGAAATCTTTAAGGATTTCCAAGGAACAAAGGGGTGACAGAAGAAGAGTTCAGGAATCTTAAAAATGCAGTTCAATAACATAAAACTTGAAAGAAATATTCTGGGTTCTTTCAGAGTCTTTGTTTGCAGGTAGGTTTGCCTCATCTCCTTAGCTCTGTCTTTCTGTTTTGACCCAAGTGAAATTTGGCAGAGCATGATATTTTTCTAAATTTCTATCCACTTTTTGGCTCTCTGCTAAATAACTTCATTTTCTGAAAGTTGTCTATTTAGTTGCTTTATCTAGATAAAAGACTTTATGTTGCCTGTTTGCTTACAACACTTGTCCAGTGCTAGTTAGTGCATTTTAATATATTCTCTGTACCACACCATTTCTAAGAGCCATTCATCCTGTCCCAGGACTGCAATATTGACTGGTTTTTAAATTAAAACCCAAACCAAACAAAAAAACAAAAAAATCCCCTCACACACAACGAGGAATCTTGTCTGCTTGCTCTTACACAGCTTAATTATATATGCAAACTAAAGAAGGTGTTTAAGTGTTGAAACTCCAATAACATTTAGATCATTACAGAAATCTTCAAATTACTAACACTGAACAGGATAAATATTAATTCAAATTAGAACAAATATTTGGCGGGGGGTGGTGTGTGGATTTTTGTTCCCATATTGACTAGGTGTATATTTTCAGTTCAAGGTGTTTAATTGCTGAGACCTTGCTGTCAGTGAGCAGTGATTTTAGGAGGCTGCTGCCTGGCTTGCAGTGTGAGCACCAATCTGGTATGCACACACTCGAGGCAGCTGTGTCTGTTCTCTTTCCTGAGCACTGGAATCTCCTCTAGTTAGGGCACTCGCCACATTTTTTAGAAGACTGGTTTTCAATTACCTTCCAAACACTGCCGAAGATTGAGAACATGGTTTAGCTAGACAAATGATTCAAAGCTAATTAGTTAAAAATAGATTCTCTTTTCCCAAATACTATTTTAGTCCCCTTCAGCTATTTAGCACGTTATAATGAGCAGAATTACAACAGTGGGCCACCCTTTAAATACATTTTCTCCTTAAAAATCAATAAAGACCTTTTAAAAAAATTCAATAGTCAACACCCATGACTTATACAGGTGACTAATTCAATACAATCAACATATCAACTGATTTAATTCTACAAGCCAACACAAATTGTTGTTGCTTACCAGAGCACCTCTATTAAAAGTTCATCCATGAAAATTACAGACTGTCATAATTTTTATTTTTCCTTATGTAAACCTCTTGGAGAATGATTTCATCTTCTACTAGAACAGGGCCACTTAGAATACAAATTACTCTTGAAAACAAAATAAATCACTCCCAAAGTAAATCTTAAGCAGAACCATAAATTTCAGTTGATACAGCAGCATGGTTACAAGACCATCAGCTGTGTAACAATATACACAACTGGTTTGCAATCCAAGCAATGCTAAATAAAGTTAGCAAGCAATGATCCATTAAATGAGCCCTCCTCTACGTGATTTCAAGCCTGGGTTAGGAGCTATGCTATGACACACTCTTGATTCAATTACCCAGACATTAAGAAAACAAAATTAAAACAGAAAATAATTTTGGTGTTATGAAGAATAAGAGGAAGGACACCTCGGAGAAGCATTTCTTAGACTTAATTTCAGATTTTTGGGGTTGGTTTGGGGTTTAAACACAGTTTAGAGCAGCTGTGTAGTGTGAGTGTCATCAGTGGGAGACAGAGGGGATGACAGAAGCCATGAGTAAGCAATGTTGTTGTCCTGGTCCCAGCAGGGTCACAGTCTCATTTTTGTAAGAGCCTGCTGTGGAGCCAATATTTAATTCTGAGCATTGAACTCAGATTGTAGCATGCTTGGGAGAGGGAGGGCTTACATTTTTAATAGCTTGGCATAAGCAAATATTGTGGTCCCTGTTTCCAGTAAAACTGTGGGGACAGAAACTATTGCTTTTGAAATTTCAGTGACTGCACTGCTCTATCTTTCACTGAAAGATTGTTTTCCCCCAGCCAAGAAAAAGGTTCTGAAATCTGCAAGGTAGCTAAGCTATATGTAGAATTTGATTTTCCTATACACTTATGCTTATTAAGTGCAATGCATCATTGTGTTCTATTATCTTACATACAGAACATCTGATTATTATTGGAATAACTCAAGGTTTTTCAATTCTTTTGTTTATACTCTGTTAATGAATGATTTAGAGTTGATGACCTTTAGGATTCTGTCGATAGTATTACAACATACTATGCTGAAATAAAAGGAAAATCAAAATTTCCATGTAATTCAAGGAAGGGTTTTTGGGTGTAAATTTTACACAGATCACACACCTTTCCAAGAAATATGGGTTTAAAATATCCAGGAAAGACAATATTTTTTTGCCTCTCTATCATATTTATCTTTCTTCTAGAAAGTGTCTGAAGAATACCCCAGGATGGCAATCAGATTACAGTTTTTAAATTGTCATGAAGATGGATTAGATTTGTTGTACCATTCACTATTCTCATTACAATTATCATCACAAGAATGAATTCATAAATTGTCATTTCCTATTCATTACAGACATTGTCATTGTAGAATGTGAACTGAGCACTGAAATGCCTCATGCATCCTGCACAACTCGACAGTACTGTAAATCAGACTGCTTTGACCTTTTCAGTGCTCAGTTATTCCTTGCACTGGTCAGCCTGTCCTCTGTTTCCTTGCAGTTAATTGGCTGTGCTGTTGGGAACCTTTGGCCTCCTTTTGAGGTACTGATCTTACAATAGGTGAAGGTAGAATTAGGATTTTGGGTTGGGAGACCAGGTGCTAAAGTATTTATCAAGTTATGGAGTGCCAGGCTGGAAAGGATTGAGACTCAGAAGTAACTTGCCAGGAATAACTTTGGAATATGACAAATTCCACGTTGTGATATAATAACTGAATAAATTGTAAACATTCTCTACTGTTTAGCCAAAGTGTGCAAAAATAGTAAGACATTTGATGGTTTGCCCTAAAGGGGAGATTTTCAGGAATTTATTGGTTCACCCTTTCTGAAATTCTCAGTACATCTAAACTTAAATATCTTACCTTTTATACACCCTTGTTATCTATATTATATCTTGTTCTGTTGTAGATATTTCAATATTTTTTATTACAAAAGATGAAAAAAAAAGTATAAAAATAGAGTTAGAAGAAAGGTACTTTTGCTATTGGTGATGCTTGACAAATTGAAGGTTTAAGCTAGTGAGCAATGAAAGAGGCTAAAAGAAAAGATACACAATTAAAATTTATGTTGATGAGAATATTGGTAGATTTTGGCCTTGTAGAGAAGCTCATTCAGCAGACAATTTCTCATTCACTTAATCTGGATTAAGAAAAATACCAGTAGACTTGTGCAATTAGAGCATGCACCAAAAGGTGAACTTTGGTGCACTTTGAGGGTGAATATGTAGAAACAAGAATGATAAAAGAAATTGGAAAATCATTAAAAGGAATTTCATTGAATACAGTCTTACAGATGAAAATGTATTGGAAAATCAGGCAAATTAATTGAAAATTTTGAATTTGATATTAAAATCCTACCAAATACAAACCATTGGTCCCTTTGCTCAGTCTAAAACCTTCCCCCCTCCTTGACTTGGTCCCAGGAGTATAAAAGCTGGTGTAGAAGAACAATAGTTACGTTTGTGCCATGTCAAATGGATCCACTTTTGGAAGACATTTTCTGAAAAGCTCTGCAGTTATTTTGGGTTTTTAACAAGAAACTCCTTTTGAATTTGTGAAGGGTAGATGTGACTTGTGTTACTATACTGACATGTATAATGCTTGCTCATCCAACGTCTGTTATTGGGTGCAAAACTTGAAAGTGCTGAAGGAAATTAGTGTTTGAGCAGCAAAAGATGAAATTTCTAGGTTACTGAATCTTCTCTCACTTTTTGTTTCAACTGTGTTAAAAGCATTTGAAATAAAGAGGAAAATGCCTCCAGATCAACTTATCTAATATCAAAATATGGAAAATGTCTCATATCTTTTTTTGATAGCTTTGAAATGAGTCTCAGTAAAGAAAATTTCAGATGCTTCCTGTCATTTTCAGGAGCTATGCTGATTTTTTTATATTTTTCCGTTTTCACAATTAATTCATATTGCTGCAGGCTTTATGATGGTTCTGAAATTTTCTCTATACCTTCAGCACAGGAATATTTTGCTCCTGCTTAATTTGACTTGGGATTTTTTTTTTAAACTTTTCTCTTTGTTCTTCAGGAATCCAGGACAACTTGCTAGAATTCATCCTGGCTGCAGGAAACATATGGAAACCTGAAGTGCCAAGTTTCCATTTGCATTTCTAAAAACATTTTTCTGACCATAATTTTCTTTTCCTTTGAAGAAATATTTTTTTTCTTTTTGACTCTAAATTGCTTTTTATGTGGTAATACATTAAAACTCTCACACTCAGGTTCACTCTGGCCAAGTCCTATCTACCAAAGGAATGAATTCAAAGGGAGGATTTTAAGAGTAACACTCATCTTTTATGTGGAAAGTTTAACGCTTTTGAAGTGAGGAAGCTCTTAAAGCTATGTAGTGTTCAAGCACTTAATATACTTGAATATGATGTGAATTAAGTCAGCCTCTCTTTTTGAATACTTAGATCACATTTACTGCAGCAAGATTGTAGCACCTGGAAATCTGGTCTTATTCTGAACAGTAGAAAAACTGTTTAGCTTCTAATTTCCCTCCTCCTGCTGGTGATTTCAAAATAAATCTATGTGTTGTAATTTCTCCTCGCTTTGTTTTACTGAATCCTGGCCTTTTATTTTTTTTTACAGAAGCTGACTTTGAGAGAGAGTCTGTGGAAATACCGAATAAAAATCCCAAAACAAACAACAAACAAACCAAATTTGTTTAGTGTTTCTATTTTGTATGAGTATGGAAACAGTTAGTTTGGTCTAGATGTTGTGCTACATTAAACAACTGATTCTTGATAACTAATTTTGCCCAGCTGTGCAAAACTCATTTAATTATGTGTTAGTGTTTACAAGTGCCCTGACTGTTGGATGGTCTTGTTTTTCAAAGTTAGGTAGCAATAATTCTCTTCAGGTACATTTCCTCCTATTGACTGTTTATTTTATAACAGAAAATGAGATGATACAGAATAGCTCCTCTGTGCACATCTCTGAATTTCATTGCATGTAGAGCCTTGATCTTGCAAATACCTATTGGCTACATTTTCCGCAATTTTTTATTTTTTATACTTTTTGTCTAGAAAACACATCTTGGAGGTTCATTTCTGTTGGGAAGAGGGGTGGAATGTATGAAGAAGGAGCTTAGGCTGAGAACTGCAGAAGCTGTCACATCTGGATGCTTTTTCTCATCTTGTCAACATTCTCAGTAGTTTTGTCACATCATCACCAAACGAGTTGAGGTGAGTCTTCTTTGAAGATGATTTAGTCAACCCCCCTGGTGTCACATTCTGAACACCCAAAGTCACTGTGTTGTATCCAAGGGGGTAGTGGAGGGATGAAGAGGCCCTTTTTGAGGCCAATCACTTGTTATGATGCACTGTATTATAATCAGCTTTTTACTGCATCATTTAACAATTCATAGATATATTTTATGGCTCAGGATATTCTATGATTCTATGATTCTGTTTTCTTATATGAATAATTCCACTGTTATTAGCGTGTGGCCTGATAATTAATTGTTCTAAAAACATTAGTTTCTCACTGACATATTATTGTTTTATACTTTTGCTTCTGAACAAAGCTGACGTGCTGTAAATCATTCTCAGTCTGCATATTGCTTACATCCTTAATTACAGCTGTTTGGAGACCAGTATCTCTCTTGGGGTTAAAAAAAATAAAAAAAATCAAACCAACCAACCAAGCAATGAACCAACCAAAAAAAAAAAAAAAAAAAACACACAGAAACAAAACAAAAAGAACCACAAAACCCCAAAACAAAAATAAAAAACCCTATAAAAGTTTACTTTACGTAAGTATAATTTGGCCTAAAGAAGAAACCACTCAAATAGTTTAGTTGCAGCCATCTAATTTGTAAACGTTGATTGTAAATAATCCAATTAGATGGTTTTCTCTTGAAACTGCACTAAGTTTATTGTGCAGAAATTGCACACATGGGCTCACTGACTGGGCCATTGATTAAATTGCTGTTCTCAAGGCCTAATCAGCCCTTCAGTTTTTTTGGATGCAGAATATAAATCAATCCTATTGTAGTAATGAGTCTTAGAGATAAAAATGCCTTACAGATGAATAGTTCAGGATATTTCTGAGATCAAAATAAACGCATCGTGGATTTGATCAAAGTGAGGCCTTGTCTTTCCCTTCCAAGAATTTATATAGCCTCCATTTCATAATTGTTGCTGTGGCAAATTCAAATGAAACCTCTTTGGTTCTTGAAGGCCTGAAATACAGGACAACTCAAAAAGAGAACATAAAATGACTTTTACTCGACGTGGTTGTCCCTGGAGTTCCAAGAGTCCAGTCCAGGAGTTAGTTAGGGAGCACAGCTGTTGTGTTAGGTACCAAGGAGGATGGTGCAATATTCCGGCCTCTACCCTACAGTCTGTGCAAAGATCTTATGTTGGTGTCCCAGTGGAAATATTGTCTTATTTATCCTGCTTATCATTATGTGCTTAAAGCATTATCCTAAACCAAGTTGGTACTCTGTAATCCAATTGGCCCTGATCTTCTGTAGCCTTGAAAGGAAGGAGTGTATATTGACACTTGCGATTATTCTGTGTTCCTGTATTAAAAGTCAAAGGGAGGGATCTTTCACTCTTTGTTGAGCAATGAGATTAGAGTGTCTTCCCTGGTTCCAAAGTCATGGTCCAGTAAAAGAAATTTTCTGTGCTTCTTTTACCCTGGTTATCCTTCTGTTATAGTTTTATGAGAAGGATAATTCAAAATCTTGAGCAGTAATGAATTTTCAAAGCTGTGAATTCAAATGTGGTCAATAAAAAAAGTAACTGAAAAGACTGAACATCCTTCAAGAAATTTATGCCTCAGATTGGATGAAGTAAGACTGCTGATAAATGAGACAAACTATTAATTCCAGATAAATAATAGGGACACAATGATTGTGTCAGGCACACAAATGTTGTTCAGCTATGAAGTGTTTGTTACCTACCTGGAAATCTCCTGACCTACATCTTGTTAGAGTCTAAAAAAGAATTTGGAAGAATACACTTCATAATAGGAAAGATTGCTAAAATAGACAAAGAGTGTCTTTTATAGAATGACAAGTAAAACAAGGAAAGAAAAAAAACTCCAAATTTGTTTCACAGACAGCTGTGGAAGCATTAGATTTCTAGATGAGAAAAGCAGATGAACCTGAAAAGTATTAAACACCCCCAAGGAAGAAGTTTCACCTTGACAGGAACATTAGGGAAACTACCCTAAATGGTACTGTGTGTAACAAGGGGCTGCTCAGCTGTGCAGAAGGTGCAGACAGAGAGGTGACGGAGCTGAAGGAGACTTTTTAAGTGAGGAGTCAGGATTTTCAGAAACAAAAGGCTCTAAAACATGGGTTTGTCAGAATAATTTTCTGAGAGTTTTAGTGTACCTTCTCCATGCTTCAGAGCTTTCTATGGATGGCTGCACCACTAAGAGTGCTGCATTCTCATCACAGACCACAATGAAAGGGCAGAGGATCAAACTGAGGAGGTGACAAGTCACTACTCTTACTCTGGGAGGGAATTCATTCCCAAAGAGTGGAGTATCCTTTTAGGATACACAAAGATGCAGTCTGAATTTTTTTTCCTTACTTAAACAATATTTCCTTCTTCAATGGTGACACATTTCTACCATTCAAAGAATAAAGAGATACCTAACTGTGAAAAACAAATCACAGCTGCTGTCAGAGGCTTCTCTCTCAGCTGCCTTCATATCAAATACATTCAGCACTCCAGTGCATGACTTGGCATGAACCTTTGATGTGCATCGAGCTGCACGGGAGCAGAAAGGCCTTGTACTGGACAAGGGATAAAGGCTGTGCTTCCCATCCATGCTCTGGGCCATGCCATGGAGAAATGATGGCTGCAGAACATGCAGTGTACACCCACAGCTTCTATTTACACTATTCAAACAGATATTTTAGCTTTTAACGTCAGATTAACATTTAAATGTCCCTGCTGGGGCTGCTATTAAAGTGTGAAAAAGAAACTCCAAACAGAAGAAGCATTTAGTAAATTGGAATGTTTAAAAAAGTAAGAATTCAAAACATCGTAAAGAACTGTTTTGTCCATGTTCTCATTAACATGAGTTACTGAGACTTTCGTTACATTTATTGCAATAAAATGCATCATTTTCAATGTGTCACTTGGAGACCATCTCCCTTGGATTACTGTGCTTCCTCACACATAGAGAAATTTGGGATTTTCTTTGCCTTCTCTGTCTTTTTATCTCCCACCCCTATTGCCCTCTCAGCACAAGCTTAGGCACAGAAGAGGGCATTTTCAAGACTGTCTTGTCTGATGCAAGTATTTTTTCTTGATGCCCTCTTTTCCCCCAACTTTTGTCACAGAAAACCACAACTTTTCAAGCAAGTAATACAAAAATTACAGCCAAGAATACACTTCTATAACCTGAGGTTATGCAGGGTCTTGGGGTAAGTGTGCACCAGCATAAAAATTGAACCTGCAAACTATGTGGATGAGACATTTAGAAAACCAGGCTAAGTATCCAGAATATCCTTTTACTTTATTTATAACTTAGAAGCCTTCAGCTGAGCTGGGTGAATTATGTAAATGGTACAACAAACTGATTTTGCTTCTGCTGGTTAATTTTCCTCAGTGTTTCAGGTCAGTAAACAATTTGAAGTTTGCTTTTTAAATTTTACAGCATTAATATTATTAATTCCGTTATTGTTTCCTGAGATCTGACAGATACTTCTTAGGGTCTTAACATAATGCATCTGCACTGGTTTTTTTTCTCAGCTAAATTGCTGTATTACAGAAAGTTGCTAATGAAAAAAATTCTTAATTCTCCTTGTCCGGTCATAAAATCGGTGCACCCCAGCTATTAATTAAAATATTCAGTACTTATCAAGGTTTTCCTCACATTATTTAGAAACATTTTGCTAAACTAAACTTACATAATAATTAAAAAAAAATAAATTTAAAACATGGTCAAGTTAAGCACCTATAGTATTGTGTGCTATTCCTAGAATATTGTTGACATCTTTGGGATGAAATTATTCCTGCAGCCTGGCTCCATCACTCCAGGACATGCCCAGCAGGTGAGGCAGGTTTTCTCACTGCCTCCTGCCCAGGACAGCAGAGATGCTGCTTCTGCCTGTGTCATACCATGTAGGGAGGTGTGTAACATGAAATAATACAGCAACAGCAGCAACAGCAATTATGCCAGGGAGGGCCACTTCCTTCTAGATCATGTTCTGTGTGTGTGGTGAGTGACTGTGTACTAACAAACTGCATTTACTCAAAGGTGAGAGGAGGTACAGTAGATTAAGGAACACCTTAATTTTGTCCCCTTGTTTTGCAAAACACTACATTTTCTTAACTTGACTTTGCAATTAGGAAAGTGGAAATTGAGGATTGCTGTCTCTGTCAGCTGGAATATTTCAAAATTTTGATGAAAGCCCATTTAATGCATCTTCTTGAGTCCAGGGTTGTCTGTTCCGAAAAGCATTTCTCAGAGAATCCCTACTGCTATTTAGCAGTGTCACTGCTAAATGGCAGCAGGCTGTGCACTGGCCTGTGAACACCGAGCAGGGCAGCCTGTTTGTAACTGTGAATACACCTCCAAACTCCACAGTGGGGTAAAAAAGTCCCAGTTAACATGGAATGAGCACATTTATTCTTGTAATGTAATGAAACTCTCTATGTGTCCTTAAGGTGTGCCTGCTTTATACTACACCTGCACCAAAAAGCCTGTTTCAGAAAGAAGTGAGGGCAGAGGCTTCATTTACAGGGAGGTGTATATAAAGATATTTCCATGTGAACATGAACCTAGGCCTGAGTTAAATATCAAATAGATACATTTTGAGCTTGCTGAGCACTCCAGGAAGAAGATAAATGATGATGATGTTCTTGAGGTTACAGGATTAAATTGCGGGCACATGCACTGAGACAGACATTTCCAGTGCTGTATTACAGCTTTGTCACAGTGTGTAGGACAACCTGAGAGTGGGAAAATGCTGGATTGATTATTTAGGATATTTACCTTTTCCTTAACTTCTCACCTCAGGCTGCGAGACAAACACTCCCATCTTGGTGCACAAACTGCTACCATTCCTCAGGCACACCCTGGATGTCTGTGTGGACGATTACCTATAGAAAAGCTGTATGTCTCGGGGTTTTGTATCTTATTGTGGCTTATCTGGGTAAATCTATCACAAAAGCTGCCTTAGAGCTGGATGCTCAGCAGCAGAGGGATTATGATATCAATGTGACCCAGCAGACTCACAGCAACTAGAAGCAGCCAGGGAAAAACACCTGCAAACTGAAGACTCCAATGAATCTTTGTTCCCTCACAAATTGCTTTTTGTGCCATGGTCAAAAAACCATGAGAATTATGTAAGAACAATGGATGATGAGTGCCTGCTAACACCAGATGGAAGCGTGCTTTTACAAGGTGGCACTCAAAAAGCTCTGTCCAGAAAGGAAATGATCCAATGCTCTGAATGGCCTGAAATACTCTGTTTGAATGGTAATTTCCAGGTGCTGGTGCATAAATGTATTCCTTTTCACCAACAACGTGTCTGGGGCAAAACCAAATCTGGGACCTGGTCTTTGGCAGCCTTCTTGCCAAATGCTCTTTGCAATTTCCCAACTTCAAAAACTGTGATTGATAGAAGATTCCTAAAACTCAGCTAAGAACTGTCCTGAGAGTGCTGTGATATTGAATCCAGACTGGCAAAGCAGCAAGGATACATTAATGATTAAAATCACATATCTTGATTTGAACCTGAGAAAGTAAGGTCTTGAAATTTATCGGAAATCTTTTTCTCCTTGCTACCCAAACCATTTTGGGATAACCTATTACCTAAAACCCCACTCAGTTTGGATTGCTGCTAGACCCCTTTGAGACATTTAAGGCTGCAGCAGGGAGCTGGAGAGCTGGTCTGGTACCTGTTCTAATGAATGTGAAAATTTATGAAATGATGGGAAAAATAAAAGTGTAGGGTTCCCTGATTTGCAGTGAAGGATATATTTCTACCAATTATACAATCTCTTATAGAACACAAATGCTTTTGGTTTGAAAAATTTGTCTGAGAAATAAAACTAAAAGTTCTGTGGTAAAAGTGGTAAGTTTTTACCCATAGTGTGTGGGTTTTCCTATATTTTTCCCTTAATAAATATCACAGAATCACAGAATGACAGAATGACTAGGTTGGAAGAGACCTCCAGGATCATCAAGTCCAACCCATGCCCTAACACCTCAACTAGCCCATGACACCAAATGCCACATCCTGGGATGGTGATATCACATTAAATCAGATTAATGTCAATTTATTTCATTTCATTGAACTGTTCACTTCACAGTTCACTAAACTCAGAATATATTAAAAACTTTAGGACATTGTAGAATTTCTCTGGTTTCAAGATAAGTGAATTTTTAAGAATCACTTATCAGAATTGAGACTTTCAGACTATGATTTAGAAGATTTTTTATCATCCCTTTCTTATCAAGGATCAATTTCCTAGGTGTTTTCAAGGAACAACATCTGTTTGAATGCCAGAGAATTAAACCCCCTATGCTTCAAGAACCTTCTTTATTAGTTGTTGCTTACCCATCAGTGAACTGCTGTAGACATGGAGGCCATGATTTTGTTAATCTGCTATCAAATGGTGTAATTTATTTTTGTCATAGTGGCCTGTGTGAAAAGCTATGTAATAAAACCAAATATTCAGTTTGGGTGGCATTTTTACAGCTTTGTTTAATCTCTTTATCATGGCCTATTGATGCATCTCAAAAAGAATTGCAACTAATAGAATACCTAAGGAAATGCTAAATTAGAATCTTTTAATAACTAAATTTTTAAAACTATTGAATTAAACATGGCAACATTTCTTTCTTAGCTGAATTAATGTTCATTCATGCAGAAAATTCTGAATGTAACATTATTTAAGCAATTTAAAAATGAATTAGAGATTCAACCATTGTATCAGGTATCTGACTTCAGGCTAACATTTAAATCTCAATCATTGTTACAGTGTTTGCCATTCAAAAAAACTGAGAGATAACGATGAAGGTTAATTCATTCAGAACAGAGACTCAGTTCCTTGTGGATAAGTAGGGTTGGCTACCAGGGAACTGCAAAATATGCTAATAGAGTTATTGTTTACCTTAGCACATTAGGCAAGTTACACTCGTTTGGGTAATTGTTTTTAGGTTTTGCAATTTGGATTTATTTTTTGGTTTATGTTGTTTTCATAGCTTCTCCACTGACTGTAGAAGCACTGCTTTTTTTTTCTCTCTTGCAAGCAAACCCACAGATTTTGTTACAAACTTTTGTAAATATTTTTACAACAGCAGATTGACAAACTTTTCCAGGGGGATTTGGTTTAAATAACAAATAGCTGTCACTCTTTAACATTTTACAATTTCCTTAGTTATTGTCCTTTTCTGACATCTTTTCATCAGCAGACCTGATTCATCTCCAGGTTAAACACATGTAATTTCTTCATCTAAGCTACTCTTGAATTTTAACTAGGAGCAGTGAACTCGTAATCAGGTATATGAGATAATGTTCGGACATACTGAACCACACTAAGAAATGCTCTTAATGGGGTTTTGACTTGGTCAAAAACACCTTACTGCTTGGAACAGGCAAACAGAAATTGTCCATGACATGATCAGAGTCTTCACAATACATCAAATATGTGAGGAGTCTGTGATTGGGATATACATATGAAATGGAATGGTATAATATGCAGTATATAACTCTGCACATAAAGGAAGTCCCTACAGCCACAGAGAGTGTTTCAACAGGGTGGAAGCAGAGGGCAAGAAACTGCTTCTGCCACAGGGAGCACTTTCCTTAGTTCCTACCACTGAGGTCAGGTGAAGTTTCTAACACAGAGGTTAACTGTACATTGGAAACATTCATTCTATAGCTGTGGACACTTTAAAGTCCATCAGTGTAGTTATTTTATTGTATCTTGGCAATATTTCATAGCAGGGGTTCACTTCTCCCAGGTTTACACATATTTTAATACCTTTTCTAAATAAAACACTGGGTTTTTTGATGTTGCAAGGAACTAGTGTTGGTATAAACCATACACTTAAATATCACCACATAATGTGATGATTTTTTCCTTTCCCTTGCCTAATTTAGAACTGAAATATTCCTTCCCTTATGCAAACACTGGTAAGCCTGTTTCTCTACTGTTCTGTAATTCTCAACAAAAACTGGCTTTCCTAAGAACCAAATGTAATGACTGTAGATCTGCTTACTCTAATTAGATGACCATGTGAGGAAGCCAATTAGTCATTCCCTTTAGTCTAACTACAGGCAAATTTCATTGTATAATTGCATACTAATGCACAGCTAGGTATTTTCTCCACGTTTTGTCAGATTCTGAACTTTCACATTCTGCCTATTGAAAGTCCAGGTGTAGCAGTCAGGACCTTTTTTTCCCTCATGAGGGAGGAAGAGAAAGGGTTGTGTATTAATCCACAATATGGGAAACAAGCTGGATAGATATCAGTGAAATCAGAAGATGCTGATACTGCTTAGAAGAAAACCCATCTACAGAATTGTGAACTTCTCCAACTTATCTAATTAAGTCAGGCTGTATGAAGATGTGCAGTAAGCATCAAAAAACCCCCACCAAACCAAACTTTTAATTGTGAAAGGGTTATAAATATGCAAAAAACCTTTCTTTACCTTTTTTTATTAATGAAAGGTTTATTAGAAACTAGTTGAATTTCAGTGGGTGGGGAATTACACAGATCAGAAGCTACAGGAATGACTGATGGTATCAGTAATTACATGGTCTGACTAAACACTTTCAGATTCCTGGTGTTACTGCTTCTTCTATCCAAGTGATTTTGTTCTAATTTCTGTGAATGAAAAAGGGAACAGAACCAAATAATAAAGAGACAAAACCTCAAAACCTTCACAAAAAGGCTCAAGGTTTAATTTTTTTTAAATGTTTGGCTACAGTTATAGAACACCTTTAATTACTGATTGCTCATAGTACATAGAACTGGCGAGAAGAAAGGTCATTGAAATTTTCCTACTCTCTCTTGAGTGCTTCTCTATAACAGTTCTAACTTACAGCAGGGAATGTGAGTGGTTGTCCTTAATATTTACTGTTCTGATCTTACTCAAATTCTGTCTGCTTTTTACATGGCTGGAAGTAGACTTATAAATGAAGATGCTTTGTCCTCTATTTTCAGCACTGGAGAGGCCAGACAATCTGTTCCAGGAGGCGACAGGATGAGTGTCACCTTTGAGATGGTAAAATCTTTTCCTTCTCCCACATTGTATCAAATAAGAATATAGGAAGGGAATGTACAACACTAAAACCAGAATAAGCTGTGTAATTCATTGAGATAGGCAGTATCAATTCATATTCAGAACACAGGAAGGCTTCTGATCCAAAGAGAAAGGAACCAGCATCAGGAATGGTAACACACCTGACAGTTACTGACAGCTCCAGTTGTTATTTAATGATGTAATACAAACATAAATATTTCAGAGGCACCTGATCATGTGGTTAGACAATGGCAGCAATAAAAGTGATGTGTTTGGAGCAGTTACTTAAAACAAAATATGTCTAATATAGAAACTGAAAGGAATTTTTTTTTTTCCTTTGTTAACCTAAAGATTCCAAAAAATTAATAACTTGCATGGGAGTTGGGAATCAGCACATAGAGATTTAATGTGAATACACTATGCAAATAGCCAAATCTGGCCATTGAACTCAAATGTAATTTGGACAAATATGTCCAAATTGACTCAGAAAGTACTAAATTAAGGGGGAAAAAAAACCCTCTTGGAAGTAAATAAGATTTAAAATGACCTTGTTCAGGATGAAACCATTTGGAAGGAAGGGAGGGAGGGTAAAAAAGGAAGAAAGGAAAGAAGAAGAAAGCAAGAAAGCAAGAAAGAAATGAAGCAAGAAAGAAATGAAGCAAGAAAGAAAGAAAGAAAGAAAGAAAGAAAAGAAAGAAAGAAAGAAAGAAAGAAAAAGAAAGAAAGAAAGAAAGAAAGAAAGAAAGAAAGAAAGAAAGAAAGAAAGAAAGAAAGAAAGAAGAAAGAAAGAGAAGAAAGAAAGAAAGAAAGAAAGAAAGAAAGAAAGAAAGAAAGAAAGAAAGAAAGAAAGAAAGAAAGAAAGAAAGAAAGAAAAGTACTAGATTTACTGAATGTCTGAAGAAGAGATGGTGTCAGCCTGCCAATATTGCCCTATCAATTTCAAATCATAAATTACAATTCCTTAGATGAACTAGTGGGGAATGCAAATGGTTTCATGTCTTGTAGTGTCTTAAAACAAGTTTTATATTAGGTACTCAGCACTGGCATTGAACTGTATTCTTTTTGAAGCTCTCTACCTCTACTCTGCTGAACAAAATTTATTGCTATCATAGGCCTATAGAAGTTAAGATGTATTTCAAAATAAAATTATTACTTGCTCTTGGATTTTGGATGGAGGTTTTTATTTGTTTAAAAAAAAAATAGATGACTATCTGCTGTCAGACTTTCCAGGGTTATCAAGAAAGGCTTACTTTCCTATCAATTTGAATCTTAAGCATCTACCATGAATTTAAACTGGTTCTTAAAGGAGATTAAATTCATTTTTATTGCAAATATGGCTCTTTTCCAGCACCTTTGGGAGAAGAAAGGCAGATGAAAAAGAGAAGATGATGTGAGCACTGAAAAGATGAGAGGCACACAAAAAATGTGAACTGCTGAATTTACTGTCTAGCTATAATGAGGTATTGCTTAACAATTAAGTTAAATTATGCAGCTGTTTCCTAGTATATTGTGCTAATGCATCTGAGAAATTACAATTTTCTGATTGAAGAACGTTATGTGGAGGAAACTGTAGCATTCCCCATTCCTGCAACAATTCATTTCATGATTAAAAAAGGAAGTCAGTATTTTTGCAGCTGTCAGGAATGGGCAATAAAGGATGACAATCCAAGGGGGCCTGTTAGTCACTAACACAATAAAATAATCCCAAACAAAAGCTGCAGAAGGGTACCAATGACTCGCAGGGTTTCTGTGGTGAAGTGGCTGCGGAGCCCAGACTGGTAGAAACAGGTTTGAATGTTTCAAAGAGAAGTGATGCCACACTTGATACTTCAGGGACAAGTGCTCAAAAATTTCAGGGAACTCCTAACTCAATGCTTTAAAGCAAAAATTGCACATACATCAGGGGTAGGCATCAGGTTAAAAAAAAAAAAAAAAAAAAAAAAGACCAAAAAAACCCAACCCAAGCTTTACTAATCAGTAAATCTTAATTATTTTTACATGTTCAAAAATAAATTTACTTGACTGAGGTAAGTGAAAATTGGATATTTGTAAAACTAAATAATATTGAAAACATAAACCCAAAGTACACTGGTGTTCCAAATTTTGCATGTGGAATGTGCTCATGGAAAAAATAGCTACATAAAGCAGAGAAGAAATTAGGTATGTTGATTGGAGCAGGTGGCTTAGATTTTATTACTTCATTTTTGACCAGCTTGAATTCTTGAGACTGTTTAAAATTCCAGACTAACAAATTCATGGATAAATCTGTATTACCCATTGTTTAAACTTATTTATGCAAAAAAGTACCACAAACCCAGAAACTCTAGATGAAAACACATAATAGCTTTTGAGTAAAAATGAAAGCTTTTCAGTTAACATCCATACTCCAGATCATCCTTTTATTCTGATCATCTGTTTTGCATGATGCTTTTGTTTTAGTCAGCATTTCCTTTTAAGAAAAGGTTGAATTGCGGAAAAAATATAATTTTATTTCACATTTTATGAGTCTGAATAACATAAAATGAGGTTGTGCCATGTTTCATGACCATGAATATTTAAACATTTTCTATAAATACAGTTACTTTTTTTTGTTTTAATCTTGTGAAAAAGTACTGCCTAGAAATGATAATGAAGAAGCCTAAGGAAATACCATTTGGAATAATTCTTGTTTGTGTTTTTACTAGTTGTTCCACAAAGGCAAAGCAGATTTGGCCTTTTAATTTCCTTGAGTTATCTAATTCTCTAAACTTCTGCTGTACTTACATTTTACATTGAATTACATTATTATACATGAGAAAAAAAAAGTTTATGGTCAAGCGAATTTTGAAGGGTTTCTTTCAATCTTTTCCACTATTTATATAGTTTGTGTTTATGAGGGTGAGACTGATGGCACCTTTCTGAGGCAAACAAGGTACCTCTTATCTGATGGGAGCTTTTATCTGATTGAGGAAAAATCCTTGGTCTGCTCTGAAATAGTCAATGTCCTTCTCTTGTGGAGGACCACTGTGAACAATTGACCTCTCTCCAGAGGTTTCCTGTTGTCCCTTTCCCCCTGCAAGCTAAGGAACCACAGCAGGATAGGTAGTGGATTGTGGATTTGGCTTGAGCACCTGAACTATGACACAGTGAAAAGCATTCCTTTTGGATGTGTCTGTTTGCTTGGTACATTTTTGAGCTGTCATTGCTTTTATACACTTTTTCATGAGCCCGCCAGCCAGCTCTGTTCTTTTGTTCCTGCCCACTTGTGCCTGCTACAGAGATGGAAGAGGCTTGGACTTTGCAAGAGCAAGCACTTGGAAAAGAGGAAAGAGTTGAGGGGGAATATACTAAAATAAAGCCAGGTATTGTTGCTCTTAGGCTAAGTATGTGGAATTGGAAATGAAATCAGAACGGAAAAAATTCAGCTTTTATTACAGGAGCAAACCAGGGAAACGTTAACTTAGTCTGCAGTTCTGAAATACCTCTTCTTGTCAACAGCTTTTCATTCTCTTTTCTGCTAAACAGGAAATCTGGAGCTAGTTAGGTGAGGATATCCAAAGTATGGAAATGCCAAACTGGGCAAGGAAATAACCACTGCCCTTGCTGCCACAGCTCCTATGCTTCCAATGACAGTATTTACTTTGTGTCACATGTTTGTTCCAGAGAAGTGTTTAGACCCTTGGCTGTAAACTCTCACAACTTTTGCTGCTTGTCTGCTATAAAAATGCCTTTTTTTCTGTGAGGGTGTCAGCTCTGTGAAGCCAGATCCTTCCAAACTATGAAGTTGAATAGAATGAATAATTATATGAGATGCACTTGCCTGTAGGAAGTGATGAGAACAAGTGCTACCACTGCATTGAACCATATAACAACCATATAGATGTCACACATGGTGTCTCTTGTATAAATGTACCTTTTTTATTTAGACACCTGGATAGATAGAAATGTCTCTAGCATGTTCATAACCAGGTCCTAATGCAATGCAATATGTGTGTTGATATTATAAAAAGCATAAATAAAGGAAACTCTTTATGTGTTAAGTTCAATTCTGAGTCCTATAAGTATTGCAATATTTTACTAATTACTTGTGTTGTGGCCATATAATAACCACATTATGCTTCTCAAAATGGGAGGTTATCACAAAAGTTGTCGCAGACTCTTAACTAGTGTCATAAATATTCCATTGTAATCTATACAATAAGAAATCTTTCACTGCCTCTCCCCTGAAGGTATATTATTTAATTTTCCGAGTTATGGCACAGTGATAAATTAGAGCTTAATGTTGCTGGGCCACTAAGCTAGCCAAGACCTTTTATAAACAAGTGTCCAAACGTTAAAAATACAGAAAGTAGTCACACTGGTGTGATATTGACTCCTTTCTTTCTTGCATTACTTTGATTGTTTCTCCATTTTCCAACAGACCAATAACATTTTTATACATTGCAATTTTTCAGCATACATCATTTGAGTTTCTCAAGCAGTGCTTGTGGAAATTACCTGTGCCTTAGGCTCAGTTTTAAAGTGAGTACAATATTCCAGGGAAACACAATACAAAACTGCTCTTTGACACAGAGCAGTGTAGAAGTGATACTGTGTCATAAACTAGGAGACAGAGCCCTGGAAACAGGTTTCATTTTAAATGAAATTGTCAAATCTTCAACCTGAGAAACGCTGATGTCAATACCCAGGATAAAAGTCAACATTAACAAGCAAACTGTAGCAGAAAGGGATGTGTAGACACTTCAGACTTTTAATACTTACCTATATGTATAAAAGTAGTCCAAATTCAGCTTTTTTTTTTTCTTTTTGAGAGACTAATTAATTTTATTAGAGAGTAAGTAAATTCAGCTGCGAATCCTAGAGAATCTAATGACTTCCAGAGATTCAGAATGAATTCAGCAATAAAAGCTAATTAGAAGGGAAATGGATGCCTAAAGTATCCCTGGTGTGCATAAAGAAAGAGTATAAAGACCATTAATTGAAATTAAAATTTAACAGTAGCCTAATGCTGCATGACATAAAATTCCATCTGTTGTGCAGAGCCACTAAACAAAGATACATGGGGAATAGTGAGTGGAGTCTCAGCTCTGCAGCCAGTCAATGAATGTATTTTAATGTCTGATCACTCCACACAGTGAGAAGTCTAATGTTCAGAGGAGTCAGTTTAGGGCATGATAATTTCTGCAGCTACTGAATTAGAGAGAAAAAACTGAAAGTGATCTTGTATTAGTGAGACATTCTATTTTTTTATGAAGTAGGAGGGAGTTCTCCCTCGTTTTTTTTTTTACACTTACAAGTGCAGAATAGGTATCCATGCATTTTAGTACATATAGGCTGTAAAATTTTCATCCAAACCATTTCTTAGACATGCCTCTGTGGTGCAGGCACAGAAGCAGGAGCAAAGCCAGGGTCCTTTCTCATAGCATCTGATCTGAAATGTCATGGAAGTTTCTGCAGAGCACGTGTAGGAAAGTAAATGAGAGCTTTGAATAGCTTCTCCTGGAATGTCAGACTTGTGCTGTCCACAAAATGTCTGTGAATGTCTTTTTTGTTGTTTGTTTTTCAAAGGCTGATTATCAGTGATTGCTGTAATGACTTTCAGTGCACACATCTCTGGCATGAATTCCCCATGAAACAGTTTTCAAAACATGGACGGATCTATTGGTGAAAGGTGGTTACATCGTACTTGCATTTCCATATAGGATGAACCCAGCTATAATAATTCCAATAATCCCATGACTAGACACATGCAGCTACCAAAAAGAGTCTAGTTTGTTAAAAGACATACGAGTTAGTTTATTTCTAGAGGATTTATAATTACTGAGAAATGTCCAACACGATTTTACTCCCAGGCTTATGTGTTGGACTGGAAAAGCAGCCTCTCAGAAAGTGAGTCTAACAAAGTGATTGTATGATTCTTAGCACAACCTGACTGTGGACTGTGATTGTTATGTGAATATTGTGCATGCTGAATAGGCCATAATGTCAAATTAGATGCTATTTGAGATTCATACGGTACATTTTCTGAATGCCTACGGTGCAATAGTAATTCAGCACTTCCATTCTGGGACATCTCTCAATGCAGAGCTAACAGCTACCACAGAACACACACAGTGAAAGAAAATAAGAGGTTGCATGGAGAGTCACCATCACATTGTGTGGATTGAAAGAAAAACAGGTCCTTTATACAAAAATATTATCTAAGCAAAGATCAAAACAAAGGTTGTCTACAATAGAAAATTCTGTGAGTTAGCAGGAAGGGGAAGAACCTTAACCAAAGATAAAACCAAATTCATATTCAGCAGTTTTAGGGGTAGCTGAAGGTAATTAAACATTGGATGAAGCACCAGCACAATAAAAGGGGATGACCTCTTTTTTTGGTCTGAGACCAAGGTCCACTGCTGTTTTGGACAGTCCTTTTAATCATTTAGAATACACAAACTATAAGTGTAAACAAGTTTCTAATGAGGATGTTTCTAACTTGGATTTGCAAATTTACCCCAAAGAAGAGCAAGAAGGTTTTCACACAGAGTAGAAAAATACTATTATAGCTTTAACAATGCATATTTCTTGAGGGAGCCAGCAGTTGATGCAATAGTAATGATAAACAATGATATTAAGATGAAAAGAAACAACAGGGGTAACAAACTTTTGCCAGGTTAGCAGCCACTCTCTATGCCAGGCAAAACCAGGTAATTCCACTGCAGGATATTCTGTAAGTTACAGAATAGATCATCTGGCAGATGGGGCAGCTAAGGAAGAGGATGGGATAAAATTGCCTGCCTTGCATCTTCCTGCTCCCTCTCTCTCAGGCTACTCTTGTACTTGGCTCTTGCTGGCCCCTCAGCCTGTCCCTTTCCTCTCATTGCTCTTGCCCTGTGTATTTGTGAGCTGTGAAGTACTACACTGACATCACAGTTAGTTTGTTAATAAGAAATGGTACATCTCTTAAGTCACTCTACACACGTCTTTCACCAAGCATCCCTCTAAGGACAATTTTCCTGGATACAAAGCTATTTCCAATATTTCCTAAAGTTCTTGCCATTGCAGCCCTTAGACTTGGCATTTTCTGGAATATTTATCTAATTTTTACTCTTTTGATATCAATATTTGATTCAAAGTACCTGTCACAAGGTTTGTTCTGTTCCCAAAATGTTAATTTGGGATGAAAGAGACAAGTGGCTGGCTATGTATTTGCAGCAGCAAAGATAGGAATCCACACAACCTTTCCTGACTTTCCAAATTGTGTTTAGGTATTTTGATGCATCTATATGAAGCCTATGAGGCTGTGCTAAACCAACTGTCTTTAATTCTTCTCCCAGTAGTAATCTTTATCTGAAATTAATTGCAAGGTGCATGTATAAATAATATTGCCCATTAGTGAGATATCTGACAGCTTCCATATGCAAATGTCCATCTCTTTCAGCCTAGGTATAATCATTTTGTACATAGTATTTATAAACATATGGCAAATCATTTTATAGAATTCATTTCAGTATTGCAGGATACTTGGGAAAAATATTGTAAAAGCCATCTGCATGCAAGATAATGAGGGATGTGACAGGCAGGCTGCTAACAGTGAAAATCTTCGTATCTGCTGCATTGTTATTGCACTTGTCCTTTCTTATCATGCAATGACAAAATATGAAATTGTTACCCTTTCCTAGAGCTTCAGGTTTTGAACCCTGGAGATTATCAACATAAAATGGACATGTAAGTAAAGCTAATAAAGTTTCTTTTCCCATTTACTTTGCATTTTGAAACATATTGATAGATAAAGGTACTTACAAAAAATTAAAGTAAAATGAGCTATTGCTTTAAAATTTGACAGCAGGATAGTTAACATCTGTCTGTCACATCTCTCCACAAGATTAATTTGCATGATGGAAACATTTTCTGTGTCATTATCCAGAAGGAGAACTGCAAAAAGAATACCAATTCCCATTTTTTTTTTCCTCAGATATCTTGTATAAAACCATAATGTGTTGAGACACAAAAAACTTAATTGTCAAACTGCAAAAAATCCCTAGGAATGAATACGAATAGCAGAGTATTTCACCTCAAAAAAGTTGTAAACATGATCTGCATGTGATTCATGTGCTTCTTTAGATGTTGTGAAATTGGTGTCCATGGTAATACCAACACAAAAATCTTGTTTATCTTTAAGTTGTTTGTTGGATACTTTTAGATACTTGTCCAATTTAAGTGTCACATATAGAATGATGTTTCCAGTTTTGACCTCATGAGTCAAACCCACCATTTTCAAATCAAGCTTTTCTATCTTTTTTGTATACATTGTCCTGGTGCGAGAGCACTATTGTCTGTGGCTGTAAAATTAAAACAATGAGATATTTCACCAAAACCCCTCAAATATCCAAAGCACCAGGAAGAGTTAGTTAACATATTTTTCCCTCAGAAGTTGTAGTCTTTATGGAAAGGCAATCAGCTAGGCTGTTCTGAAGATTTATTCCAAATGAAATTTCCCTTTCTAAATTTATTTTCTCCAGCTCAATCTACGGCTAAACTTGGTACACTCCTAAAGAGATTTAGATTTTATGCCCATGGTTTAAGGCAATTGAGAGAGACCCATGGTTTAATATTTTTTAATATTCTTTCCTGAAGCAATTGTGTTTGACTGTTCTTCCAGGAATCAATTTTCAGGGATACACAGTCAACTCACTTTTATTGCAACCCATTTCAGCCATTAAGCAGCATAATTTCAGCTACCATGGAAATGCTGATTAAATCTACTGGTTTTATTTTGACATTTCAGCTGTGCCTTGACAACTAATTGCTAGTTTGGTTAGGTGTCAAAGGGGCACTGAATCTTTGGAGTACAAAATGGAGCAAGATCACATCGCGGAAAATCATGGATAGCACTCACCCGCACTTGGGGCTTGGAGCATCAACATCCACGGCCTCTTTGTCCTCTGAGCACGGTGGTGGCCAGTGACCACTTAGAGAAACACTCCCATTAGATGGCAAGTGCTAACATCACAGTTTAGGAGCAGCTGCTGTCAAAGCGGGGCTTGGGCTGAGGGGCCGCTCACTGGTGTGGATTGAGGTGGGACAGGGAACCTCCCACCTTCTGTGGGCACCTCGGAAAATGGTTCTTGCAGTGCCCAGTGCGGAATCACCCAACACCACTTGCTAGCAGAGTGCAAGGTTTGAAACATGGAACTATTGCAGGTGGCACACGAGTTCCCAGCTCGGCCTCTGCCGAGACCCTCATGGTTTGTGCTGGGTCTATGTGGTGAGGGGATGGTGCTGGGGCTGCTGGGCCCCCTGAGGAGGGTCAGCACGGCGGCTGCCCTGGCCACAACCAGCCTGTTCCAGCTGGTACCAGCCAGTTCCAGCCCGCTGTAGCCTGTTCCAGCCCATTCTGGCCAGTTCCAGCCTGTTCCAGCCTGTTCTGGCCAGTTCCGGCCTGTTCCAGCCTGTTCTGGCCTGTTCCGGCCTGTTCCAGCCTGTTCCGGCCTGTTCCCACCTGTTCCAGCCTGTTCCAGCCTGTTCCAGCCTGTTCTGGCCTGTTCCCGCCTGTTCCAGCCCATTCCGGCCTGTTCCAGCCTGTTCCGGCCTGTTCCGGCCCATTCCGGCCTGTTCTGGCCGCCCCCAGAGCCCAGCAGAGCCCTCAGCCATGGGCGCCGTGCCCCAGGTGCAGCTGTTTGTTTGAGTGCCACCCCTCAGGCTGTGAGGAGCATGGGAAAAGCACCTGGGAGCACCTGCTGGGGATAAGTAGGGGGTGTTACAGAGGGGATTCTGCTCGGTGAGGTGGGGCTCGTGTCAGGAGCAGCTTCATCCTGAGGGAGCTGTGCCCTGTGGGGAGCAGCCTGTGCTGGAGCTTTCCCTGAGGAGAAGGTCGCTGCTGACAGGTATGGCTGTGTGCTGGCTCTCATCCCAGTGCTCCCGGGGGAGGAAGGGGAGCTGGAAGTGAGGGGATGGAGTAGAGCTTGGGGCCAAGGGGTGAGAAAGGTACTTCAAACTCGTGTCTGTGTTTCTTGCTGTCCAAATCTATCTTAATTTTAAAAAAGATAATTAGTGGGTTTGCTTAGGAGACAGGGAGATGTCATTGCCTTGGCTCTGCCATCCCTTTGGGTGGAGAACTGCAACCTGACATCCCTCAGGGATGGCATTCCCTGAGTGCAACAAATACTGGTTGAAGGATTCTCTTGTTTCTTCAGTTCCTTGCAAGCTTTTTTTTTTTTTTCTTGAAGAAGGAAAGAAAAATCATGTCTGTATATTTTGTCTCCTAGGTGTTATCATGAAACACTTTTACATTTCAAAAGTATTATTCCTGTCACCTGAGGGCTTTTGGGTTTTCTTTTATACATTTCTATTTGTAACTACATGTAAATTGGGATGTAAAACTAGATTGGTGTTAGTTTCTCTGTTGTGATAGTAGCATATCTTTAAAATTGTTCAGAAAAGGTTTTGTCTTTGTCTTTTACTCTGCCTGCTGAGAGTGTGCTAGTCAATTTAAGAAAACTGAGAAAAGTTCAGCTCTATCAAATATTTTATGTTCCTCTAAATTGTTCTCACTTCTGGACCAGAATATAATTGTGATACTATAATTCTGATCTATCTAACCTAGTGCTTCATTGTTCCTATAGTAAGGGGTGAGAGGGCTGGAAGTTTGTTCATTTTGTTTTAGGTTTTTTTGGTTTTTTTTTTTATTATTATTTGTTTTAAGCAAGCCTTCTCAGAAGTTTGATTGTTTGCTTGGTGACAGGTATTTGAATGATCTTGTACATAAATTGCAGTTTATTTTTATTTTGCTTCATGTGCTCTGGATGGCTTTCTAAGACATCCCTGTTGGTCAGCACTGGAGTGGCACAGGTATAAACATACTTGAGGTTGCATCCCACTATTTACGTTCCTACTTTACTTTTTATTAGCAAAATTTATTAATAAAACACTTTATTAGAGTCTGTCCCATAGGCAGTGTAGAAGTCAAAACAGATGAGTATCATGAAAATATAGCTCTTCTGATAGCTGAAATTTTCTCTCATTCCTCTATTTTTTCCTGCCTACTATAGCAAGGGTTTGACCTCATATTTAATGCTGGCACCACTTTATATCTACCTATTCTTGCAGCATTTTCATGACTTAGAAAGGTGCTTTGCATTTTTATGATGTTCCCTGCTGATTTTGCCAAATAGTGAATAATATCTAATTAAACCTCGCTTCCATCAGAGATTGTAGAATCACTCATGTTGGAAAATATCTGCAAGATGGAGTCCAACTGTTAACCTCAGAGCCTAGCTGAGACATGAATGTTGTGTTACTTGTCCAAGGCCCGGTAAAATTAGTGACAAATATAAAGAAATAATGTGAAAAGCTCTGGCTTCTGATCATAATTTGATTTTTCAAAGCAGGTTGTAAATACTATATGTATTTAATACAACGATATAGGTGTTGCAAAGCATGGAGGTGTTACTGATGTAACATTTTTCTCTCTACTACGGGACTTTTCTCAAGCCCTGTTGCAGGAGTCTCACTTGTCTGGATACATGGGATAAAAGGGGTGGTCTCTTAGCTGAGCACAGCAAACACAAATAAGCAATAGCAAATGTTTTGTGGCTTTAGAAATTATCGGATGGAGAAGAGTGCTAAGTTAAATCTCCTTCAGCCATGCTTTGAACCCTCCTGGCATGGTGCAATCATGTTATTTGTATCATTAAATAATCTTGAGTACTGTGTGCTATGCTCTTGTATTTAACACCCACTCATTTTTGAAATGGAACCTGCATTTTACAGTAAAATTGAAAGGCATATAGTCTGTTCTGAAACATGCAAATAATACCCTTTAGTGCTGAGAGGAATTAAGCACATATATCAAGAGGAGAATATGTCCTCAAGTCTAATCTGTCTAGCAGTTTTCTCTACAATAAATTGCGTTTTATCTGAATCACTGTTGTTATTTTTGTCAATAGGTATTCTGAAACTTGATACTATGAAAATTCAGGGCAACAAGAATTAAAGCTCTTTTGTTGAGTGAAATTTTGAATTTCTAGAAGCCTCACAGATTTCTAAATAACGCCATGTGGTAAAACTGTTCTTGAGCCAATACATTTATGGATTAACTAAGTACTGCTTGCTGTGTTTACACATACAAATTCCCTTCAGAAATTTAATTTACAAAACATTACAGCCTAGCAAATATTATATCAAGATCTGCTGCCTGGCATTATTTTTACTTGAGTTGTAGCTATATTTTCATTTTCTTGTCCCATTTGCTGTATGAGGCCTTTGACCATTTAGGGTGGTGATTTCTCTTCTCAAAATACCCTCAGTATGTTTACATCAAGGAATAGAATTCAGATGATGGGAAAGATTAGATTCAAAGCAATAACATAGCTGTTTTGTGGGTTTGGTGTTTGGTTTTTTTTTTTAGACTGTGATAGCAAATATCGATACTGCTGCAGCACCACAGACCATATGTGCACAATTCTTTGCTGTATATTTCTGGCTTATAAATACAACTCCAAGCTTCCTTTGATGTTAACTCAATGCTTGTTTCTGTTTGATTTCACCCGTCAGTTACCATGTTTACCTCTGACACAATTTCTGCTCTGGAATGAACTTTCCAGAAGGCAGTGGAAACTCTTTTCTAGATGGCTTATATACTATTATACTATAAGAAAGACCTACGTGTTTGGATTTTAAATGTTTCCTAATATTCTGTGTCTTTCTGGCTTTTTCATTAAGTACTTGCTCTAGTCCTGGGAAGCAACAACTTTTCTTGAAATATAATGATACAGCTCTACCATTTATTCCGATATTTCACTGTCTTCCACCATCTATATGATCTCTGCCAGGTTTCAGCCTTGCATCAGAATACCTCATTTGTAATTTAATTCTCTGAATTGGGTAGTGTGATGGGTGTAAGAAGCTTGGGCAGTATATTGGTTTATATAAAATAAACCCAAGACATCTCGTTGGTTTGACAACTCCTGAATGCACACACACCCATGCATACCCCCTCTAAAAATACCACACACCCAAACAGAACACTCAGAATGCATTCTTTGTAAAGCCAAGCTGGAGGAACTCTTTTCTGACCCAGCCCCATTCCTTATGGTAGTTTGGAGTAACTGTAGTGTTTTAGCCAAGGCTTTCCTTTGTCTGTGCTGATTTCTGAAATGACAATGACAGTGTTATCTTAGTAGATGAGCACCCCCTTTCTTCTGACTGTGCTCCAAAGGCACGTGCCTGCCAAATTCAAAAGGATGCATGCTAATCACTGTAGTTGGGAATAAAACAGTAGCTAATGATGAGAAGAGGCCGTGTTGGGTTATTGCTTTGAATAAGTTGTTAGATAGGATTTTTCAGTGTTCTGAAAGTGGAAAAGCTGACTGCTAGCCCAAGTTGGAGAAGTAGGCACATGTTCTTCCCCTAATACCAAATAATAGAAGCTTGAGTTGGTTCTACCCCTCCCTTGTGCTTCTACCACAGCTAAGGAAAACGGCACAAAAGTTACAGGAGCAACTGTTTCTCCTCATGCTTTCATTGCCCTTCCTCCGTAGCTCTCGGTCTGGGTATGAATGTGTACATGCCAGGTTTTTAACAGAAATAATACTGGGAGAGACTTTCAAAAGTACTTTAGTAGCCTCTATTATACCTCTTCTATTCCTAACAGTAATTTCTTTCACCTGTTAGAAATACCAGGTTAGAGATGATGTCCATCTCATTGGTGTTGCGAGGGAGGGTGAAGGGCTGGAATAGAGGCTGTTTTTCTGGGGAGGAAACTGAATCTTTATTATTGCAACTTTTTCTTTTTTGGTACATTATGGATACAGATGTGTCCATCACTCTGTCTGACAAAAAACTTTTGTGTACTTATAGATTATCATCACATTTATCATGTTCTATTCTTTCAGCTCAGCAGTTCCAAATGCTTCTGTCTTTTATCATAGGTAATGAACCCTGGCTGTTTCAGTGCCCTGTTTCCCTCTCTCCAGTTAGTCAATATTTCTTGGAAATCAAAGTGAGGAGCTGCATGGCATGCTCCAGCTGAATTCGCCCTGCCTGGAGGGAAAAGATTGCCTGACGCATCTTGACTCTCCTTTCCAGCTGTCTGAGGAGGGTATTTGGCTTTTACTCAACAGTGTAACATTGTTGACTCGTGTTGATCACTGAGGCATAACAAACCTGGTATCTTTTGCTGTAAAACTGCTAACTACTTGATTCTCCTGCTACATTTGCATATCTCATTACCCATGCTTAGGTACAGAACCTTGCCTTTGTCCCCACTGAATAAACATCCTTTGTTTCTCAGCTGCTTTCCTACTTGTCAAGTTAATTTGAATTCCTAACTTGTCCTCGAGCTTATTTGTAGTCCCTACAAGGTTTGTTATCTGCAGATTTAGAAACTCATTGAGATTTCACAAATCTGTCCTGAAGACAAAGGTCTTAATATTTGGTACTCATCCAAATCTTGAAATGCAGTGTAATCAAAAAATACACTTAATCTTTAAACAATGTCTTTCTTATTGTGGTATTTTAAGTTGCCTATTCCCAAATGATGTGAACATTAGGGGACCATGTTGGCTTAAGAAGATGAAAGAAGAATTCATGCTCTGCTTCATAATTTACATTAAAAGATATCTCTCTGAAATAATTAGTAGCCTGGATCAGTTTCTTGCAACAAGAAATTTTGAACAGATTTTTACAAAAATTAGAGGTCGCATTTTATGCAGACAGGTGAAAAATCAGTTAATTTATTTGCAAAAAAACTATGCATTTGATTAGTTCAGTTTAAGTGCAGTTTTAAGATGTTTTTGTATTTCTAAAAGTTTCAGATTGGCTTACTATGGCTGTACAATGCATCTGTGCTACTAATGATAAGGGCAGGCCTTTGGGGTTACCTTTCAAAAAGTTATGGGGGGGGGTACTTTTTTTTTTTTCCCTTGTTTTTTGTTTAATTTTTTGTTTGCTTGGTTTGAAGGTTTTTTGTTGGTTTTGGTGGGGTTTTTTTGGACACTGGCAGCATATGTTTAAGGAACAAATGAGCCAGAATTTGAGCAGGGCTGAGGGTGGTTTACAGCTTTCCTAAGGAGGCCAGAGAGCAGCAATGCTTTTATGGCTCTTTCTGTGTTTTCAGTAGTTTAATTCTGTTGTGTATGGAACTGGGAATTGTGAACTGCAAATACCTTTTCAAAAGAAGTGGAGGGGGGATGATCAAAATAAAAATTAAGAGGAAAACATTAAAAGCAGACATGAAGGATGATTTGCTTTGTATGAAAAAAGGGAAATACAGATGATGTGTGGTGATGCTTATCATTTACCAGGAATGATTAATCAGTAATGGAGTTTTTAGGTCTGGGTTCAGTATCAGAAAGCAGGAGAAGATAAGCAATAGGAATCAGACTTAGATCAAGAATGAATTAAGTTCATCTTTGCATCAATCATAAGAAATAATTCTTTTCACTTTGATGTGTCTGTCTCTTTATAAGTAGATGGCAGAAACTTTCCTTTAGAAGTATTTACATTCTGTAATCTGGAGCAGCCCACTTTAAATTTTAAACTGTAACAGCTTTTTACTGCTTAGCACCTTTCTGAACATTTATTCAGTTATCTTAAGATAACCATGGCCTCAGTTGAGAATGACTGTTGGTCACCCACGGCATTAGCTAAGGCAAAGTACCTGACAATACAGCTTGACAAACTTAATGAGTAATCCAAGACTGCTTAATTTATCAACCTTTAACATTAGAATGCTTCTGCAAAGTTGCAGTGTTATGAATTTTTTGTGTTGAATCTTTTGACAGTACATAATGATTATCATCATTGTGAAATCTCTGAATAGAATAATCTGATCAGTTCATTAAGACCAGAAAGGTCTGAGCAAAATAATAATGCCCTTGTTTACACACTGAGCAATGAAGACCAAATTAATTTCTGGTGTAATTCCATAAACTTTAATACAGCAGCTCAATGAATACTTTTAACCTAAGAAAAATCCTCCTTTGTGAAGAATGCTGAAACTCTTCCCTGACAGTTTTTTTGTTGTATGGTTGCACTCTTGACTGAGGGGTGTAGTACTGGACATTCATAGAGACCGAGTTGTGTGTGCTATTTTGTGTAGAAGGTAGATTTTAAATCACTTAAGTATTAATGGGGGAAATAGGTGGCTCATCTCCTCTGAGAAGCAGGGGCTTACACCAGTGATCATGGTGTCACTGAATTTACATTGGTCATTTTTTATATGTTTTTTTTGAATATATATGATAATGCTGTACTAAGTATAAGGCTATAGTGTGAATCCAGAGAACATGACTAAATGTTCTTAATTACCATTGCCCTGCTGCTGGAAGTGAAATGGTGAGATGCAGTGTAGTGAGATATTTGGAAAAATCTACCCTGACCTGGAGACTATGCACTGCTGTGCAAGGCTGCTCAGAAGAGCTAAATTAGGTTTCTGCTCTCAATTATTCAACATCTCCCTCTCAAAGACTGTAGAGAAAGTGAACTACCACTAAGTTACCTTCAGTCCACATACTTCTGTCACTTCAGGCTTGATTCCCTACCCTGAAACACTGTTGTGATTTGAGATGCAGGAGCAGGCAGAGACCTACTTGAGGAATGTTGGTTCATGGAGCTTTATTTGTAAATTCGTTTGCAAGCCACCATGTAAATCTGCCAAACTGTGTAGCTGCTTGCAGTAATAATATCAAAATTCCATGTTTTTTGGGCATCTTGTAGCAATTGCCTACAAGCGATACAATTGGTTAGCTGACTAAGCACCTTTTGGTATCCTAGGGAAGTTACCATCCTGATCAATGTTACTGGAGTCAATATCAAGGACTAAATGAAAAATGAGTGATTAGATTATCTTGATTTGAAGATCTCAAGCACCTTAATGCAGTATATGATTTATCCACTTTTGTGAGATGCAGGATTTCTATATCTTGTTTACAGGGTTGCAGAATCTTAAAGGTTCTGTTTAACTTGGAAAAATAGTGGGAGTTATTCATATTCTTCAAAGACATTTCTTTTTTCTGTAGGGCTGCTTTACAGAAGGCACTTTTTAGGCAGGCACTTTTCCATCCACTATGTTGAAATTACATTTCTCTACAAACAGAGGTCAGTGGAGTTCTGCCAATTTCTCTGCCAGGGTAGAGAAATGCAGTACTGGAGCCGGGTGGCCCTTGGTGGAAGGAGTCTCATTTTGTCACTTTTGCCACTTACAGCGAGAGACCTGGTCTGTTCACTTCTACACCCATTCAGTTAAAATGGACTTTATGATTACAGAGCTGGAGCCATGGCCAAAACTCCTTCCTCCACTCTGGTCATCAGAAATACAATTTGGCAAAAGATTTGGAAATGTTTCCTTTTGGAGGAATGACTGATTGTCTATTTGTCTGCTCATGGCATCATCAATAAGCAACCACCAAATCACTAAATTTCCAGTTTAACAGAGTATAACCAAATCACTAAACTTTTCCAATAAACAAATATAAAATCTCTCCTATTTCCCAGTGTTGGAATAGCTCACAGGCAGGCTGCACTTGATTTATAAATGTAGAATAAATAACATAATATTATGAAAGAAATAACTGATTTGGGCACTTCTTTCTTATCCTTAAAGGATCAAAATTGCAGCAGCTTTTCTTTAAAAAGCACTGACTATTTGACTTCTAGCAGTCTTCAGACCTAAAGTGAGGAAAGGTTTGTTTTCACAGCATTTACACTGAAGTTTTATTTGTTCCTAGCTACAGATTGTGAGTAATCAAAACATGCTAGATCAACTATTACTACATTTAAGGATTTCTTCCCTTTGCCAAGTTTTCTATAAAGCATTTGTTGAAGTGAGATATAAGCAACAGATGTATCAAAATGGGACTTTCCTGAATATTCCTGCCATAAGACGTTTCTCAGCAACTCATAGCTGACACTAGTTAGGTAATCCTAATTATTTTACATGATTTCATATGTTTGCTTGTGTGACATGTATACAACATGTCTTAGTCTAGGGTCTCTAAGCACAGGGATTTTTATTGGTTTCACCTGTTCATGACATGTGATGGAACTATGTCAAACTTAGAGCCAGACTATTTGGAGCTAGTGATTGGCTCACAAGTATTATTTTCATGAGACAGACAAATCACTTTTTTTGTAGTTTTTATATCATCATACCTAATCACAATGATAGGTATAATTTGGATTACTACCCAGTAAATCTGAAAATCTAGACGTTTTTAGCATTTTTAATGGACTAAGTACTCTGAATAGTTAGGCTTTTAAGAATTCTGATTACTGTGTTATAGTGCACTCCCATTATTAATTCCAGACCCAAAATTCCCTTGCTATTTTCTTAGCACTTCCAGCAAATGCTTGTCACCACTTTTTTACTTCACACTTCCCCAATCAGTTTATAAAAAAGCTAATGGTAGTTTTTCCATTCTCCCGAGTTTTGATGAAATAAAGAAATCATGATTTTATTTTTATCCTGCTTTTATTGTAAAAAAAAAAAATATTATAAATATTCAAGTAAGAGGTATGTTTTATTAAGAGTTCAACAAATCCCCAAATGGAGACAGGTGTTGATAAAAGATGCTACTGGCATATGGATGTTAATATCCTCATCCTTTTTCTACAGTCATGAGAGAGACAGAGGTTCTGGATGCTTGAATTACAGTCTAAATATACCTTCTCACTCCAGGTAAAACCAGCAAGATGTCTCACCTTAACTTATAGCTTGACCTTGTGAAGAAACATTTTTCTAAAGCATTTTTGAGGACAGTTATTATAGATGAATGGAGAAAAACAATATCTGATATTGAGATCATGCCTTGATTCTGTTATGATCATCATTAAGCAACACAGTAATTTATTTTGCTCTCATATGCTTTTGAGTGTACGAATTTTAGGCAAAAATAAGATGCTCAGCTAAATTGATTAAAATAGTTTTCTCAGTGTGGATCACTAAAGACTTTTTCTAATTCCTCTTTCTTCACTTTACTCTGGAGTGAAGATCTCAGTTGGGTTCTCCCCATCCTGTTAGTGTGTGCTCATTCAAAGATTTCCTTCTTGACAGAAAGAAATTAAAATTTGAATCTCTGCAGTCCTTTTCCTGTTCCCCCCACAAAAATGACAGATGGAACGCTAACCATAATCCAGATGAAATATGTAAGGGATTTTTTACTGAAACAAAGAGGGGGGAAAATAGGCTTAGAAGATGAGATTTCTGTAGACACAGTGTAAGATTGTTCAGACCCCTGTTCCCTGCTGGACAGTTTCCCCTGAGAAGCAGTGCTGTAGTAGGCTTTGCCCAAGACAGTATGACTACCACCCATGACCAAAAGGTAAATGTTAAAACATAAACTGACATGTCTCTTCATTGCACAAAGATGAAAATAAAGACAACCTGCTATCTGAAATTGAATCCTTTGCATGAGACATCTTTACATTCATATCATGACCACAATCAAATCATGTATCAAAAACCAGGGGTTTATCTTCTCTGTTCTGTATAAATTAGGTTTTTCCTATTTTATTAGCATTTTCATTAAAAGCTACATGTTTTTTTCCACTGCTGCAGCAGTCTAATAGTGTATGAACACTTTAATTTCTAATGAATTAAATTAAAAAATTTCTGAAAAACTCTAGCCTGTTTTCCCCTACTATGTAGAGTCTACTTCTTTTCAGCCAAGATTATCTCCCTAGGAAATGTGTTTTAGGCATATTGGTATGTTAAAGGTTGCCTTTTAAACACATCATATGAGGTTTTGCCAGTGCAATATGCTAAATGAATGCCTCTTTAACTTATATAGTACCCAGAACAGATGATGATAAAATGTTTCATATCAGATGTGATCAAATGTCACCTATTGCTCACTTGTAATGTCTTTGTCATTGTAGACTACGTATTTAGGTCAGATTAAATTGCAAGGAGAATGACTTGAGTTGGACTCAATCATCTTTATCAGACTATTCTGTGACTCCAATATCAGTAAATACAGTGTTTGTTCTATACCAAATTAGTCTTCTGTTCCTGACTAGAAAAGGTTTCCAATACAGGAAAAACTTGAAGTTACAATTATGCAAAAAGAGAAAAAAAAAGAATATCTACTGCATTTTCTTCTAATTTAAATTAACTCATTGTGGAGCCACTGAATGAGTATTTACTCAGCTATTGGACACTGAAAAATATGGGATTTTTGTCATGCCATCTTATAAGTGCATACTTGTAGAATAATATAGTTTGGAAGGGATGTCTATAGGTCACCCAATCTATTTTATACAACTTATCTGTTGGAGACAATAGTAGATAATCTCTTCAACAACCTGCTTCGCTGAAAAGAGACTACACAGCAGGAGGGAGCATGTCTTTCTTTTATTCCTGAACTAGTCCTTCTCATTTGTAGAATTGTCAAGATAGTTCTTAGCACTGAGATCATATGTTACACTAGGGAGGCAAATTAACTGATTATATCAACAGTATGAGTTCTGGAGTTTTTTTAATGCTCAGTTTCATCAGTGTAATCTCCAGGACTCACAAAGGATAAATAAATTAAGGCAAATATTTGGCTTCTGAGCTTCATGTTTTCAGCAAAGATGAATGTGTATTTTCACTCAATGTAAGTATTGACCTCCTCTTTGTTTTGGTCAATACTTAGTTCTTGACTCAATTCATCTCAATAGATACCCAAACAAAATTCAATATTTATTGAAATTGTGGGAATTATGTATATGTGGGGAGCAAATGGATTTCCACAAGTTTTGTAAAGAGCTTAAATGTCTAAAAAAGCCCAACACTTGTCAGTGGAATATGTAGTGTCTTGAGCTTTGCCAATGATATTAAAGCACCTGGAATTTTTCCTATTTCCTTTAAAAGTTTCTGTATGCTTGGCCTCTTTGTGTTCTAAGAAATCCACTAAGAGTTATCATGGTGTATTGGGAAGATAGGACAAGAGGTCTTTTGTTGCCTTCTTTGACACCTGAAATGAATGTGTTCCAGCATAGTCATGATTTTTTTTTTCCTTTTGTACCTTGGCCACCAAAAGAAGCCCTTGTATCATGCAAAATCTGGAAGAACATCCCCCCCCCCCCCTTTCCTATGACCCTGCAGGATACTTGGTGGTGTTTCTCTCCCAGGTTCATCAGAGCCCTTCTCCAAAATCTGCCTGCCTAAGATGGAATTTTGCCCATACATGTCTCGACTCTTTTTCTCTTCTGAAGGTTGAATGTTCATTTCTATTTTCTTTTGCTTTCAGTAGAAGTGGTAGGAAAGGGAATAAATGAACTGAAATAGTGTCTGCTAATAGTGGTGTGCATTTATCTCCATTACTTTAATGTGCATTAAATATGCATGGAATCAGATAAATATATTTTCAAAACGTGAATAATATTGGGGATTGAATGTTATACTATGAAGCCCCTCTCAGACTGAAGCCCTGGGGGCTTCCCAGGTTTGCAGCCCTTTTTGCTTCAGTTTTTCTGGGAATTCTTTTTCATTAGAGGAGAATTACTTGCACTGTTTTCCAGAATTATTTTTAAGGTTCTTCTTCAGCTGCATGTTGATATGTTTATCTTCATAGCTCTTTGACCTACCTACAGAGAGGTGGGGAGAAACAAAGCCCAAAAAACCCTGCACCTCCCCACAAGAGAAAACAGCTGAGGTTTCAGACATCTGAAGAAAAAGACAGTTAAAGTGCAATTACAGGGATCCATCACTTGCTTGATTTGTGAGTAATAAATATTGAATGAGAGCTGAAAACAAACTGCTGGTGGAAAAGTTCACTAAATAAATTTATTCATCAAAATATGAGCAAATGCCTCAAAAATATTTTTCCCTTGCTAACAGGCTGAATTTGTTGGTTAAATTCTTGGTTGCTAAATAAATGTGTTGCTTAATGATCCACAGAGCAATTAACCTGTCACTCTTTACACTAATTTACGAAATCCTTTCCATCTCTTAATATTAAGTTCTTATTGTTAATTTGAAGAGATTAGACATTTATTTAAATATGTTTAATGTTTCCTGGCAAAATGTTTAAAATCAATCTGCTACTAAACCTCATTGATAACAGAGAAATGAATCTGATATTATGATCGAAAGTGTTAGAATATAAGGGCCTTGCTGGGGGTGCAGCACTCCAGGTGTGTCTCAGCACTGCCGAGACAGGCAAGGCTCACTTCCCCTGACATTCTGGCAGTACTCTTCAGAATGCAGTCCAGGATTGTGTTGGGTGTCTCCTCAAGTTCTTAAGTTCTAGAGTTTTTAATCAAAATTAAGAATAATGAAAAAATAATTATGTTTCACTGTGCTGCTTTTACTGTTTGCATATATTTGTGTTTATTGGTTTGGTATTAGATCACTTATGTATGAGTCTTAGCAAACATGAACAGCAGTGGAACAATAATTTAGAATTAGGATTTTCCTTGGCTTTTGAGCAGAGCCTACAACATTGGGTAAATATAGAAGAACAGTTTTCTCATCCAGTAACTGGGAATCTCATAACACTTTTCATGCAGAGCCACTTTTCTCTAGAGTGGTATGCTTGCTTACTGTATGTCAGCTATTAGCTACAGCTTAAGTATTATATTTAAAAGAATTTTAATGAAGATAAAGAAGTTAATAGGAAGCAAAGTTATGTAGTCTTGTTTTATCTTTCACATGATATTTGGGACTTTCAGAAACAGTAGTCATGCCTGTTTTAAAAAGAACTCAGAAGACTCAATTTTAAATGACATTCCAAATTAAAAGTAACAGCCTTCTCATGTGATAAAAATCCCTATTCTTCAAATGGAGACATTACTTCTGAAAGCTGAATGATAAGAGGTTTAAGAGAAGGTTCTGACATTGCTGTTTATCCAACTATCCAGCCAGGCTTTTATTGTTGCTTTGAAGTACAGCGCAACACCCTGAGGGCATTTAATTTGTGACTCAACAGATGATGGTCCAGCTTTTGGAGCAAAACTCTGCCTCCCCCATGCTTACAGTTCCCAGGTTCACATCACAGAACACTGAGTGTGACTTGGGCTCCTTTCAGCTGAAACAGAACTGGAAGATACACCCTAAGAGAATGCCCAATGCATTCCAGCTCTAAAAGAGATGGGACCAGATTAGAGGTCATCCAAAGTTTTAAGAAACTCTCAAGGAAACTTTACCTGAACATTCAGGAGCCACTAGGTCAGTCACCCTTGAGCACCTATGATAGGCAGGGGTCTTTGTGCAAAGGGTCATCAGATCATGGCCTCTTGTCTGCAGCTCTCCTGTCAGCTGCACTCCAAGCTGCCTGCACTGATGGAGTCTGCTGTAGATCAGAGACTGATACTGGGCAGAAACCATCTGTCAGTAGTTTGTTGCTCATGGTTAGATAGTGAAAGATCTCAGTTTGGGTATCAGAAATCCTTCTCTCTGCTTTCTTCTATATACAGATAAATTAACAGCATTACAGGGCCCAAAGAGCTAAAACATTTAAGTTATTAAATTTCCTCTTTTTAGATACACTTAAGGAGTGCATTATTCTCTTAAGGATCTGCCATGTAATAGAGATATCCAAATAAAATACAGGAACTTTGTGGTCCCAACTGAATAAAAGTTAAGCATATTACCTTTCTTTAGATGGCTGATTTTTGAATTGATGTTTAAATTCACTTCAGACAGCAATTAGTCATAGACTGTCAACAAGTAAAAACAAGATTGTAATTATTAACTCAGAGATACGTTGCTGTTCACAATCAGATATAGATATGATATCCAATTTTATAATTTCATGAAAACGTTCAAGCAAATTAGTCTCTTAACTCGATGGCAGTTTTATCTTTGATATTATCTCTGTTGCTAGTTAATATTGACATAAACTCTTCTTGTAAAAATGGTTGTCTTTCTAATCAAATGCAGCACATGGTAGGGAAGGAATGTGTGTTAATGAAGAAGCAGAGCATACTGCAAAGTGTTTGAACAGCATAGCTTTCAAGTTTTAAAAAATAACAACCCAACAAACCAAATCCACCCACTGCATCCATTATTAGTCTGATGATATTTGTGGACAAGCATCTGGCCACCTACACACCAGTCATGTTTTGGCATTTATTTCTGATGCTGGATAAGTACACTGTTACAATAGAATTTTTCCCTGAGTTACTGGTGTGGCAGGTACTGAGTGTTCCTGTGTCACTGTGGCTGGTCGGCAGATGGTGTGAGTACAGCGAGAGAAAGCGGGATGAAAATCCCGCTCATGTGTGGGCTGGGATGCTGCAGAAGATGGGGTGTTTTAAAGGACATCTGGGGTCTGTGCAAAGGCTTCAAAATTCACCATGAGTGTTTACATCTGAGCTCAAATGACCCGGCCTTTCAGACACCCTTGCAAACGAGCTGTCACTGCTTGTCCTCAGCTTCTAGAGATGGGTGAGGCTGGGTATGTCCAGCGCAGCTGTACTGGATGATGCAGTGGCCTTTCACTATTCCCAAATTGGTGGCAATGGCACAGGATAGCAGTGCTGCTATATCCAGCTGCTGATCATTGACATATATCTTTAGCTCTCAGTAGTGCTATGCCAAAGCCACGAGCCTCAACATTGGATGCATCGATAAGGATGGAAATATGAAAAAAAAATAGTCTTGCAAAAAGCCAGTTGAATTAAATTTACTGGTCTTATTATATCAGATAATGACTTAGCTTTGTATGGCCTGTGAGTGACTAAGAGAAGGTAATTGCTATTCCTGCCAGGAAAAATAAAATAAGTATTCAGCAATATTTTTCAGGCCCTCACACTGAAAGACCCATTGTATAGCCAGCACAAAAAATCCAAATAAATATTGTCCTATTCTGTTAAAACTGAAAGAGGGTAATATGCTATAATACATGGAAACAACACAGTATTGAGACAAGGAAAGAAAGAGACAGCAGATGCTGTTTTCCAGACTAAATCTCCTCTAATGCACTCCAGGGACCTCATTTAATCAAGCATCATTCTCACACTTCATCACGTATATTATTCAGAAATGATGAAGAATTCTGGGAATAAATTAGTCATTTATTTCAGGATAAATGGTTTTTAAAATTTATTGTTATTTAAGCTATTTTGAAAATTTAGATTTTCCTTTATTTTTCCCAGAGGCTCCCAGCTCAGTTTAATCAGAAACTTCTATTTGCAGGGTAGATCAGGATCCTGGCTCTCTTTGTTAAAGCCATTTTTCTGGGACATACCTTCTTCTGTTATTGCATTCTTTCTGCCTCTGATTATCAGCTTTTAAAATGTTTCTTTCAGTGCACTGTGACTTATGGGAATAGCTTTAACAATCCTATGATAAAAAAGAATTTCTTTTTTTCCCCTGCTGTGTCCATTATAGTGACTTAATGTAAAAAGGACTCTCCATCAAAATCCTTTCCTTGTTTTTCCTCATGTCTTGTTGGCTGCTGGTTTCCCCTGCCCTTTTCCATCATCTGCTGTTTACCTCTAGCCCTTCTCTTGTCAATTTTATAATGATGGTGCAGCACAACCTGACACTGTCCAGGTAAATATATTCAACACTTTCTTGAAGAGCTTATACAAACTGATACTTCTCCAGGAAGGATTCTGTCATATTTAATCACCCAGAGTGGTGCCTTATCTCACACGTTGGGGTTACAACCCAGCTTCTGTAAAATATCAGAATGGCTTTCATGGCTAGATCATGTATTTGCAAAGAGCGGCTCTCTTGTTCAATTATTTTTAATAGAGGGATTTAAATGAGGTTAATTTAATTTATAAACCCTCCGTCCTTGGTGCTGTCTGGGTGGTAAATTGGACAGCCATGTGATGGGCTGTGTTTATCCTGTACAGGGTCTCTTCACTGCACCTTAATCTACCCCTGGGCACTTCAGGCTGTTGCCAGAAGTTGTACAGCCAGGGAAGAAAGCATGTGTTTGAAGTGCTAAATGGAGTTAGATTTAGCTTGAAAATGTGAGGGGGAAAGTAATCTTATTACAGAAAGAACCATCCTTCTGTACCTCTCTACATTTTGTACGTATGTACATATATCTTTTCTTTCAAATACCAATAATTTTCTGCTAAAAATTGTCTACTTTTACCAGAAATGAAGGCACACTCTCACTAATCTTTTCTATTTATTTTAGTCAAAATTATTGTTTTGAAAGAAGAAATGTTCACTTTCATAGGTAAGAAAATTATTTCTAAAAATCCATGGATTTCTTGTTAACATAAGAAAATGCTCTTCCACAAAATTAGAAAATATCTAGGTAGTTTTCAATCAAGTCATGGAATCTTGATGCGAGTTGAGGCGATGTACTACAAGTGAATCAGTCAAGCAACAGGCATTAAATATGCGATCTCCTGATTGCAGCCTGTTTTCTTCTAGGCTTTGTCATGCAAACCTGCACGTGAATGTTCATCTTTCAGTAGCATCTGGGAGACTCCATGGGTCCCTTCCAGGCTGTTAGCCCTGGTACACTCCTGGCAGAAATGGAGGATCAGGAATGAGGAATTTAGCAATTATTTGCTGTCAGGTTTTTCCCAGCACCACTGGGGAGAGGTGTGGCTAAATCAGGCAACTGACCCTGATGGCAAATATTACCAAGATTAGATGAAAAAAATTCTTAATATTTTTAATGTCTGGGTGATCTGTGCATATGAATAATAAACAAGTAGTCCTGCCCCCATTACCTTCTTAGGATGTGTCCTTCATTTAACAAATGGATGAATTAATGAGATGACGAATACAAGAGAGACTACTGAAAAACAACACAAATAATTAAAAAGGATAAGCCATTATGGAAATCCTTGCAGAACTGTAGAAATATTTGTTTTCTGATGCAAACTGTTGTATAAGCCATTTCTTATTCCTGGAAGGCCCTAGAAGGGTCCAGTTCTGTTTCATATAAGTTTTTTTATCTTTTAATGTCACTTTTCTGATCCTTTATTTTTTATCCTCTTTTAGGCAATAGGAAAGTCTTAGTAAGCCAAACTTCAACCAAATACAGTGATTTTTGGTAGTTGTTCGCAGGTTTATCCCTAGACAAACAGTGACTTTAAAGCAGAATGACAGACTTCACGTGCCATAGTGCAATGAATCACTTTATGTTCCATGCTTTAAAAATAAAAATCAACCTTTTTTAATGGGTTTTCTCATTATTATTTCAGAACAGCAGTCTCAGTGTGAGAAACCAATGGGGGACTGCACCAGAGAGATACAGGAAAACTCAGTCTCACTTTGCAGTTACTCATGTGTGTTGGGCTCTGATTCATTGCAGTGAACTTCACGAGCAAGAGATTTGTGTAGGTGAAAGTGTTTTAATGAACTAAGTGATCACATTAAAAGATCACAGTTCAAATTCTCATTAAACCTACGTTCTATAAGCAAAATGAGAAGGTATTTAACATTATATGCTGTGATATTGTAAGAGTTCCTTCCAACTGAGGTTTAGGATTAGAAAATATTAACACCAGTTTGTACAGGACACAATGGGATATTTAATTCCTCTGTGTAGTATATTTCTCCAGCAAGTATCTAATGAAAAGAAAAATTTAAGGAGTTTTGAAAGCCTTCTTGCTGCCAGATTTTCATGCCTGGAGTCCAAATCAGAGAGGTGTGAGGTGGCTTTAAGCAATATCTTTGTGCTTCTAGGTAGAAAGGGAGCCAAATTGACACTCTCTGGACTCAAGAGATTCAAATTTCATTTTCAAGCAATAAGCCAGCTGCTTAGTCATAGTGCATGGCTCTAAAGAATTATTCTCCATTCCCATTGGGGGACAGTGCCACTAGGAAGGGCAGTTCAAGTATCATGGAGTAGGAGAAAAAAAATTGCAGGAGGAGACAGTTAGACCATCTACTGAACAGAGAAAGCACCAAACTGGGAGGCACCAGTCTGTTCCAAACACTCTGCAGGTCTGGGTGCATTTTAGCCATGTTTGTGGTACACTTTTTATGTTAGGAGCCCAAACCAAGCAAGCTGTATCTCAGCACTGATCATCAGTTAGTACCAACAATGCTCCTTTCAGATAAATATTCCCGTCAGAGTTAGTGGAAATGTTGTGTTTAAAGAGCATGTTTCACAGAAATGCAACTTTTCCTCTTGTATATGATTTTCTTCTCAATCTTTCTTTTTCTCAACAGGGAACTTATCAGTTATTTTTCTTAGTTTTCTTAGGTTCACAGCACTTTTAATTATAAAAATACTTATATTTCTGAACCTTTTCCTCTCTAAAAGAGTTAAATTGATAAATTAAAAGAATAAACTCTAAAATTAATATAATGAATGTTGCATTAAAGTAAAACTGGTATTAAATAATAGCACTTTAGAAGTACTTATAGCACCATTCTGGTGAATTATGGAATTTCATAGGAATAACACATTGCTATTATGTACAACAGCCATAAAAGGGACAAAAATAAGCAAAAACTTGAACTTTCACACCTGAAAAAAATTAAACCCAAGTCCTTCCTGTGTTAGGAGGAAAGTAAAACTGCACTTTGTTTTTACTGCACTTTGCCTGATTTAATTTCCACAAAACACACAGAATGAGGCCAGTCCTTTGTTCTTGCCTATATAGATTTTAATCTTGGGAAATTACAGTTTACAGTTACAATCAAGAGGGTAGGGCAGAAACACTAATTTGTCTTCCACTAAAAACCATTACACAGCATGGGCAGAATGGGATGTTATTTCCACCCTTTGAGCTCTCCCAGCACAGAACAGTGGCTATTACCACATGCAGCCTTCCCTCACCATTGTCTTGCTTTCTTCCCAGCCATGTTATTCCCATCTCATAACATAATGCTTAGGAATGACTTCATCCCTAATAAAGGAGTGCTTCCTTTGAGGGTAATTCTCCTGTCTGAGAACTGAGGCTATTCAGCAGTGGGACTCCTCAGGGAAGTGGCTTTGGGAATGAAGTAGGCAAGTAAAGAACTGAGAACAGAATTTGTGAAGTCACAAATCTTCACTTGCATGAAGTAGTTGAGATCCACCGGCTTCAGGAGGTCACAAGGGACTGCAAACATTTTTCAGAAATGACTGCCTTAACCCTGACCTCAGCAAGATACAAATAGTGATTTATGGCTGCAAGTTTCCATTTTCTAATATTTATTCCTGAGCCTTCTATTTGCACTTTTGAGAAGCAAGGGGAGTGGGAGGGAAGAATTAGAACTTCCTGTTTAGCTAAGTCTGGGGTGAAAAGTTCACTTCGTCTTTGAATATTCGGAGTTTCCCAAGTTCAGAAGAAATAATGTTGAGTGAACCAATTTATTTTGTCATAGAAAGGAAAAAATATTAGGTTGCTAAGGTTTTATACTCTATATCTCACCATACAAGTGCAATATAGTAACTACTGGACTGATACAAATCAAGACATCATTTTATTGTAAATACACCTTTGGCTTCCCTAAAGGCTTTTCAAGTTTCCCAGAAATATGAAACAAAAATGTATTGCAACATAGAAGAAAGAAAATAGAAAATATAGAGGTGATGATGGTTAGTGTTGGGTAAATATGAACTGAATGGTCAGTTTAACAAGTCATAACTTAGTTTCTGCTTCAACGAGTCAAAGACAAACTCAAACACACTGACACATGTGTTGCAGTGCTAAAACGTATTAGAATATCTGCTTCTGATTTTTACTAGGATCAGGTCACCATTTTGCTTCATAAACTAAACAGTTTACAATTACTTAAGTATTTCAGGCAACTGAGGATCAAGATGATGCTATTTCTCTGGTCAAGGCAGGGGCAGAGCGTGTTGTGGCTGTGAGGGTATTTGTTCAGCATTGTTGCTGGAATTCAAATCATTGAAAGTAAAGGCTGAGGTATTCTGACACGGAATTTATCCACTAGAACTTTAAATGGAATATCATATATGAGAGAAAGCCACAATGCATGAATCGGGAATTAAATTGCACTGAGCCTGTCAAAATATTAGAGTTTATGCATTCTGATTTTCATCTTCAGCTTTAATTTCTGAGAATCTTGTGACCAGCAGTAAAGATAAAATTAATGTTTGGTATTTGTGAGAAAATAAAGAGGCATGTTCTCAAAGCAGTTCCCTTTCTGTGCAAAGATGCTCTTACTTATCACTGCCCACTCAAACATACCCTCACCTACTATATTTAAAGTTGTGTGAGGATTTTGTGGGCTTCCAAATGTACTTTTCTGCTGTTCCCAATGATGTGTCATGCTGAGTATAATTTTTAAATGCAAGAATTATTAGCATGGTGTAGACCTAATGCTCTTTCACTTAACAGATGGTTTATGAATATCTGGGACAACTTAGTAGCCCTAAAATAATTCATACCTCAGCTATCTGAACACATGGCTACCTTTCATCACTCGTGCTGAGTCTGAGGAGGTTTAATAACCCACTTTTGAAAAGAATTTCTGTTCTTTAAGCATGCATGTCACCAGCATATTTTTAACAAGGAATGAAAAGCATAAATGCAACGTGTGCTTTGAGCTTCCAGTGGCCAGTCTTTCTTTGTTTCAATAGAATTACTTCTAACCTTTGTATATATTGCTTGCCACATCAGTATTAGTCAGCTGATGAAGAATAACATCCTCTTATGTGTCTATGAATCCTGTCAGGATTTCCAAAATGGGAATCCTTCTGTGCCTAAAATTTCTATGCTCCTCTTTTTATTTTTACATCAAAAGTGAATTGCTTCCTACTTTCTTCTTGCTTTCTCACTATCCTTCTCACATTTTCTCACTTTTTTTTTTTGTTTTCTCCTGTTCTTGTTTCTTTCTTGTTCTTCCTTTCCCCTGTTCTCCTGTCCACTTTAATGATTCGTTTGTGCCCTTTCACTGAGAAAATTTCCTGTTAGCACAGGCTAATAGTTTTTTCCTTTCTTCAAATAAACCCACACATGTCTTTTCATGGCTATCTCTAATAATATGGTTATATCTAACAATCTAATTTTGGTAAGCTCTTTTTTTCAGTTTACATATTAAAGGCCTGTCCTTGTATTAGTGCAAGAATAGCAGCCCAAAAGTAAGACACTAAAAGGAAAATAATTTGGGCTTAGCTGTAGGTATGAAAAAAGAAAAAACTGTTGAGGTCTGTATGTTTCTAATAGTGATTGCTGCAGATCTGTTATTACAGTGGGTTCTAATGTTTCTCTGGAGAGATCAATTATTTACTCTACTTACCTATGTTAATGGTGTGTCAGTGTAATTTATGATAGCCAAGCACCAAATTGCAGGAAAGTGTGGTAATGCACTGTAAGTTGTCTGAAATTGCCAAGTGATACCGGAGATATTATGCACATCTCAATTTTAATCCCAGTTCCCTTCTGAGGCATGAATACTCCTGGGAAGCTCCAGCTTCATCAGTCAGATGTGTCTGGTTATGATCAAGAGTAGTAAATTAGGTTTCTACAGTTGGTGCTTTTGAAAGATAAAGGAACAGATCCTTAGCTGGTGCAAATTGTTATACATCCACTGATTTCTAAAACCTGTTGTGTATGTTATCATCCTCCTCAAGGCAAATTATGGCTGAGCAGTGAGGACTCAGACTAGGAAGTGAAAATCAGAATTTAAGCAAGGGGTAAAAGCTTAGATCTGGATGCCACCTATATCTAACAGACTTCTTTGTCCAGTTTTTCACCTTGTTTTCATTTAGCATCATTTTTATTCCAGGATCATTTAAATAATACGTGTTTAGGAGATAATCTCATGAGAATCTTGTTTGGCTAGAAATGGTGGTTTTTTTCAGATGGGTTGTTTATTGCTCTTGATTTTAGCAGGCTTTTCTTTGTACTTTTCCTTCTTCTGGAGAAGTAATATGTTGGATTTTGGCCAGGTGAGTGATAGTCAGCAATACTTGTAGTTGGTCATTCCTCTCCCTGCACTATGCTTATACAGTGTCTGGTTCTGAGTGAACACACACATACCTTTGTAGAATGTTACAGTAAACTTAGCATTCGTCGGTGATCACAGTGCTGGGGGAGCAAAATCAGTTTCAATAATAACCTTTTCCTTCAGTATAAATATGTTCTTTTTAAGATTTATTTCTGACAGTAATATTTACATATTTACACTTTTTGCAAATGTAGTGCTTAGGAACTTTTGTCAGGGAGAGAGATTTTCCTTGGCAGCTCTCCCAGACCTTGCCAAGAAAAAAATTATTGCAATTACTCATGCAAGTTTTCACAATTTCTTAACATAACTTCTTTTTATTTAATGCATCATATTAGAACAATTCATTCAAATTGATTACACAATTCTAATGATTTTGCAAGGAGCTTATATGAAAATGACATTAAAGTTCCAGGGCTTTCAAAATAAGGGAGAAAAAGAAGTTAAAAATTGCTGGTTTAAAAAGAAAGCAAAAAAAAAAAAAAAACCAACTAGTACTTGACAGCCAAATTTGAGGAATTTTATCAAAATGTAAAGCCATAGGCACTGGTCTTATTCCCAGAAAGCATTTTTTTCCCATTGAAAAATCAGACTTAGAATAATGGTTCACTGAAATACCCGTAACATTTAATGAAATTTAAAAAATAGTATAATATCACAGAATTGAAGACAAGGTCGTGGGTTTATATAAAAATTTTGTCTTAGTCCTAATCTCATTTTTTGTCCATTACTTTATTGATGAACTTAACTGGTTTACATCTTAAGTGTCCTTAAGTTGTAAAAAAAAATTGAATTTCACTTGAATATGAGATCCCTCTGTAATTGATTTGATAATTTAAAATGTTCTTAATTTCCTTTAGTACAAAATACACTTAGGTAAAATATTAATACTGCGTTTTAAGTATCCAGCAGCTAGAAAACTCAATTGTCTCTGTTTAGGCAAGACACCCAGTGTGTTGCAGTATCACCAGGCAGGTCCAGCTGCTTGAATAATAAACAGTGAGAGGCTCATTGATTCTGGAGAGGTTACAAGAATCATCTTTTGAGGAACAATATTGAAAGATTTTTTGCCACTTGACATCTCAACTCTATTACTCTGTTTATACTATATTAATAATTATAATAATATAAAACGATGGTTTATAGAACTAAGTTTAGATACACAAGACTGCCCTTTATCATCAGTAAAAAACTTCTTATATTCCTTTAGTATTTCCATTCTCAAACATCATAATGGTTAAATTATAAACTATAACTCAGTGTCTTCATAAACTTTCATCGCCAAAAGGACAGGAGAAAATTTGGCAGCACAAAACAGCTGTCTCATAATTCACAGCTTTTATTATTCACCAATTCCCAGACAAATTCTAACTAATTAGTTTTGCCTGTTTGTTTATCCTTAGCACACATGCTTGACACCCCATTTAATTGCTGCTTTTGCCCATATCTCAACATGGTGCTTCGGGAGATTTTCTGTTCTGAAAGTACCTGCCTGCTTCATCTTCATCCCATTACAAACACAAGTGGTAAAAAAGATGCTAAAAGCCTGTGCATCGTACCTGTCTCACCCCGTCAGTTGGCATATGTGTAATTCCCAAATGGGAGTTGCATTCCGACTTCCAAGGATCTAATTCGATTGTGTGCCTTAAGATAGGCAGACAGTAATTAAAAATTTGTGGCTAGAAAAATCACTGATGACATACGTTTTCAAATCCATGCAGAATGTAAGGTGACGTGTCCTGATAAATGAAAAATGAAAAGGATCACTGATAATTTGACTGGGATGAAAGTGGCATAAGAAAAGAAATAAGATTAGCAAAGATGTTGCATGAGAGGAAGATAAGTAACTATGGCATTCAAATGAAATATCAAAATATTTTATTCTGAATATATATTATAAGCTACTGGCATCTCAGTAAAGCAGAGGGTCACGCTTTCTTTTTCTGTTTGAGGTAGAAGAGATTTTAGCCTGTGGGTGTTGGCACAGCCCCTGGGGCCAAGCCTGGGACTTGTCCAGCTTGCTTCCCTGTGCCACCACCAGTCTGGTGAGCATGGCACAGCTGGATCTGGGCACTGGCACACTCTGCCCCATTTCTCACTCAGGGGGACACTTCCACACTGCATTCCCTACAGCTGCTGTCCCTGCATGAGCACAGGTACAGCAGGATTGGATTTAGCCACCTCCTCTCTTTCCCCTTCCTCAGAGGGCAATATCATATTTGCTTGAAATGGATTGGAGGGACAGTCCCTCGCTGTCATGTTTCATAGAGTGCACAACAAGCCTGGATCTCTTGTCAGGAAAATGAAATGAACTTACTGTGTCTGGGTGACCTTCAGGACAATGAAAAACTACTTTTTAAGTTTTACATGACATATACCTAGTATTGAAGAATAGTGGTTATTCCATTATAAAATTAAAGAAAAAAAACCCCAAACTATTACTCTGCTCTAATCCTTTTCATTTTGCTCCAAATTTTGCTTAGCATTTAGATCATGAGAAATACGTGTGCCTATGTATTCCTCTGTGTTTCTCTTTCAATTTTACCATTGATGTTTGTTGTATAATTGGTGAAATTACAAATTCTAAAGCAAGATTTCTGTTTGTAGAATTTGAACTGAAATGGAATGTCTTCAGATCACTGTTATACAACAACTATTTATTTTATTGCATGATTTTCTGGAATGTATGTTGGGGTTTTTTTGAGTAAGAATGTTATATCATCACTAGTACCTCATGTTCCCAAGAAATTGCTACAATGTTCCTGATGGTAATACTAAAATTAGATGAATCCGACCTGACAGTGAACTGCCGTACAGGGAATACTACATTAATTTTAACTACTCCTTTGCTGGCCTTTCTAATACAAAAAAGGGAATAAAGCAAAGCACCCTGGTCAAAGATTTTAAAGATGGGTGGAGGGGTAGCAGTAGAAAACAGGAGAAAAATGAAAAAATAAAAAATCAATACTAACAGAATCTGTCAACTTTAAAACAATTAAAAGTTTCAGAGTTCACAGAACCATTGTCTACCAATTGTACATCAGGAAAGAAGGAAATCAATATTTGTTTCTTGGAGAGTTTCAACCCCAGCATGTGGTATTGATATTTTCCAAAGTGTACAAAGACTTTTCACAACTAACCTTTCACTTTTCCTCTGTTAGAGAAGGTTTGTGAATTGGCTGGAACTTTACCTGGTAACACTGCTCTTGTTTAATATTTTTAGGGGGGAGTTTAATGTTATTTCTATTGGCATTACCAGTAAAACTTTTTGCACTGCTATTACTGTTTTAACACAAATGAATGCATAAATAGAAAAACCTGTACCATGACACCCCTTGAGAAAATTTGTAACCAAAAATACTGCAGCAAGGTCACACTAGCTGTGGGTGACAGGAACTGCTTTGTCCCCAACAAAAAGCCTGAGGCATTTTCAGGCTGCAGCAGTTTCTGGTGGGCCCTTTTTATAATATCCTGAAAACCCCAGAGACACATCTGTGGAGGCATGGCCAGTCATGACTTCTGGTAGTTACTGAACCTTGACACAGCTGGGACCTCTCTACTGGCAGATTGTTTTCTCAGTTTCAGCTCTGAATGGGAGGAATTCATGTGAAAATGAAATGTAACCTGAACTGGTACTATTGAAAAGTACTATCTGTGTTTGACTCCTGTTTTCAATGTGTTGTATCACCTGCTTGCTTTTATACAGCTTCTGCATTATCAGTCAGCTAAGTGCTGTGAGGGGGATAATATCTCACCCCTCAGGAGAAAGGGGAAATAAAAGGTTCCTTACTATGTTTGCAGGAGAAAAGGTAACCAATCTCTGTTAGAGCAGAGGGAATAGGGAAGGGTATGCTCAAATTAAACTCCTACATATTTTCACTAAACCCTTCCCTACCTTTCCAGAGTAAACTCACAAAAATTGGCTGGAACTTGCATGTGGTTTTCAGATAGGACCTTACACATTCTCTAGCAGGTCTAAGCCCTGCTAATTGCTCTGTGGCTCTCTCATCCTTCCCAAGAGGGTTGTAAATTGGGCTACTGGAACCCACAGCACATTTTGGGATCTGGTAGCAAGGCAAATCTCCCTGTCCTCCTTCCACAGCTTCAAGTGTTCTGTTTTAAGACACTTGTTTTGTTGGGCTGTGCCTCCCAGTGTGCTTCAGACACTCTTGAACACCCTCTGATTCATTCTAACTTCCACGATATAGAATTATTAAGGAAGAAATTATCTTCTGGGGGGAAAATTCATTCCTTCTTCCTGGTCAAATATTTAGGTTTATGGGGGGTTTTGGCAGAAAAATGCTCATCCTAGTATATGATTTCATATACACCTCAAACACAGGAACAAAATGGTAAGAATTCAGAAAAATGTGAGTAACACCGAAACCAAGGCTTTGCACACAGTGTTCAAAAAGTGACCTAGAGAAAATTATTAGATTTGTGTGAATCAAATCCTCAACATAATCATTTGAACTTGACATCCATCTTAGTACCTGAAGTTCGATTTTCCTGTCAGAGAGACATAAAAATAAATCTCCTAATTGTTAGAGATGATACTGTTAACAATTTCACCCAAGAAAGGGTGATCACAGTATGGAAAAAAGCCCCATCTGTCTGAAAAAATCATTGACATTTTGAAATTAGAATTAGGTGCCAGAAAGATGCTTCTGACCTAAATTAAACTAAAATAGTAAAAATGATGGAATGTTTTATCCCAGAAATAGAAGAGAAAGTAAAGTCACTTGAAAAAAAAAAAAAAGTGGCATAGCCTTATAAGGCTAAACATCCAAGCATCCATAGGTCATCCATGTGAAACTTATAGGAAAAGTCTGGGATTTTTTTTCCTGATTAATATACCATCATGTTATGGAGGTAATCTGTAGGAGTTTGATTTCTATTTTCCTTTAAAAGAAAATGCTTTAATATGTCTGGAACCTGGCCCTCAAAACTTGAAGGGTGTAAAGTCACCATGAAAAATCCTGGCTGTTATTATTGAAGTTTACATCCATCTTTCAAACACAAATGCTGAATTCCTGTTGTCATTTGCCTTGCTAGAAATATTAGTTTAATTTCCTGATACCGTCCGTCTATCGATTATCTACAGGACTGATTACATGCACGCTCCATTCCCACCCTAGGGCTTCCCTGTAGGAATACCAGTTATGGGGGAGGGAGAAAAGAAGCAGAAGTGGCTTTGTAGGAAATCCATCCATGTTTGACAATTTCCTTCACAGATCCCCAAAGGAAAATGCCTTAGGAAGTTCTCCCTCATTGTCCCTGATCAAAATGTGTCTGCTGGCAGCCGCTCTTCAAACACTTGGCGCAGACAAGCGCAGACTGATCCTTGGTTTTGTGCTCTTCCTACCAGTGGGAGCCACAGGACACCTGCCACTGTCTGTTCTTTCTTCAAAGGACACAAAGAATTGCCACCTGCAGTGCCTTCAGAGGCAAAATCAGCTGGAATGAAAGCACAACCCTATTTGCATGAGTAGCTTCCCAACAACCATTGAAAGGTGGGCTTCAGGGAAACAGGCATTTCTTCTAGGTTCTCCTTGCTCTGAATTCTGAAGGTGGAGGAAATCTTGCTCCACAAGACATAACAGAGTTGTTCCAGTGTCTCCCAGTTTAAATCACATATTTCTGTTCTCAAGGACTTTGGCATTTTATCAGGTTTTCATATAACAAGCGCTTTCTTCTAACTGTTTATACCCTATGATGTGCTGGCTGTGCATTGGGAAATGCTGCCCCAGCTCAGGAGTCCGATGGCTATGTGTCCTGTTCCCCTCCCAGCAAAGGAAAAGTGGCTTTTGCCCCAGAGCTCAAAGAACCAGGCCGGATGGAGCTCTGTGATGACAAGTTCATGCCTTGATCTGATGATATTTTAAGACTGGCATCAAAACACCAGTTTGTCAGAATGAGTATTCACCTCACAAAGCCTCCAGTTTGTGACCTGGACAAAAAGGGAGAGTAATTCATGAATGTAACTCTGGCTGCTGCCCTTGTTGAAGTACCCAGGGTGATTGTTTGTGCCTGCGAGGTCAGAAGAGGATGAGCCCAGGGTTAATGGCAGTCAGGAACCTACGGACTAACGTCACCCTGGAAACTTTGCAGGCCATCAGCATGACACTCAGTGCTTTTATGCAGATCCTGGGCTCCAGAAGATGTGTGTGTACGGGTCTGCTGTTAACCTGACAAACCTCCCGTTGCTGACAGGGTGCAGCAAGGTTGGCTGTGCTGCAAGGGACAGGGATCCAGGAACCAAGTGTGGCTCTGGCAGGTGGCAGCTGCAGCCTCACTAACAAGGAGCCAGGTGCGGTGGCACCCCTGGGTCAGGACCACAGACAGGCTGGGGGTGCAGTGTAGCTTCAAAGCCACTCCTGAGGGACAACTGGGGCCAGCTCTTGCTTCCAGCTCTCTTCACACTGACTTCCGTCAGCAGAGCTGCTTTGGGCTCGGCAGTTCAGCAGCCCAGGGTGGCCTGTGCCACCCTGTGGCTGCCCTGAGCTGCAGCCTGGTGCATCTAGCTGTGAGCAGGGCAATCCCTGGTGAGAAGAGAGCAGGGGAAACACACCCGAACTCCAGGTAACTTCATGCTAAATGGATGGTTTAAATGTGTGGGACTTTTTTTCCTCTCTCCATCATTCTAGAAATGTAACTGATTGTCTGAAGTGCAATCAGTGCACACTCGACTTTTGAGAATGATACACATAAAAGTGTTATAGAAGGCAATTCACTGAAGTCAAGTGTGCTTGAATCACATTTTAGATAATTGGTTGGATTAAATAAAAACTGTCAGTAATTACAAAAGTATGGTTTGATTTTGATTCTGCTCTGTATTTTGTCCATTTTTAAGCTTGATTCTTTTTGTCCCTCACTCAAATACTTTTCCTTACCTTTGCTTCTTTGTTTTCTGCTTAATAGTCACTCTTTCTTTTCAAGAATTGTTTTTCTTCAGTTTTCAGTATGTTATTAATAAGTTTTTTCTGTCCTCGCCTTGCTTTCCTGTAGTAGTCTTCCCTTGCCTATTACCTTTGATTTTATTTATTCATAATGGTCCCAATTAGAAAACAGTTATCTTAGCACTTGTTTAAATCTGACTTAACAATGTGTTAAGTCACTACCTGATTCAGCATGCTTAAACTTGTTAATTTACTTGAAAAATTAGGATAACAATGACTATTATGTTCTTCAAATTAACTACATTTCTGTTTGCTATAAATGGATTATTTTCAATAGTGGAAAAGCTGCCAGGTAAAATTTAGAGTGAGGAGGAAAGAGAAATATGAAGAACAGTACAGTTTACATCTAGCCCATTGCATGTTAGCAACTTGATGTCACAAAACTCTCATGGTGAAGGTAAATGCAGGAGAAGCACAGGCAAAAGGAAAAACAAACCCTGTATTCCAGATTACCAAGGAATACACATAACATAGAGCTTGGATGCATAATTTTGGTATGTCCCATAAGTGTGATTAGATTCTGAATGAGGTCCCAGCAGAGGTGTCCTCATTACCTGCTTGGACATCTTACTCTTACATTTGTATATCTCACATCTCTAAAATCCTCTGGGGCCTCAGTATTATCATGAGATGCCACTCAAAGTTTTTTCTAAGGCCATTTCATTGGAAATGACCAAGGATCAATGAATCATGATTTTATTTTGTGACGACTGTAGCTCAGGATCTTTATTCTTAATACTTTGCATATGAATAGCTAAGTATTTATATGTACATTTCTGCCTGGGGAATCTGTTACAGTTTATTTGTATTCATGATTGGTGGCTCTGTTACTGAAATAATTTTGGTCTTTCTTCCCAAGCTTTTCAGTGGCCTCAAGTATTGTATTCACATAGTTCTCACCCATATTATATGCTTGTCAAAGCAAGCTCAAGAAGAGAAAGCTAATATTAAAAACACATGGAAATATTAAAAGACTTTTAGGACAAATAGGAGTGCTTCTCATCTAGAAAACTTCTTGCTTGAGGGAATATGGGTACACAACTTCCCTCATGGCTAGCTTTGGTTAGCAAATCATTTGATAAAGAGTAATTGGAAGGACTGGATGCTACAATAAATGCTGGGGTGAAGAACGGAGCACTAACATTAAGTAAAATTCAAAGCCAGCTCCGCAGTGGAAATTTAAACTAGCTGAAGCTTTCCCCCTACATCTTGACTTAAGCATTGTGAGTCAAGAAAAACTGTTGAGCTACACTTAGGGGGTTCTGAGTATTTATTGGTTTAAATGGTATTTATCAGGATCATTCTGTGGTTTGACATTTAAGCAAATGGGAGCATAATACGCTTTCTGAAATATGTAAATGAAAGCATCTATGAATGGGTACTGCATACTCAGTCACTGACTAGAATTCAGGCTGCAATTAACTAAACTAACATTTATTTATTTTAGGTGCATACCTTCTAATGGAATGCTTCAACATAAGTAATTAACATTATGTCACAGGAACAAATGCAAATCCATGTGATTCGTTTTTTGCCCACAGATTTTTCTAGTGACAAAAAATATGGTTTGTCTCTGCCTGTCTCTATTAGAGTTTCCATTTTCTATACTATGTTTACCGTTTCTTGCAAATTAAACCATGTCAAACTGACAAGCTACAGGTTTTTTCTAAAATTACTGGCTTGTTAGAGGTGAAAAAACTTCTTTTGGGAAAAAAAAAATGAATGTGCTTTTTCAGCAACAAGACTTAAATGAAAGCAATTCTCCATGCCATTGGCACAAATTAATTTGGCTCAAGTAAAAAAGCAAATTAAACCTATTGTACGTACTTCTTTTATTAAAGGCAAAATATATAGTTATGCAAGTTATTGATGGTGTTTCTACGTATTCATGTTCATTTTGCTATCCAACAGATTACACAGAGTTCAGCGCCCCAAATCTGACCCTCCTTGGATCATTCATTTAAATCTCCTGGGTCAGGTATTAGCTTACAGGAAAGTGCACTGAAGCTTTTCTTCATTAGCCTAAAATCCCAGGGACAGAGAAGCCACTCCCCTTCAGTTCTAGACTTGTATTTTTGGATCCCAGTGGCATGTTAATGCTGTGGTTTTTGTATGTGTATACACAAATCTGCTTTTCCAGAATTTCAACTCAAAAATGAAAATATGAAACCTCTAATGAGGGAGCCTATGTGAGCCATGGGAAGAGAGACAGGAGGAAACATTCATTGCCATTGCTCTCGAGACTCTTCATGCCCTAGGACTTGGTTCAGGATAATTGAATGGCTGCATTGATAAGTCTCAAACCACTTCCTGCCATGATAGTCTCACCTGGGATGGTGATATGTGTCTGAGGCCTTCCCCCCGGTGCCTGACAGCCCGCTGCTCTCTGCTAAGCCCCACACACTCAGGTGTCCTGCCTTCGAGTTCACACCTGTGCATCCAGGGCCAGCTCCATTCTGCTCCCCTGGGGCTGGTGCTTTCCACTGTGCTGCTGCTGCTGTTACTGCACATTGGTCTGTTGGTCGTTGAGACACCCAGGAGCAGGTAGCTCTCAGGCACACATTCTGCTCACTGGGATGTGCTGCATGGTCCCTGCCTGTTCCAGACACCATTTGGTTCTGTTCTGAGGGCTTTCTTTTCATCTCAGAGGCAAATTGGTGTTTGACCATCTGATTGCCCCGGCTGATTCTTCTCACCCAGCATTTGTTCATTTCACATATTTGCAGTTGTGCTGACTGCTCTTCCAGCTGCACAAGGACAACAGTGTGGGCCTTTTCCCATGCAAAATGCATTGCATGGGGCTGTTGGGCTGGAGAGCCCTTCCATGATGTTACAATCCCAATTCTTTCTATTGAGAAAGATCATTGGATTCAGCCAGTTAAACCATTTTGTAGATGCTGCAAAATCTAATCGGTAACAAATACATTATCAAATATATGGCAGTTGGGTTTAGTTCCTTTTTTCCTTCACATATGAGGAAGGAAGATTTTTCTAAAATTTTCTAGCAAATGGCTGTTGCATACTAGAACTTCTCAGTGTTTAAAACATTGTATTGACATCTCTGTAAAATACTTTCTCTGGATTTTTATTCTTCCCTTTAAACTCATTGCCTTGGAGATGGAAAACAATGTTGAAATGACAGAATTTCTCTGCCAGTCCAAATACAGGGATTTGCCTAAGTGAAATTAAACTGGAGTTTGGTGCAGAGCTACACAGACCTATGTAGATAACAGAAAGATGAATATTGATTATTCCAATGCAGTACTGAGAAAAAATAACTTATGGTTAAATCACATAATGTGATACATCATGTTTAATAAACTGTAGTGTTAAATCCTGGTTTATTGTTTTTCTATTAAAATATCATTGATATTGAAGGAGTATAATAAAGCAAAGAGTGAAATTAAAAAATGTAAATAAAATTTTTGAATATTTTTCTGACATGAATTTTTTAAGAGTCAGATGTAAATAACAATCATCTGATGCAGGAAGTTGGTGAAACTGCATTTTGCCATTTAGTTAGTCTTTGATTATCTCTATCCAGTGATTTATAGATCTGGTTCAAATAAAATTGCTTTTGACAGACAGTATATGGAAACTCTGAGGGAGAGATTCAAAAAAAGCATCTACAGATCTGATATCTGATTTACTTGGGTATTTAGCCATGTGCATAAGCACATGAACTGCAATGATCTTGTGACAGGATTTATTTGTCTAAAGGATCTGGCTTAACTGGGAATGTACAATTAGTAAAGAAGATTCCATGAACATAGGTAATGAAGTAAGCTTTAAAAACTTGACAGCAGCAGAGGAGAACTAATGAAAAGCTTTACTCAAAAATGAATAGAGAATTTGCTTTTTTCTAAAATTATAGGAGCATATTTGTTTGTGCCTCACCTCTGCCTAACGCTTTCTGAGGTGCAGCACGGGGAGGCATCTTCGATGAAATCCAGACAGAGATGCATCCCAGATAAATCACATAATCACACCTCACCCCCTCGGCTCCTCTGAGTCAGTGAGCTGCAGGAAGGAGTTGTTCCAACCTGATTGCTTTTTCTTTGGGAACCATTCCAGATTTTGAATACAATGGATATGTTTGGCAAAGGACATGTGCTGTGTCATGCCATGGATTCTATGACATGCATCAGCCTCAGGATCCATCTCCTCTTACCCATTTTGTTTTACTCAGCTGTGAAAAGCTAGGTATGCACATATGTTTAGATGTACAGGCATGTGAGCAGATGATTCATCTTGCTCACTGTGAAGGCAGGTGTGAAGAATTTGAAGAAAAAGACTGCTTTTATGCAAAATTCAATACTAATTTCATAGAAAATCACTAAAGAGCTGATTAATGAGGAAGATCACTTAATGCTTCCTAATTAGATTGATGGCATTTACCCAGTGCCCTTAATTCATTGTGCATTAGGGAGAAATGGCTAAGGTTTTCATTTGAAGGCTTCGTTTACTCCCAGTCCTTAATTTCAAGGTTGTCAACTGTGCAGTGTAATTTCATTTTGGTTTTTTTGCATTAACAATTCCGTGTAAATAACTTGGCTGGTTAAAACCAAAGTGCAAGGAAGGCTCCATGTTATTATAGTAAAGATCTATGGGCAGAAATGTCATTGAGGAAGCAGGAAAAGAGGAAAACACCATCTTATAAAGGTTGCAGTGTTGTTCCAAAAACAAGTGACCCGTGTGACTTGATGATTATGTAATTGCTGGAACCTGATATTACAAGAAGTGAAAAAAATCTGAAAGACATAGAGGAAATGCTCCTGGATCTGAATCCTGATTTCCCCACTGTACAGCTGCTTATGGCCTCTGTTCTAATTCCCATCCATCTACAACAAAAGATGAAATTACTACAATAGCTTTCTTTCCAGACTGATTAAATGGAGCAGGAAAATAGACAACAGAACTGGTAATACATTATAATTAGAAATTTGTTTCAATGTAATAATCTAAGTCATAATTTGTGGCATAAATCCCATTTCAGGAAAGCACTTAAGCATATATTAAAGTCTATCTTTATTGACACAAAGCATTTAAACATATGCTTCGGTTGAAATGTGGGCTTAAAGTTAAATTAAATGTAATATTGAAATATATAAGCAAACTACAATGATTATTTTTTTTTTTTTAGAAGGTTTTCCCAAGTGAGGATAACTTTAAGGGCATTTTATTTTGTTTTGAATTAATATTGATTTCCTGCACAAGAAAGTTACCCAAGGTATTTTGTTTCCATCTTTCTGGGAAACCCTTTGGATAGACCAGGTGTTTTAACCCCTAGCTTTCAGTGTTACAGCATTTTATAATCCCTTTAAAAAAAGTAAAGTAAGTTTTAGCAGGCCAAAAATAAGAGGAAATAAACTTTGCAGAAGTTTCATGTTAGTGTGTTTCAGAACAAGTAATTTACAGCTCTGCAAATTGGTAAATCCCTCTATTCTCTTTCTGTTTCTATCACATCTTTAATTTCTACATATTTTTACTGTAATTGGACATGAATTTTGAGTATACCTGTTACCTGAAAATTTTTGATTCTAGACAGGCACTGTGAGGTGTCAAGTTAGGGGAAAGAAGTGTTTACTATTATTTGTCAAATGTCTTCCTCTGAAAGGGTAGAAGGAAACCTGAGACATGTATGATATTTAGAAATCAGTACCGAAGACTCTAAGAATGGCTGGTTTACGGCCATATTCACAGAGGAAATATCTGTTTCTAGTCTCAGAGCACCAGATAAAAAAAATAATCTTTGCCTGGCACCCTGCTGGTAGCAATTGAAGCTTTCCATAGCAATGAGCTCGAAGTGCAGGCCCCCTCCATGGCTCCTTATCCCATGACCAAGGAATGCTATAGTGCTCTCCCTACCCCTCCTTCTATCAGACCTTTCCCCTGTAACTCCATTTCCTCAAGTTTTCCTTCCTGTAAAAACATTTTAGAGGACAATTGCTTAAATGAATAAGGCACCTAGTAATCAAAAACATGCCCTCAATCACAGATGTTTTTCTTTCAAGAGACTGATAATTTATTTTCTTTTCAAATCACATCACAGAACAAATCACATCAGAGAAAAAGTCATGAAGTATATTCTCTTAGGCCACAATAACTTACAATAATTTGTATATCATTCTCTGGAAGAAGTGATATTTCTGTGTCTTGACAAATTATTCTGTCTAATTCACTCATGTGTCTCATAGATTCTCATAGATCCATCCAATCTGATTCCACAAGTAAAAATGAGAGGAAAAACCTCTGAGGAGAAAAAGAAACTTAAATTAATAGTCAATTTAGCATAAAATAAAATTAATATGAATATTGATCACTTTAATTTGCAGTAAATACTCTGCTTGTAAATAAAGGTGCTATTTATTGATTAGAAATGTGTGGAAATGTTGCTTTTCTGTAGAGCTAAAACCATCAATTTCTAACTATAAATGTGTTTTTTTGTCTTATTTTCTTTCTTTACATTTACACTTGCAAGTGTAGAATCTTTTTTTGCTTGTCTGACATTATTATTTGCGAATCTCTTTTTTTTTTCCTTGTTTATTCCTCCTTTGTATTATTTTCCACTTGAAGTTTTGGGAAAACTAACTAAAGAAAGATAAGAACCTTAACTTCTACTGGTTCCTTTCCAAACAGTTATAGATGAGCATGGACTAAGCATCCAAAATGTTACTTTGAAGTGGTTTTTTTTTTTTCAGTAATGTATTATCCAGTGGGTTTTAGAGGAAAATAATGAAAATCTTCCATATAGTACCCCAGCAGTTATGAGTACTCCACTCATTTTAATTGAGCTCTTGATGACTTTTGTGCTCCCTTTTGGAAAATATCTGTTCTCTAACCAAAAGCAGGGCTGTTATTGTACACGTGCAAACCCTGCATGCTAACAAACCTCTGTGTCCTTAAGAAATGCTTTGTTGTTTTAACTTTTGGTACAGCTTGTAAACTTCCCTCCTGAGCAGAAATACAGGTAAAGAACTCAGGACCACTAAATTAGATCTTATTTTTATTCATAAATAATATTCATTTTGCTCTCTAAGAGCAAACAGTATGAAGGACATGTTCAGAGAAAAGAACATTCTTGTTAGATGCTGATCTAAAAGACCTAACAGAATGTGTTTTGTTTTCGTTTTACAGTTATAAATAATTTAACTTGTTTTAATTATTCTTAGGAAATATTTTCAAAGTCTCTACTATGAAGATAGCATACACAGGACTTTGGTTTTTTTTTAATATCAAACAGATATAAAAAGATTCTTCAAAAGTCCTCTATTCAGCAGCAATCAATATAATGTGAACTAAGTAGTTCAACTGTGCTCCTGTGAACATAAAAGCAGAGGGTTGTAAAGCTGCCTCACAGCAGCAGCTAAACATCAAAACAATATAGAAATTTAAAAATAATTATGAAAAGTGATCGGCTCTTTATCAGATACCAAAAACATTTCAAAGGTTTTTGTTTTTTTAAAAACATTTGCATCCCTAAGAACTCATGTGTCTGTGTGTATATAAGGTAAAGAACAGGAACACTGAAAATACAACCAATGTTTTATGGCTGTTAGGATTTAGCCTTGCTAAATCTGAGCAAGTTCCACCACTGATTTCAATAGTACCTGGCTTAGGTACTATTGAATTTAAGATTTACATCTTTCATAAAATTCAGATTTTAATAACTTTAATTCCCTGATGGCTGCAGAGTTGCTAAGGAAGCAGTATTTGACTTTATGTTATGAACATCCTGAGGATCAGCCCCTGAACCTGAGGGATTCTGAGTTGAGAATATGGGAGCTGCCTTCCTGTGTACATAGATCCTGTCTCATGTCACATCACTGACCTCATCTACAGTAAGTCCTACACTTCAGGAGTAAGTGTTTTTTTGGCTAGCTTACCAACCAAAAAAAAAACCCCAAAAAAACCCCACAAACTTTGAAAAATGTTCATTTTAATAATGAATGCCTTTAATCACTATTGAAATTTCAATTTCTGTTTGGGAGGAAGAGGCTTCCATGCCAAGTGCTTTGTATATTGCTTGGCATACATGTATAGAAAAGCTCTAATCTTCTGTCTAGGGGCTGAGGAGTTCATCTTGTGCTTTCATTTCTGTTGGACTTGTTTAAGCTTCTATAAATAATGTTGCATTCTGAATAAAAGGGAAAGCATTTGAGGGCCCTGTGGTAAGGAATCTTGCCTGACACGTAGGTGGCAGATGAAGGTTCACATCATTGCTCTAATGGGAATGAAATTGCCTATAGAGCTGGGAACAGCTCCAAGATAAATGAGGTGGTCTGTGATTGGAGCAGTTATCTGGAATGTGGGAGGCACAGATAAAGCTGTCAGTGTGAGGGGCTCGCTTCTTTCTCTGAGCCACAGCCACGGGATCTCTGAGGTTCTGGGATGGCAAGAACCTCAACCTCTCACTCATGCCTCTTCATTTCAAAATGGAAAACAAAGAGGGGTTTTGCTACAACACTTTTTTCAGCTAACATTTCCCTCCCATGTGCATAATGATGCCACTGAGAACCTGCTCACTCCTTGCCTTTGTAATCCTTGGTCTGTTTGAAATACACAAAGCGAGGCCCATATTGGGATCAGATCAGCCATCTCGAATCACACAACTGTAAAAAAACTTATTGCAAACTAGGGTGACATTATAACACTCATGCTCTGCCTGAGATGCTGCATGATTAGTTTTCTTTCTGGAGTGTAATCATTTGGCAGACAGCTCTAAACCTATAATCAGTTCACAACTTCATGCTGTATTAGCTAAAACTCACAGCAATCAACCCAAACCAGAGAACAGTCAGACATCAAGACAATGGAATTAATGAGGTGGTTCTGCATTTCAGAAAGTAACTTCATTAGAAGTCAAACCATCAGGGAGGTGCACTGTGGAAAGAGAATGCTCCCAGGATCTATCCAGAATTGTCCCCATCCTTTTTCTATTGGCTCTTATCACTGTGGTTTCACCACTTCTCAGGGTTCATGTTTATGGCTTCAGCTTCTTATACAATCATAATGGTCCTAAGAGCCCAAGGTAGTTTATTTGATATCCAAATGTGTCACTGGGCTATTTGGATTCAGAACAAAGCAGAATCTGCAGTGTTTCTTTTCTGTGTCATTTCTCTAATGTGGTTAAAGCAGTGAATTGAAACACTTCCAAATGCATAACTAAAGTGTATACTCACACACAGACACTCTCTTACTGTGAGCAAGTATGAAATTGTTATTTGAAACCAGAAGGTGGCTCTACAATCAAGCTGGGCAAGCTGAAACCATAGAGATGCAGTATTCAAATTTTTTTCTTGATCCTTTCAGTTCCCTTCTTCCTCAGTGGAAACATCCCGGTTCCTGTAAGCAATGTAAGTGGTTTTTCAGTGCCTCTTGCTTTGTTTGTTTTTTTTTACCCATGGCAAAGACTAAATTGCACCAAAGTCCTCTTTTTTTATTAGAATAGGCCACAAGGACAGCACAACAAATTGCTTTAACTGGCTTCTGCTGGAGTCAGTTATCTGGCTGCCGATTTCAGTGGGAACTGCTTAAATCTAAATATAAGGTGCCTGGAAGACCCTTCCCTTAGTTACCTGTGGGTGGTGTGAACAGCAGGTTCCTACTCACATCAGTCTGTTGTGAGCTGATTTTATTTTTAATGTTTGCTATAAACCTATCAATGGCTGGTCTTTGATGTTACACAGGGGTGTTGCCCAGAAACGGTGCTGAAGATGACATGGCATAATTTTTTTGTCTAGAATAGTACACTTGGCTCCTCTTGTTTTAGTTATTTTGTAACATTATGAAGAATTTTAATTACAGCATATATTTTGTATCTGTCTTTGCCCCTTTGTTAAGTTGCCAGCAGCTGTAGCACTGTTTGAAAATGATATATGGGCTAACTTCTCACATCCTGACATAAAACCCTGAACGAAGCCCACATTTGGAAAAGCAAAAATTTTTTCCTAAACACAGATATTAATTGTCAAGAAATTCAGTGAAATCAATGAAGTAACTTCAGGTTAAATTAGAACAAGGTCTACCATATCTTTTCTTTGCATTTGATTTGAACTACTACTGTAAAATAATAAGAGGAAATTATAGGTTTTGTGTACTTTATAGGAATTTTAACATGGGAAAAACCCTTGGTTATTGTGTGCATTGTCCTGCTGTGCTAATTGTTTCAAAATTTTAAACTACCAGTTATGGGGAACTGCTGAGTGCTTTTGTTTCAGTAGAGGGCCGTACACGCAGGAGCAAAAACCCTCAGCAACTGCTTGAGTTTACATTAATATAATAATCAACACTGAGCTAGTTTTGTCCATGGCCCATTACGAAATATTAAGATGTGGGCCTGGTTAAACACTGTTGCTCTAGTTTTCTGCTGGTTGAAATCCATTTCAGTATCACTTCTGTGAAGGTATAATGTAATGAAGTAATGCAGCAGTAAATGAGGTCAATTCACTATTACACACGTGGAGCCCCAGAGAAAAAGACCATGCTTGAATTTTACTTTTTTTTTTTTTTTCTTCTTTTTTTTTTTTTTTAGCTTGTGCTGAGTGTAATTAAATAGAATTTATCCTGACATGCTTATCCTAAAGGACAGGTAGAACTTTCAGGATATCAGACTGCTTCCTTGTAATTTATTCATTTCATTACAAAACTGCAGTCCTCCAGGGGGTGCGACATAATATAATAGTGTTCCTGAGTACTACATTTTCATTTGGCTCTTTGATTTATCTGACAGACACAGGGACAAAACCCCCACATGTAACTGGAAATTCCCCATGAACTACACCTATGTGACTGCTAAAATGCACAGGATGTTATTTCTGCTAGCAATGGCATGACCTTGTGTAGGAAATGTTCCCTTCTGGTTTGGCTTTCTCTGGTGAAACGAGATGTTTTAGTGTTTCATTTCTGAATTTTTTTCCTGTAATCGTGTTCTCCCCAAACAAACATATCTCAGATCTCAATATCAACTCCTTTCACAAAAGATGGGTGCAGTAATTCTTCTGTGAAGCTGAGATGGCTTTTGCTCTCACAGAAGTTGTGGAAACATAGAAAGGCCCTACAAAAGTTATAATTTAATTCTGGAATAGGTGGAGATTGTCAGGTACTTATCACCCCCAAAATGACACTGAATTTAAGTTTCTGGTACTGTTAGGGCAGTGTTTTTCAAGACCCCTGAAGGTTAAACTTCCTTTCAGTTATGTTGCGACTAAGAGGTTTCTTCATTCTGCACTTCCTCAAGTGTCACTGAAAAGCTCATACTGATGAAACTAATTACTGTGTCAGTCCTTTACTAGAGGAAAGCAGGAACTGGCTCACCTATTATCTTTTTTCACTAATATTTACATAGAATAATAACACACTCATAGATAAATAGTAATTGCTCTGGATCTCTGTCCATTACAATGTGCATCAAAAATTCAGCCTTTTGCTTGCTGCATATCTTGGATGATGTTGCGATCAAACTTCCCCCTGTAAGATTGTCCTATTAAATTCTACTTAATATCACTGCATTTTATGATATAAAATCAAACTTTAGGGGTTAGATTGAGAGAATTTATGTTCCTCCTTTCCTTTTTTAAGCTTTCTTTTATTTTCTGGTGATAGAAAAGAAATCACTGCTAATAAAATTAGAAAGATATAGGGGTATAGTTCCCCTCTGATGTCAAAGTTCCTGCTGTACCGGCCTAGTTAATTCAGTGGATTTAGCTTTAATTTACAATGAAGTCACTTATGTCACCTGCTTTGCAAAGAATATGGATGAACAGACATGAGAATCTCCAGCCAGTCATAGTACAGAAAAATGCCACATTAGTCTCAAAATTCCTTCAAATTATCACTGATTGCAATCAACACAGTCAGTCTGATCCACAGAAGACAAACAGCCTTACTGAACACATTATTTTCTTCCTCTAAAACCACCAAGTTAACTTTTGGTTGAACAGCAACACAGCTTAGGGGGGGTTTTACACCTGCTGCCAGGGTCAAATGTGATGTCTTAAGCCTCATGAGCTACTAAGATTTTACTCATACTGCAGGGTAAACAGTTTGTTGATGGTTCTTTTCAACCTTAATGAAGAAAAGTGAATATGTAGAACAGAGAAAATTACAATAAAATCAAACATTATAGCTATTGAACACACTTAGTTCAAACCAATATGAACTGTACTTCTCAGTGCAAAAACTGTGGCTGAGGAAAAAAACCCCATATGTATTTGTACAGAAAAGTGCTAACACTTCTTTTCTTATTGAAACACCTGCTCAGAATATCAGGTATCTTGAACTCTTATAATATATTTCAAGAATAGCAATTGCCATTTTTGCCCCTCTTTTTGCAGCTTTATAGACTACTTGGAAGCACTTAGGTTCTAAAGCTATTATCACCACTATGAAATAATTCTGAAACTTTGTCATATCCATGGCAACTGGCCTACATGTCAAGGATTTTGATACATCAACAATGTTTGACGGCATTATTAATCTGAGATATTAATTTAATATATCCGTGCTTTACACTGATGCTTACATGTTTTATCTTTTGGTTATAATCATGAGAAAACTTCGATGCTGCATAATGCCTTGCTACAGTATTAGCTCACACAGTGAACACCTACCACAGGAGGAATTAACACAGACTAAGAAACACAAAGTCTCACGTTAACCAACAGGATATGAAAACACTGGCTTACTTAGCTCATGCAGTGTAAGTAGGCTCTTTTAAGAGCTTAATCTTTCCCAGTTATATAAAATATGGTGAGCAGCCAGACCCCACTGAAATCAACATTGGGGATCACTTAGGCCAGAAGTTCTGTTTTCCTAGCAAAACACTCAGAGAAAGGTTTGAGGCAGGACCAAACCCTGCTTTGAACACCAAACACAGGGTGCAGAGGAGCGCCTAGTGCTGGCTCTGGTAAGCATATGACCAGGCAGTGCCCAAATCCTCATGGTGGGACAGAGAGAAGGGCTCAGGTGAACATTCTCCATGTTTCATACAGATCAGTTGTCTTTCTAACCATCCCCAGGGAAAAGTGAGGCCTAATGGACTGGCACCAAGATGGATGCTGTCCTTCAGAATACACATTTCAACAGCCACATGTTTGTGAGGCGTAGGGCCTGGGCTACCTCCACAGCACTAAGCCACACAAATGAATTGCACCACACAACAGCCCACAAGGATCAACCTTCCAGGGACAGGGAGAGCCTGGGAAATAGAGCCAGCAGGGTTTTCTTGGAGCAAAATCATGATGCTCTTGCACAGCACCGTAAAAAAGCCTCATTGATCTCAAAATTCCGAATGCTTATTTTATCCATATCTTTCTGAATGAAATTGCAAATAATGTGCAGTGTAGTGGAAATGTGAAATATTACCCTATTTGAATGTGTATTAATCTTTCCTGAACTTTTTAGAGTATGTGTTGTTAATGCCAGGGTAGAGCAAATGCTTTGTGCTAGTATAGGGGTGAAGGCGAGGAGAAAACACAGCAGTATTTACAAATGGATTCTGCAAACTCTAGTTCAAAAGAGATGACATCTTCTGTAATTGCAGATGAGTACTTTCTTATTTGTTTTCTGCCAGAAATATATTAAATTATACTCACTGCCCCTAGCTAGTCCATAAGCCTTTTTTTCTTACTGGCCAGAGTCCCATTCCCAACAATCCTTTAAATTTCTCATTTTTCATGCAACTACCTTGATTATCTATGCTGTTAGTGTGCTCAGTAGCTTTTTGTTGGTAGAACGGATCCCAAGGGTATCGTTCTTTTTATTACATTTCACTGCCATGTGGAGAGAATGGTCCTTCCTCTCTGGAGGTCAGAGAGAAATGATCTATTTACTTCCTTCTAAATGGAGATAATTCTGTTCTTGCTTGGCACTGAAACTTTTCTATCAGACACCTTCCTGGAGACAATATTATAAAAGCCAGATTTTCAGCAGATTTGAACACTTTCTGCAGTTCCCTATTGAAATATTGAATTAGATCTGAAATTATTTTCTCCTGCTCTGTGTCATTTCAAGCGAGCTTTATGCCAGGGCCTTTGATGCCAAATTCCATATCGGGGTGAATTCTTACATGTAGACTCTCAAAAGCATCCCTTACAATAGACTTGCTAACTGGCCCTTGGTTCCAGTGGCGCTGCTGGCAGGCTCTGTTAAAAAGCAGGCTCGATGGGTATGAGACCATAAGCACAAGCTCTTTTTAAAACACAAACCTTCGAGCTCCTCTGTAACTTCTACTCCCTCAGTGCTGCATTCCACTCCTGCCAGACCTGTACATTAAGGGGATGAGTACAGCTCTTGGGAAGTGTGAATGGAATCAGGAGTGGATTGTGCTGATTAAGGCACAGGCGTACATTTCTGTATGCTGCAGCTGATAAACTGGAATTACTTGGTGAGCTGGGGATTGGAATGGATGAATACAATTGCCTAATTGAGACTTTGGTTTTTAAAATCACTTTGAAAATACTTGTGAGTGCCTCCTCTGAGCCTTGGTGCTTTTAAATGGTAACCAGTTTTGACTTGATACAATCTCACTGGAATCAGTGGAGAATTTTAATTAAATACAATAGCGTTTAAAATAGGATCCGAACGCTTAGAATTGGAAAAAGAAATTAGGCAACTTTGTGAAGATTTCAAATGAGTTTTCGTTCCAGAAATGCACAAACCCTCTGAAACTGTGGCTGTTCTGCTGATAGGTTTATAAATGCCATCAGATGACCTCGGTGACCAACATCAGGCAATGAAGAACTCATTTTGAGCAGTCAACGATGAAGGCAATAGCCAATCCAATCAATAGTTTCTGAGCCTCCTGTGACCTAAGTTAGATTTGAATAAACCACTTATTTAAGAAATTATCCTCTATTAAAAAAAAAAAAATGAGGGTTTCTTTATTAAAAATTTATAATTAATGAAAAAGTGTGGCTTTTCAAGTCACTGTTATGCTGCTTGCTTCTTTTCATGTTTTCCTAGTATGAGAAAGCAAAAATCAAAAAGCTTTTACTTTTTCATCTACAACAGACTCCAAGTATTATCTCCCCTATCCTGGTAGGTACATGTACATAAATTTTAAGAAAATTTTAGAGATTCAATAGCAAATTTTTTAGAACTAGTGATCAGAAACATACTAAATGAATAATGTACAAAGGAATTGTGGTACATTCATCACGGGACTGTGAGGCAGGTTAATCTGTAATATGAGAGATGGGTCTGTTGCCAGTTCCAGTAAGGCCAAACTAACTGCTCTTGCTTACAGTAACCAGTAAAGAGCAGGATATAAATGGTTGGGATTCGTCAGGGTGATGTACAGTGGAGCTGTGCAGCAGCTCCTGGGACTCCATCCTTATCTCTGCTGCATACGTTCTGCAGCTCAAAAATTATGCTCAGTGTTAATACTACTTCCACAGGGAATAGAAATAGAATGCTATAACTAAGTAATAGTAAAAATATTTATGAACTCATTTTCTTTCCAACATGCCATGTTAATAATGGCCATTTTTCTTTCATTTAATATTTAAAACCCACCAAAAAAATGTATGACTAGGATTTACACCTATTAAAAATGTCTTTGAGCTGTACCTGAAAATAGTTACCAGCGTTACTATATTAGGGTTTTTTTTCTGTTGAAAAGCTACAAATCTGAAACCTTTGGAAATATTTAACAGTTATTAGAAAGTCCTAAATGGAGACATGGTCATGGAGAGAGGGGGCCATGTTCACATTTCATATCAGCAGCACAAAATCCTACTGTTTAAGCATATCTGGTGATTACAACACTGGTTAGTGTACAAACTAACCCTAAAATGAAAACAAAATGATCCAATGTTGTGACAACTTTATATAAGAAGTGCAAACTCATTTTTTACTTTAGAAAGGGTGCTTTTAATAACATTTTTTTCCACAAAAAGAGTGACCAAAAACCTTCTTATATGAGTCATTATTATCTGATCTTTCCAGTATGGTTTTATCACCTTGTAGCTAGAGAAATAAAACAGGAAACTTTACTTCGCAAGCATAGTAATCTTTCAAATTGTGCATTTTTTCCCATATGTAAGAACTTTCTGATCTTTGACAGCAAAAAGAGAGCAGCCGACAGCTCAGACTTGGGGAGAAGTAGGGAGAACTAATAAATTCTGTTATGCCATAATAATTCACGACCAAATTGCAAAAATGAATATTCAATGCAATATTCAAACACAGGGACTGAAATTCTCTGAAAAAAGGAAAGAGGACATGACAGTAAGACCTGGTATGAAAAACAAAGGGGATATTTATAGATATTTGACACTATAGCAGAAAATATGGGACTTTTAAAATCATTTGAGCCATAGACAGTCAGATTTAAATATGTCAATATTAGGAAAATGCACAAAATGCATATTGTTAGAATAATGCAGGAAACCTTAGGATCCACAATTAAAAGGTCTTCATAGAAAAATATGTAAGATTGCGTAATTTGAACTGATCCATGAAGGTTGTAATATTAACAGCTCCTATTAAGTACAACAATGCTCAGGGTTAATTTTTGTTGTTGTTAGTGCTGAATATTGACATTCATTGTACATGCTTTTCTGAAGTGCTGAAGGGAACCAAATCCCTATTTTTCAAGGTACTGAACCAGCATGTAGATCATTCCCAACTCTGCATATATGTCAATAATTATATACATTTTAACAAAGATCCTAACCCCGAAGTTGAGGTAATACAGAATTTATAATTACTTGGAAGAGTTTCAGAGCTAGATTACATCTTTTGTAGTGTTGGGTTGCACCTCTGAGTGGAGAGTTTGTTCAATTACTGCTGTCATCAATCAGCCCTGAGTGGTGAAAGGTCTTGTGGAGGTTGAAGAGCTCAGTGCTCATCAAGAGCCCACCTTGTACCTGTTTATTGGAGCATGAGACTATGTCAGGGAAATACCTAAATATGGCACTTCAGTGGCACCGCTTGCAAACTTAACTGATAGGAGGACCAAAATCAGGAAAGCTGAGCTTTCCACAGAGAAAATAACTAGGAATATACAGTAAGGACTACAGAAAGAACACTAATTTGCAATAACACACTCTGCAAAAGGGCAACAGAGCTTGGATGGGAGAGTTCTCCATCCCAGTTGTTTAGTAACTGCAAGGAGCAGTGTGACCTTTGTTCCTACCATAACACTTTACAGGAGTTATCTTCCCTCTTTGAAATATTGGATGGTTTCTTTCTGCTGGTGGCTTATGATATCTTAGAAAATTTATTAGAGGTTGAAGCCAAAAGCAGTGATTACAAACCTGAGAATAAATAAAAAATTCTGATAGTGAGTTTCCTTTGGAAATTAGCATATAATTTCATTTTATAACTTGTTTCATCAAATGCTGATCTCACTGCGACAGAACTTGAGTTTTTCTCTGCTCTGTAGCAGGATACACTGAAATCTTTTTCTTATTGTCAGTAATTAATGAAAGAGTAGATATGTTGAAATCCCAGTTATCAGTTATACTTTAGTTTAAACCAGTAAAATCTACTCAGTTATTTATCTGAATCTAACAGAGACAGTTGACTTCATATGTTGGATCTCAAACAATGTTAAAACAACTGAGAGAATACATTCATGCAAACCAAGGGAGCAGTTATTGTGGTTTAATTGTCTTCAAGTGCAGCAATAATCATCTGAAATTCAAATGTGGTGCTTATGTTTTGGCCTTTTGGGGAAAGGCATGTTTTAGCAGTCACAGAAATAATTGTCTGGTTTTGATGCTGTATAAAGGCTAAAGATTTTTCACTGATAATGTATTCCTGATCTTTGAATGTTGGACTTCAGCCTATAATTGTTGACTGATAATTGTTTTCAATCCCAACAGGTCAAAATGCTTATGTATATTTCAAGAGTAGCTGCAGAAAAAAAAAAAAAAAAAAAGGAATTGCTTTTATCTTTGAATGAGTTGGTGTATTTTTCAAAGGAAGAACATTACACAGTAACTACCCATTTGAGAAGTAATTAACCTTCTTAAGCTATTTGCATTATTAATGTACTAGTTATCATAATGTCCCAATGTATCTGCATTTCCATTAATGTTTTCTTCACTAAACAAATAAAAGTGAATCTAGTAAAGAGATGACATTTGTTTAATTGTTCATCAGAATTCTCTTCTTCCCCTAATCCAAAGCCCTGATAGTTTGTTAAATAGAAGCTCTTAAATGGATACCATTTCATGATAGGTTTTGAACTTAATTATATCAAATGTCATAACGTTATTTATTTAAAAGGCTTTTCAAGATAACTGTACAAGGGGAAAGATCTGTTTTCTTCCTTTTAAAGTGCTTAAAATATTCTATTACGTTCTTGTAATTTGTTTAGCTCTTTAACAAATGCCCTCAATCAAGTTAAATTTTAGAATCCTATAAAATGTTTCCTGTAAATGTAGTTTTGTAAAACTATTTACTGCTACTGCTTCTTGCCTTTATGAAAAGGTCTCCTAAACTGGGATCAGCATAACTCTATACTTGCTCTGAAAACCTTGGCATGTTTTGCAAACATTGGAGAGAAGATATGTGGCCACAAAAATACCCCACAAACAAACAAACAAAAACCCAAACACCTGACTGAAGCAGTCCATGTAATTAAACACATTTTTCTTTAATTAAAAGACACCAGGTAAATTCAAAATTTCAGCTCTGTGGAAAACATGTTTGTACTTTGGTGAGGGAAGAAACTTAGTGTATTAGGATGTATAATTGCCTTAACCTGGGTCTTCTACAGCTTTGTGGTGTATGGGGGGGGGGGGGGAAGAAGAGCCTGAAGCCCACGGAGCATGCAGACAGAACAGTGCTGCTGCATCAACACACCTGTGTGACAGGAGCAAGCAGGACCTCTCATTTACCTGCCTTATTTCAAAACAGCTTAATTTCTTGAGCAAGAAATTAGATATTCAATTATGACTAAAGATAAACTAGGAAAAAATAGGAGAAAAAAAGGATTTCAGAATTTTAACCATTTTTATTGATAACCAAGAATTTCCTTTGCTTTGAGAAGTTAAAACTAATGATTAACAGCTGTTGAAAATTAGAACGCAAAGGGTGTTTTCAACAACACATAAATACCTGTCCCTCAAGGTGGGTTAGTGGCACACTCACCCTCCATTGCAGACACTGCTGGTGACTTCACCCAGATCTGCTGCCATCGCCTGCCATTTAATTTCTTATGAATCCCTGCAGTTTCCATAGTACCTAAGCAAAGAGAATTCAGATCTTTTTAATCATTCTATAAAGTCCTGCTCTGAATTTCCCCTGGAAAAGCTCAATTAACTCTAAACCACAGAAGCATGGGGGTTTTTTTTATTTATTTACAGGATGTTTCCCCTTTTTTTTTAAATGGGCTTATACCATTAACAGAAATGCTTTTATGCATGACCAGTCTTCTCCTTGGGACAATATAGCATTTAATGAACCCTGGTCAATAAGTCTGACTTAAACAAAAATCCCAACAATTCATGAGGGTTCCATCTTCAGATTATTGGGTGACTACCACAGTTCACTCCAGGCTGTTTCTTATTATGGCTTTTTCCCCAGAGTCTTGTCTCTAACTGACCTTTCCCATATTTTTCCTCAAAGATTATATATTGAAATTGGGACAGCTTTGCTCTTCTATACCTATTAAGTCATCCTTTCAGAATGATACATATTATACCACACATAGTGGTGAAATCTGGATGAAGTAATCTATTTTTTTCTTAATATTTTGAGTCCTTTCTTGCTTTGAAATCCAAATACTTGTTTTATTTCTCAAATCAGTGCCTGTGAGCAGCACATTTAACACTATATTTTTCCAATTTTGTTCATAATCTCATATACAACTGTGAAATGCAGTGAGAGGTGTTTCCAACTGTAGGAAACCCATCACAGAATTGAATGTATGTCTGTGGTTTGTTTTGGGTTTTTTATTAAGTACTTTAACACTGATGATAAGAAACAAGTCAGATAGAATCTAAAGATATCTGTTAAATTACTGCAATTTAACATTGGAGTTACAGTTATTTTAACTGTAGTAGGTATGTGTATCACCTACTACAAGTTATGAATCTAATAACCTAATTCAAGTTATGAATCTTTTGAGTTTTAGTTGCGATATTGCTTATAAATGTAAATCTTTTTGTCATCATTCTCTATTCCTTCAAGTTTTGAGCAAATGCCACTCCCCAAAAGATTTGGACTAGAAGCTGATGCTCTATTTGTCATATTTGAATGTTATCCTGTGGGGAAAAAGACAGCAGGTTTCTTTGATAACCTTAGCTACTCTTCACCTCTCAGCTTTAAAGAATTGCATATAAAAGTGTTGAACTCTTCAACAAGGGAAAGATGCTCTTTCCAACTCTGTCTCAAGCGAATCTACTTGTCAACTGATATTAGACACATGCCAGTACTAAAACACTATTGAAAAGTACATGTTGATTATGATGGTAGCAATGATGGGTATCAGTTTTAAATCTCTGTGGTTGTGAATGAACAAATCATTTGGGACAGCATGTTATTTCAACTCCGGCTAATTATTGCTTAACAGGTTCTGCAAAGATTGGGATTGCTTCCCTGTTTTCCTTCTCAAACTTCTCCAGTTTGCCTTCTAGTTTCACATCTTCACCCTTTTTGTATCACATGGGAATCAAGTCTGCTACACCCTTAAGATATCTATTCTTGTAGTAATTTTTACCTTGACTATAACTTTGCAATTATCATCTGAAACAGCCACTAAACTACCTTGCCTAAATTGTAAATATCAGAAAGGTATTTTAAATTAGATGGCTAAATATATAGGCAGGACTTAGTGTCTAGGGTTAAAAATAATTTATTTATCCTAATAGCTTGAAAGGACACTAAGTTCCATTTGGCCAGTTAATGGTGCATGCTCTTGTAGGTTAGTATTGAGATAATGTAGAGAAATAAGCACTTTACAACTTGCCCAGCAATTTGTGGGAGAAATCCTGTTATAGAAGAGAAAGCAATGGCTGGGGTGTTCTGAAGCCTGCTGATATCAAGGGACTAACCAAAACCTTGCTGGAGGTAGCTCTGTTGTTAGAGAGAACAGAAGAATTAGGTGTTCAGAGTAAGATCAAATTAAGCATCACTCCTGCCACAGCTCTGAGTCCAGCTCCAAGCTCCCTGTGATGATCTGTCCAATTCTTTGCATGGCTTTATAATTTAGATGTCCACGGAGAAATGCAGAAATAGGAACTAAATCAGTGTATCTGAAACCATATTTTTGACCATGGCATAATTCTCCAAACCTCTGGATCTTAGGCTTGTTAGACTTCCACTGGAGAGAGCCGATGGAAAAAGACTCGGGGACTTTTTTGCCTCCCATGACTTTGCCCTTCCTCCTTCAAGTTATACTGGCAACCTGTGGTGGATGGGAATTTTTTAAAAATTCTTCCTCCAGTCACAACCAGACCAAGTGTTTGTCCCTAAATAATTAATCTTGATTTTGGTGGCAGTTGTCATAAAAATGAAAGGCTGGAATATTGCATTAAAAAAGAGAAGTGAAGAATTGAAAGTGGCCTGAAATTTAAATGCACACCAATATTATACAGTTTCTAGGAAAACTATTCAGACCCTTCTAACAACATTCATAAATCCTGACATCTCAACTTAACTACACCATAAATGAAACTGCTACTTAACTCACCTTATCACATAATTTCCTCCCCCTGAAATCCAATCGTTTTCAGATTTATAACTGGCAAAATATCTGTGTAACCTCTGAAATATCACAAGTATTTTCACGTAACCTTTTCTCTCAGAACTTACTTACTAGAACTGAGAAACAAGTTCAAATTAATTTCACAATAGCTTTAGATCAACATTTTCAATTCAAAACCTCATCAGATATTCTGTCTTTCAGAATCTCTTACAACAATAGTAACAGGGATACTATAACTGCTGACTACCACTGCAGAATAAAACCAAGCCATCTGTATTTGGTTGGATTGTTTCCTCCATCATGTACAATACAAACATTTCTGGGATCTGAGGCACCTGTTGCTGATGGAAAAACTGAGGTAGAATGTTTTTTTGAAGTAAGTAAATAAGAGGACACTCAGTCAGAATACAACCTCTTTTGGATTTTAGCTACACTAAAGCTTTATAAGTCACTATATCAGCAGTATCAAAGCTATACTAGAAAGGCCCTGAAAGTTATACCAGGAGGGACCTGATGAAATGTACCATCCTGATTCTTTAGGGGTGAGTGCAGTTGTCAGTAAAGAACTTCCTTTTACTCTCTGTGCCTCAGTTTTTTCCTTTTTTTGAACCAAGAGGAGAAAGGATTATTGGAGACACTTAACAGGTTATTTCCCACTTTTCCCCCTAATTTTGTTCTGAATTAATTCCATGTCAGAGCCTTCCATTTTCACACATACAAATAAATTTCAACAAAGGTAGTAGCAGGTTAAAGAGGAAATAGAAATTCAGTTAAATCTCCAGCTGTGTACATCAAGATTCAAATGAAAAAAGATTGCTTTAGGAGCATTGCAAATGTTGTTTAGTCAAATTGAGATAAAAGATATGCGTTGTATTATCAATCTAATATTATTTAATCTAATCCAATTTAGGAATAGATCCAATACTAAAGAATGAAAAGGACATCTGCATTGATACTGACTCACTAGGAAACATTGATTTAGAAAAGTATGTAATTTTCTGTCATCATACTTGGGGATAAAGGTCTGAACTGTTCTCTGTAAATCACTGCAGGTATACTACTTTATGAGTTGCAATTGTTTGATCAAAAACAGATGGTGCTCTGAGAACTCCAGAAGGTGTAATGTGAGCCTAATATATTTATTTTCTTTGTACAAATAAACTAAGCCAGTTTACCTGAAAGGCACTCTCTGTATTCTGGAATTCTAGTTTCATGAGCGAGAAATCACATATTTGCTATGGGGTTTGGCCTGATGCACTGTTCAGCGGCAGAGGTGTTTGGGCTTTGCTTGACAATGAGGGTAGAAAACTATAAAATAACAGTTCCTTTTCTCTTTTTTCTTCAGCAGGTCCATCTTTTTCCTACTTCAAGATCCCTATTTCATACATAAGGTGCATAGGGAGATTGGTAGCCTTAACATACTAATTAATGTTCTGGGACTTTGAAACTACTGTATCAGTGTCCATAGCAATAAACTTTTAACTTCTCTGCCAGAAGCTGTACCAAACCTCTACCAAAGGGGAGAGGATGTAGAAAGGAAAAAAGGATTCTCCAGAGCTTTAATCACTTCAGATTAATTGTTGTTATTGTTTTTCTTGGCTATTTTCAGAGGTTTTATTCAGTCCCCAAGGAAAAAAACACCTCAACCATCTCCTCCCCAAACAACCATTATTCTTGTCTATGAATAATGTAATTAAGTAAAAAAAAAAAACCCTAAGACAAACCACAACGCCTATTTTCTTGATATCTTCTGGACATAAGCTGCATTTGGGAATATACTTTGTACTAGAATTAAAGCTGTTGTCTTCAAAATGTTTGTAGACCTTCCAGCATTGATGGATTTGCTATAGTGTTTGAATGTAATGCATATGATATTACCAGATAATGCAAAGCATTTCCAATTCTAGGCTGATGTCCCCACACCCATCCTTCACCTTTCTTGTCTTTCCTTCTATGGTGAGTAAAAATAAACAGAGTGTACATAAAGGTATAAAAAAGCTCAGATTTCAGGGTGATTATTCAAATGGAAGGGAAAATTAATATTTAAATCTCACTTTTAAAACTAGATTATGACATGCTAAAGCAGCTTGTTCTGTGTGAAAAAAAGATGGTCAAAACCACCTTGTTTTTATTCAATCCAGGCACAGTATATTTTAATAAATATAGACTATTTATATATATGTATATAAATATAGACTATTTATTTATCTATATATAGATTATATATATATACTGAAGCATCCAAGGGCCAAGAATAGCACCAATGTTTCTCAGCAACATTTCTGTTTTACTGCTCCACCACAATTTGCTTCCATAGACAAGAAATACTTTTAGGTCAGATTCAAAGATGAGTCAGAGTGATCTTGTGCAAATTTATTCCTGATTTAAAAATCAACATCTTAGGAAATTCTGTCTGGAAAACTGTTTTGAATGACAGCATTTCATGGTAAGATGGATGCAAGCACATGCATCAGAAGAGGAAAATTAAAAAGCTGACTGTTCCTAACATTTTGTTCTAAACGATCTTTTGCTCTCCACATTAGACTTTCTGCACAGAAGTTGCTTGCAATTATAGCAAGGTTACCTGGAAATTTTGGTTCTTATACAACAGTGATCTGTTATCACATTACAAACTTACATCAATCCAAATGGTGCATGTTACAAACCCTCGAGTGCATTAAATGTGTTTCTGACATGGTGTAACACAGCTGCCCTCTGCAGCTGTGACAACCTGAACATTCCAGTAGTTCATATGATCCGAACCCTTATTTTAAAGAGAATTTCAGTGTTGAAAATCACTCATCCTTGGCAGAGTGTGAGTGCTGTTCTAACAGTGTGTAAATAGGCACAGCATAGGCCCAAACCAATCTGAACAGGCATGGTCTGAACGTTGGAGCCTGGAGCATATCAGCAGTGAGGCACTTAAGAGAGGGTGGGCACACCAACTTTCTGCTTGTGTTTGGTTTGCACCAACTATTGCTCACCTGGGTTTTTCAACTAGAAAATATATTCTGCTGAGTAATGACTCCCATCACAATGTGTTAGCTATCCAAATCTAGTAAACAAATATCACACTGAGAGGGGCTAGAAATAATTTTATTTCTATTTGTATTAGAGGAATTACTTACCTTATATTATAACACTTTCAGCCAAACCAGGTTGCCACATAAAGGAAGGAGGTCAAGGGATTTTCTTTTTTGGCTACTTTTTTCCTATTCTTTTTGCTTTTTTTTGTCCTTTTGCCTCATCACAAATCAATATGGAATGAGATAGGTTTGATGGGCAACAATGATGAAAATAAATTGAATGAATGTGGAAAGCAGAAAACAGAGTGAAATTTCTTACATGGTGAAATAATTCAACTGTGTTAACTGTGCTATTAGACCTTTCCAAAGAAAATAGTTGAAAAAGTCAATCTGGCTTTCAGAATCCATCATGATACAGAGCAGAATACATAAAAACAAAAAATGGGGAAAAATATTTTCTTTGACTACATTAAACAAATGTTAGTGGTGGAACAGCAGTTACTTCATTCACCTACTACTTGAAGAGAGTTGTCATACCCATGTGGTAAATAAAACACCCACCCACTCAGCCTGAAATACCCACAGGCTCACTTTTGTGCAACTGGTGACATTTACTCTGTATGCATGACTACTCTGCAGCCAGGTTTCTGGTGTGCCATAATGATGCATACTGAAGATGGATATGATGGAAGGATTAAGGGGGTCTGTGATGTGCATTGTTTTGTACTGTATTCCCTAGCCCAAGGGATTAGTTGGTGTAAACTGCTCAGGATCCCCACATTTTCCAGATGAGATATGAAAAGAAAACAGTAATGAGAGCATCCAGCATGAAACTCAGAAATGTGACTGAAGGCTATGCTGACCTGCAAAATGAATGGTGCTGGTTTGCTCCTTGCTCTGTGGAATCTCCTTTCCTGACAATGAAGTCTGTCATTCCTAAGTAACAACAGGCTCCTTTCCTGACAATGAAGTCTGTCATTCCTAAGTAACAACAGGCTCACATTTCCATAGTAAAAAGGTACCATCATAGCACCTAGTTTCATTTCCACTCAATCACAGTCAATTTACATCTCACTAAGCCATTTTGAAAGCTTTCTTAAACATACTTTTTTATCTTATTGCAAACCTGTAGTATTTGTTTAAATAATTTAACTTTGGTAACACAAAGATTTAAAAGTGACCCTCAAAGCTGATGTTCTTTAAGTTGCTTGAAGCTGGTTACTGCACAAAGCAAGCTGCTGAGCTAGATGTCAAGTCCCAATATCCCCAAAGATTAGTAGATGATCTGGGTCCCAAGTGCAAAATAAGCATTTAAATGTCATGTATTATTCAAACCATCAGATATTTCAAGTATGAAAAGACATAGTTAGCTGCTTCTCTAACAAAAATAGTTTCCTATCTTATTTGTTGGAGATGATTTAAACAATTTAGAAGTGATTTATAAATCACTTGGGGTGATTTAAACAGAACTCCACTCCCACAGCTTTCTGAAATATATAAACAGTATTTCATCTATGAGACCATTTGTAAAGAAAAATAATTTCTTATGTTCAATAAACAAAAATTAATTTGTTCATTATTTATAAAAGTAATCCTAATTTCACAGAACAATGGAAGTAAAATCAGAACAATATGCTTCTATTTACAATGGAATTTTTATAAATCCTTTCCCTGCTAAGTCATATTTGATGGGATTTTTAGCTGTTTCACCTGTACTTTCAGAATGCAGTCTGCACAGAATAATGAGTGACTTTCTCCTAATTCAATAAGCTGTTCAACCACAGAGCATTGACAACTGCCTTTGTGAAATCCAGTATGAATTGACTTGTGAAAGTCAATTAGTATTCAGTATTTGGTTAGAGATTCTTATGCACACAACATCCAGTCACCTTGTCAGTGTGATTGTCTCAACACAGATGTGTGTAGATTTATTTTACCTGCAATTTGTTTATTTACCTTATCACAGAATGAGATCCCTACCAACTACGGACAAAATAAATCCATTGCCCTTCAGCACTCAGAGATGCCAGCCTGAGGCTACCTGAGGATGCCCACTGCAGTGCAGGGTTTGCAGAAGACGCATGACATGCCCCAGCTACCAAAGCTGCAGGAGCTCCCATGTGCTGGGAAAGGCTCCCAGCTGCCCTGCAACCCCAGCCAGTGCCGGGACTGCCCCGCCGCAGCAAGGGCACCAAATGTCCCTGACCAAAGCAAGGAGCTAAGTCACCTCAGCTCTTCCTCAGGTGATTTTCATTATCATTTTTCACTGCTTAGGCCCGAATCACTCACAGGTTGGGAATCACCCTTTTAAGTGAGTGCAGGGGTGTGGGTGTGTGTCATGAGCTGGGATAAAAGGCGAGCAGGGGGTACTGGGTCTGGTTCTCTCTAACAGATGCTCTGGGCTGTCTGTGGAAGTTAGCTCTTTGAAGCTTGTAAGGAAAAACTTTGATAAGCACAGACTGTTGTAGTTGTGGTGAGGTTTGCTTTTGTCCTTGAGAAGTTTGTGGATGAGCGCAGAGCTGTTTGAGAGGAGATGCTCTTTGATGCCTGGCTCAGGCACTGGCTGTACAACCTGAGGCCCATCCAATACTGGTGTAGCTGGAATAGCTGCAGTGCAGTGTGAGCTCAAAACTGAGCTGTTGTTGCTGCCACCCTTTGCTGTATATTGAAAGCAGAAGGTAGGAACATCAGTGCTCAGTTGTGTTTGACTTTATTGTTATTTAAGATTATAGCAAATGCTGAGCATGAGCCAGTATGCAGACTGTAATCGTTCATCTTTTCAAGATAGATAGGGATACTATTAACCTGTGCTCTGTTTATTTTTTCTAACTCACTAATTTACTGCAGTGGTTTTATAGTGCCTTTTTATTATTATAATGTCTGAATGTAGTGGAGAACATATATGTTGTGTTGTTTTTGCTTTTGTGTTTTCTAATAATGAAACTACTCTCTTTAGCCTGGTGAAGAGGGACTCTGTTTTTGTCCTTTTATAGAACTACAGTTTTGTTTACATGGCTTGTCCCTCCTCTTCTGCCTAGGCTTTCTCACATGTAGTTTTCAGTAGAAAAGCAACAAATATTTGAGAGGCTAAACCTCAACATAACTGTGACACTCAATCAATATTTCCTTCTTCCAGTTTCTTAAAATTTCTTTGTCCTGGGCACTCAGTGTGGCCTTTTTTTTTTTTGAAGCTCTATGGCTGTCTTGAGTGCTTATGGTGTAATAGACCATACTCAATCTATTTGCAAATCTCTGCCCAGATGGAGACTGCTGGAAGGGAGGTGGGACTGGTACTGGACACCTGGTAGCTTGTCCAGGAAGCAAATCTTATTGAAATAATGGTGATATGGACAAAGTATGCAAGTCAGGGTGGTGAGCTCAAATATGCAAGTACCTGAAGTTTCCCTTCAGCACTTTACAGTTCAAGGGTCTTTTCTTATTTCTGTCTCTTAATCCTCAATCCTTGTCACACTCCTTCAGCATCTTTTGCATTGTAATTGTCTGTATTTGATTCCTCTCTTTTCTGTGACTTTCTATACAGAACAGATAACCTTTCATGTACTGTCAGCTTGCCCAGTCGCCTGTGTAGAGGTCATGATCAAGTAGAAATTGTAGATGCACAGTAGGCAAGCGTGTCATGCTTCTGTGTGCCCTCTGCAGGCAAACCTGCTCCCCAAACTTGCAGTTGAACTGTTCTCCAAGCAGTCAGGGACCTGGGCAGGTGCTCACTTGGTAATTGCCACAGTGAGGTGAGAGGTCAGCTGGAACCTGGCTGAGGGCTTGAGGACTGTGGGGAGAGAAGGTATGAGGAACAGAATGGAAAATATTAGTTGACAAGCAGGTATAAGTGGATGTCTGGGGTGTAGGTGGGATTTAACTAGTTTAGGTAATACATTTCATGGACTTGATCACAATTTACGAAGAATTGAACATTTAACTATGACATAGGACTAGTTTATGCTCTAAATGCTGCATTTACTAATATGTAATGCAGTCTCTTTGCATTTTACTCAGAAGTTGCTTCAAAAACATTGAAGCTCAATTAGAGTCTTCATAAACACAAGTTACTATCTTACTTTTTGTTGAAAACATAAGCCCAAAGGACCAATAGATCTTGTATTCAGTAGTGTACGCATTGTAAAAGAAGTGGCTCTCTCCTGTTGGTGTGGCTAGCTTGTCTCTTCAAGCTAGGAAACATTTCTGGGAGCATTTCCTTGCTGCTCCTATATATCTGTCCCCTTGGAATCTGATGCTAATACTATATTTTTCTGAAATTAGACTTAAAATCTTCTCTAGTCCCTTTCATTTTGTAGTTTACACCTGTCGCTTGGGGGGTGGAGGCAAAAGTCTGGTAAGGTTTATTTTCTTGTAGGCCTCTCAAATTGCAGCCCTTTGTATTTGGCTGCAAAATCCTAAATCACAGTAACAATGCCTGAAATGGACACTGGTAGAGTATATAAAAAAACCACCAACCTGATACAGGTGCTATCAACTATTTTTAGTTTCTGATAGTCCAGTATTGCTCTTGCCAAGGAGTACTCATGTCGTTTCTTTCTCTTTTTCTTGCAGCTCTCAGTTCTGTGATGACTGAGAAACAAAAATACTAACTAAGGGTATCCAGAGTAGATGGATGTTACGAGAATTAGGGGGCAATTTGACCATTCACTGATCTGTATGATTGCCCTCCTCTGTGCAAGATTGTAGTGGTGTGATTGCAATCATTTCTGCTGGTCAGTGTTTTTAGTGTTAACATAGCTACCTAGGGAGTCAGCCAGGCTTTATGACTGGCTTTGGAACTGAAAGGAAAAGAGCAGAGCGTGTCTGTGATATTTTATTATAGCAGTTCCACGTGCTATTGGTGGCATGTAACAACCAGGTTTCATGTCTAGTAACTACTTGTGGTACAGTCTTAAGTGTGCTAGTTGTGAGAGTTGCTTCTGTAGAAAGGTGATTTCTATTTCTACTGTGTTGATTCTTCCTGTAAAGTGAAAGCATCACCAAAAAACATCCTGGTTGTTTCTGATTGTTTATGCAAATGTTTGTATTTGTACCCCTGTTCTGAAGATTCAGTAATACTGAATAGATCTTGGATGTTCTACTTCTGTAGTCAAGATACCCAAAAGGTACAAGAGCTGTATGCAAGCAAGGGTGTGTTTGGATGGTGGTCTGGGACAGAGCATATTCTTCTTTCTCTGTAGTTAAAACTGGCCAAGTTTAAGGTTTTTAACTGACAGACACTTTTAATGGGAAAAAATACAGTTTAGTGTTTTGGTCTTGAAATCCCCATAGCACATAATGAAAGCGGGCAGCATATTTTACATGACTTTGGGAACTAGTTGCAATTAAATGTTGCCTCCTGTGGTGTCTCTCTCTCAAGTTGTGTGTCTTAAAGAAGAGAAATAGGAATTTATGTGAGAGGAAACAGCTCCAGAACTTTTTGCTAAACCAGGTACTGTACTGAAGTGAAAAATACAGCCAGGACCATGAGACTTAGCAGTCTGAAAAAGCTGCTGTACAGCAACAGCTTAACTTCAGTGTGTTGGGCCAGTGCTGCTGCCAGCAATATCTGTGCATCCTGGGACACTTCCTGGCTCTGGCCCTTGGCACTGCTTTCACATGGGCTGGGGAAGGAGTTTGGGTCTGGGAACTGGCCGGTGGTGGGAAACAGGTTTATTTTTGTGTGATGAGGTGATGGTGTGCATGTGTCTCCATGGCTTAGTGCCTTTTGTGAGCTTCTTACTTGAGCTAGAATTTGTGAAGTCTTTACAGCTTTTTTTTTTGTTTCTTTCCTTCCCCTTCTATTAAGAGAAATGTGTTGTTGAAGTCCCTGAAATGTTCAGTTTTCATCCTTATGCAAGATAGCAAGGAATACACTCTTTTCATCCCTCAGGTAATTATTTGCTTTATTATTGCCCTGTTGTGAGATAGGACTAATGTAGGTTATAAGTAGTAAAAGAATATGAAATAAGGCAACAATAAGCAGAAGAGCAAAAGATAATAGTAGTCTTAGGAATTAACCTAGTAATTTGAGAATTGTATGGATATATAAAGTGCTTGCAACTAGGTTTAAATCTATTTTTCTTTCTGATAAAGAATGTGTTTTCAAGTATTAGGCACACAGGATTCATCTGGGATATAAAAACTTGGAGAATTTCAAGTGTTCAGAGTCAGAAGTTAAATAATAAACTTTTGGCTTAAGTTGTCAATTTGAATAAACTATTAACTATCCCACAGCAATCACAAATTATAGCTAACAGTGCAATAAAAATACAACTGCCTTTTTCCTCCTTAGCATTTTGTCCTTGGTCCTGTCAAATTTGTTTTTCTGCCTTGTTCCTTAGTTTGCTTTTGAAACCGTTCCATGTCCTCGATAGATCTTCAGAGCTGTCTCATGAGTAGATTTGAATAATTAATTTTGAATATAGGAAATTAAATGAAGAATCACACTTTGTAAACATGGGCTTCTGGATTGAAAGCTTTAGATAATTCAAGCAGACATTGCTGAATGTTCAACCTGGTCTGTCAGGCTCCAGTCTCTGAAAGGTGGGCAACTGAAACCTTTGTGTTTGCACAGAAAGGCAAGCTATGGGATAGCTAGGAATTGGCTCTGGCCAGCTTGTGTCCCAGGTGTCATCTCTAATACTTGTTTTCTCATATTATTAGTAACCAGGCCAATGGGACAATCACCTTTCATGTTTTGGGGTTTAAAAAAATTTAAAAGTATTTTAGGGTTTTTTGATTTTGCTTCTGTTTGCTTGCTTTAGTTTTGGCCAGTTGCGCTGGCAGGCAGCTGTGACTGCATTGGAGTATCCCCAGCTTCTGCCAGGCTCTCTCTGTGGGACCTTGGCCGTACATAAATGCTGCTGTGTATTGAAAAATGTTAACATGCAAAGAAAATGATCACAAATGCAAGCCAGATACGTTGTGAAGTATGAGTGTTTGTATCGTGGTCATGTATAACCATGGTTTAACCACATATGAGGATTCAATTTCTGCTATGTAAAACATTTGGGATTAAACTGATTTAAATAAATTAAGGGCAAATTCAGTCTGGGATGATGTTATATTGAAAGGCCTAGAATGTGTTCTGAAGCAGATATTGTGATGCTGACTGATAATTCTAGGAGAATTTTCTCGATTAAGCACTTCTGTGAATCTTGACTATATCTGATAAGCAGGGAAATGGTGTCCCTAAATATAGCCAAACTGTATTAACAAGAGGATTAGAATGATTTGATGTAGAAACTTTTCTCACTAAACTCTTAAAGAAGATTATGTTTGTTTAATCTTGTAATTTAAGCGCAAGGGAAATTTGGAAGAGCTGAAATTGTCATTCATTTATTTAAATGGCTTACTTTGGGACAGAATGCATTATCAGAGAGGCTTAATATTGAAACTACTTCTAAAAGTCTGAATTTTCTATGTAGCATGGTTGAAGTATGATTTCTAATCTATAGCTTCTTTGCAAAAAACTCTGGATGGATCTGTTTAATTAGATGCATCATTGAATTCTTATCTGCAAGTTATATGTGCTTCCTTATTGGCAGAAGGTTGGGTTGTGGGGGTAAGATAAGGTCTTCAGTGACTTCTCCCTGCACAGATCCATGGTGGAATTTTTATCCTCATGATTAACTGACTCTTATAAATGAGCATGGGCAGATACCACAAACTAAGAACTAGTATGTTTCACAGTTTAGGGCTAACTCTGTCAATATTACTGTTTCATAGAGATCACTTCAGTCAAAACATTGTTATTATTCATTTTTAGTCTAACATTGATCTCTATTGCTGTTCTGTTTTGTAAATAAATGTCATTTTTATTGCTGTAAATGCTCAGGTGTTTGATAGCTGTTATTCTTTTTCACTGTTAATTTCAGTTCATGTGTTTCCATTAGAACTGACTGCTGTGCTGAGAACATTTATTGAAAGTGTTTATTGAAAGGGTGCTCTACAGTATCAGTTAGGTTATGAAGAGTCCCACTAACTTGAGTCCATGGCCAGCTTGGCAAAGAGGGACACTGTGAAATCAGAATGGGAGGAGCAAAGTGGAGCTTGAATGAAGCAGCCTATAGAGGTCAGGTCAGGTTTCTCTTAAATACTTCTTTGGGTGGGGATTTGCAGCTGTACAAACTGTATTGATGGACTGCTCAGACCCACAAACTAAGGAAATGGGAAACATGCCTACTTAGTTTTGTTATCCTGTCCATTATGGGAAAACTTACCTTTCATTTTTAACTGTGTTCCCATGCTGTGTTTGATTATATCAGTCCTAGCATTTTGGGTTTAGGACTATGCATTATTTAAATCAAGAGACACTATGAAAGCATGAGGCAGTTAGACCCCTACTACTTGTTTCCTTGTCTTATTCTTCTTTCTTTCCTCAGATATATCTTTAGGAAATCTAGTAAAAATAATTCTTCTATTTAATTCAAGCACAACCCCAATGGTTTATGTTGTACACACTCCTTTGTGTTTGAGAACCTGTGAAGTAGTATTTCTACCATGATCTAACTTCAATTTTTCTGCCTTTCTAAGAGTAAAGATAGACTGGAATATTTCCTGTGGAAAGGGGGACAAGTTACTCCATATAGTTAAGAATAAATTGAGGTTCATGTTTACTTAGACATCCTAATACAAGTCAGAGCTGTTTTACTGGTACCTAGGATTCCAGTGTCTTGATGAATCTATGCATGTTCTAGGATTCTTCCCTTGAAATTACCTTATTGTTAGAAGCCAAAAAAACACAAACCCAACACAAAAATCAAAGCCCACAAACCCCCTAGTATAAGAACTCCCGAGTTTTTGTTGTAGAGTTGTGTCCACCCTTCCCTTGGCATAGACAGGAACTCTTGTTTGAGTACGGTACAGAATCTACAATGTGCCTCTGGTGCCAATATTCCCTCTTGAGGTTTTTGAGGTTTGACTCCTTTGTACCATCCAAGCCCAGAAGTGAGTGTAGGGGTGAAGATTAAAAACAAAATCTGAAGCAATTGGATAGGAGCAGAGAGAGTAGACTTTTAAAGTTCTTTTTGTTTTAAGATAGGACAGACTCATTGTATTGTCTGTCTGCCCTTCTTAGATCTCTTGAGGCAATCAGTAAAGGAAGGGAAATGATGGGCTGCTAGGAGAACGAAATGGAGGCACACCAGACTCTGCAGCAGCTTTGCCACACTCATCTTAGTGGAACTTCTACTACATGGCTATCAGCTAGTAGTATTTTCAATATTTAGTTTGAAAGTGACCTTAACAACCAACCTCCTCAGCAGAACACTGGTTCTTTGAAGCCCTTATATTACGAGTCTTTGAAGTAAATTCTGTGTCAACATACTAGCAAAGCAAACTTGTAAAAATCCTTTTCCTAGAATGATGTGGATCGTTTTGTCTTTTTTTTTTCCTCTGCCTGTTAACTCCTGGAGTCTCAGGTGAGCTGAGAAGAATATAAAGAAGTCATGTTTCAAGAGCTCCCTCTCTAGACTGAACGTGTCTGAGTAGTGTCTGTCTCCTGTTGCTGGCCGTGTCAAGGGTGTGAGATGCTTCTTTGATCTTCAGTTAGAGCTGTGAAGAGTTACATCCTTTGGGGGAATTGTGTTTGGTGAATGTTACAACTTGATGACCAAGACTTCGAAACTGAGCTCATAGGGTTTAAGTTGTCAAGTCTTGATATACTTTTCTGATTTGTTTTGTCTATTTTTTTTTCTCTTTAGTTTCATGGTTTTTTTTAGTGGAGCCTTTTATCATTAAATTATGGGTTTTCAGTTTGTTCAAAATCTACCTCTGGACCATGAATGTACCAGTAACCTCAATAGCAGTGTCTGAAGATATGAAATGTCTTTATTTACCAACTCGAAAAATGTGACCTTTAATCTCATCCACCTTTTCTTCTAAAATACATATTTCATTGATTTAAAAAAGCCTGTTTTCACTAACATTGAGAATAAGCATATCCCTGAACAATGGCAGATTATAAAAGGTTGTAATGCATTTTTTTATTTTGAAACAGTTGAAAAAATTCCAAGGCCAGGGATCACAATTGTAGTTTGAGGCAAGGCTTAATTGCTTGTAGCTTTTATCCAATTAGCACTTGTTTGGTCCTTGGTGCCTTCGAGTGGAATGACTGGCACTACCAGTAGATGGTTTCCACCTGCTGATAAATAATGCTTAAAAATATCTTAGAATGAAATAGCTTCTTATTGCAAGGCTTATGTTTTGTTGGGTTTTTTTTTTTTTGTGTTGGTTTGGTTGGTTTGGTGGTTGGTTTGTTTGTTTTGTTTGTTTGTTTTGTTTGTTTGTTTTTTTGCTTACAGGAAACAAAAGCTGTTGGGGTAAGTGAAATCTTTGTGGTTGCATGTTTTACAGAGAGCTCGGGAGCTGGTCCAGTACGCGGAGAACATTGATTCTGAGGTGCTACACTGTTCTTAAGCTGGTTTGGGGATTTTTTAACTGTTTTCTCAAGTGAAGCTTTTAATAAATTATTAATTTTGGAAGCTAGTACATCCTGACTGCTTCCTTTCTATCTCCTTCATTGTTGCCCTCACAAAAAGACATCTGAGTGCAAAGAAAAAAAAAAATCTGTTGGCTGTTAGTAATGACTTTTTTTGTTCGGCATTGGGAAGTCTGGAAAAACTCCCAGGTGCTTATGTGCCACTTGAGTTTCTTTTCCTTGGAAGCCTTGCTTACACTGGGGTAACCTTTGGTTTTACCAGAGGCAGATCAATACTGGGTAGGAATGTAAGTCTTAATTTTTCCATGTGTACTGTAAGGTTCACACTAATTGCCATCTAACTTAAAATAGTTTGTTTAAAGTGTTTTCTTCCATCCTGACAGCTCATTAGTATCTTGTGGTGGCTTGTTTTGTAAGCTGAAGAAAATGTTTCCCATAATATTCTTTCTTGGCCTGACAGACCACATTTATTTCAAATTTATCCAGAATACCTTAATCTTTTTATATCTGAAATGGAGTCTCATCTAGGCCTGGAATATGACTGTAATTAGAAATTAAATAATCAAATTTTTAGGTAATGAGATAAGGAATAACTTACCCAAATGTGCAAAAAACATAACAGTAGTGATTTCTCTCAAAATTCTAGTTATCAGGCCTAAATGCCTTTGTGGGACATGTTCCTGTGCCTCCTTATTGGACACCCAGACAAGATCAGTTGGCAGAGGGTTATAAAGCCTCTGTTTAAAGTTTGTGACTGGAAAGGTACATGGAATGGATGTTTTGTAAACATATAGATGCTCCATCAAAGGGTAAATCACATTTTCTGAAGGCCTTCTTTCATGTCAGTTTGGATACTTCTGGTTTTTCCCAAACTCTTAAAGTCAAGTTCTGCACCTCCAACATGTGTTTTTGTGCTTAGATGTGAGAGGTCATTTGTCCCTTTTCTCTCACTAAGTGAAAATGTATTCACATGTCAGATCTTTCATGTCAGGAAGAATTCAGATTGTGGACTCAAAAGCTTTTCTTGTCATGTTTCTAATTAGGTCTGTGACTCATTCTCATGAATAATATATCAAGCTGCATATTAACATCTAATCCAGCTACATCATCAATTTATAACAAACCTTGGCTGAAGTAACTCCAGTAAAAAATGTCGGAGGCTGCAACATTTTTCCAACAGCTGTTAAAACTTCTGTAGTTTCTCTGGGTACTAAACTTGCAAAGCAAGTGATGAGATTTGTGTTGCAGTATGTGGGGGTGAATGAATTTGATTAAAATAATAAAAGTAGATTTCTAAAATGAACTTTGAGGTTAAGGCCAATAAAGCGCTTTATCCTGGGTACAAATTATTTTCCTTTATGATCTGAGGAGGAGAGTGTTTGTCCAAGTTCAGACCAAAGTGCTGTGTAGGGTTAGATTAGATTGCTTTTCTTAGAAAGAAGCTGATTTGTTTTCTATCTCTAAGTGCAACAAAATAGTACCAGCTAATAAATTATAACAAAGGTTTTTAGCCTGAAATGAAATCACTTGTCACTTGACCTCAGTCTTGCAGAATATTCTGAAGGATTGTCCCAGCTCCCTCATTAATATGCTGGATGGGACTGTTGTGGATGTAGCTGGTGGGTTTTGTTTGTGATCATGCTGACAGTTATTGTCGAACAGCTTCACTCCATCATGTGGTGTTCATCACCAATTAGTCATCTGACAGGTATAATTTCTCAGTGATGTGGATCACTATTGTAACTGTAAATTATTTTTGAAAGTGTCTTTAAAATGTCATTTTTTCCTGCTGTTGTCTGTTTTCCATCACCTGGTTCATGATAGGTTGCTGGCACTGGTGTGTGCTTCCTTCCCAGTTTATTTTATAGACAGGATGATATATTCCTGCCGACTCCCTTTCTGCCTTTCCCTGCTGCTCAACTCTTTTCTCCGAAGAACTGGGCTTACAGGAGGCTCCACTTGCTGACGACTGTGTGTTTGTGCCAGAGAAGGGAGAGAATAGTCTTCAAGCCTGGCTTCTCAGCCTTTCCAAATGCTGTCCCACTGCCACATCTGTTGACTTTCACACAGCAAGGGAGCCTTTGAGAAGGATACAGCTTTGATGGCGCTCCTGTCAGACTGCATCAGAATAATCAGCTTTGAGAAAGACAGGTACCATGTGCTCAGCTCCTGGTGCATATGTACCCTCCCTGCTGCATCCATGCAGCTGTGAGATAGGGATCCTGTCTACTCCCTAATGGCTCACTGGAGGTCTGTTACAGGCAACGTGGCTGTGATGTAGCCGTGAAGGAGAAGGATTTGGGACTTGGTGTGTAGGTCACGGCTGTTCAACCTCACCTGGCCAGGCTGCAGGGTTTGGGCTGACAGTGTGTGAACAACTGCTGCCGGTGAGAGCTGTGCATGGCAATGGGAGATGTGAGGCTGAGCCTGCTTGTCTCGTTTGAATGGAGCAGAACTGGCTTCCAGATAGCACCTGGCAGGAAACAGCAAATGCACAGCCAGCATGCGCTCAGTTAAAAAGTTCCAATGTGCATGACTTGGCAATGGACTGTTACCAATAGATGATGGAACACAGTGGAGGATTTTTGGAAAACTAAGTTGCTATGTATTTCAAAAATCAGAGAAATATTCCCCACAGTAATGGGGAAGTAGTAACTGTGATGTCTGTGCTACAGGTGGTTGCATATGAATGTATATGGTCTGAATGAATTGATAGTATTACTTGGCTATGCTAGATGATAATTGCCAACTATAACAACTCTTAGTAGCTTTTAAACAACTTTTTTGTTATGATTGCCTTAAGTATTCTGAATAATAGAATCTCAGGGCATAATGAAATGGGATATTCATTCCTCTGTAACTTTCTGAAAGATACCCTTAGAACAGTGTTTATATATTTCTAATACAAGGTTAGGAAAATAAAAAGGAGTACAGTCATGGACAATTCATTTAGAATCAGAGCTTCACCTATGAAAGAAGGGTGAGGCTTCTAAATCGCTAATGTGTTCTTGTCATAAGTATCAAAAATTAGAATATGCAGGTTGCATATGGGTTCACCAGAATGCATTGATGTCTGACCTCCATCACACTGTACTTCTCCCTGTTCCGACAATATTATTTAACAGTCTGGGTTAATGATGGTTTTTCAGCCCAAGAATCAGAGAGCTCTATGCACCTGACAATGACCTCAGCATCACTGGAAAGTTGCAGTTAAGAGCAAGGGCAACCATTTTAAGTTAAGGACCAATGTGGATAACAAAATTGTACTAAAAAAATTACTTCGAAAGTGTGGGGGAAAGCAGCACAATTTTACAGCTTGTTTACACACCTGTACAGACTTGATATGCCTTTAAAATTTGCCTATAATAAGCCCCGGGTGTTACACCTTGGACAATGAGTTGAACTAATTAGCAAGCTAAAAGGTTGAGATTGTTCTAGCAATTAAAGACTTCCATGTGGATTTATGCTCCCTTCACCTTGCAGAGCTTGATGCAGTAGGTCTTCAGCAGGTATCATTCTTTGCAGAAGTTTTACAAGAGCAGAGGCTGTTTCTTGAGTATTTTTATATATTTATAACAACAACTTTCATGTTGTTAGCTTTTACTTTTAAAAAACTGGATGAATCAAGTTCATGAAGCTTAGGAAGGGAAATGATGCTTCCAAGGTTCCCAGAAGTTCTGCATAAAGAGCTGGTGATTTTAATTGATCAACAGCAAAGAAAAAAGTGCATCGCTGTTTGACTCCCAGAAAAGGAACAGGATGCACTGTCACATCCACAATTTAAATTAAAAACTGTGTGACAGTTGAATTTTCTATTTCGATGGCATCTTAAACTGCATCGTGGGTTTTGTACTACACAGAAATTAGCAAATAAATTAGATTAATGCAGTGCTGAACATAGAGGCTAAGATCAGTTTATTTTGACAAAGTACAAATAAGGAATTTCCTTGGAACATTTAAGTAAAACTGCTTTGAATGTACAGATTGAGAACCACATCTTGTTCTGCCTTGTTGTCATTTCAGTTTTGAAATACGTTTTGCATACATCTTGCTAATTTCCGCCTGGCTCTATAGGCTGAGTTGATGCTTTTTTTTTTTAACATAGCAATCTAATTTTTTTTGTGTCATTGTTATGTGTGATGGGATCTTTTTTTTTCCTTGTTCTGTCTCTGTAAGCATTTTAGTCTCTTCACTTTGAGTGGCTGATTTAAGGAAATGGAGAGATTAGGATAGCAGACAACTGAGATGAATTGAAGTAGTTCATCTTTGTCAGAAAAATCCTGTCTCTCTCAGCTGTCCCTCTTGCAAGAAAGCGGAGAAACTGGGAAGAGAACTAAACTGCAGAGGCATACAAATAATTAGGAAGAAGCTAAGTGAGAAAGTGTTTTGAAAGAAGCTGGGAAAAAAATGGTACCCTTTTGGCTGCATTAGGTGCATAGAAGCTCCTAATTCCATATGGAACTGCAGCAGACTATCAATTTACTCTGACTCCATTAAGCTAGCAGATTTTAAAGAGGAAATTCTTAGGGCTGTGTCAAACTTTTTTCAGTTGATTAGAGGTGCATGTTGTTCCCCAATAGAAATAACAAAAACTGGTTTTGGAGAAAAAATGTGCAGAGGAGGTCAGTATTGTAGCTTAAATGTTTCTCTATGTCAAACTGGGATTTAAAGAAAAAAGATCATTTAGGCTCAACTTGAAAATTAAAATTAAAGTTGTTAAATAAAAATTAATGGGGGAAGGAGGAGAGTGAGACTATCATCCTGGGTGTTCTCTTTCCTCATTTCATATATTAATAGGACTAAGGAGGTTTTCATCAGTATTGGTGCTACCAGGTAGTATATTTCAAAGAAATATTGAGCTGGCCAGGATCAAAGTCACTTGTACACACAGAGCTTCCAGCTAAGAAGCTATGGGAGGACGTGGGTCTGATACAGTCTGAAAAAGGCAGAATAACCTTCATTATCTGGAAGAGGCAGAATAGCCAGCATTGATCCCACTTCAGCAGAAGGGGAAGGAACCAAGGTCATTGCACGGTGTGTTCTCTTGATCTGCTCAAAACCCGAGGCTGGAAGAAATAATTGATAACATAAAAGCAAAGAGGCACTTGGTAGCTTGCTCCAGGAAAACAGAAGACCTGCAAGCATCTAAGGATAGGACAACTTTTATCAGCTTACTCACTTTGAGATCTCCAGAGGAATTAGGTCAAGCGATGTCCTGGCCCTGTGCAGACATGGTGTCTTCCAGCTTGGCTCTCCTTAGAATGGGCTCCCACTCTGCCCTCTGCTGAAGCAGCCTCTGTATGGTCTCTGTGTCTGGCAGAGGTACAGTTTTTGTAGGCGTGGGGAGGAGGAAGGGCAGAGGGGAAGGAGAAGCTGTTTCAGATTGTACGTAGATCTGTCTGACAGCTGCTCTGGGAGAGAGGGGAAAGCAAATGAGTAATGGAAGTCAGGTACTGGAATAGATTTGTGGTCCAGGCTCTCCTTGGACTTAGGGTCACAGATGTGAGCACCCAAACTTCCTCTGATGCAGTTCAGGAGCAGACTTTCAGCTGACTGTGGTGCCTAGAGGAGGTTTTTCTTTTCTTGGATGCAAGCTGTACACTGTGGGGCACATTTAGCCACGCTGTTCCTGGCAGTGCTGTCACTGCTCCCAGCCCATTGCTGTGACCAGCAGGAAAGGTCCCCACCTCCTTGGGTAGTGCGCTTAGACAAGGTAGCTAAAACTAGGAAATTTTAAGGAAAAAAACTAAAATCAATTGTTGATGTTTCTTAAATACAGCTGATCAGTTTTGCCAAGCTAAAATTTCTAATTTTGAGGTATCTTTGGTTTAGGAAAGTACTGAACACCCCATAATTTCTGCAGTGCAATGGGTATTGCTAGATGTTCTTGCCTTTAGTGGGGAAGATTGGAAGTAGGTTATTTTTAAGGTCCTTTCCATCCCAAACTTCTCTGTTCTGTGATTTGAATCTTAGTTTCTTATCTGTAACTCATTGCTCAGTGACAGTGCCTTAGTCACAAAGCCAAACTCAGAACATTTTATTTTGCTATTGTTGCACTGTTTCACTATGCAAGACTTCAAGTCAGCAGTTTATGGCATGACTGTGTTGTCCTATAAAGAAGGAAATAACTGTATGGCTTTTATTTGGATGGTGAAAGCTGGGGAAAAAAAAATAAAAATCCCAGGAATTACTCCTCTCAAACTAAAAGCCAAGGTGTTTGATATGATGTCAAAGGCTGTTGAAAGATGTAATTCATTCCATCTGCTGCCTTTGGTGCATGAGAACAGTGCATTGGTGCCAGCTGCATGTGCCTGAAACAGAGAGGAAAGCCTTGGCCATCATTCTGTTTGCTCTGCTGCTCGTGAGGAGGGTGCAAGTGAGCCACAACTTTGATTTTTACTTTTAGCCCATGTGTCCTGGTTTGCCTGGCAAACCAAGTTTACGGGGATGTGTGCTGCATACACTTGAGCTTAGGAGGCTTCCACTGTGTTGCCAATATTGGAATTCTAAAAATACATACCCATTCACCAACTTTCTATTGTCATCTGTCTAGGAATTAGTTTTGGCTTTCTTATTCTGGGCTAAGTATAAGGAATTTTTACCCCTTTTGTTGTTGATTAGCTGGTTCAACCAAGCTCAGCTCTTGGTTATTTAGCTGAAGCTGTATTTTAACAATGATTTTGGTGGCCTAAACAAATAATTATGAAAAAACCCCCATAGTTTTAACAACAAAAATCTTAATGTTGTATTCCTAAATGAAGTAAAAGGTTTGCAAGTATAACCACTTAATCAACAAACTTCAGCTGATCAATTTAAAAAAAGAAAAATAATTTAGTCATTCCCCAGCCTTTAGGGACTTACTCTGGTTTGCTGTAATTCTTTACCATGAGTTACAGTGGCCCAAGAACAGTCAAGTGGAAGTGGAACTTGCAATTTTCCCTCAATATTTTATTGATATAAGTAGTAGCACTTTCCTGAGGGTTTTTTATGTAAAACTTTCAAATTACTGTTTAATAGAGGGATGAAAAAATTGTATATCAATACAATGTTCCCTTTTTTCATTTATCAACCAATTATTAAGGAAACAGAAAATTAAACCCATAATAAATTATTTTCAGCCCTCTTCCCCTTTCCTGTTCTTTATGCAGAGTGGTGCCTGGAGGCTGTGCTGTCTTTTACCTGTAGCCAAATGGCTTTGTAGATAATACAGTGAAAGATCACATAGTGATATCATCAAAGAACTGTGAAAAACCCAATAGGATCAAAACCCAAAATGCCCAAATGCATATGGGCAACAAAATGATTAAGTGTAATGGAGAACTAAGTAAAACAACTGCTGGTTTATTGTGTTTTTTTTTTCTTTTTTTCCCTGTGGTTGTCCTCTACTGATGAGAAATAAGAATTAAGAGCCTAAAGAGTATTGGTACTCTAATATAAGCATAAAAATAGTTCCAAATCCATGTCTCATTTATAGGATTCAAGCTTGCTGCATCCATAAACAGCTGTAAGGATTGAGGCCAAATCCACCATGTTACTTGACTCTAAATTGGGGAAGGAGACTTTAATAGCACTTCATGGGCAATTGAGGGTTTTTAATCTGAAGCCTTCAAAGCTATTTTGGATTTTATCATTGAGGGGATGGCCTCTAATTGTCATCTAGTGTTGTGTGATCATGCACCCCAGTGTTGTTCAGTAGTGACTGACGTAGTTCTCCACTACTCATTGTTAATGAAATTACAATTGAGCCAAAAGCACGTGTGTGTAAAACTTTAATGTTCCACTGCATCCTTTGCACACTGTAAACAGCCTTGATACGGATCCCTGCAAATGTAAACTCCCTGAAAGATACTTGTGTGAAAAAAGTGGTCCCTGCTCTGTAAGGGAACTGTTACTTGGAATGAACCAATGCTACTGCACATCTAAAGCTGGGCAGCTGATAGACATATACCAAGTTTCCTGATCTTCATTTTGAGGTGTGCTTGGTGGGAGCCTGAAACCTAAGGGTAAAGAGGCAAAGAGGAAAACTGGACCACCGATTTCTATTTCATTGTTTGAATCTAGAGGCAATATTTGGATTGCACATAATATGCTTATAGCGTGGGATGACTTTTAATAAATTAGGAAACTATTACAGGTGAAGAGGTGAGGATGTGTATCAGAAGGGATGAATAATATTGAAGGAATGTGCAGATTGGTTTCCACTTGTTCTTTTCCCTGTTTAAAAAACTTTAATTATTCACAGGCACAGAGTAAAAGACACCTGAAAACACTCTTTACAAGTACATCACTCTTGAATTATTCTGTTCTTCTGATTTTAGAAATACATAGGTATTTCATAGAATAAGGAAATATAGGTTGCCACATTGAAGACATAAGTAGACTTAGTTTGAACCTCTTTATTTGAGAAAACTTTCCTTCAGTGTTTACCTAGATCCAGATATGTTATTCTTGTATTTGGCATATACTTACCATGATTAAAATATCATATCATGTTGAAATTATGTGCACTTCATTTTGCGTTCTAATAAAGGATTGACCACATTTAAAAAAAAAAAAACCAACAAACCAGCCCTTTGCACCCATAGTTATGGGATTTATACACCCATGATCTAACAAAATACTATGATTCTGAAGACAAAATTTTCTATTGTTTTCTATATATATATTGTATTTGCTTGGGTGCCTTGTTGCAACATCCTAATATCTTCCAAAAAATAAAACAACTTCACAATCTGCTTCCAAAATGGAAGGAAATCATGGAGAGGTCTGTTTTCTGATTGAATAGGTTAATTAGTATCAAAGTGCTTAGAAAATATAATATTTTTAAAACAGGAGAGTAATGCTTGAAATTTCTTTTTGCTCAGGCAAATCAGCCCACAGCACCTCATTTAATTGCTAAGGGAGCACTGGAGCAAAAAAAGGAACACAATAAAAAACCCCAACAGCCTGTCTTAGGGAGGAAATTTCTTAATTCAGGTCTCTCCCTGATAGTGTGGCTAGGTCTCCAAGCACGGTGACCTTGGAACTGGCTTTCAAGGAGCTGTGAGAGCCTTTCGCACTGTCAGGGACTGGGATAACTTTGGGCTGCAGGATAACCTTCCCTAGATGCAGGATTCCCAAGGGCTGCCAAGGGTGTGTGTAAGCAAACAGTGTAAATAATTTCAGAGTTGTTTGGGATGGGGTGTTAGTTTGTCTTTTTACCCTTGGGAATGTATCCATTATTTCAAATTCAAACTTTGACTTATGAGCTGCAGATTTTTATATTTGCTGTTTGGTACAATGCTTACCGAATTATTTTCAGGTCTTTGAAATGATCTACACAAAATGTCAATCTCTTCTAATATTTATCTAGCCTTACCCTTACTAGAACGGTTTTTTTTGTAAAATAATAGACTTGAAATAGAAATCCCAGATGTACTCTCTGAATCCATAAATTGCTCGTTGTGAAGAAAATACTTATTTTTTCTCTAAAAATGATGGATTGCTGCAACATAATGGCTTGTGCTGCCGTTATAGTTAAATTTTCTTTGAAATTACAAAATTTCATACTGTTTAAAAAGTAGGCACAGCCTCCATAAGGCTAGACAGAAGAATAGTGCATACATACAACCAAAATAGGGCAGCTGTAAAGAATTCTGATGTTACATGGATCTTGTGTTTACATTGATTCTTTTTTTTTCTTCTGAAATGGAGCAAAAAATGCTGAATGCTCCCTTTTGTGGAATATTAGACATAGACAAGATTAACATAAACTTGAGCATTACCTCTCTTTACAGTTATCTCTTCATATATACAAGTAAAAAATAACCAAAGTGCAGATGCTATTTTGTTTACCTCCTACAATAAAGACACAAAAATAGGATTGAATTGCAGTTATCTACAATGACACATGAGAAAAGATATTTGTTTTGAGCTAGACAGTGAAAAAACTGATTTTATAAGAGTGGCAATTGTGACAATTGTAAATTGCAGAGACACTGGCTTCATCCTCTTCGCAGGTAACCTTGTATTATTTTACTTTATTAAGAAATTAGATCGTTGCTGAGCTGAACTGCACCGGGCCCTTGCAAAGGAATTGCTTGTTAATGGTCAGCGAAATTTCACTGTCAGGCAAATGAAAAGGATGAAACATTCCATGACAGCTCCCAAGATCTGAGCTCATGCCTAATATGTATGTGTTGGTAAAAGATGGGATTTTTCACCTTTCTCTGACTGTTCAAGAGGTGTGGAATTTGGATTATTTATGTATCATATGACTGTTTACATAATTTTCCCACAGTACCTTGTACCAGTGCTTTCCAGAATCATTTGTGGGGAACTCTACTTCTACTGCAGCTTCATCCAGTTCATTATTATTAAAAATATGAGTAAAACTCAAGTTGTCTTCATGTCCCTTCTAGGGGGGGGTTCTGATCTGGAGAGATTGCAGTGGAGGCAATGGACTGATCATTAGGTTTTGGGGTGTGTTGGGGTGGTGTTGACTATTGGTGTGTGCCCCTGGAGCGCTCAGGCCATAGTGCATCACCTCAGAGAGTGAGGAGTGTTGGAGTGATGAGTGTTACATGTCAGAGCAAAGCAGGAGGTGCCTGGTGAAGAGGGAAGGTGACTCTCAGGCCTGCCATGGGTGTTAACCTTTGTTTCAGAGCCTGAAAGCTATGACTTGTTTGGGGTGAGGCTTTTGGGTTGATGGTGCACATACTGTGAGGGAGGTCTCCATGTTGTAGCCTGGTTTTAAACCACCCTTTTCACCACTAAGGGTGGTGAAAAAAGCTGCTTTTTTATGAGCCACCCAATACAGTGCAGGAGAGTAGCACCTTGTAGTGACTTCTGAGATGTCTTAGTGTACATAACCTTTCACCCTTGGAGGGTTAATTATTAGTGGATTAATAACTTCAGATTTCAGGTGTGCTTTACCCTAAATTGCAAAATCTAGCTATTTCAAAACAGAGCTTTAAGGCTTCAGGCAGGACTTTTAGTTCACTTAGGAAGGACTTAACTGTCTATGGAATAAATTCTAAAACCTCCAAGAACAAAATTTATTAGAGAAATCTGGAGTAAATACTACAGTTCTTTCTAGTAACATGTTTTAGTCATGAAATTTATTTTCTCCTTTGTATATGAAAAGAACTGTTCAGGATAGTAATTATATATAAAGGTGGGGAGGACACAAAAATTATTTATTGCATGTCTTCTGTTTACCCCAGTAAATTTGGGGACTCAGTTCTGTTAATTGCTTATACTAAGTATAATGATAAGTATTTAGCCTTTACCTCTGACTCCCGTAAGACTGCAAATCTGTGATGATTGTATGGATTTTGCAAAAATTACTTGTTACTTGAACCTAGTGTTTTTCTCAGAATAGCTTTTGTATCTTAACTGTTACATACCTATTTATCTAATATAGTTATATTTTTGTGTGTATAACTTATTTAGTAAATAACAAATCATAACTGATTTTTCCAGTGAGTTCTGACAATGAAAGTACTCAGTATTGAAGTATTTTGTAAGAAAAACTGAAAATCAGTGTTTTGACTTTTTGCTTAAGTTGGGGGGTCTAGTCTTTGGAATGTATTGTCACAAGTAATTGGTTGTTTTTCTGGTTTTGGTGTGTATTCACAAGACCTACTGGCATCTTGATGAAGATGATCTTGATAAATGTAACTTACTGGATCTAGTGAGGGAGAGGTAGCTAAGTAAAAATGTGGTAGTTGGTAATATACAGAAAATCAGATTACATAATGAAATTATACCATTTCAATGCCTTAAATTTCTGCAGCTCTGAGGTCAAACAATTTTAGCTCAGAAAAAACAATTAAAAATCATGTTAAAATGTTTTTATGAATCTGTCATATTTTTCTAATCTTTCCTTTAATCTTTGAATGCTTTACTTTGAATGCTTGACTTAGTACTGCAGTGCTGGAATTTGTGTTTTTGTGGACTGCTGGTAGCAAATGCATAAGACATGGAAACACATGAGGGTTTGCTAAATCTGTTCAATGCCTTCTCCTGCATAGACTCATTTAGGTTGCAAAAGATTGAATTCAATCATGAACCTGAAAGGTCCATCACTAAACTAGGTCTCTGAAATACCATAGATACAGGGCTTTTAAACACCTTGGCCCATGAAAAAGCATTCTTAAGGGCTTAGGAGAATCGAAAAGCACACTACTGTCTGGTGATCTTTGTCTTGTATTTAAAAGGTCATTTGGTCTCCTTTCACATTACAAGTTTGCCCTTTTGCAGTCAGAGTTAATTGTTACACATAGTGGTATATCTTTATCTTTTACATATGTTCTCATAATGCTTAATTAATAATTCTATGGAAATACTATGCAAAATCAGCTGTATGTCCCTTTGGAGTGTTGAAAAAATTAAGTAGGCATAATTAACCACGAAAGCATCTTTTTTTCTGACATCATGTTTGTTTGACTCTATACTTGCTTCATTTCTTGTTGAAGTGAAATATGCTGGAGCTGTTTCAGGGCAACTTGTGCACAAAACTATTTTCTTCAGCATGTCAGTTTTTCTATTGTTTAGTACCTGGCTTTGTGTTTCTTTTAGTTTTTAATGTATCATCATAGTTCTTTCCTCCCTCTCTGCAGTCTTTCACAAATAATTGAAGCTAACGTGATGGGGTTTTGGCGAACCATCTGTTATGTTTGGTATCCATCCCCAACAAAGACAGAGTGGCCTCATGATAAACAAGTAGACGGAATAAGGACTTTATGTTCTTAAACCTTAGAAAAAACAGCTTTTTCCTTTCTTTCCATTCCAAATGTGTTGGCTGCACAACATAATCACTTTTAACATTTCAGTAGTCGTGACAATTGTGTCAGGAGTTCTGAGTAAATAACACATGTGATGATCAAAGCCCCACAACCTCATGATATTAGGTACTCATAGTTCAAGTCTTTGTGATTTAGTGACTTTTCTGGCTAAAGTGAAGTGAAGCAGGAGAGTTTTCAGAGTAAACAACTCTTCTGCAATCAGCCTTATGGTTTTAGAAACGTTACCAGTTGCATACAAGAGCAGCTGTACTGTCCAATTACTGTCTGAAAAAATATTTTGTTATTAATACAAGTGATATTCCTTGGGGTTTTGCATTTCAGTCTTTCGTTATTGTTAAAGAAAGCTTTTAACACTGTAAACAAATACTGTTAAGTCTTTACTTGGTGTTAAAAAGAAGTTTTCATTTGTCAAGAAGAAAAATTAACGTTGAGTTTCCATCATTAAGCTACTCTTTCTCCTCAGAATCATTACATTACATCCTGGGAAGTTGATCTGCTGTCTGATGGGATGATTTCTTAGGTAAGGAAATATTACATAGCATTTCCACAGGACTTGTAGCCAAGAGAGAAATGTAGCTTTAATCCACGTGTTCCCTTACTTGCTCTGGGAATCAGGCACAGAGCAGGTTGCACAGCTTCATCTCACCATGGAGGTAGAAGTTAGGCTTGAAATTTCAAGTCATTTTTGTACTCTTCATCCTGACTTTGTTTGTGCTTAACAACTTCGTGTTACAATCTGTAGATAAACATGACATTCTATGTAAGTCGCTACTGGAGCCCAAGGATGACAAATGGGAAAATCCCCACAGGTTTTCACTCTAAATCTTCCAGCTCCCAGTCCTGATTACTCTGCTGCTTCTGAAGGCATTTCATGTATCAAAGGAAGGGAAGTGGATGGCTGAAACTGGTGAAAATTACTGAATGGGTTGCATGTTATATGAAACATATGTTTGATATTATGGCATAGATCAGAGATTTGGCAGCCAGCCGCAGATTAGTAAAGCTTAAAACTTCCGTTTGTTAATTAAATATAAAGATCCCACGATATTTACAGTACCCTTTCTAAAAAGTTGGGTCATTAGGAATGTCACTGTAATTTAGATACTGGAGGAGAAAGCTTTCAAGTGTGACCTGCTGAGCATGTTATCCGTTTTCACCTTACATTTGTGACCTTGAAGTATCTACTTCTCTCCTTGTAAAATGACTCTATTCCTAAGGTCTGCTGTACTTGTCATTCTTAGTGCAAACTGTTTTCCATTTACTTGCCATGGGTGTTTCCTGAAGGTATTTGGAACGTGCTCATCATTGAGGCGTATGTGTGATTTCATACTTAGAATTTCTGATTTTTCACATGCACTCCATCTCATTTCTCCAATAGAACTGCAACCCTGCCATGCAATCCCTTTGGTAAGAACACCAGTTGTAGAGGAGTTATTCTGTTGGTTTGACTGTCTCTAAACACCATGAGCCCTTCTTTTGCAAATCCAAGTTCTCTTAATTTTTATAAGCCCTTGAATACTTGGTCACTTTATAGTTTTTGGAACAATCCTCAGTTTCTCTCAGTTTGCATCTCCATACTGCAAAGCAATTTTTAAACTGATCTATCCATCCACCCAAAACACAATGACTCATTTCAACACCTCCTGATGAACTGCAAATGTAGAATAGACTTTATAGCGTTGAAGCTTCTCTTGGCCTCTCTAATAATCTTCATGGAGCCTTTTATTGGCTCTGCTGAGTGCTGTTGTAGTTTAATACATTGGTCTGGGACATGTCTTATCCCAGTGTAGGCTGAGTTTGTCACTGAAGCAACACATTGTTTACTGATACTTGGCATTGCTCAGTAACACAAAAGCTGAAGTCTAAATAATTTAACCACAACAGAGCAGGTGTCATAAGACTCACTGCATTTTTTTTTTTTCAAATCCATTTCTAAAACTAATGTTTCATCTTAAAAATATGTTTTGTTTTGGTTTTTTTCCCCTTTCCCTTAAAACAATATCTAAGCTGTACCCTCAGCTTGCCAATCTAATATGCTTCTCTTGTTTCTTCAGGCAATAGGTCAACCAACACCTGCGGGAAAATCTCTTTAGGTTTGACAGAAAGTATTCAGCAATCAGTTTCACTTTCCAGTTGATTTCTTGTATTGATTGTATTATTTCAGTATAACACCATGAATCTACTACATTGTGCTCCTTTTCAGGGGACTCTTTTATTCTTAGCAGCTGCATTTATTTTTTTTTTCCCCATGTCTAGTGAACAACAGTATTTCTAAAACTTTTGAACACTTGCAAAATTATGCCCAGAGTTATACTGGGAGAGCAGAATTTCTTTCGTTACTCAACTGTAAGTCTAAGGGCATTGAAGGAAAGGCTCTGATAGTAACACAACTTATATGCTACTTAAAAATTGGCTTTCGAGTTTCACGTGTGCCTTGGTGTGTGAAAAGGCACATTTTCTTCCCTTTTAATTTTAGACCAGCTCTTATTTTGTAGCATCTGTGATCATGGTGAGTTTTTACAGGAATTCTCTCTAATGGAAACCTAGAGAGTTCTCTTCGTACTTAGTCAAAGTTAATTAGGTTATGGCTAAAGTTGTTTGCTATTGTATGAAATGTGCCTATCATAATCTCTAGGCACTTGTACATAAATTAATACATAAAAATGGCCTCGTTGCAAATAAAGAGAACTTGCCAACCTTCCTTTGCTTCTGCAGCCCTCCCTCAGGCAAAAGCCTGAATAAATAGATAAACCCTGCAGTGTGCCCTGAAGGCTTGTAAATGTGGACTCTGCCAGACTGATAGGGTGAGAGAGTTTGAGAGAACCTTGCCACTGGGCTCTGTGTTTGGGCTCTTGGTGAGAGTACGTCAGCTCAGCCTAACATCAGGAATAGGACAGAATGAGTTAATGTTTCAGGGTTCCATAATTCTAGGCACCATTAAAATGTGATGCTTCTGTAGGATATGTAATTTTAAATTTTTTTTTTCCTGTTAATGGCGTGGCTGTCAGAATACCCAGCTTCTTTCAACCTTTTTTTTTTCCAGCTGAAATAACAACTTAGCACTTTGCGGGAAAAAGTCATAAGGCCCAAATACTGACAAGTGATGACTACTTTGTAAAATCAACATAATTTTAAACTTCAAGCCTGTATGCAGCATTTATGATTGAGTATTAGCATAAAAAGGAAGCCAAACAAAACCCTTACAATTATTTCCCCTGGTAGGATAGTGCTAAAGTAGCAAAAGGAAATGGTGCTCTTAATAGTTGCAATATGAGTAAGCAAGCAAGTTTGGTTTTATTTTGGCTTGGTATCTTCTTGAAGAAGTAAAAAAATAGAGCTCAACTCTTGAATTTAATCACAGTAGCAAAAGAAAAAAAATCACTCTTTTGTGCTTACAATAAACTGCCTATGGTCCACATTTTCAATTTTAATTAGATTTGTTCATGTTGTTGGCTTAGTATCTAGCAGAAGGCGAGGAAGGAATGTGTATGGGAGACCCTTGTTGCACCGATTAAAAACTCAAAATTTTTATTTGAATAAAATATCATATGGCATTATTATGGTACTTATGCTGAGTGAGAAAATGAGAATTGAGTAATCGCTCATTAATGTAAATAAGTTCTTAATGAACTTGAGGGGGCAGCAACTAAAGTGAGGCGGAAGAAAAACAAGAAATCCAGCAGAAATCATTCTTTGATTATTTGAAATGAGACCTGTTGGGTGTGTTTGCTATGTGGTAAATAGCTCCTTGTACTTTTGAGTCCAGTGGTATGAACTGTGACAATTCACAGGGAAAGCTTATTGACTGAACACAATTCCATTTATTTACACTAAAAGTTAATACAAATAAGTATCTTTCAAACACATACATAAGTATCTCAATGTAGTGAGCTGATGGAAAAAATAGAAATAAGTAGAATGATAATGAGAACTTAATAAAGAAAATTTAAATCAGTGTTTTGCATTGAAAGTGATAGAGATTTGCTGATTTCACTTATCTAGGGATGAGTTCTTTGTGGATGGCTTCTGTGTCTTTTTGAGCTATTTTTGTGCATAGTATCTTAAAGGAAATGGGATTTCACTTGATTATTCAGGACTAAATATTTGGTACAAAAGTATAAAAAATTGAGACCTTCAATGATTTCTTGAAATGCTCACCAGGGTGGACTGTATGGTGTTGGGAGCATATGTTTAAAACAAAATAATTTCGTTCTAGTTTATTAGTATTAGAAAACACCTCAGTTCTTTAATAAGCAATTTCCTCTGTGCACATTACAGGAACAGTACTTCCCGAGCACCAGAACATGACCACAGTAGGAAAAATACTCCTGGGTTTTGAAAAGCAGAGCTTATAAGAGACATTCACAAAAGGCCATTTCTTCCAAAGGCTTAAAATGAAAACAAGAGGTAAATATTGAGATGTAGAAAACATAACTCAAAGTTCAGCCTCATTTTTATGATGAGGGAAAGACTAAACCATTGGTAGTAGAGAGAGATAAGCCTTTAGTGTGTTCAAAGTGTGCAGTGCCCTTTTCTCAACTGCTGTAAAATGTAACATGAAGTGACATGTAGTGTTTTTTTGGCACAAAGAAATGGCAAAGTACTGTCTTGGTATTTCTGAGCAAGCTGAAATCTGGAAAGCAGTTTATCCTAATTAAGCAATAGAGTTAATCATGAAGTGCAAATTATTCTAAGGGCTGGTCATATGACTCTTGTGTGGAAGATGAATTTGGATACATCAAATGAGAAAAATATGCTGGAATCACCAGACAAGTCTTGTCACAAATTTTTAAGCCATCTACTTTTCTTTGTGATCCACAATTCAATATTGAGGGTTTTCTTTCCTAGATTTTGAGGTGGTTTTGTTTTTTTGTCTTTTTGTGTTTTGTTGGATTGAATGAAATCTATTTGAGGTGAATTAATTTTGTTGCTGTCTTTCAAGTCTTTCTTGCTTTCTCTGCTGAAAGTGTCTGTAGTGTTTTATTGAAGCATGAGTTCTACATGCAAATATGACATAGTTGTGTTTGTGGTATATTTTTATTCATAAATCAACAGAGTAGACTTAGAATGTTCTTTATAGTACCAAGAGAATTTTTCATTTGCATAAAATAATTCTGTTTCAAAACATAGATTGTTTTAAACGACCTTAGAAGCTTAAAATAGATTCCATGTTACATTTCTTACCTTGCAAGTGACAAAACTTTTTGTTGTTGTCAAAAATGGATGGCAAGATTTGGTATCATGCTATGAAAAATGATAGTGGTACGCTGATTCATATATTTTAATGCCTTTCTTACTTTCCTGTCAAATAGGAGAAGAATAATGCATGAATGCGTGTCTGCAGGTTCAGTTTCAGAATAGAACCATTTTCAGAACAAATTCTGATTTGCTTTCCTAAATAACACTGGATATGGTGAGTATATGCAGCTTCTCCAGCACAATAATATTTTGAAATGTATGCAGTATTTATTCTAATATTCTCAACTCAATATTTAGTGTTGAGTAATCCAAATCATACGATGCTAGCTTGGTTTTTTCCTGCTATCTGTTTTGGAAGCTTATGTTAATTCTATTTTCTTAATTTTCTTTGGAGGATTGTTTTAAAATTTTTCCCTGAAAGTCTTCCTCTTTTCATAAGCTAAAACCTCCCTTTTCATACTATGCCTCAAATATACAGGGTTCATGATACTTTCATTGCAGTAGTTCAGCAGAATGTTGACATGCCCAAAGGTATTTGTAATGAATGTGAGGAAGTAATAGGTGCAATTTGCTTTGTGCTTGCTGTTACTGAACTACTGCACCAATTTAATCTCACAAGGCTACAGGGTAATGAATCAGATGGACTTTTCTAGGTTTTGTAGAATATTTTATGTACAGCATTCAAAAACGACTCTGACAGCCAAGGAGAAAATTCATTGAAGCCATTTTACACATACTCCTTCTTCCCATTGCTGCTCTCTCCTTCCTCCCCACCCTCTGCAAAAACCCCAAACAAACACAACAACAAGCCAAAAACAAACCCCTCAAAGAAATTAACAAAAAAAGCCCCAACCCAAACCCAGAAACCATCACAGCCCAAGAACCCTCACCCCAGGTATGTGGGAAGACATCCTTAAGGTTTTGGTGTCTGCAAATTGAAGTAGCATTAAACAGCCTGGAAGGAAAGAGAATAAACAAACAGTTCATCTGCACAGAGAGAATGCATCCATGAGTAAGTTAGTTTATAGTGTGGAAGAAAAAGGTGACTGAACAGTAATTAGTTTACTGTATTGTTTGTAATAATGTTATATGATTAACAGAGCATAAATGGAAGATGAGTGAGGGATTTTGCATTAGTGCTGTGGATTGCCTCAGCTTTGATATAAACATGAGAGGATTAGCTCTTTATTAACATGTCTGTTGGCAAAAGATGAAATATTTCTGGTGTTGCTCTGTATAACTTCCAATTTTACAAATAAAGCAGTGAAATACTCTTTTTCCAAGGGTCAAAGTTAGCAAAGGAGGAACAGAAATCTACTTTCCTTGGCAATGACACCTGGGTCTGTGATAAGAGAGGAATACTGCTGATGGGGTTTTTTTAGCGAGTGGTCAGGCTACTGCTCAGCCTAGGAGGAACAGGGTATTTTCCTGTTTCAGGGAGAGTAGAGTGCTGTGGCAAAATGGACAAGGTAAGTAGATCAAAAAAAACTTACTTAGCACTACAATGCCCCTTCCCTTCATGAAACTTTAAAACATGTATGTGCTTTATGTTCTTTGAAGAGGTTTAAAATTTAAATTTTAGCTGAAAACTCAGACGCTGACACTTTTAATATTTGACTGTATTTCTTATTTCTCTTTAACAAGTCTTGTTTATTGATAGCATTTTCTGCAGAAATTTGCCTCTTGTCAGAAAGCTGAATTAAAAAAGGAACGTCCAATTGGAATAACTATTTTGCATCTTGTAGAGCTCAATATTACTGAATAGCAAGGGAACTGGTGACTTGAGACATTAAAGTGGCTTTGTAAGCTTTTGGCTGAAGAGCCAACAGAGAGAAGAATCACAAAATCATTCAGGCTGGAAGGGACCTAGCCAACATCCTGCTGCAAGTAGGTCAGCTATGAGGCTCATCCGAGCTTTGTCCAGTTGGGTTTTAGAAGCTGCCCAGGATGGAGCTTGCACAACCTCTTTGGGCCTCTGCTTCTCTGCTTAATTATTTTTGTAGTGATTCTTTTCCCTTTGTACCATTGGAATAATAGTGTTCAATTAGTGCCTGCTGTCTCTCATTTTCTGTTCATCATGACAGACTTTCTCTTGTCAGCCCCTCAGTCCTGCTGGCTATTACTGGAGAGATGCTGTTAGGCTCCCCACAAAGATTTCCTTTTTTTTTTTTTTTCCAGATTCAGCAAGCCAAGCTGACTCAGTGCCTTTTCAGAGGACTTGTGCACTGACTATTTTTACTTTATTACTACCATTAATTTGCTGGTTCTGGAGGGTCCAGTTCTGGCTGTAGTAGGTACAGCTAGTCTTGACTAGAGCAGAACAAAGAATTGCTTCCCTTGAACAGCTGGCTGTGCTTCTGTAGACACAGCCCAGATTTGCTGCACTTCTCTGCATCAAACACTATTCAGCTTCTCTGGTGGTGGGTTTTTATGGCAGAGTGGATGGTATCAGTGAAGTTTGCCTTGTGATTTGCCATCTGCACAAGGTGGTGGCTGCTGAAGAACAGATATTCTTTACCATCCAGTCAGATCCATTCCTTCCCTGGGAGGGGAGTAGCTCTGCGGTTAGTCTGAGTACCTGTATGAGATTTCCATGCTTCCCCAAGCCTTTTCCCTTTCTGAAGGAGAAATAAGGAAAAGGAGTCTGTTAACAGCAAGTTTCATATTGGTCACACAAATATATCTCACAGACACAGGACGTGCTGAATAGCCAACTCTGAGTTCTGAGGGAGAACTTCTCTTTAGGCACCGGCAACACCATATTTTGAGGACAGGAGAGAGTAATGGATTTGAGAGTGTGTAAATTAGTAGCCTTGAATAAGGCAAGGTAACATGGTAATTATTTATATTTCTAGCAATAATTTGGTGGTTGTGCCTCTTCCATGCATTTTAACTGTGTGATAACTAAGACTTTTTTTGTACCAGATGGTCTCAAATACATGATGTAAGAGGCAAAAATCAATCCGTGTACTTGCTTTTAACCTCTGATACAGTAGGTGCTGTCCTTTGGAATGTGCCAGAAAGTCACTTCTTTAATGCTGTGCTAAGGGCGAGTCAGCTCACTGTGCAGGTCTTGTGTGTCCTCATCCTCTTTTGTGACTTCTGACCTGGAAACTACTTCTGCAAGGCGTTCTTAGAGTCTGACTGCTGCCAGACATGCTGCAGGCCTCAGTAAGTTTGGTTAGATTCCTGAAATTCTCTCAGTTATTGCATGGGTTAAGACTAGCGCAGTACACCTGTGAACGCAGAGAACACAGCTCACTTACTGCAACAATGAACTGCGCTGTAATGCAGGTTGAAGAAAACGTTTACAGAATTCTTTTAGATACTGTTTTTGTATGGTGTTTAAAAGGCTGAGGGTAGTTTTATCTGAATGAAAGTTTTGAGACAGTATGTAGAAAAGTTCTTAGTCATTTAAAAGTTCATATCATGGATAAATGTCTTTAATGTCCAAGATGTAAATATTCATTGAGACCTCGATCTCTTGACTCTCCAACATTGTCACTAAAACTTTTTTTTTTCTGCAAGCAATTTTTTCCTTTAACACTGAAGAAGAGTCTTTTACTGAGCTGTCAAAGCTGCACCATTTTTTTGTTGTGTGTCAAGTGATACTGTGTTTCTGTCTTCTCTGTATGGGAAGAAGTCACTGTGCAATGATATGTAAAAGACATCAAAACTTTGGGCTCAGATGTGTCTGATTCAGTTCATACTCTTGAAATAACTGAAGATGGGGAGGAAAAGCACCAATATCCATAGTTTAGAGACTATCTTACCTGCCAGTAAACAGCTAAGATGACCTAGTGATCACTCAATATGCTCAGCCTAAGTGTGTCTCTTGGTTTACACTTTGTCCTTGGAGTCCTTTATGAATCTATTACTCACCTGACTGAACTTCATGAAATGTGAACTGAGAAATCCCAGATGTTTCAGTGGGAGCTGAAGCACATGCTTCTTGTCAAGTTGGTGTAGATTCAATAAGGAAATAGAACCCTGGCTCCAGTGCCATCATAGTTTAGAGTGTAAGGAAAAACCTCACCTCTGCTTAACATTTCAGATGCAGGTAACTTTAAATAAAATTTTGCAGAGATAGAAGAGCTAACTCACTTCTGGAGTAAAACACATAGAGTGGCATAACCAAAATCTTTTGGATGAGGTGGAGGTGTGTTAACATCTGTTGTGTATGTCCTAATAAGGATGAGGATTTTTTTTTTTTTCCTTTGGCTATTCAGGTGTTTATACTCGATGTAAATGCATGTTGTTTACTTGAGGGCTTCATAAATGCCAGATCCTCTTGAGGAAGGACAAAAAGCTGTAGACAAGTCTGAGTGGGCAGATGCTTCCTGGAGAGGCAAGGTGGTCTCTAGGGAGAAATGACCTGGGTCTTAGGCTGAAGCAGATGCATCCTTAGGAAAGAAAGATGTAAATTCTGGTACATACATGACTCCACTGGTTTGTGTGAATATCCACTGCCAATGGTGCAGCTCTCCTGCATTGCCCAGGGCATTGTGTCCCTTGGCTTTTGCTGCCCGACTGCAGCACCCGAGGGTGCCCAGGGAAAGTGTTCAGTCAACCCCACTGACTCCTCTCCCTTGTTCACATATGTGTCCTGAGCCTTCCGTCCACTGTGGTGTCTCTAGACAGATCTGTTGACTCCGTTTACCTGCAGTGCAAGGCCACAACCAAACTTCAGGCTTTTTTCTTATGTACCTTTAATGTCATTGTGTATCTGTGCAGCTCCTGTTTAGAGACAGCAAATCTATTAAAATCCCAAGGAAGTAATGAGGGAGCTTGTGCTTAAAGGTAAAGCTGGGTGGCTATGCATAATTAGCTCAGTGCAATACTTGTCTTGTAAAACTCTGAGTAATGATGAGTCCAATTTCAAGGACTCATTTGCTACCAAATGCCTTCAGAGACAGAAGTATGAGAAAATGTACATCCCTCTGTGCCTGTTTAACGATTATTGAACCCAAATTCATTACCTCTGTTTTGACTAAAAAGCTTCTGATTTTAACTGCAAGGTTTCTGCCTTGTCAAATCCAAGTTGATGGAATATTGAATTGTAACAGGAACACTGTTATTTCCTGAGCAGAAATAGTTTCATGGCTATTTTATGTTTCAACAAACTGTTCACTTTTTCTGTTTTTCCTAGCTGAACCAACATTTTAAAATTCTGACAGGTTTATTTCCTGAGTGTGGCTATAAACCAAGTTCCTGGAAGTCATCTGTCGTTCATTAGGACTCTGTGAAGGGCCACCATTTGCATGTGTAGAGTAACTAATTTAAATTTGTTATATATACATGAATCTTCTTGGTAGAATCACCTTAGGAGTTTGATGTTGATATTTTTGGTTTTCTTTAAATTTGTGGCACAGCATAACTAAAAGCAGAAATAAAATTAAAAGCTTCATATAATTTCTTGGTTATAAGTCTGTGAAGAGTCTATGCAAATAAATTTATATGACAAACTAAAACAAATTTTTATGTTTTTTCTAAAAAATCTACAAAATCAAACACAAGCAGCTTACCAGTCCTGTGTCTACTGAAAGCTCTTCCTTGTTTTTCAGACAATACACCTCCTTATAGCTACAATTAAGTTTTAGTGCAAACTGTTATAGGTAAAGGCTCATTGTCATTGCTAGAAATTTATGGTGTCAAACCCTCCATGTTTTGTAATAGGTACAGTATGGCTCATTTACTGTTCCCATGATCCCTTGTGATGGATCTTTACAGATGTTTGAAATAACTTATGCTCTCAATTTTAAGAATGTTACCAGTTCAGATTTTTTCTTTGCTATACATCATAAACTTTGAAATGAGTTGCTAGTTTAGTTACAGTTCTAGAGAAGAGTATTTGAAAAGTAGCTTATGATGATACAACATGAAAAGAAAAACTCACTTGATCAGGTAAATGCTAGAGAGCTTTGGTTGTGTATCTTAAAAATATACATTGTTAGAGGTATGCTTTGAGGAGAAATTGTGGTATTAAAGTATCTGCTGCTGTTTAGGCTCACGTCCAGTTGGTCTCCAGCCTGTTCTGTTGATTGGGTTTCACTAACCATCATATGCTGATGATGTTTCTTGTCCAACTATCTTTGTGGTGGGACCAGCACCATATCATCTGATTTAACTTCCTGTGCTCATGCAGTAGATGTTAATCTGGAGCATTTCAATCTTTTGTGGGAAACAGTGGTTAGAATGAGGACATCTTTTTTTTTTCCTGTTGCCAGTGTTGAGGGGGGGAGAAGCCAAAAAAAAAAGGCTTGTTTAGTGGTAGTCCACACATTTGGTAACAAAGTTAGCAAGTCCTAGTTCATGGCACTGGATTGTCTGTTGCTCTTTGGATGCAGTTTGAAAAACCATGTAGCTTTTTTATAGCACATTGCTTTGTCAGTAAGCAGGTGGCTTCACTGACAGCTTTGTTTGTGGATATGCAATCAGGCCCGAAGGAATGTGGGAAAGCCACAAGAGAAGCTTTCTTGTCATCTGTCAAGGCTTGTCAAAGTAAAATTAGCAAGTGAAGAGAAATAAGGAATTATATATTTAAGCAAAAGAATTAAACAGAAAATAAAAAAAATAGAAACATGCATTGACATATATAGAAGCACAAATATATAGATGAATATATTTCTGCAAAGCACTGAGGGGAAGGAAGATGTCAAGTGAAGCTTGTAACTGGCTTCCAAAGCCATCTGCTGACAGGGAAGACTTTTAAGGGCCGGCATTTTTTCAAGATCAGCTAGTGCCAAGTGATCTTTGTCCTTGAAAATATATATCTGTTGGCTTCATGGATTCAAAGTGACAGAAAAGCTGTTTGTTTAAAATTACACACACTAGGATAATAAAGCCTTCAGTGATGCCAGTGCTGAAGTGGGAGGTTCTCCTCAGGCTTCTGTCAGGGCAAACCCATCAAAATCAGGGTAGATAGAGAAAGGCAGGTAGTAGTCTAGGTTATCACAGCTACTTTTTTAATATTTACACAGTACAATAACAATGGGAGTCTAAATTAGGAAGAATAGAAAAGAAAACAGGAAAAATATAAGAAAAAGGACAGTACCAGGAGTACTGAGGTCTTGTTGAGCTGAATATAAGATAATGTCTTAAGCCAGAACCTTTCCAAAGATAAGGAAGCAGAATGGAAGTTTCATATCCTTGCAGTTTTTTTAACTGCAAATTAATTTTCATGGAATGACTTAATCTGCCTAGATGAAGCATTGAAGTTTAGCATATAACCCTGGCCCAGACCGTGTGTCACTTTTGGCTACCCTCTGAAATTGGTGTCACACTAGAGAATTGAGTGAACACTGCCGACTATTGGTAGATGAATTGAGAGCATTACTCCCAGTACATATGTATTAACATGCCATATGCCAGGAGCTAACATAAATTTAAGCTTAGAAAATTGCCATAGAAGATGAGAGAAAATATAGTAAGAGGTGTTAACAACTGCATTATTGCTTAAGCTACACAAATCTTGGAAATCAATATTTTATTCAGTGTAATTCCACATGATGCAATTAAAAGTAACAGGAGGAATAAAATATTTCTATACATAGGAAGCTTCTGGTTAAGCCTGGTGGCATAGGACACCTGTATTGCAGTTTGAAAATGACAGTGCACTTTAAATGGAATAACTGCGGGAACAGATGCTCACACATTAAGCTCTCAGCCTTACATACAGCTGAAGTTTACTTTCAGTCTTGGGAAGTTTATTTTCAGGCCTGTAGGGAGTCTCAATGGGCTGTGTGACAAGTGGTCACCTTGCAGGAAGCTAGATAAATTTACATTTTACTTCTACTAAATCCAGATATTTTTTTTCCCCCTTTTGAACGTGAAATGAAAGTCGATGTAATGATCATAGAGGATACCACACTGACAGCTCTGAAAACAAAACACTTCTATTTATTGAGTGTCTTAATGTTCCTCACTTGCAAACTGGAGATGATCTCATCTGTGGGAATGAAATTTCCTCCACAGGTCTTTTGTTCTGATTTCTCTTTATGACTAACCAGGAATGCAGTCTTAATCTGCCTTTCTGCTCTTTTGCTTATCGTATTTACAAACTAATCTCATGGATGGTTCTGTACATGTAGATGATATTCAGCTGGTTTAGTTTTGAGCCACTGTTTTCAGATTTCATGTCAGTTCAAATTTTGTGTTCTGGTCTTTGAATTGTTCTAGATTAACCTGATGGATTTCACAGTGGTTTAGGACTGACACATGCAGCTTTGTTGGTAGCTTCAGAAATCATAATTTTTTTTCAAATAGCCAGGGCTAAAAAAGAAGTCAGTGACTTTCACATTGTTAGAAGTGTTTGATTAGATAGCTAAACATTTTCCTTACTCTAAGCATTTAGAAACAAGAAGATACAGCAATATTGAGTATGAGAATGATCCAGTGTAAAATATCTTTAATTACAGGCATATGAAGAGAAAATAATTAGAGGAGTAAACTTATAAGTAAGCTGTTAGCAAATGAAAATTTGCTGAACAAATTAATAACAGTCCTGTAATAGTAAGTCCTATTGTACCCTGAGCACAAAGCAATGCTTTCCTCTAAAATCCTGTCATATATAGGTAGAGGGATTGCAAAAGAGTTGCCTGAAGAGCTGTGTGTCAGGATTTTGACCCATCTGTTTGGCTGCCCCCAGGACACTGTGGATTGCTCCGAGCAGGTGGATTCAGTGTTCCCTTAACCTCTCAGGACCTTTCCCTTTTGCTTCAGTAGGAATGGCTGACTGCACCTGCATGCAGGGTGGTAGTCCTCACCTAGATCCCACGTGCCTCAGGGAGAACTATCAAAACACTGTCCTGAACTGCTATAGGACACTGAAAAACTAAACAAAGGGGATGCAACTTGCATTTTACACCTTTCCAGAATGGAGGCTTGGAGAAAATGATGTTGTCAAATTCTGCTTGTAGCTAAAGCACTAACATCTTTCAGGATGTGCCCGGTGTGGATTTGCACTGGACAGGAAAGCTTCTTTCCCTTTTTCATGTTGCCAATATGGAGCTGTATGTTTGAGTTATCTATCTTGCTACCTCTGGTTTTCTCCAACATTACAGCAATTAATAATGTGAAAGGGAGAAGTTTTCACTACATGTACACTTGTAGCCCAGTGTTTTCTTTAAGCTGATATATCGCCCTCAGGAAAAAGAATATGAAATAACAGGCAAAGTCTCAAGAAAAAGAAATATCTTTCACTGAAGAGAGATTAACTTAGATCACAGCACAAGAGACTGCTGAAAGTAAAGCTGCCAAAATTTCATTTGCAAATCTGATATCTGTGTACCTTACAACATCTTCACCATTTATGGTACCTTTATAATTACAAATATTAGTACCATTGAGATACGCCAGAGGAGTTTGAGGCAGAGTTCGGGAACAGGGACATGAAATAAAACCAGCCACAATTCCTTGACTGTCTTTTTCCAGTGAAATGGTGTGCACTGCTTCAAACTATTGCTGTACCAATTAATATGTTTTGTAAAACATTCTGACATACTCTGAAAATCTGGAAGTCAGGGAGGTTATTGCTATCTCATATTAAAACATTTTGCAGATGTTGCTGACAAAATTAAATATTCCTACCCATTTCTGGAATGTGTTTGTAGATGCTTTAATTAGATCGTATTTTACCCTGGGAATTTCATTTCCTTTGAGGCTTCTGTACTACATAGTTAGATATATTCTGCAGGCCATTAAAATATCTAGCAGTTAAGACAGATTATAAGCTTCTATTCTTAGAATAACTAGAGTAAATGTACTCTTTGCCATCGTCTCTTAACCTAAATGATGACAAGTACTTATTTTTGTTCTGGGGTCATTGCTCATCATTGGTTCCATCACCTCACCCCTGCCATTTATATGGAATCAAACAGATAAATAACAAGTGTATATTTAGTTAAGACATTAATCAAAACTTCATCTCCTAGAGATAAGCAGCCCATCCTGCAGCTCAATTTCAGTTTCTTGTACTGATCTCTGTTAGGCTGTGGTGGTTTGACCAGCCCATGGAAGTGAGCTGTCTGGTTTTGAGATTGGCTTTCTATTGGACCAATGGGAAAGCATTTTCTAGTTCTTATTACCTTTGAAAGGAAGCCTGAGAAGTTCTTATCTTCTGGCTGTCAGAGAGCACATACCTCTGCCCTCTTTCTGCCCTAAGGCAGAGTGGGGGAGGAGGAAGGCCATGCATGCCAGGTAGGGGCAGCTGATTTTGGGAACATCTGCTGTCCCAGAGTTCTGCTCTGCTGCTGGCCTGAGCTGAACCCTGCCTTGGCTGTGCCTGGTGAGAGAGGGCAGAGATGTGATGATGCAGGCTAGAACACCTGATGAGACTGAGGGGTGGAAAAGGAATTTTGGGAATCTGTCCAACTCTTCCCCCTAGCTGCAAAAGACCAGGGAACAGCTGCCTTTTGGGTCTGCAGAGGTCCCCCTGGACCCTCTGAGATCTGCCCTCAGAACGGCTTTGTGATATGACACCATGGACTGCCTGGCTGCCAGAGATCCTGACACAGCTCCAGCATGGCCAGCCAGGTCTGACACTGTCTTTGTTAATTCTTTCATTGCATCAGTGCTCAGATGGGACCTGGGAAAACCCTCCATCCTCTCTCCAGTGAGAGAAAATTAGAATGCAGATGTGTCAAGACCACATGAAGTATCAAAGTCAGTCAAGAAGGAGGGCAAGTCCAGGTGGAAGGAGTGTGGGAAGTTGCTTTTGAGCTGTAAAAGACTCTTGCAAGCTATGGTAGTTGGTTATAACATATTGAAATGTTTCCTTTAAACCATAAAGAAGTATGGGGGAGATAAGAGTTCAAATTGTAGACCTGAGCAAAGGAGTGAAATGTTGAAGAGACTGTTGATTTCATGAGAAGTTGAACAGAGAGATGAAGTAATAAAGAACCTTTGCCCTCAAAGAAGAAGTGACTCTCTGTTCCTTGGAGGTGAAGGTAGTCCTAAAGATAAATAAAGAGAACCTGTTTTGAACAGTTATCTTTAAAAGACCCCATACATTGATGTGGCCCAGAGACACAACTGTGAACATGGGAGGAGTTTCATGAACAAAAAGGATCTGGGTGGTTGCTGTTCATGAAGAATGGATCTACAAGAGAACTGTTTTCTTGTGGGGAATTTTCCATAGCAAATGAGAGGTGCTTTCCTCTCTAAGTAAACTGAAAAAATACTGTTTTAGAGGTGGAAAACTGACTGAGATTTCTGAGTGTTGTTTTCTTTACATTTTTGGGAGAAAAGGTATGGGGAGGGAGGAAGAGTGTTTTCAAGGTTTCATCCTCATTCTTGTGCTTTTTCTTTCTTTTAGTGTTAGTTAATAAAGTCTTATTACTTTTAAGTAATAAGCCTGCTTTGCTCTTGATTGGGGAAATTTCAAATTGGCAAACTCCAACCAAAGCAGAAACTGGTTTTTTTGTCCGGTTTCCGGTTGAAACCATGACATAGGCTTTCAGCTTTTTCAGATTCTCGAGCTTCTCTTTCCTCCTTTCCTTAAAAACAAAACCCACCAAACCAACTTATGAACAAGACTGCTGTGATGCTGCAACTAGGCTTGTTCCAGAATTTTAAGTCTTGAAATATTGCTAAGCATTAAGATTTGGCTTTGTCAATCCTTTCTTCATTCCAGTGTAGCTTTTAGTTTTATCCTAAATTCTCAATAGCCTTTACACACAGTAGTTTGTTTTTTCTTAACACCCTCAATGTGCCAAACAGCATTTGTTCTGGAAGACCCCTCTCACCTTCCCTGAATGGCACTTAGATTTCAGCACTGGTTTTGTTCTGTAAGGCCCCCAAACCACTCTGAGGAACAAACCTATTCATTATCCCTTTCAATACCCACATATAAAATGTGCAAAATTTGGTTTATTTCCTTACATAAGTACTTTTACTGCTTTGGAATTTATCCCTAGGAGTGTATCTGTATGAATTTGCAACCACCAAAAGCAGAGTTCAGTGGTTTTGAAAAGAGTAAAAGAGTATCAAAGGGACCTGGTTCCCAGATTACAATTACAGATTATCAGATTATAGGTTTTCTATTACAAATGATTTTTTTTGGAGAGGAATAGGGACAGTGTCATTTTAACACAGGTTACTTATGTATCTTTGTTAGATATTTTAGCAATGTGTTATTTCTCTGCTTAGATCACAGTTTCCTCGGACAAAGTACCATAAAGAAAAGTTTATAGGATAATCAAGTCCAATTGTTTTGGCTTTTCTTCAGTAGTCATTAAAGTTAACACACTTGTAGGGCTTATTTTAATGTGAGAAATATTTATGGGTATTTTGTTAAATTAAAAGTTTGATTTGTCACTGATTCCTAACATTTATTTTCTACTTCAGTTTTTATTTTGTTGAAATTCAAATACATATTAGAGGGACTTATTTTGTGTTGTGGTGATTTTTTTCTTCCTATGAAAGAGCTACTGCAAAAAACCACTGAGGGTACCTAAATTGTATTGTAACCTCATGTTGATAAGTAAAATTTATTTTTAAATATGGATCTTTCTGTAGTTGCAGTGGGCAGAATGATGTTGTGGTGCCTAGGAACAGTACCATGCATTTTTTCCATTGAATCTTCTTTGTCGTCTTGTCTGTTTTTTCAGCTTTGGGGTGGCAATTTTTTGGAGTTCTTTCTATTTAGCTGCAGCATTTGATTTGGAAAGGCTTGGAATCCTTTTCCAATTTCCTTTTTCAGGTTGTGGATGAAGATGTTGACAGAAAACAGTACCTAGGGAATGTCTCTGACTTGGCCTCACCCTACACAGCAGTGGTTAAGCATTATTACTTGCTTTTGTTCCTTGGATTAGCACTCAGTCCAGAAATGTCTCTTTGCTCCAGTCTAGTGGAACTTGTCTTTTTTGATAACATTTGAAATTGCAGCTGTGCATGTTCATGGGACCCCTTCACTCACATGCCATAGAGTTTTCAGGACTAGCAGGGTTTCCCCTCACAAACCATCCTGCATTTTCATAATAAACTGTGTTTATGAATTTGCACAGTTATTTTATTTTTGCATAGATGTTATCTTGCTAGAGATGGAATTCAAACTTGCCAGCCTGTCTGAATCCCTTGTAGACCTTTCCTGCTTCTGAAATGGAGTTTCTTGGGAAAAGATATCACTCCTTTAGCAGGGTGACTGTGATGACAGTTTGTAGAGCAAGGGAAACGCATAAAATAAGGTATTACATTGAAAAAGCAGTAAATCCTACTTATTTTGGAAGAGACAGTCAGTTGTGTATTTCTTGGGCTTTCAGATTTCAATGATGATGAACTCGGACATTGTGTCTCCTCACTGGACTTTGTCCTTTGAGCTGACTTAAACCGGTCATCTCTATAATTTTTTTCATCCTCATTTGGAAGAAAGAAGGATAACCTGGAAGTCCAGTGTGAATGTCAATCCTTTTTGAGAATGCTCTGAATAGAATTTGTGAGAAATTCCACATTAGAATACAGAAATCCAATAGAATTTGTATTCGACTGTAGATTTATTTTACTGTTCTTGAAAGTTCATCAAGCTTTGTTACTCTTTTCCATATTTCTTTCTCATCATTTCAGCAAAGTACAGAACTTTGTATTTCTGTCTCTCTTGTTAATTACAAAAAACAAATAAAAAAGAACCCAGGGAAAACCCCAAACAAACAAAACCCAAACTAAACCTCCCAAGCCCCTCAGTACTTCTCCTTAAAAGAAGTTGTGTTGTGTCTGTACACAAGGCACAGGAAGCTTATTTAGGATTACCTTCTCTTCCAGTCTATTCACTTTTGAGCTCTCTCCCTGGGGAATCTTAGCCTCAGGCATTTATGACACTGATACTCTGCTAGGTGACACAGGGGAATTTTCCCCCCTAACATTAATCCTGCTCTTAGCATTCAGAAGCCTATAGTCTGCAGCAGTGCCTCATCCCCTGGCAGTTCTGGAGTTCACTTTTGCACTGGAAACTTCCAGGTGTAGGCTCTTTGTAGGTCTGTACGAAGGCTCTGGAGCTGCCCTTTCTGTGCAGTTTGGGCAGCCCCCGGCCTTCCTCCGGGTGAGATGGTTCAATCTGTTAGAATCAAACACCTCTTTCATCATTGTGCTCTTAGTAATTCTCTGGTGCAGGAGTGTTTTAACATAGTAAATGGTGATCTGTGCTCTCATGCTTCCATCACACAAATAATAAATCTGTTGAAGTATGTGGAAGTTGGCTAAAATTGTTTTTCAGTAGTCCTGTAATGAAAAGGAAAAAAGGTGGAATTTCTGTATTAGAATATATAAAGTATGACATTTTTTTAAAGTGGATTTTTCTTAGCTTTTACAAAGCATATTTCAGTATTTTCATGTGAAGATTTGGCAGATGTTTAGGAGTTTCAAAGTATGGTGGGCACTTGCATATTCTGAAACAGAATCCTGCCTATGACCAGACTGTGTGCACTGGCCATATTCAAGTGCACTGTCTCAGAAGCATTCAGCTACATTTACTGTCAGTAGCATCCATGCAATTTAGGAACAACTTTAAAAAAACCCAAACAAACAAAAAAAACCGCCTAGAACCTACTTGAGTTTTGCCCTGAAATTTGTTAAATGGAAAATCAGTCCCTGGAAGTCTTTGCCCCTCAAACTGAGTAGTCAGTGAATATTGAGCATGTAATTAAGTCCTACACTTGTGTCAGTTTTCTGGGTTTCAATGTGCTCAGGTAAGATCTCACCAGCTGATGTCAGAAATGTGACCCAGCACAGAGATTTTTTTTTTTGACTTTTCTGGTCTTGAGTCTCTTGACAGAAAGGCAGATGTCAAGTTGTTTCATGGTGTACAATGGTCTAAATGGAAAGAAATAATACTTGGATATTTCACTATGAACAAAGCCCTTAAGGGATTTTCTCAGGCATAGTTCCCAGTCTGTAAGTGTTGATCCTGTTGATCTCACTAGTAAGCCTTCAAAACCACAAGTTATATGCCTTCTAAATGTTATTTTGGTTCAGATCTTAGATTTAATGTCAAAAATATCTGAGCTTTTCATCATAGATAATTTCAAAAAGGCTCTTTGGTTCAAGTGCTCATTGAAGTCATTGCAAGTTTTATTGGTCTGTACAGTGAGGAAGGCTTGCAGGTTAAACATTTAGGTTCATCTTAGCTGGGCTTGACATTTCTGCTCTATTGCACAGAAGCACACTGAATTTGGAAAGTAAACAGTGCTGGGGCTGCACTGCATCACGTTCTTTTGTGTTCTAGAACATACAGACCTGCAAGTCCATGGCAACTTCAGCCTATGGTCCATATTCTACTTCACAACTTTACAAATTGCAGAAGCCCTTCACTTCAGGGCTTGGTTTTGGGTTTTGTTTTGTTGTTTTTTTTAATGGCAGATGCATGAAAGAAAGGCTTGCTATCTCCAGAACTATTTCTCTTCTTTGTAAAAGCTTGCAGATCCATTGATCATGGCATTTGAACACAGAATTTTGAGGCAATTATCTTAGTAACAGCCTTAGTGAAAATCATGGGGCCCTCCTTTTATAAATGGGAATTTCGCTATACCCGTGGATGAGTGAAGTAAGAACATCTAAAGCAGTATTAGGATAAGGATGATCCTTCATTTCTTATCTGCTCCCATCTCCTAGGAATTCTGTACATCTCAAAAAACCTTTAGGATTTGGGGTCCAAAATACTCTGCCTGAAACAAGGCCTTTGAAATAACTTGGACTGATTGTCATAGTAATTTCTGTCAATCTGCTCCTACATATTTGAGTTATAACTATTTCTCCAATTCTTTATCTGAGTGTAAAACCATGGGTAATTCAGGCTGGGAAAGCACGTACGATATTTGAAATACTATTTCTTAGGCTAGTTTCCTAGTCTTTCCTCCTATAACTGGTATTTGCATCTGTTGTTTTAATTGTATTTTTTAATATTTAAAACTTAATCATGATAGTAGTTAGAAAACAATGAGTCTTTCTTCCGGATGGCCACCAGGTTGCTGCCACTGAAATGGTAAATCTGGTGGTGTTGTCAACAAGGCAGCTGTCAGTAGCAGGACAAAATAATTCTTCCTTCCAATGGCACTGTGTCTGCATGCAGCATTAACTGGTGATGTTAAAACACATTTGTCATCCATCTATAATATCATTTAACCTGAAGATAACATGTTAGCATCACCTTTTGTTGTGAGTGAACTGCATTATGAGATGAATGCAGTTTGTATTCTACTGGGTACACAAAGCACAGATAAGAGTATAAAGTGCAATTCAGTCTTTAAAATATTGAGTCCTGAAGAAAAACCGTGATATAACTTAAAATTTCAGCTTAAACTCTCTCTTTTAAAAATATTGGTTGAGCTCGAAATGCCCAAGGCTTCCTTATTCTTTGATTACAGAATTTCCTCTCATTTGTTTACCATGCTTTTTAGTTTTTCCTCATGTTTCTCAAAGGAAAAGGTATGTAAATACCTAAGTGCAGTAATAACTTTTTTGCCTTGCATTTGAAGTGACTATGGGTAATTCATTCCATTCTGTTACATCCTGAAACTTAAATGCCTTTTTAAGGTCTGTAGAAAGCAATTATAAAGCTGGTAACTTTGAACTATTGAACTGCATGCCCCAGTGCTGTTGGCAATACTAAAAATGGGAGTATTAGATTAAATTTTTTCAAGCAGAAAGTTCTAATAACTCAAGTAATAATATTCATTAACTTCTATTTACACCATTTTAATCTGAATCCACATTGTATGTTTGTTTTATTTTTTTTTTTCCAGAAAACCATTAAAGCCTTAGCTAAACGCCTGTTTCACAGTATATGCTAATTGAGAGCTGGTGTCAGCTGTGGCTGAATTATCCGGGGGGCCCAGCACGGCAGGGTTCGATCGGAAGGGGTGGGCACTGAGCACTCCAGGGAGACGTTGCTGGGGTGGGCTGGTGGTGTCAGTGCCGTGCTGTCACAGCACAAAAGCAGAAGCACTGGGGCATCCCTGGGAGGATGCAGGGTGGGGCAGCCGAGCCTTGCTTGTGCATGAGCAGATGAGTGGCCCTTCAGATTCCCAGAGACGCTTGCCCTCGCCCCCCCGAAGTTTGGCAACCACAGGCTCAGTCAAGCTGCTGAGGCAGCGCTCTGAGGAAAAAGAGGGTTTCTATGATGAGAGATAAAATCAGCAGAAGAGGCTATTGAAAGTGACAGCTCGAGATTTATTTCAGTAAGTTCTGAACTTCTCAAGCTGTTTGAGTCTGTGACCAACCTTGTTGCTGTTCAGTGCGAAGTGCTCGGATCTGTCCTGGAATGAGTTAAAACCTTTCTGACTGCCGAGGCTTTGGGCATGGTGCCTGGCAGGAAACTCTTTCTGCTGAGGAACTGATAACAGTGTAGGATTTGCAAAAGAAAAGACAAAAGACTTAAATGCTGCTTTCTTGGCATCCTTTTAAGAGAAAACAGCAGGGGAAGAAGAGCAGCACTGCAGATGTGAGCAGAGATAGGGGTATCCAGGTTAAGCCTGCAGCTTCTTTATTAACACAGCCATGCAGAAACTGATGTGTGTATATTGTATAGCTGCATGAAAAGAGTGAGTACCATGGTACTGAGATGTGATCTTATTAATTTTGCTTTCTTAATAAGTTTGTTAGAAAATGACTTTTCCTTGGCTACTTAGCACCAGTATTGTTATGGCTTAGGTTGCTCACAGTAATGGAGATTCACTTGGGATAAAATAAATGGATTTTCATTGCCATTATCATTATTAAAAAGGCTTTTCAGTGATCCTGCTATCAGTGCCACAGATCAGCACACCCCTAAAAAGTGATCAGAGTGAAATATCCTGGAGAATGTCTGACCAAAGCACTCTTCTATTAACTGCTAGTAAAAAAAAAAAAACATGTTTGGAATTTTCATTAGTAAGACTCCTGCTTTAATAATGGTATTATAACTTACTGTGGTTGGGTTTTTTTGTTTTGGTTTTTTTTTTTTTCTTTTTTGAATTTCTTTTTCTCCTGGCTTTAGTGAATATAGCTGCTGTAATTAGAGCTACAGCCATTTCATTTGGTAGGTGTACTTGTTCTGGTTCCAACAGCCTCACAGATTTCTTGCCTACAAGGAGTGGCTTGAAAGATTCCTTCAGACTGCAGATGATATCATTATCTTGCTTTTATGCATCAAAGGGTTTATTTTTTTAATCAGGCATGACAACACTGATAGGTACAATTCAATGGTTTAAGTGGTGCCTTTTGAAAAACAAAAAATCACATAGCCAGAGCCTGGATTTTTTTTTTTTTTTTGCCTGATCACCCTGCTTCTATATGACAATGCCTCTCTTAATGTGGAATTTTGTTATATTTCTGTTCATATTCGTTGGATGCTGTGGCAAAAGCTTGCTTGCTTCTGTTTCATAGCTTACAACACTATTATTTTGTGTCCTGTAATGTACATTTTCTGAGGAACTGCTGCATGGCTGGCTCTGCTACCTCCTACTGCACTTGTAATGCCCTGTGGTGTGCTACATTTCTGCATGTGTGAGCTTGCTGGCCACTTTCTGACTCACGTGTGCTCATCAAGGGCTGGTAAATACTTGGGGGTTTGTCTGATGCCTGGTCAGTTCTTATTTATCATGATTTTTGCTTTGGGTTCAGCCCCATTGGGATTTTGTCCTTCACTGTCATCTCCATCTGTGAAAATAGTCTTTTCCTGTCAAACATGCCCAGGTTACTCACCCATTCACTGCCTCAGGGAGTCCCTGTTTTTGTTTTTAGACTATTTTAGTTTTTAGACTATTTACCGTGGAGATACCTTACTTTGAGAAACAATAAGTTTCAACTAGCTCTCCAGCTGTCTGCTTTTTTATCCAGGGATGGAAAATAAGCATCTGTCTGGCTGCAGCCTCCTCACCTGGATCTGCACTGCCATTAATTTCCTTATTTCAAACTAGATGAATAGCAGATTTCTTGACTTATTGCTGAAGGCATCGCAGGATTTTGTCTGTTTGACCAGTCGCTTTTGTTCTTTAACCCTGTGTATTTTCATTAAATAGACTGTTAGCAGTAACAGAAATAGAATCAAAAGAGAAGAAAACTCAGATCTTGGGGTTCAAGCCTGAGATTTCTTTAAGTAGCTTTGCTAAGGAGAAGCAATCATTTATTTTTATACCTGTTCTTCTGCATCCTGCTGTGCATAGCCATTATGTGATAGTCACAAATAATATATGGAAGAAAATAGAAAATTCCTGCAGCTTGTCTTAAGGACAGCCTGGATCAAACCTTATTTTTCTTTGAAAATGTAAGCAGAAGGTTTGTATGATGATGTGACAGCAAAAGTGACGTCTGAAAATTGTCATGATAGGTGTAAGAGAAATGGATGAGACATCTTAGAAAAAATATTCAGGAAAACAAAGGATGTAGGGGAGGGTGTGCCAAGGAAAAAGACTGGAAGTTATAGTGAAGCAGGTGTTTGGTGTTGAGTTTATACTTCCCACAAAAAAGTGAGCTAGGAGCAAATGTTTGATTCAGTAAATCACTCTCACCAGGCTCCTCCAAAACAGCCCTTTGTGGGCAAGTCAGAGCTTCCCATTCTTGGACTGTGTCTAGCAATAGTCTGTAAACCTCCATCTCTAATTAATGTGCACCTTTCTGGCATAATTTGTTGTCCTCCCATCCTTTAATATTGTTCCTTTTGAAAGAGAATGGAGACTGAATATTAATCCCATTTAGGTTTGGAAATTTGATTGTATTCCCCAAATCCTAATGGGATAAAACTGGGGAATTGTTGATCAAATGGAAGGAAGACAAGACAGTGTGGCTGCACAAGAGTTATTTCTAGGGCTAATATATTCTGAAAGTAGCAGCTGCACAAAAGGAAACAATAGCTGAGTCATAGAGCAAACTTTTGTCCTAGAATCCTGCAGAAGTAATGTTTTAGATTCTGATATATTGGAGAAAAGTAGATGCCAATGGCTTGGTGTTTCCTGTGGAAATGGAACTGATCTCCCAATTTGCTAGAAATGCTGACATAAGAAAAAAAAATCTATTGGCTGCAACTTGACGTGCTACTAAGAATCTCAGAAGATGAAATAAAGGATTTCAACACGTGACTTCTCAGATGCACAAGTATTTTCACTAGTTTCTGTAGGACTGCTCACTTGATACCTTTGAAACTAATAGGTTCCATCTGTGGAATAAAGCACGGAGTACAGCATCCAGGAGAACCTCAGCATAGATAGAAAACAATTCATAAATCCCCAACAGGCTAGAAAAGACAATTGGCACAGACAGCTGTACAGCTATTGCCCAGTTGCTCCATCCTATGGTTGAAGATTTGGTTTCTGCTGCTGTTAGCCGTCTCTCACAAGCATCTTATTAACTTTCAAATGATGTTAACACTATAACATCTGCAAAACGTACTCAGAGTTCGAGATGGGAGGAGAGGAAGGAGAGGACTCTCACCTAGAAACTAGGGAATGGAAGCTCATAGCCAAACAGCAAGTTGGAAAGGAATTTAGGAGCTGGATGAAGAAGAGCATACAAAAATCATGTTTCTGAAAATGACCCTGTTTTTATTGGATTTACCAAATTGATAAATTGTTATTTTGGCTTGTGAATGTATGACGCAAACCCAATTGAAATTTTAGGCAAGCTGACCATAGGTAAAGTTCTGTGTATAGTCCTATGAAGCATTAGGTTGTATTTTCATAAGCTTCCCTTATATTTAGTTCAAGTTTTAGCTCCTATGACACACTTAGCTCCTATAGACGTGTTGTCTACCTTGTGGGTTTTCAGTGTGGCCAGCTATTTCTATCTCATATATCTGAATATTTGTTTATTCCACCATTGTGTGTGGTGATATAGATGACCAAATTTGCACTAGTTTTCTGCCCTGGGAAATCATTAAATGAATGGCAGACCTACAACAGGTCCTTTGTTTCTTTCTCCCATTACTCTTCATAATTTAACCCTGAGATACTCTTGAGTGAAACACAAATACTTAAGACTATTTCATCCATCCATCCATCCAAATATCTTCCTCACTAACTGCAGAACCATAGTTTTACAGCAAGGAAGGAAAAATCAGTCCTCTCAACCAGTAAGAACTGCTAAGTCTGCAAGTTTAGGATTTAAGGTGCCATGGTTCTACTGTGTTCAGTTCTAGTAGTCATGCATTTCTTTTATAAATTGAATTTTAGTTTTTGATGGGTTATTTCTTAAATATTTCAGGTTCCTTTCTGGTGCTAAGATGATTCAACTTCATTTCATTTCTACTATCAAGAACTGCTGGGAGTGTAAAATAGGATATAAGAATCATTGTGCCTTGAAACTTTGCTAATATATATTCATAACCAAATGCTCCCAGGCCTTGGTCACATCTCATTAAAGCTATGGTTGCACAATCAAGTTGCACACTACTCTAGTAAGTATCAGGGATGTCACTTAGCAAAATATCCTTGTAGCAGCTCTTCACTGTGGCTCTCATCTCCATTTCAAAAGGGCCTGGCTTTTCCCCTAGAGAATTGGAAAGGAAATGCAGCAATGTAATCCAATAATATATTGTGTTTTGGAACAAACACATTAGAGTAATTGATAAATGGCTTCAAGGAGCAAAGCATGTCTAAGTTTGCAAACTTCAGGTGACTGTCAACTATCCTTACTTGCAGCAACACTTGCATTTTGAGAAATTGAATTTGATCTTGGTTGTGAATATTTCAGCTGCATAAGATGGTTCAGCTTCAAATGGATTTTTCTCCTTTTTTTGGTAACTCTAGATAGGGTTTTCACTGCTTTTTCTTCATAATATTTACAATTTGAATAGTGATGTTTAGAAAAAGGATTTCTTTGGTGGGATGTTACCATTAGGAGAGAGTGGTAACAATGTACTTTTGATCAATGAGATTTATTTACTTTTTTTTTACTTTGCTATCCAGAAACCTAAAGGCTAACGATGTATATATATGTTAAATATATGCTTGAAATGCATCACGATCTTAAGGGTTTGCCAGGCTACAATATAGTACTAAGCAAGGTATGTGATGCTGTGGTTCATTGAGCTCTAATTATTTCAAACAGTTATTGATTGGACAAAATAAGACTCTGCTCTGGTTCTGTTAATAAATATTGGAGACTATAGGTTCAGTTGTTAAACAAGCTCTTTAAATGATTCTTGTCAGGTTCAGATAGGTAATTAAGGGAACTGAATCATTTCCAGGCATGATGGCAGAAGAAAGAAGCATCTTGGTGAGGGGTAGATGACAGGGGTAAAATCTGACCTTACTGAGGGATTTATCAGCACAGCTCCACTGACTTCAGAGATACTGAACAGGTTTTCTCTCAGTTTCAGATAGAGATTTATCAGAAATTGCTAAAATTATTTGATTTCCTAAACCACTTTCTTCCTTTTGCAGATTTTTTTCCCTTTATATTTTTGCGGGTATAAATCACTAAATCACTACAGGTCAAGCATAGCTTGACTTGCATTTGACTCTGTGAGCCAAGGATATACTTCCATTTTCTCATGGTGTTGAATGTTTTTTGGTTTTTTTTTTAATAACTCTGTATTAAATAGCTTGAACATACTGCCATATTCTTTCTCAAGCTAATGAATTAGTTTTGCAATATTTTTCATTGACACGTGACCAAGAACTCTATTCCTTTCGTCTGGAAATACAGGACAGTTTGTTACAGATGCTTTAGGGTGGTGGAAATATAGTCTAATATTAGCATTAAGTAAGCATTTACAAATGAATTATCACTGACATTCTGCTTCTTTAGCACTCTCCTCCAGAGTACCTCATAGAACTCATTAGTTTAGAAGTCTTATATATCTTGGAAAGAGAAGGAAAAAAAATCCTGATTTAGAGACCAGAATAAAGTCAGCTATGCCACTGATATGATAGAGACACAGCTGGGAAACAGCCTGAGAAGGGAGCTTGTGGAGCTGCCCTTGAGAAAGCAGTGGTGACAGGAGGACATCTCAGATGCCTGCACACAAATTCATACAACGCAAGGAGCAAACAAAAGGAGCTGGGAGTCTGTGCACAGTTGCAGAGCTCTGATTACAAAAATGGGGAGCTATGGTGTGCCTGCAATACTGCCATGGGTGGACACAGACCCTTTGGGCAATGCAGCTGTGCCTGCTGCCCAGAGGAGAGCCGAGGGGTTTACCAAGAGATGCAGAGAGAGTAGGGCTGAGTTCCAGCCATCTGAGGGTGCTCCAAAGTGGATCATGCTCTTGGAAGGCCACTATGGTCTTTGGAATGTCTGGAGGTTGGAGCAATTTCCTGAAACTAAGATGGCAAACATTGGAGTATAGAGAGAAAGCTGAGCCAGGGTTTTACAGGCAACTTCTAATCATCAAAAACAAAAAGGGAAATGCCACCAGAACGCACTGAAAATGCTTTTCACTCAAAGGTGATTAACACTGGAACAGGTTTCCCAGAGAGGCAGTGAATGTCCATCCTTGCAGGGTATCCACTGGGCAGAATCCCAGGTAGTCTGCTCTAGCTGGACCTTCCTATACAAACCACTGGACATCTCAACTGGAATTATTCTGTGTTTCTGTGCTGTGCAGAGGCCCAGGCAGGTAAAGCTTCACCATTTAACTTTCATTTTTACCCTTTAAATAATTACTCTAATCATCTGTGATGTGCTCTGTCATACTTGGACTCCATACACAATTTTTTTGCACTAGAGTATTTATGTTTCATTCTAAACCCCTTGTTGAATAAAGAGGATTAATGTTTGGGGATTTAATAGTCTCCAGTTTAGCTGAACTCAGAAAATCTGTCTCTGGGCTGACAAAGCATTTGAGTGCCAACTATTCTGGGACAGACAGAGTAATGACAGCATTAAATCTTTTTTCTTTAATATTGAGGAAGTATTGAAGAATTCAAATAGACAATGCAAAATCTTAACTGAATTATTAAAATAATTTGCCGCTGATGTGCACAACAAATATCACTCTAATGAAGTTTGGAAGCAATTTTAATGGAAGAAAAATTAACTAATGCCAGCAAGCTTTTGATATCAGAGTCATTTCATGAACAAGATGACACAAACTTCATTAGAGAGAATGAGCACAGAAATGTTTTTATGCAGGAAAGAATTCCCCATATAGCAGTTACAGTCATAAGCCAAAAATTCAGAAATTAGTAAGTTATATCACCTTATAAATTGGTTCTTCAAACTCTGCCCACCAGATTCTTCAGCCCCCATTGAGCTGGGGATTAACAGGGAAATCCAAATAACAGTGAGGGATCAAATATAGAATGGAGAATAAGCAAAACTGAACATATGGCCAGTTGTGTTGTGACTGTTATTTAAAACTTATTTTGGACAGGATTTTTGATAATTTCACTACCATAAATTTGGGATTAACCAAGAGGCAATTCCCCAGCGGTCATTGTGATACATTAACAGATCAGTTCCTTTGTTGACTACAATGGGTTCAGAATGGAGTACTGTTATTGCACATATTTCAGAGCAAAAACAAATATATGAAGGTGCAGACCATTTTTACACAAGGTGGTGTTTTGAAACGAAGTTTTACTTTTTGTGATTATTTTTTTTGTCATTTTACTTAACTTGTCATCTATTTGCCTTGGTTGTGATAAAGAGTTGTGGAGTGCAGATGGATATGTTCACATCATGATGATCCTAACTCATGCCCATGTAAGGCTTGCATTTGTTTAAAATTAGAGGCAAAGCTATTTTAAGTGTTTCTATAACAGAGCTGCTTTGTTTATTTCTGCAAAGTTTGAATTGCTAGTCTTGGAAACATCAGTGGTTGCTGATTACTGACATGAAATGCTACCTTCAGGAAATGTCTTTTCTTCAAAGTATATGGAAAATGTATATGAAATAATGATTATATAGGTCCAAAAATGCATTTTTTTCCCCAATATTACGCCAAAGAGAACCATGGCTTCAGACACTGCACAGAAAAATCAGCACTCAAATGGATAGGAAACATTGCTATTAACTCATTTGATGCCAGTCTCACCTAATTTTAAAGGCTTGCTGAACAAATAACATAACTAAGATCTTTTATTGTCTCATTATCTCGGTCTTAAAATAATCCAGGGCTGTATGGACTTGCTGGATTTAATTCTGCAGTAGCCACACATCCCATCATCAGAGATGGGAATCTGAGGCAGGATTTCAAATGCAGACCATCACACCTGCTTTTGAAAAATGATTTGGACTCTGGTAGACTTGTAGTAATTTTGAGATAAGGAAATATGAAGTCCTTGGCCTCCAAGCAAACTTGATTTCCTTCTTTATTAAAATTAACAGCAAGAGCTACTGTCTGCAGACTAAAAATACTGTCGTGTTATAAACCTACTGACATCTAGTTTTGCTAAGTGCATACCTAAACTGTGAAAATAAAGGGATAATTTGTGTAACTGTCAAGTGCTTCATAAAACGGGTAGTAGGGAAGCTGCATGGAAGCCAGACAAATATTACCCAACATAAAAAAAGGGTTGGATACTGAATCTTTTGAGGCTTGAGGAAAGCAGTTCCCAGACTCTTCTGTAGTCCTTCCTCAATCCTTGTGATTCTTTTCAAATTCTGCAAAAGAAAGAAAAATTGTGTGGTACTGAGCATGCATTTCCTTACCTAGTAGATGTGATTTTACCTGTTCATTCATTGAATAAGTTCTTTTTAGTAGTTTAACTTAAAGACAGTGTGATTGTCATGGTTAATCTTGTCCACAGTGATAGGATTGAATTGGAAGCTCCATAAAATTTCTCTGTACATTGAGATGAAGAGAAGATTCAATAGCATTAATGCAATATAACTGCAGAGATTAAATACAACTTTTGTTATCCACAGATACTATAATATCATCTTTCAGAAGTGTGTGATTTTTTGTGAAATCCCTTCTTTCCTCAGCCATTTTACTAGTTGTAACCATCCTGAATAAGCTTATTGCTTTTCTAGAGTTCATCTGGAAGTTAATTTCTGTTACTTGCTCTGTTTTGACTACCTGTGTTTTTATTTCCCAGATGTTTAGTTCAGGAAATTGACTTACAGTGAGAGGCAATAAAGGAAAAAAATGGGTTTTTCCTCATAATGGATGAATCTGAAGCTAAAACAGAAATTAGGCATTTCAACTGACATAGCTTTAGAAGTTTATGTACTGGATATCTTTGGTTGTCTAAATGTGCCAGCTGTCGACAAGAAACAGGCACTTTTAGAGCAAGCGTGATTTTAAATGTGTACTTTGCACCGGTTTCTTGTTTTCCTTTTGTATTGTGTTCAAAATAGTTACTCTTGTCTTTGAGGACATTTAAATAATACACCTTTGGATGAGCAAGCTGTGAAAAGTAGAAACATACCTAAGAGCCAGTTGAAAAGAATAAATAAGAAGCACAATGCAAATTATAACAATATTTTGAGCAAGAGCGTGCATGCTGACTTGAAATGCTTTGAAATAGAATAAAGCACCAAATAGCAATAAAAGCCTGCAACTACACTGTGCTTGTTCTGGAATTCAGTTAACTAAGGAAATTTTGAAATAAAAAGATAACGCTTAAGAATTGGAAAGAAACTTTTAAAGGGAGTTTGTGGGTTTATTAAAGTTCAATCATGAGCCAATTAATGTAAAAAAGGTACAAGCTGTTTTTATTTTATTTGATAAAGCATCTAGCATTCTGTTCACCCTCAGGGCACAATAGCATGACAGGCTGCTTTGTTCACCATAGAACTTGCTTTTTCTCTCTGCTTTTATAACCTGCGATTAAAATATTTGCAGCACTAGCTTGTTTTAACAAAAGTCGTTTATAAACAGCTAGCAGTGCACTTCAGTTGTTGACTCCACCTGGGAAGAAGAAATATAAACAATATTTTTTTTCCTTAAAATCAGCATTTTGGTATTAAAATTTCCTTGTACTAGTAGGTTCATGAGGGGATAGTTTAATTAGGGACTATAATAAAATTGTTTAGGTTAGAGTTTTGGATTTAGACTTGAATTAGACTTTTAAATCTCTGTACTATCATATTTTTCTTCAGAAGAAAAAGAAAATATTCTCTAGCATCTAGTGGGTTTTTTGCTGTTGTTTGCAGAACTGTGCTTTTAGCACAAGACTGTTTCATTTCCCTCTGAAAATACGATGAATTTTTTATTACTTATTATTGTGTGAAACTTCAGCAAACACAAATATCTTCTGCAGCCCTTATAAGCAATAAGGGATGGGGGGAGCAGGTAAAATTTTGGATCAATTGCCATTATCAAATTTCAGTCTTTCCACAATGAATTTGGTTTTACTAGTCTCGGAAGTTTCTTCATTTTCGGGAATGTAAAATTTCTCAAGGAAAGTAGGTTTTCAGTAACTGACAGACTTAGGAAATGGGGAATTAATGAAAAGTCAACTTTACGTTGTGTGTTGCGTATCCTGAGGTACCTATTTTTTGTGTTTGTGTGGGATCCATCTTTAAATTGAATCTCCTGAAAACAAACATCTTAATTTACTGTGTACAATGCTCTTATAATCTGTTTCTCATCTGCTTTGTTGAGGCAGAATTACTGGAGGATGGGTATGGATTTAGTTTTTCTCTTGGTCTGTAAATAGCACCAGTGGGTATTGATGAACTAGAGAAGAAATATGTAAGAGAAGGTTGTGTATATTTAATATTTGAAGGTAGGAGGCAATTTATGGATGAGAATTGTAACTGAATAAGCAAAATGTAACAAAGGTGGGTTCAGCCCTCAGGTTTGAATTTTTATTTGCTGCTTAGTGTGTTGAAATAGTATATAATGTTAAAATGTATTGTAAAAATTTTTGGATATTTTAATGAATATAGCATGCTATTTCTGGACTACCAGTGAGCTTTGCGTGTCTAGGGACCTATTAGCAAGGTGTCTAAAGTTCAAAATTAACGCATGTTTGGAAAAATAAGTCAGAGCAACTATTTGAGACTGCAAAGGAGCCAAGAAACCCCCACATGAATTAAAAATCTGATTAGAATGGTATTGCAGGCAGTTTACTTGGCAACTGACAGTTTGAGTGTATAGGGTCAAAGATTAATGAACCAGATTGTTACAGGGTAGAAAATACCTCACTTTTAATTGAAACTTATGTTTCTAAATGAGATGTGGAACACAAGGACAGTTTGGGTACCCACAGTGCTATGTGCCCGTGAAATTCCTGGGCTCTGGTGCATACAGGGAGGTTTTACATATTGCCAGTTTTCTGATAGTAGTACAAAAGCATAATTTTACCTTTCAAAAATCACATGGCAGGAAGACAGCAGGAAATGCCAAGCTAAGTAAGAGTGGACTACTTTGTAATTAAGGCAGATTTATTCATTATTGCTTTTCAGACCCTGATAAACTAGAGAGTTTGGACATTTAAATCGTAGGATTGAAATAATTTACTTAGGCTTTTGATTTGTTCACCTGTTCTCTAGAAATGAGTAAGTTGAAATGCTATATCTAAGAACAAGAAAGAAGAAACCAGGAAATTTAGGATTAAAATGCAATTTCTTCTCTTGTTCTATTGATAATTGTGGAACAAGTTTTCCACAGAAAGTGTGTTTCAAAGGAAGAGCAGAATTCTGTAATTCTGCGGAGATCAAATTTAATACCTGATATTATATGTTAATCAGTTAACTGGTGTAGTAAGAGATAGTGTAACAGTCTCCAGTTGAGTTACTCTAAATTTAAAGGATTTAGATTTAAAAGAACTGAAAATATGGTTAAGATTTAAAAAGCAAATTTACGATGCATGATGACCATTTAATTTACCAGGAATGTGTTGGACTTTGTAATATGGCAGCTAGAGTGCATACTATGCCAATTCAATACTATTATTTTCTCAATAATTGAATTATTTTTTGATTGATTTCATTGTATCTCTGGCTTGTTTTTCCTTCTATCAGGGCATGTCAATAATTCATTTACTTTTTATTCTCCTCTTCCCCATATCTTCTACCAGAAATGTGAAGTGACTTTCCAAATGCCTGTTGCTGTCCTTCTGAAAGTGTTTTTCACATGACCTATTGGGTTTTTTGTACAAGACCAAGTGCTTTTTCTCCTGGACTAAGCTTGGTGAAAATATTCTCCAATCACTTGTGCTTATTTTCTTGATATTCTTAACCCCAGAACAGTATCAATATACTCCTCTTTTTTCTTGCACAAAGAAAATCTCAAAGATAAACAGGTGGAAAAAAACCCATCCAAAAACCTACAAAGAAAACCCTGTTTTGAAAGTAAGTTTTTAAGCTTGGCTGCTGTGGTCCTGGGAACAGGAGAAGAAAATTTTAGGCTTACTATTTGATATTCAGTAGAGCATAATCCCTTGAAGACTCTGAACTTCCTAAATTCCTTTGTTAAGATGTGTAGTTTGGCTTGAGCATCATAAATAATTAGAAAAAAAGTATAATTATAGATCTTCCACCTCCTTCCATGATTTCTTGCTGAGAGGAATCCATCCAGGCTGGTCATTTTCCACAGCTAACTCTGAACAAAAATGTCACCGGTCAGAAAACAATGGAAGCTGCCTTGTTTCATTGTTGTGAGCTGGCTGATGGAAAATTAGCACATTTAAATTGCTCTTGCATTGGGTGCTCTGAGTTGAATGCAGGCTTCAGTTGAGATTTTCTGCTTCTGTGTACATCTGCACATCTGCATGTCATCTGTATATTGGCTGCTGTGTTCTCTTGAAGCAAGAGCTGTCTGACTGTGAATGGGGTTTGACCACTGAACTTCTTGCTTGGCCTGTATGCATTTGCTAAACAATCCTTTCAAAAAATGAATTAATAAAAAAAAAAAAACAACTGAAAAAAGATTTCTGATGAAGACTTTATGCTTGGTTAGGTAAAATATGAAAAAAAAAAAAAAAAAAAAAAAAGAAACCCAAACCTAAGAAGCACAAGTTAATATAGCTGAAATTGGCTAGAACTTTTATTTATCTCAGTTAAATCCAGCATAAAAGCTGTTAGAGTTCCTACTTCATGTTTTCCTCTTCACACACACTTCATGTGTTTTCCTCTTAATCATTCTGAAAATAACTGTGTGTTAAAAAGACATTTATGTATCAACACTGATGCTCTGCAATGTTTTTATTGGCACAGGATGCAGCCAAAAAGTAAATTTTAGATAGCTCAGTGAGCTTAGTCCACAGTGAGCCTGAGTGACCTGCTCAGCCCTGGTCCTGCTGGGGGCAGGAGGGTGATCTCCACACTGAGCTGGGTCAGGGCTGAGAAGAGGGAAGGATAGGCTGATGTGCTGCCCTCAAAGGCAAAAGGGGTCACATTAGAGATTTAATCAGCGTTTCAGCCCTGAGCTAAGCCTGTATTCAGAGTGTGCGTTCTAAGCAGGATTTCAGAAGGATGGAGAAAGAAATCCCATGTGCTTTAGCCAAGAACTGGACAGTTCAGCAGTCTGTTCATCTGCCTGAGCAGGCTCTGGGCCTCACAAGCTCCTCTAAATCCAGTTTCTTGAACCAGCCACATGAGAAGGTGTCCAAAGGAATCAATCTTTTGTGTAATTCAGGTGCTTACTCTTGCTTTTCTGTTCACTAATGCTTTAGCAGAAAAATGGTGTAAATGTGTCCTGTACATGGATATCTGTTACTGGGGCTTTTCGTAATGAGCAAATACCTCTAGAACCTCATCATTTCTCAGGAATCAAATAATAATTTGTTATTGCAGTGGAGGAGAGCATGAATATCTTCCAGTTCTTTGGCACTGGCTTAATTCACAGGGGAGTGTTTCAAGAAACTGCATAATTGAGGATCATAAATGCAAATATGGGAAGAATTAAAAGCTGGACAGGTTAGTTACACCTGTCATGCACACAGATGAGCATTTGGCATGAATATTTGATGGAGGGTTGTTTGCCAACCTTCTAAGAGTATTAGTGCCACAGCTGTTACCAAAGGAAGCAGTTATCTATTCTCTGTGCTGCTGATAATCTTTCTTCTCTAGAGAAATGTTGGAAATTAAACCTGGGTGCTATTTCCTCTGTCCACTCAACAGCATCTAATACAGTCCTGTCTTTTAGGAAAATCGGTATTTAAGCAGGATTCCTTGCTTAACAATATCGTCTGTCTCCTGACAGAAGAATCTCCTGTATTGGTGGGTAAACTGGCACTGGTTTAATATATTTGACAGTCTAAAAGACATTTTAGTGGGAGGATTTTTCCCCTTGTATAGTAGAATAAGAGAAGAGTACTGGCTATGGATGGAGCTGGAATGCAAACATGGGGTGTCCATTGAAATCATTATAATTGCTTTGATTTTGGCTTGTTGTGATTTTTTCTTGAAGTGTTTTCTGCACAATTCTCTTATTTTCAAAATGTGTGGAATTACAAAAAAAAAAAAAAATCCCAGTATTTCTTGTGATTTCAGAAATACTTTCTGGGAAGTTTACATTTGCTGCAAAGTAGACTGGCACCCCAGCTGCTAGAAGGCTTTTGTTTGTGTGAGGAATTTGATGATGGACAAACACCGGCCCTGAGCTCTGCCATGTTACTCTTTAGCAGTGTGAGCTAGCCCTTCTGGAATAGGAACAGTCCTCTGTTTCCTGCTCCTCACTCTGTCGGCTCCAGGATTTTTTATGCCTGCTGGACTTGCCTGCTGTCCTACTGCTGCTGTACCTCCTCAGCAGGGACCCAGAAACCTACCTCAGTCCTGGCATGGGAATCAAGACATTTTTATTTTATTTTCTCCTGGCTCTCAAATTTTACCATCTTGAGAAAGAAAGAACTTCTTTAACTGACTGTGGTTGAGTAAAGGGAACAGCTCCTAAGAAATCTCCCAGTGATGCCTTCTGGAGGCTGGCCTGGAACAGAGACCAGACAAAGAAAAAGGATAAAGGAGGGATTTATTCAAAGGCCTCAATGGGCACACCTGGGCAGCACAAGAGCCCAGCTGGGCCACAGCCAGGATGCACTCCAAAACGGTCACAAAATGGATGACTGATCATGAGGTCTCACACTCTTATAAATTCTGATTCATTAGCATATTGGAGTTAATGGTCCAATTATAGCTTCAGGTTAGGAAGTTCCAGTCTCCTTGTTTTTTCTTCTCACTTCACCATTGTTTTTGTTCTTGGTCTTGAAAGTTGTATCGGTTGTTCTTGGTCCCAAGATAGAAAAGGAATTGTTTTGTCTATCTACTTTGTGAAGAGAGCTTAGTAGCACTTAAGATGAAACCTAAAACTGCTCCCTAAAATAGCACAGAATCTAAAAAATATAAAAGCTAGAACTTAAGGCTTCACCAGGACTGCTTGTTCTAAGGGGAGGGAGAAATGGAGGGGAACACTCAAATAAGCCAGTCCTGCTGGAAGTAATTAGGACGGCCTGTGGCTTGTTCTGGGGCACTCAAAGGGCTATTTTCCCCAAAAGATCACATGGCAGGAACGGGTAACTGGGTGCTCGGGCTGCTTTTCACACCAGGCTTGGACACTGAGGCAAAGGGAACCTGAGCAGGGACCAGATCTGCCCTGTGCAGCCTGGAGAGCTGTGTATTTGCCTCTGTCTGGTCCAGGGGAGCTGAAGCTCTGCACCCTGGTGGCCCCAAAGCCAGGTTCTGGGAAGCCTGTCCTGATCTAAGGTTATCTCAGGGAAAAGCTGCACAGCTCAGTGCCGAGCAGCCGGCAGCTCCATTAGAGTGCTGGCAGCATTTGTAATGCTCTAGCAAGTATATTAGAAAGTTCTTTCTTCAATATTTTTTTCCATGGGGTCTCTTTAGTGCGAAATATTCTTTCCACGTGAGCTAGTTCATGCCTTGAACTTGTATTTTATGGCTAATGTTATAGCAGACAACCACCTATCATTATTCATCTATTTTATTTAATTATTGATCCTTTCAACTTTACAGGACTTAATTAGAATTTGCTGTATTGAACGAAACAAAAAAAAATTAAATTTGTTGAATTAGTAAATAACAGAGAATTAGAGGTAGTTTAGTGATTTAATTAACACAGCTTTATCCCAGCACACTAGTTAATGAAAGGCAAGCACTGGGCCATCTGGTACAGTTTCAGGAAATGTGGAAACAGAACTGCCTTATTTTGTACTTTCCTCTCATTTGTTATTTGCATTTTGATGAGTCTGCTGGTTCTTCTCTTTCAGATGATTATTCACTTCCACTGTGAAGCCCTTTAACACTATAGAAACCTTTAGGATAACATGCCTTTTCTAATGGTGAGGTGATTTTTAGGCCCTTTTCCCTTTCACAGCTCTGTTCAGTGTTCTAAAGGTTGGATGGCACAATAACTGGGCTCTATCCACAAGGCCTGCAAACATCACCCCCCTGCTATCTAATTAAAAGCTGCACATCTTTGCTCAGTGGTGGTCAAACTTAATTTGCTCAGTCCAGTTATAGTTACAAGGTGCCAAGGGACAGGCAACAGGAGAACAGGAGAATCTTCTTTTTCTAAAACCAGCCCGTTTATCTTGGAAGTAAGAACTTCCAGGTTTCCAAAGACTCTGAATAATCTCAGAAGTCTTTCTGTGAGCTTGCGTTATTCTGCATTCTGTATTCTCTTAGTTACAAAGTTCATTTAAAAAGTAGCTTTTGTGCAATCTTAAGGGAAAAAATGGATTAATGATGAAAATGAAGTTTGAAAGTTATTTTAAAATAACATAGGGTAAATATTTTGATGTTGAAATGGATGTCTAGGGAATTGAGGTTTCTGAATTATGGATGTTTGAAATTTTCACTCAAGTAATTCAGAATGTCACTAAAAATGTGCTTGCACTGTCTGCCAAGAATTAATCAGGGATATTTGAATTAAAGCAAAAAAAATGAAATGCAAAAAAAAAAAAAAAAAACCAAAAAATCTCAAACAAAACCCCAACCAAAATAACAGCAAACAAACAGAACAAAAGTATCTGTTTCTGCATTTTACTGAAAAGATGAAAACATATGTTCTCCTGAGGGACTCACATTCCCCAGTAAATATTTCTTAAAAACCATGACTGTTATGTTATTTACTTTACTTACTGAAAAAGGTCATTCTTTATCATTTATCAGCATTAGGATGTGAGTAGAAATGAAAGATAGTAAAAGAACTCATATTTATTTTTGGTGCTTTATAATAATTTGTTTTGGCCATCCAGAGCTTCTCATTTGTATCAATATACACCTTTTATCAATATATTCCTGAGGGTATTCAAATGCCCAGGCATTTTCTTGAATACCTGAGCAGAGGAAGAATTAGGATGAATGTTCTGAAGCAAATAACTTGAGTTATTGTGTGAGACTGTACATGCTCAGAAAGACCCGACTCTGAGTAGTCAGTGATTGTGTCATCACTTTGGCTTGGAAATCTGAGCACAACCTTCCAATTGTGGCTGACAGTAATTACAGCATCGTTGTTTCATCTCTGTGAGACCTTTGGCTCCACTGCTTACTTGGTGACATTCACACAAAAATGGAATTATTTAGGTTGGAAAAGACCTTTAGGATCCTCAAGTTGAACCATTAAGCAGACACAGCTAAGTCCACCACTAAACCATGCTTGAGTGCCACATCTACACCACATCCTTTAAATATCTCCAGGTATGGTGACTCTGTGTCTTCCTCCTCATCAGATTTGCACTCCAGACCCTTCATCAGCTCTGGTGTCCTTCTCTAGACTCACTCCAGCACCTCAATATCTTTGTGAAGTAAGGGGTCAGAGCTGGCCACAGCACTCAAGAAGCAGCCTCAAGTACTCAGTGACTCCAGATCACTGGTAAATATGTTAAATGTTGGGGCAGAAGATACAACAGCTGTTTTGTCCAACATGATTAGGTGTTTGACATTAAAATGAATTAATAATACAGGTCTTGGTGAAAGAAAATGGAATTGCCTTTGGTTGGGTTTATTCCTATTGCTTAAAAAGTGGGACTAGACATGGGAGTAGAAGCCTAATAGTAGAAATATTCTTGAAAAACTCACAGGTGCCATTGGCCTGATGAGAAGGTTGTGCTTCTCTTTTCACAAATTTATTAGAGATTGGGAAAAAATGGAAGTCAGGAAAGAACTTGGAGAATGGGACTGTCTACTGTGAAAAGACAATTGAATCTCATTTAACAGAAGCTTGTTAGAGTCAATCAGGTTTCTAGCTTGTGATCAAAAACATGATATTCCCTAACTTAAACACTGGTGGTTTTTTCACTATAAAATTCAGATTTGGAAATGGCTTTATTAAAGCCAAAATACAGCTTTAAAACCATCTCCTACTTGGTAGGAGTGGAACAGAAGTTATTTGCCTTTTGAATCAGTTCTAATTATATGTTCCCTTGAAAACCTTTGCCATCGAGTTGGTTCTGCAATTATACAGTGCAGCTGAAAAAATGTCTGCTTTCTACCCCAGAAATCATTAACCAAAAAAAGTTTCATTTTTGTTTGGGTTTTGTTTTTAAGCTGCTAATCATGTTGACATTGTTTGCCACAGGCTGTGTCTTTCTTGCATGTTGCATAACATTTCTTCAAACATCAGAGTGGATGAGATCTGCAGAAACAGCTTTTCATCCAGAAACACTGCCTGTTGCAATTCAGTTCTTATTTGTCTTGATTTCATCTTTTCTTTTATAGCTCTTATAGTTCCTGTCCTGAATAGCTGTTGGTGCTTGAGGCTCATTAGGTTCCTCTTGTGAGAGTTTGATTTCTCACATAAGTTTTACACCTTACATTTTGTGTGTGGAGATTTCTTCTTGAAAGAGAGAAAAGAGACTTCTGGGTTTCATGAGAAGGTGCAGTTTTTCTTCTACAGAGGCAGAGAGAGGGTGAATCCATCTTAGAGATGTCAGCAGTATGGCAAAGAAGTCACAAGATTTCTGTTATCAGTCCATTTAAGGCTTTATGGGCCAATAAAATTCTGTCAACTAGATATTTATGTTATTAAACCAATACTAAGCTAATTCATGTTATTACAGTGTGAACTATTTTAACCAATCACCTCTTAACACCTAAACTTTACAGAATTACAATCTAAAACCTCTTGTTAACCTTTGTAGCTACTTTTGCTTTGTCATGACTTTTAGACTCTAAAGCTGAACTTTCCTTTACTCTACTTGACATGTTTCTATTTAAACTAGAAATCTACATTTTTGCTTCTAATATCTACATTTGGAAGCTTTTTCTAAGGTCTCAAGTTAAACTCTGTATATAATTTTAAGCTTTGGCCTACAGGCCTAATATTCTGAGATTTTGCAGTACTTTGGATTCCAGCATCCCTGGACTGAATGTTTTGATAGGTTTGTCTCGATACACATCCACTCTTTACATCCTGTGGCCATTTCCAGGGTGAATTGAAGCACAGTGTGAGGAGGCTGCTGGCAGATCCACTCCTGACCTGGACTTAAATGCAAATAGGCTCACATTAGGAATACTATTCCATGGGTCTGTCTTGTGCAACTGACCCTAGCAATTATACAGTCAGGTGTATGAAGTACAGAACTTAGAGTAAAATCTTTAAAAAATCATGTCATGTCAGAATCGAGTCCTCAGCACTGTTTTTCTCTGCAGCTCTGCTCCTCCTGCGCTGCACTCTCTGCCTGTGCAGACACAGCCACTGACAGCAGAACAGGAAAAGGAGATTTCACTTGTCTCAACAGAGGTTGTAAGAGTCACTCTGAATAGTTTTGCATAAAAGCACAGTCTGCTGCAGAGTCTGTGGCATTCTCTCTCAGTAATCTGCTGCTTGGAGCAGGATGAGTGGGCTTTGCTGTGGAATGTGAAGGGATGCTCCTTTCCTCTCACTGAAGACAAAGTAATACACCACGGAACTATAAAATGTGCATAGTCTTTTACCCATGAATGGTAAGTTATTTGGGATCAGTGCTTTCAGTTCTTCCCAGAAGCCACATAATTTTCCTTGATAATCACTGTTAAACTGCTATGCTTCCCTACACAAATTTAATTTCAATTTTTCCCCCACAGTTGTAGTAATTTTATATGTGTGACTGTAATTAGCTAAAATACTAACTGTGAATAGAGTTTGACACTATTCTTTCAGCACCATTTTAATGAAGAATTAAATATTCTTCATCTTTTCTGAAGTCTAAGTTTTGTGCTGCAGCTAACCATTAATCAAAGGTTCATGTCTGCTTTCCATTACCTTTCCAGTCATATTCTGTTAGACTTCTTTCACCATTTCAGTATCCAGCAACCTGGCAGTTAGACACTAACTGATGCAGCTCACATCTGTCGTGTCTGGCTCGTTCCTTCTCCTATTCCCAAGGTGATAATTGCATCATCTTTGTAGTATTTTGTTTCGTTGCCCTTTTTATTATTATATTTATGTATATGTTCCTATTAAAGCAGATGAAAAATGAATCATTGGAAAGACTTTTCTTTAGTAGATGAACATGTTACCCGTGCTGTGGCCAAGAAAAAGATGGAATAGCAGGGAGCCTTAGTGTCTCTAGGTCCTATATGCAGTCAGTCAGTAAAGAGGGAGAGAACCTGCAGTTTAATTTAGAGCATCAATAGCTTATTCTATGCATAAACAGCACTTCAGCAGTCAGGCTGAACTGTGGTGAAAAAATAAGTCTGCTGTAATTTCTGTGTTTTGAATCGGCTTTGGAGAAGTGTCTCACTCTGATACTGATGTGGCTTAGACAGCTGTGGTAGCCACATGGTCAGACAATGTGAGGATCCTCCATTTTCCAGTTGAAAAACCCAGAATTTTTCATAATTTCTGTCTTCTAGTGGGGTATTTTAATTTCTTTATTGCTTATTGGTAATTTTCTTTTGTATTCACAACAGAGGTATAATCTCATAGGTGAAATCTGTAAATTGATACATTTTCTCTAATATCTTTTTTTCTCCATCATGAGATATAATCTTTTGTGAATCTGTATTTCTAACCATAGGGATAAAAGGTGTGCTCTGATGGTGATGAATAATATCACAAAAATGAGCACTATTATTCACATTAAGAGCTTCAGCAGGTGCAGTGCATTGCTCCCTGTTGGGGTTATTTGGTTTGCAGTGCTGTTGGAATGAGGGGGATTATCAGCTAAGAAGCAGAAGTAAATTCTACAGTTTCAGTATCGTGTTATATTTTAAAATATTGTTTTGTAGATTCTAGAAAGTCTGTGAGGAGAAGCAACTGAACTTGGGAGACTTGCAAAGTCTGATAATTATACATAATTTTGATGAAGAGGGATCTGTTACTACAAACCATTATAGTGTAATATCTGTAAGACAAACCAGACACAAGCGCTGTAGAAAGTACCTTCTCTGCAGGCATGAATCAATCCATTTGGAAGGCTGTTTTGTTTTCTTAAACAAATAACCAAGCCCCCCCAAAACAAAGCAAAAATAAAAGCCCAACAAAACACTGAGAACTGAAGGGGTTTTGTATGCTAGAGCTGTGCTGTGCTGCTCTCCGATAATAATGGATTATCTTCACCTACAGTTTTTGATTTTGTTGATATCTGAAGAGGAAAAAAAAGCAAAAATTGTTATCAGGAAGTAGAAGATATTTTTGTTTGCTAAGGTAGAGTGCTTTACTCTCAGTGTTAGATTTCTTTCTATTAATCTTGTATGGTAATGATACTGTAACTTTACCCTGGCATTTGCTGACAGACACAGTTTTCTATTGCAGAATACACTCACTTTCCCTTTTCTCAGTTTTATGTGTCCTTTGAGGTCATATCTGGCTACACTGAGGGAAATTAAGGTAGATTTGGGAAGGTACCTGCGACCTATGTTTGATTATTAAGTATTAAAAATGGAATAAAAAATGGAAGAAATCTGGTTTATTTGCTGCAGGTTTTTCCTAAATCTTGCATAGCTACAGCTTCAATCATAATGTCTGTCCACATGGAAATACATTCTAAAGGAAATACGCATCTCACCCAATATCTTGACACATTTTTTCCACATTTATTGTAGTTTTCTTAATTTATAAATATTTGCACATACATATACCAGAGTGCAGATTATGAATGTTATGATTATTTTGGTTAGCAATAATCAGCACTATTTTGTAGTGATTTTTTTCATCTGTACGTTTGTTTTGCAGAAATGTATTTTTTAAAAAACTGAATAGAAATATTAGAGGGTTTTTTTATTTTTACTTGTGTTTATCTGAGCAATTTTTCATTAGTTGAGTGGGGGGTTTTGCTGTTGTTTTTTTTTTTTTTTACTTTGATTTTTGGTTTTGTTTGTTGGTTTTGGGATTTTTGTTTGCTTTGTACTGAAGAACAAAGATTCCTGCCGCTGAATCTCATGGACATTCTTAAACAACACTGAGCATGATGGACTTTAATTGGTGTAGTAATTGGCTTTGCCTTTTTCCTTTGACAATATTATTTCTATCTAAGAATGATTTTCAATTCCTTGTTAATGAAAGACATTTATCCCTCTTCAAAGAAACAATCTCTTGGACAACCACTACTGTATGTTACAGGCCTACTCCTGTGTCCTCAATGAATTTTTTTTTAATAGATAGTGAGGATTATATGGAACCAGGGAAACTCTAGAAGGGAAATTCTGCACCCACCTAAGGTGGTTACTCCACCTAAGGTGTGCCATTGTCATGGGGTGGGTTGTTGGCTCTCAATACTAATAACTGGTATGTCCAACTCTGCTGAGTCAAGCCTACACTCAGAGGAGCTGCTATCCCACAGGCCCTGACATCCTGACCAATTTCAAGACATTTTGAAACTTTTCTGTTAGTAAGGAATAGCTGAAATATATTTCGTCTTCGTTATATTTTTCTCCATCCTCCTTGCCATGAATTTGACTGCACCTCCTACCAAGGCTTGCTCCAGGGAGTGATTAATATACTTCATTATCTTTTCATGTCTTGCCCAGACTGTCACTCTTTCCATGTGGGCTTTCTACACTGGTCCTTTGGGCTCTCCTACTGGAGCAGGAACTTTAATTTTAGGAGGGAGAAAAAAAAAAAAAAAAAAAAAAAAAAAAAAAAAAAAAAAAAAAGTAGTTTTCTGTATGCTTTTGAGAAAATGCTCTGACAAGTTAGCCATTTTTAATATGTCAATACTTGAGGATGTTCACTTTAAGTACTTGGTGAGTTGGGGGATGTTTGTCTTTATATTGTAATTCCTACATTGATTTTCTATGATTTAGCATTCTGATTTCATTTGTTGTCACAACTTTGCTTTCATGAATTGAACTCAGGTTTTCTGTTTTGCAAAAGTGGAAGACCAAGTCTTGTTCTCTTCCAAATCTTAGGCTTTTTAACTGTTTTCTGTGACTGATTGTGCCACCTTTGTCAACATCCTTGATCTTGTAAACAAGACCTCTTTTACAGTTGTAAAGAATTGAGCGTACATTCAACTTAAAGTAAACATCCACAGCAGTTTTTAGTGTTGTCATGTATGCTCAGAGAACAAGCCATTCCTTCAGGTTTTTATTCAATAATTGCAAGTTCTTCTTTATGTCTTTCTTATGGTGTTGCTGGATTTTTTTTGATTATTTTCATGATAGAGCTTTGAAGGAGTTCTGAAAGCAAAACACATCTACTTGAGCAAAACTCTTTACTACAGCATTGTGTATTTATCCACTTACTGTTTTCTTGGAGTTGGGCAATTAGATGGGGAAGATGAACAGGAGATGTTACCAAATCTTGTACTCTTTTAGTTTTGTTTGTAGAGTACCTGTAAATTGTTGAGCCAGGTGTTATTTCTAATGTCTAGTGATGGTATATGCCATAGTGTGATAAATGATGGTATATCCACCACCACTCATTATGGGATGTTAAATCTTTAACATATTCAATGAAGTTTCCACAGAAGCTTTTATATGGAGTACAGAATTAAAACAAATTTTGAAATCTTTATCAGACTAATATTTAAAAGTGTTTATTAGTGTTAAAAATGAAAGCTCAATATGTCCTTGAGTGATGGTTAATAGACCTATTTTGTGGGAATTTAGTAAAAAATATGAGAAATATTCATGACAAGGGTATAACTGCTTTCAACTACTGCTAAGTTCATTAATTTATTGGAGGACCAACAAACTCTATGAAAAAGAAAAAAGAAATATTTGTAAGCTCTGTGTGGATACAGACAGATGTACTTTAGCACTCCTTAATAATGACCAGTAGGTCTCTTCCCTATACTTCTAATCTTGCCATTCAAATAAAATGGTGGATGAAGCCCTGCTGCTTAAATCTTGGGTAATTGGGCCATTCATTTCAAACAGAAGCTTCCCTGGACAAGAATTCCTGCCCAAACAGAATAACAGCAACATCTAACTCCTATTATCAAGTACTTATATTACCTGGGTAGTTGGTAATTAAAGAAAGCTTGTAGTCACTACTAACAGCTCTGGGTTCTCTTGACATCTAATTTTACCTCAGCTGGATCAGTCTTCATTCCTTTACTAGTGAGATACTCCTAAACAAAAAGAAATCAGAAATAAATGGTGTAGAACATAATCTTTTTGGCTATATCTAGTCATGGATTGCCCAAGTCTTTTAAAATTTCCCCTATCCAAAGGACAAAATACCTCAATAACAAAATGAGAGATGAAGCACATGGACACATTCAGACTGTGTTTGATACTTTTAATTTCTCAAAAATTGGCATGACATCTCCTCATCCCCAGTCCCAGGAAAGCTATGAAATATATGTAGTAGGACTGAGTAAAAGAGTAAGAAATGTTTAATTTTTTTTCATGGAAATTGGTAGCTACGTTTTTTAATATTCAAAAACTGAAAGTGTGGGAGACATCTTCCTAAGTATGGTTGGGGTTTTTTTTAGTTACTCTGTTTAAAGTGTTTGTCAAAATCTTCTGGTAGACAGAAATCCCTAAGATTTTTAAGAGTTCCTTGGAGGCTTATTTGCCAAAGTTGAAGAGAGTTTAATTTCTTGCTGTGTAACCATCCTGATAAAAATATAAATTTTCATTTAGAGTCATAAAATAGCTTTAGACAAGGGAAGCCAAAAAGTGAAGTGCTGTAACCTGAAATGTAAAAATAATTTCACATATAGTTCCCAAGAAGTTTCATTATTTGCTTCATGATTTTTCTTCAGTGTTATATGCTCCTGCATAGAGATATGGCAAACTCCTTTCTGTTTGATGAACTTCTCAGCTAAATGTCCTTCAACATTTCAAAATTCTAACCACCTTTACTGGAAAATTAGTTAAGGAAAATATATTTTTATTTTCCAACCATTTCCTTACAACTCAAGATGTTTTACTGGATGGAGTCTCTCTGCTGTTTTTTTAATATCTGCTCATTCCCAAAGTCATCCAGTTTCAAGGAGATTAATATAATTCCTCATGCTTGAATCTGTTTCTAGTGCCTGCTTCTCATACTGCTTCCTGTTGATCAAAGACTGAGTCTTCGAAGGTTATTTCCTCACTTTCGTTTCATGGATACTCCAGTGCAAACTTGTGCTGGTTTTCTTTAATTTGAGGAGGGGGATGATGTGTTGGTTTTTGACAAATGCTTTTAAGAGTTGACAGTGTTTGAGGCTGGCCCTCTGCAAGCCCGATCCTCTCCTAAAGAGCTGCCCTGCTTTGCTCCCTGCTTGGGCAATAGTCATGCTGCCACATCAAGACTTGTGATGGCTGCAGCAGAGATGGGGATCTGAAGGATCTAATGTTGGTGCTAAGAGGTAAACTGGAGGGGCAACTCCCTCAGCAGGGATGTTGTGAAGGCTGGTGCAGAACTTCTGAGGTGACACCAAGGTCTGGCCCTGGCAGCACAGTTTTGGACTATTTACACGATCCGAAGTATTTATTTTCCAAAATTGTTTATTGTAACTATGCAATTAAATCACTATGGTTCATGAATTGGTTCTTGCTGTTTTTAATAGGAGGCATTTCAAGACGGGGTTACCTGCTGGTTTATTCTCCATTGACAGGCTTAAATTAACCTCTAAAATCAGATTTCTGCTGGCTATAACCACAACTGTAAATTTATAGGGTGGTTTCAGCAAATATTCTGTAGTATTTGATGAAAATCCACAGCTTCAGTAAGCATTTCTGGTAGTAATTAATTTACTAGAACATGTCAAAAGGAAACACAAAAGGGATGTAAAATTGAAGTTAAATCAAATGTGCTTTGAAATTCAACTAAATAATCATAGATAAGAATTTTTGGCATTGATTCAATTCAGTGGCAGTTCATTGGAGGCTGCTGTCTTCTCCTGCCTTAGCTACTGGAAGCATTATTTGTGTTTATAATGGCTAATAACAACCAGTGCTGTTTTACCTCTGATTAAGGTGAAGCAGACTTCTGATCTAGCTTTGACTCAGCCAAAATATTTCCCTGGTCTTCAGTAATCACCTACTGCAGTCAGAGAACATAAAAACACATCTGAGAATCACTACAAAAACAGTAAAATAATTTGCTAATGTAAAATAATTTCTGCCAGCAGAGAGACTTGAACTAGGACAACTTTGATCTTAGAATAAATTATGTCTCAAATTGCTTAGATCTTTTGCAGATAGTATGAAAGCAAAGAATATGCACCTTCATCTCGACTTTCATTACCTTTTTAATTTTTTGAGGTATATTGAAACTGATTCTTTCCTTTCTGTCATCCCATATTGTGGGTAGCATTTCAGTAAAGGGCTCTTTCATCTGTCACTTAGCCCACATATATCATAGTTTATCCTTTACTGACTTATTCTGCAGTTGTATTCTTGAAAATAATTAAAAGTTAGGACAACTACTAACTGTATTTGAGATTTTTCAGATATTTGGGGTTTTAAAGATTAAAAAAAGCTATAGAAATTGTAATACTGTTTGGAAAACAGCTTTGTGTGTTAAATTGCTATGTCTGGTGAACCTTTGGTAGCTGATTTCTAGGAAGAGATTCTGTAAAATGTTGTTTCCCTGACTTCCATTCTCTTTTTATTGCCTCTTGTGCTGAGTGATTTGTTTTGATGATTATAGATACTTTGTATTGCTTAGACTACAGCTTTATTTTACATGCAAATATTATCCAGTTCCTTGTCTTCATTAAACTTTAATAAGACTTTAAGAACATAGTGCATAAAAAACAATATTGAATCAACAAAGCCTGTATAATGATGATTGAAATACAAAATTCAGGAAGAGTGATGGTGAAAGTAGCTCAAGTACTAGCAGTACTGGTAAGCATGTGGAGCCTTTAAGTTTATTTTTAAGTTCTAATAGTTACAAAGTATGAAGAAAGAGTCTGGAATTAAAAAAAAAAAAATATGAGAATGCTGTTTTTTCTGTCAGTGGCATACTTGAAAGTAAATGCTAATGGTATTCACTTATAGGTAGTGCATGTCATTTCTTTTAGTGTTTTTTAAGAAGATAAAATAATCATAAAAAGATACTCAGCTTGTGGGTTATGGCATGTGATGAAAAACGAGTATAAAATGCCATGCTGTTGCAAAAAGGCAGACACAGTGATTAATCTTGAATAAGCTCTGGCAAGTGTGATGGTAGCAGACCCTACAGAGCTTACTGGGAAGTGCAGGAAAAACTGCTGCTTCTGCTGCGTTGGTACAGATGTGTTTTCCTGGTTGGGATGTTCTGGATAAGCACACCAAGAAAATCAGCGTGGAGAGGTGTAAAACCCTGGATTCTGCTGGTGCAAGCTCTGCAGGGTGGAGGCAGCCAGCAGTTTGGGGCTGGCAAGGCCAGAAGGCAGCGGGGAGGAGATGGGGAGGAAGAAGCAGAGCAGCGCTGCTGAGAAGGGCCTGCAGCGAATGCCAGGGGCAACGCCGAGCAGCAGGGCAAGGGAGGGACCCGCGGGAACCCCTGTGCCAGGGGGGGAAGCCTGGGAGCCTTCTTAGAGGGAACGCTGGCTGCCTGATGACAGCTGGCTGTGATAGCACATCCCAGCTGTGGCAGAAGGAGGGTGATCAATGGCATGGTGATCAATGGGGTACAGAGTTGCCAGGCTACCAGCTTTGCAAGGATGAGAGCAGGAGCGGTGCAGGCGGGAGTGTCACAGCATGGGGAGTGTAACATTAGAAACACTGCGACAAGCTCTGCAGAGGGCCTGCCTTCTGCCCACTCAAACAGGAAAAGATAAAAATCAGAATAACTAGGGAGGTATTGTGAACTCTTATTCAGGACCACGACACTGAGCAGGGAATGTGAAGTGAAATCAAAAGTTGTGCATTTTAGCGCACCCTTGATAACAGTTCAGATAAGTACAGACATGTACAGTCAATATTTCACCTAAATGAGGTGTAGAGATAAAATTTTTGGTCTGAACTATAGTGTTCCGACCTTACAGTAAAAAAAAAAAGCCATTCTGAATTTTTTTCTTAAGTTATACACAAGGTCTGCTTCAAGGTGAATTAAAGACCCATCCACAAAAGTGTTCCTAGTTAAATTGTTTTGTGTTACACTGAGTTGTTTTATGTAGCAAGCTGAATAAATCCAGTAGACAAATACTTAAAGAAGCAGAACTATATATAATACATATATATATATATATATATATTATATATATATATATATTATATATTTTAAAGAGGCAATTAGTAAAATAATTGTACTAATTGTGTGAAAAGCTAGATGCCTACAAAATGGTCTCCAGTTTTGGAAAGTGTTTTATTAGAAGGCCAGGTAAACCACCACATTTATAGAAGAAAGAAAAGGGAAAAAAGCAAACCAAGCTAAGGAAAGCCATCAAAGGCCCCAGCTCCTGGGAACATGACTGTAAGGAGGCTATCATAGGGGAAGGCTTAAAAATTTCTTTTAAAAGTACAACGCTTGACCAAATGAGAACTAGAAAGGCCATAAATCATGACAGGTCAAATGGAGACAGGAAATAGAGTATTAAAAACTTGCAAGGGGTGCTCAAGCTTCTAGTCAAAAGTTCTTAAATCAAAAGCAGGAAGTCAGGTAGGTCATGAGCAGGACCACTTAATGACCAAGCTGCAAGGAAGGACTCTGGAATGAGAAAGCCATAACGGGGAGGTTCAGTTAATTCCTTTCATTGTTGTTTGAAGACATCAGAGATGTTTCTGCACCTGAGCCATGCTCTCTATCTAGCAAGCAGGGCAGAGGTCAGATGAACTCAGTGGGTTTGTGCAAATATACAGCAAGTGTATTCACCAAAACAAACAGATGTATTGGCTGTCAGTAACTCACCAGGTCAGGTGGCATATTAGCCTGAGAGGAACTCCAGTGGCAAACTGCAGAGCCGCTGCCAAGGCTTGCACCTGACCACTGCAAACAGCCACAGCACTGCAGGGCTGGCAGGGAGCCGCTGGAATTCCCTGTCACTCTCAAAAAAGGGTGAATTCTGTGGGGAACTATGGCTTGAGTTTGATTTCTGAACCTGGGAGAAAGACAGGGTCTGTCATAAGATGATTTTCAGTGACGGTCATGTTGTTATTTAAGCTAAACCCTAAACAGGAATCCCAAGCCTGTGAATAGCCTGGGGCAGTTGGTGGGAATGTTTTGCTGGGTCGAATGTGCACACAGTGGGTCAAGTGAGTCACATTAGGGTGGACAAGCCTTTATTTTGTCCAGCCACAAATCCCTCGTATTTGTGGTTGAGTGTCCTCTTTTCTCTTCCTTTGTTGTTTTGGTTTTTTTTGTTTTGTTTGTTTTCTAATTTTCAGGAAGGAGGCAAGGAGATTAAGCAAGACCACAAAGTCAAATATTAGTGTGTGAACACACTTTATATTTCCTATTTAAAAATCAAAGTTGTGTATGAACTGTTAATGGTCCAGTGATTGTGTCTTGCTGATGGAGCAAAATCCAAATATTAGGCACCTTCTTGCATACAATGAAAACACTACTAAAAGAATTACTTCAGGGATGGCTCACTGCTGAAGTTTCCCACTGCCCGAGCAATTCCAGTCGATAGAATCAGCTCTGAGAATTGACTGACTACCTGCATGATTGTATAAAATAAACACTCCATAGAGCAGGCAAATCAGGGAAGAGGTCAAAGCGTGAATGTTGTGAAGTCAAAACCAGTATGGAGAGATGAAAAAGCTCAAGCTGTGCTGTGAAATTATCCTTTTTTTCAGATGTCTTCTCTACTTGACAAAAAAAAAAAAAAAAAAAAAAAAAAAAAAAAAAAAAAAAAAAAAAAAAAGGGTATTGATATGCAGTATTTGAGTCTAGTTGTTTAGGTTTTTTTCATACTGAAATGGCATTCAGCTCCCTTTGAGGGTTTTAAAGCTGTCGTGCTGGGGTGTGTCTAAGGCTTGGAGTACATGGTTGTTCTGTGCAACTGAAGACTTCTAAATTTCTACAAAGCTGCATCCAATTTTCCCATGTTGACTGAAAGTATATACAAAGGTACATCATTACATGTGTACCTAAACATAAAGATAAACATAGAGATGGTATGAAAATGCATCCCACTCTGGTACAACTTGGGTAGTTTAAACCTATTAGAACTTTGATGAAATTGAATAATTCTTTTTTGACCTTTTATTGCTCAAGGCTCTATTCCAACCCACCAGTTTTATATGGGTACTGCTGCCTTTAATATTTTTTTCTCTTAACATTCTATTTTCACTGAGGCCAGAGTTACTGTCCTTTTTGTCCTGTAGAAAGCTACAAGGAGAGACTCTGTTTAAGCCTTTGGCTGATTTGCACTGTAAGTTGTTTTTATCAAATCCTTTCATGGTAAGAGAGAGAACACTTTTGTCTTTAACACTGTGAGGAGCTTTTTTCAGGCCAGCAGCCAGTCTTGGTACAATGTCATTGATAAATACAATATCCTTGAAGGTACCATTTCTCAGGAGATGTCCAAAGTATCTGCTGTAGGTAGCAGTGGTTTTGCATGGTGTAATGCAGGGTATCCATTAACAGTGCTTGTAGTCACCTCCTTCTCTTCTAGGGCTTCACATTTTTATTATGTCTTCATTGCACAGCAAGACAAATTTCAACTTTGACCATCATCTGCAAAGTGAGTGAGAACTAAGGTTTCAATAGACAAGAGCAAAAACTTTTTCACTTGCAAAAACTGCCTTTTGATGGCAATAGCTGAAGGCTTGGGATGAAACTTCTGTTCACTTGTACTGCATGGTGAAAAGACACTTTGGCCACCCTTTCCTGGAAATGCAGAGTGCTCTGATTGCTACATCACCTGGAATGTGTGTTCCATTTAAAAATCCTGCCATCAATGTGAGAGCAACAACCTGCTTGTGCAGATGTGATTAAGCATTTGAATATTAGTGAGAACATATGTATGTCACATATGGTTTGCAATAAAACAAGAATTTCAGAAGCTTATAGCAGTATCAGTTATGTTGCACTTGCTATTTATACATAGCAAGTGCAACATAACTGATACAACTACAAGCTTCTGAAAGAGCTAAGAAATATTAAAAAAAATTTGTCCACTTGGTTTCATGCCTTCATTTAGATAAGGGAGACATGCTACTGAACAGAAGTTCTGGGAACATTATTTCTGCAGCCATTGATTAGCTTTTTAGCTTGTTTTTTGAATTTGATAGTCATTTACTTTTTTAAATAACTCCAACTTCTTCCACCTTAACTGAATCCCTGTACAAGTTTTATATATTGCAGAAATATATCTTGTTGAACCATCCCTGACCTCTCATCTTTAGAAGTTTGATTTATCAGGAAAACTGAGAGCATCTTCAGAAGTAGTCTCAAAAATATCTATATGTCAGGGGAATTATTGAGTTTAAAAACCTACAGTGTGTTTTAGGAGGCTTCTGAGCTATCCAAATTTTGGAATATACAAAGAGAGGGAAATGGAATTTTAAAATTATTTTTATAACTCTTCCATTAGCTGTGTGACTGTGTATCACTCTTCTCTTTTGTTTTAAAAAAGAAAATTATTTAACTCCTTCCAAAACCCTTTTAAGGTACACTGGTTTAGCAAAATCTGCATTCATACAGAAATAATTGAAGTCTGTATTAATTGAACAACTGAAGAGACTAAGTTTTTATTTGATAATTTGTAACCCTAGACTTGATCGGAATCCCACGCAACACACTTGACTCCTTGTCAAATGTCAGACTGTTAGTGAAATATGTTTGTATTGGAGCTGCAAATGTAACCACGTGCCACCTCTACTCTGAGCGTATAACTGCCATTTGTTGTGACATTCATGTCAGAGTGTAGCCCCAGCTTTCACTATATCTGAGAATCCTTATGTGCTGATTATCTCTCCATGACTTGCTGGCTTGCTGAACCATTTGTCTTTGTTCCTGGTCGAGAAAAAGGATAGAATCTTAAATAATGGCAAAAATACATCTGCCTGAAAGAAGAAAAAGAAAAAAATGTTCTAATCAGGAATATGTCTGAGAAGAGAAAAGGGTGCCTCACATTAGTCTTGATTAAACTGAGGCTGGTATGGTCATGTTCATAGGTTGTTCTTATCTGTACTCCTTAAAAGAAAATTCTGTAACAGACTTGATGTACCATATTTTAAGGGGTTAAATGTGAAGCACAGCCTGTCTGAAAGAAAGTGTGCAAAAGAGGTGTATAAACAGGAAGGGCCCTGAGAGCAGCAGTGGAGCTCCATTTCCAAAGGGCAGGAGCCTGTGGATGCAGTCTCACCGTCAGAGGCTGCCTCACACATCAGGGCTGGGTGAGCAACTCTGCTACAGAGCCCGTGGGTTTGGAGCAGGTGGATCCAGTGTCGGGATAAACTTGGAGCAGCCCCGTGTCAGCCAGCTCAGCTTTTTCATTTTTTGAATTCTCTTGTAATGCAATAATGGTGGTAAAGACTTACAGTGATGGTATCTCAGATCTAGTTTTACCTCTGTGTAAAATATCTGAATTTATCTTTGTGTGAGCTAGATTAGTCCAGTAGCTCATATGTGCAAGTTTTCCAGTTTCAGTGTCTTGTGCAGCCTGTCAGAAGTAAGAAGAATTTCAAAGGGACATACATTGAGCTGTTCTTTATAATATCAGCTTTCTGCACACAGAGATTAACCAAGTGTCAGGACTGATTTAAGATCGCTCTGATGAGTGAGAAGGTGGAAATATGTGGAGGAAAAGATGGTTTCTCCATTGTTTTGGCTTAACTAAGAAGTTGGAAAAAATCCTATAGGAATATTTTAGGACTAAATATCTAATCCTGTGCCTAATATTTGATGTAGTCAATGCACATGATGAATAAAATGCCAGAACCAAAATGTCAAATGCTTATTCTTTCAGGACCAGAGTTTGAACAGATGTGCCTGTGTATTGAGACAGTGTTTTAATAGATCTTGGAAGAAATCATGTGAAATTCTTTCTCATTGAAGACAATGACAGAGTTGCCATTGACTGCAGACTAGAGCTTGACTGCAGCAACCTGATCCAGTAAAAGATTTAAATGCATATAATCATAGAAAAAGTGATCTGATGAATCATGACCCTATCTGTGAAAATTTGCCTAATGAAACTGTGTGAAATTAACTTTAGTCACAAAGCACACCTGTTCTGCTGGGGTGATGGCTATAAATATCTTTGTGCCACCTGCCCCAGCTATAAGAGCTTCTATAAATCATGTAATTCCCTCTGACAAGTGGTACCACCTTGAGGGCACCTTTTTCTTTTTGAGCTGTTTCTGAAAATGTGTATTTACATAAATATAAATTATGTGCCAGTAAATTTTCTACCAGATTTCTTTTTTGCCCCTAACACTGGAAAAAAGTTTGGCTTATTTGTAATTTTGCTTCCCCTGTTACAGCTCCAGGTACAGGCACACTCTGAAGTAGGATGTGGTCACTTGGGAATTCTGCCCTCCTAAAATACCATCACTTGTGCACGCAGTCCTGTAAAGGAGTTGTTCCAGCTTGTGTCCAGATGGAAAGAAACAAACTAACTGGAAACCCAAGAGTTATCAGGGCTCTGCTTCTTTATCAGCCTGACTTTCCCATATACTCTCTTGTATTCCTTCTCTATTTGTGAGAAATTGCCTTTTCTTTTGTGAGAGGCTGAATTTACAACTAGACTCCTAAAAAAGCCTTGGTTTAGAGCTTCCAGTCTGTAACCTAGTACTCTGTGAATCAGTAAAGGAGCAGAACATGAGTCAACAGTGTTATGCTGCTGAGAGAAGGATAAATACCTTAGTAGGCTGTATAAACAGTGCAACAAATGCATGAAGTGATCCTCTATAAAAATACAATGATTTTCCTTCAAGAAGGATTTAGATTTATTGGTTGATGGCCAAGGAGGAACAACCCAAAATGTGGTGATGGAAAGAACTGCAGTTTGGATAATCTTTAGAAGGAAATCATGGGGGAGACAGTGTAACTGTTTTCAGTTGTGTGAAAGGCTGTTGTAAAGAGAAAAAATTTTGGTTGGGTTTGTTTTTCCCCTTGTCTTTCAGTCTCACAAGACAAGTTGTGAACAGAAAAAGAAAACATATCTCAAGGACAAGGCCCAATGTCAACTCCCAACTTGGTGATAAGCATGGTGTAATGCTGCAGGACAGCCTCAGAGGGTTGTGGGGATCAAGAAAAGGCTGAACAAATACCAGCTAAAAGTGACAAGGGAGGAGCAGGTGGTGTGCCTTGCTTTTGATCTCAGTGTCAGGACACTTTTAGGACAATGGCAATCAGTACTTTGTGTAATCTGTGTGAAAAACATCCTGTTGGTTCTGTAGAACATGAGCTATGTAAAGTGGTACATGTAAGAAACACAGATGTTTCTGTATTTTCATTGCAATGCACCTCTTACCCTGTTTCCTCTTAATAATAATATGGTTGGTCTTTATTCTTCCTATATTTAGAATACACATTTCTACCAGCAATTCAGACTAAAGGAATAAGATTTCAAATTTTATTTCACTCACAATTAATGTGCAATGACTTTATACTGATTTTTTTTTTTTAATTATTTTAGAGCTGTGGAAACTGCTAATGTTTTCTTTTTTTAAAAATTTGTGATAGTGCATTTTTATTTCATTCTGTCTATTTCCTGATGCATTGACTGTACTGACAGAGATCCAGTTGTAGAAAATGGTTGCTTTGGGCACAGTGTACAACAACAGTCTATCTCTGAGCAAAAGGATAATTCTTTTAGTTTTAAGTTGTTAGTTAAGCATAATTTTATTTAATAGCTTCTCATGCAGAAGTAGTAAATGAGGCATTTAAATCAAAAGCAACAGTGATTGCTCTGTGCTGCTCTTCTTGCCACAGACCTAAGAAGCCCTGATTGGACTTCAAACCATGTATTAATCCTTCACAGACTGAGTTCAAAACCCTCCTTGAAAATTTGAAAGAGAAGGACCCACAAATTTCTGAATTACTAACATCTTGCTTAAGGGAGGAATTCTTTAATGAAGTAGAAAAAGACTGTATACTGTCTCCCAGGTAGTGTACCCATTAATTTATTTGCAAGATGTTGATCCATGGAGAGGATTTATGTAGGCTTTACTGGCAACCACAGCTTAGGCCGATTTGCTCACCCTGGTTGACCTGTGTTCTCCAGGGAGTTGGGTCTGGAGGACAGTTACCCTCCTGGGTGGGATATGAGATTTTTGTACCAAGGCTTTGGAAGGTGGAGGGTAAGTGTGTGGAGGATTTTATTCTGTGCTGAAAGTCCAGACTGAATTCTGTGAGTAGAAGATGCTGTTCAACATTGTTTATTGTTACTAAGGAAAATTAAATGCTCCCTTCTCTTTGATCTTTCCTTTGTGTTTGGGACAGGTCAAGTGGCACTGTAAAGCACGTGTCAATATCTTTCCTATTATAATCAAAGTTTTGGGTAGTGGTGCTTTTCGAGATATCCAGTATTCACTTGAAAAATCCACAATATTCACTCTTTCTTCATCTCAGTATTTTTATTGCAGCAACTCTTCCAAAAATGCTATCTTGACTTACAGGCTGTCACTTGTGTTTGCCTTCTGGAGCTACACCTGCTAGTGTTCACAACATGCTTCTTGGCTGAACTTGGGACCTGTGTTCTCCTGTGGTTGCACATCAAAGAGGATCTTTTTAGAAGGCTTTGCCTGGCACAGTGGCACAAAGGCACTGCTGCCCGAGCACCTGAGAACTGACGTGAACTCCGAGCAAGGCAGCGTAGCTGCCAGCTCCTCCCCTTTGGCTGCCGAGTCAGAGGGCCCTGCTGAGGATCCTGATTCAGTTGTGGTGTTACTGCTGTATCTTTCAAAGCTTAAAAACTTGACCAACAAGATAAAGCACATAATACAGAAAAGCACTGAAAATACAGATAGAAATGGAAAAGGAGAAGCTCAGAAGGGACAGACTGGTGATGCATTTTTACAGTCTCTTGTCTAAGGAAAGGAAAAGAAAGAAAATAATGGCTCAGAACTCTTACTTACCTATTTTATCACACAAAATGGCACTCAAAAGTAATAGAGGTAAAATAATTTTGCTGTGACTGTGTGTTCTGTTCACACTTGCACATGGCTTCCAATGGACAGAAGCTAAGAACCTGTCTCTGTACTGTAGTAGTAAAGGGTATGGAACCACAGGATCAGGACAGATGGGCCCTTAGTTTTATTTCTGAACTGGATTTGAAGATCCAGCCCTGCAAATCAATATTGCAATACAGTGTTTTTGTAGCTAAGAATGAGGAATCTAAGTGAGGAAATGTAAAGTTTCCCTTCTTTCTGATGAGGCTAAAATTCTTGAAAATGTAGTGTCATCTGCTAGGCTGCCAGAACTTTAAAGCAGAGTATTGATTGGCAGAACCCCCCTGAAACACACTCGTACGTTCTGTCACAACTTGAAGAGTTTGCAGTAGAAAGCATCTTCTCTGTGTCCTATTTTACTCTTACCCCAAGGCAGGAAGCTCTTTCTACCCTGTTGGTGGGCTGCTCAAGTAAAATATGATCATAAACTAGCTCGTCCATCTGTACATGATGCTTTTAATAAGCAAGCAAGAGACACCTCTAGAACTGAGACCTGCATGTCCAGCAGCTTCTTCCACTTGTGTCCCTGCATCCATAAATCCAGCAATGTGTTCAAATTACTTCATTTTCCTTTATTTTCTCAGGGATGCCTCACTTCACACCATTATAGATCTCTGTTTATTTCTCCATAAGCTCTCATTGCTCCTTCTAGCATTTGTGGCACTCGCCCACCGTGGCTGTCATTGTCACAGATCGTTTGTGGTTGTCGCCTCCCTCCCGGGCTGTGCTGGGTGCTCTGCAGTGCTGGCCTCTCCCAGTTACCCCAGAAACAGAGGGGCTGGGGACACACAAGTCAGGACTGTGCTCTGGAGAAGGCAGCTGGGACTGCATGGGGTGATCTCTCGTTGAGTGAGTGAATTATATAGGATTCTCACCAAGTGCCATGTCAAGTGACTGAATGCCATTAATTAGACTGTCTCTGGTGCTGTTAATGTGATTGATTTCTTAAGAGTGGGAGTTTTTTTTCCATAATATCCTCTCCAATTTGGTCGTTCTGGTTCATTTTTCTTCAGCTCATCCCCAAAATTACCACCATAGTAACTGTCTAAACAGGCCTTTCCTTCAATTCCCCTGTCAATGATGATACATGAAAAGTCAGGAGGAAGGCAGCTTGCAGCAAAATAGAAATGGTTGGAAAGATGAGAAAGTATCTTTGTGTTATATTTTGAATCTTTTTCCATTGCCTCAATAGAATCTGGACTGCAATTCTCCAGAAGCTGAAGGAAAGTTTTGTTTTGATCATGGTGGGCTGTTTGTTGGCATCTTGACTTTAATGAGCTTCTTTCACTTTCTACTCTACTCTGTTTCTAGCTGTTTAACTAACTGCATCTGAAGAAACCATCAAGATTTGCAATATTTTGGCAACTCATCTTAGATCACAATGCTTAATCATCTTTAGAAAATTTTGTGTCCTGGAGTCAGAATATAATGCAAGAACTTCAGTTGTAATTAAAAAAAAAAAAAAAAAAGAGCTTTCTCTGAGAATAATTAAAAAAGCACCTGTATGTGACCATATTAAAAAAACCCAAACCATTAAACAATTGGGAAAAAATAATCCTGAAGTCAATCTTCCATCCTTTGCAGAAGCAGACTCAGAATAGTGAAAATTTATATTTCATTCTGGAAAAAGATAGAAATTGCCTGGCCATGCATGTATTTGTGTGTACGTTCTCTAGGCTGCTTCTTTTCATGATGTATTGAGAGCCATCTTTTCTTGGCTTGGAACCATTTCCTTTTCTCTGTAGTGATAAATACATTTGTATAAAGCACTTTAGTTTGGGTCTCTTCATCTCTTCATTTGGTGCTAAAATATGCCCAAAAGCTTTGAGAAGAGGAAATTGCTTGTATTTTATATGTGCAATGCAAGGTCCAGATTTTTAACTTTCTCATCTCTCTCCTTTAATGCCTCTGTCTTCTTTGTCATAGAACTTGCCTGATATTTCTCTTCATAAAATTGAGATTTTATGCTGATCAAAACATTGTCATAGCCTTTCCCAGCTTCTTACAACTAAAGACTTTTTGGCTTCAACACAACATTAGTAGATCTTTGAAAGTTTATCTAAGTCATTGGTTTGTAAGCAGAGGTGATCTTCTATACCTCTGAGATTCAATTTGAATTTCATAAAGATATATATTGCTTAATTATATTTATTTGCTTAGATTATAAATAATTAAAGAGTGCCTGTCCAAGTCTCCTGGTGCCTCAACACATCAATAACAATTCCATCCCCACAGTGTTGAATTAATTATTTTAACAGGAACTCAGCCAGACTACCTTGAGTGGAGACTTTTCAATTTCATCATTACTTTGAGAAACAAATCCATAGCTTTCTGCATAAATCTTATCAAACATTACCTTCTGTGCACTGCTGATTTCTTCCTGTTCCTCTCCTCTAAAATTGACAAGGCACGCTCTTACAGTTCACTCCTTATGCTATATTTTTGCTCTAAGCTGGCTAGGACTTTGGTAATCATTTTCTAAGAACACTTCCAATTCTCTGAAATTGCATCTATCTAAGATGAATTTTAATGTTTTCCTCAGTTTTCAAATTATTGAGAAGTCAACATTGTATTTGATGCTTTATGTGAAAATCCTGTATTTATTGTTTGAAAGAAGCTTATTTTTTGATACAATCTTATTTTTGAATGTAAGCTAATCAAAGAAAAAAGTAAACCTAATTGAAATATTTAAATTACTAGATGGCGGTTAATTGATAAAGCCTTTACTTGAAAAATGCCTCCAATATCATCTATTTTTCCTCTGAATCAAGACAAAGCAGTGAAAAAGAAGCTTCATTGTCTTATTGTCATACATTGTTTGTTTCATTATGAAAAGCCATTAAGGAACGTTATCAGAGTTCTCTGTGTGTGTATAACCTTGCTGATTAATGGTAATGTAGTGATAGGTAACTCTGAGAATATGTAACATTGCCCAGAGGGTTTATGGGAATAATTAAATTTGTTGTTCCATTCACCTGCTTGTTTTTGCGTGCAGCAATTGCCAGAGGAACAAGGAGGGGTTTAGGTTGTGATTTTTTATGGTTTTGTTGGTGTTCCAGGACAGATTATTATAATAGTCAGTAGTTTTGCTTTGTGTTTGAATTCCGTACAGCTGATAACATCCATTCTGCATTTCACTTATTCCATTTAGTAAAAAAAAGCCCCAAACCCAACCAACTGAAAATTAAGCAAAACAAATAAACCCCAAAACAAACAAGAGACCCAGAGGAAGCAAAAGCAGGAAGGGCTTTTGCATGACTGGGAGCATTAACTCCTGCTCATCCCTGGAGCCTCTGTATTGCCAGGTGCCTGTGTGTGTAATTAGATACCTGTTGCTGATCGTTGTCTGATGTGATTGACACCTGAGATTTTATTTACAAGTCTATGCCATTTGGCCAGCTTGTTGTTTCACAGCCCCCTGCAAGGAGCAAAGCAGAAAGGTAAATGCTGCTCCACTCGGGAGCTCTGGGGACTTTGCAGTTCTGCAGTGCATTCGTGAGTACTGAGAGTCAAGGGCACTGCTGGGTTCCTTGTTTCCAGCGCTGGACTCTTCCCTGAATCCCTTCCTGAAATGCATCTCCACTGTCACCGCTGCTGCTCCCCTGCCAAACAGAGCTTTGTGGGTTTTGAACACCTCTTTCTGTGCAAATGAGGAAAATATCCAGGTGTTCTGTGCTGACCTGTAAATGCATAAAACTCTTTTGCTTTTCTCTGTTTTGTTTAAACAGTAGTACTTATATAGTAATATTCCTCTCAGTAATTAGCTGAAGTTTAAACATCTTGCAAGGGTATTTTACGTCAAATATAATATATATTGTCAAATATAATTCACAAACTTTTTCTAAATTAAGCTTTTCTGAAAGCTTCTCTAACTCTCAATTTTATTTTTAATTTCCTTCTTTAGGATAGTCAAGTATACCCAACAGAGTGATGTACCTGGAGTGCTTTTTTATCAATTCATATACATTCACAGATCAAAGTAACACCACGTTCCAAAAAAAATTAATCTTTTCCTCCCCTATTTCTTCCTTTTTTGTCATAATATGCAAGCAATATTTCTTTAGAGAAAAGCTAAATAAAAAGCAGAATATTTAATGTGTGAACATGAAATACCAAGAATTCAATAGTAGTAATCATATAATAAATGGTATCCTCATAATATCTGCTGTTGGTTTTGAACAAAATGAATCATACAGCATAATTCTTATGGAAGCCTTTAATTATGGATGTTCTTTTTGTACTTCAAAACTGAAATGTTCTATGACTGTAGGGGGAAAAATTAGGCTGAAGCTTTTATGAATCTTAAAAGTTCAGGACGAAAATAAAAATTTAAATAGTATCTTAAAGTGAGAGTGCAAACTTTGGGTTATTATCTCTTACAGGGCTACTGAACTCCTCCCACCATCAGAGTGCAGCAAGAATTTCTGAGCCTTTGACAATTATAGGCTCGATATAATCATTAATGTCATATGAATAAATAAAACCTAATTAATTCAACACTAATGAGAGGACGTAGGCTCAGACGGTGTTCACCACTGAAGGCTGAATTCCCTCACAGTTCTGTCTGAGTAATTCTTCATTGTTCTTATACAAATTACTTTTTAAACTCTGTAGTGGTATTAAACAGCACAGCATTGCAGGATTTAGTGAAATTAATTTTAAAATGATAAATAATCAATAAGATAAACTTGATAATTTTTTTTTTCCCTGGCACTTATTGTTGTAGTATATTGTTAAAGCTAATTTCACTGGCAGATAGCAATAGAATTCGTATGTGTGTTTGATACATTTGGAATTAGACAAAATAACAGGATATAAAAGGGATTAAGAGGATCTCCGTTAGAAAGGCAAGTGCATATTTATGGAAGGAAGACTAAATTGAGTCTTGCTCACATCCAAGATGATGTTTAAATAATCCTGAAATACTTAAATCACTTCAAAGCATTTTTTATCTTTCATTAAGTTCCTTCTTAAGAACCTCCTGAGTTCCCCTTGGTTTTTCTCTTCACTCCTACCATAATGCACATCATCCATCAGCTTCTCTGTGGAGTTTTTGAACTTTTTACCACATATTCTGTTTCCTGACAGCTCATGTCTGCCATTTTTGTGGAAAGAAAAAAATCTGGAGATCAGATGGATTTTAGTTGGAGGAAGGTTGATCCAAATCTAAACTTAAAAGAGACAAATGGAGTTGGTTAGGAGAAACGTTCACATACAGACAGAACATGAAGTTTGCACGCACTTTTAATGTCATGTATGTCTGGGCAACAGTGAGTATGGACAGAGTTATCTATTGCTCTCCTTGTACTTTGGTAAAACCCTCAGTGGTTTTGTGAGTGGGTTAGTGCACATTGCAAGCAGAGAGGGACAAGATAATCCTGCCACCTCCAGAGCAAAACTCTCACTCGGGTTCTGAAGTGCTAATCGGGTGTGATTCAACCTGTGGGACACAGGTTTTACCGTGAGCATGCTCCTGCCTCCATTGTCTCCTGGGGAAGGATCCTTGCTCCAGCACATCTGTAGTAGGAATTGGATTAAACTGCAAGAAAAGTACTGTGCCTTGAGGTATCTATTTTTAGTGCCATGTTGCAATTCTGACTATAGAAGATGCAGTTTCAAGTTTTTGAGCATTTTCAGGTACATTTAAATACATGAAAACCAGATTTATTTAATTGGAAATACCAGCTTTCCATCTTTGTGTGTGTTTTAAGTTTTTAAACTGTTAGAGTGAAAGCATTGCACTGGTTATATTTTTCCAGAGCCTGTGCACATCACAGGGACGAAATTCACATTTAGTCAGTGCTCTAAACTGTTGGCTAATCTTTCCTGTTCTAGTATCAGCAGTTATGCAAATTAGCATGTTGTAAAAGTTGCATCAGTCTTTTATGGTTCAGAGCTTAATTTACACAGAATAAGTACTTTTGAATCAAATAACCTCTCCAAAAAGGAAAACCACCAGTTAAACACAGACTAAACTTCTTATAAGAAGGTATGAAATAAATTTTTCTTAATAAATCTAAATAATGGCATTTTCTTCAGGTAAATTAATTAAACTATATCTGTGAGAACTAGACTGAGCTGTGAGAAGGTATGAGAAGAGAAAAAATATAACTCCAGAAGTTCATTTTGGAGGAGACATTAATAAAAACTGGATGTCATGCAGCAAAGGAAATTAGCTGCTAGTGCACAGGGGCATGAATAATGCTGGAGGATGTATCATATAACTTAATCAAATAGGCTGTAACAGGAAGATGCAACTGTGGTTTCCTTAATGACCAATGGGTGATGTAATCAAATGCTTAAATGCACATTGTCAGGTTCTGATGAGTTTCTGTCAAAGCAGAGTTGGGGTATAACTTACGCAGGAGTTCAGGCTGATAGCACATCCTCTCTCGTGAGCGGAAGGAGTCAGGGGCAGACAGGTTTCTGTAATGTTTTTGTGACAGGAAATAAGCTTCCTTTATCATTCTCTAATGTAAATATCACCTTCCCAAAGATGTATATACTTCTGCTGCCTTTGGCAGGGTACAGGGCTGTGAATCTTGCCGTGCTTGGGCATGAGACAAAGTCAAGGCTGCTGCAGCTGGGACCAAACAGGGCTGCAAGAAACTCTCAGGTGTTTCCGGGCTCTGGCTGTGCAACTCCATTGGTGCTTGGAAATACATGGATTTACTAATTGGAGGCAGTGTGGGAATGACAGAACACACACCCACAAGTCTGAGGGGAGGCCAGTTCTCCTTCAGTGGAGTGTACTAAATAGCACTGTTAATGTTGGGCTTGTAGAACTTCAATTTCTGCTTCTCTCAGTGTTGTGCACTTTGCCAGTGTGTGTTTTCATTGGAGCAAATCCAAGAGTTAAGGCTAATAGAGTAGTGACCTTTGCAGCAGCAGGCTTAGACCCCAATAGAGTAAGCTGTGCTAGCCCCAGGCCCAGGGGGGCTGGTTATACACTGCAGGGACATGAGGGCAGGATGCACTGCCCAGGCTGGCTCAGAAGGCAGGAGAATCTTTTCTGTGCTCAAAAGTCTTGGTCCTTGCTGTCTTCATCTCACAGTGTATGTATAAGACTTCTTTTCACCAAATCAGAGTGGTTTAGCAGCAGTTTCATAGCAGGGATATAAGCTGTGAATATAAGAACCAAACAGAGTCAAAATTAAGACTGAGCTCGCTGGTAATCCTGGGCTTTGCATTTTAATGCATATTGCTAGTCGAGTTCTAGATTGTGTTTTTATGACAGAGCAGATTAGGAAATAATTTGCATGTGCATTTCTCCAAGTCTGTGCAGTTTCCCTGGTAACAAATGTGGAACCAAGTTCCAAAATCTGCTTGTTGCTATTAAAGTGTCTGCGTATGTGGGGAAGGAGGTGTTAAAAGTTTTTATTAAAGAAAAAAATAGAACTACAAAGTTTAGCAAGCTTTTTGATTTACATAAAATGGGGGACTGAGGAAATCACTCACCAGCCCTTAACTCATGCAAAAAATCTCATTCCTCATCAAACAACACAGGAGTATTTTGTAATCAGAGTTCTCCTTCCTGGTCATTGCAAACAAAACAAGTTATTGCTCACTATTTTGAGGAAAGCTGCTCATAGTTGGTATTTCCATCAGTGGCTACCTCTCAAGCCTCTTCAGAAGCCATCTGTGAATATCACCCATCAGGGCTTCCCAGCTGTTCTCTGTGCTTCCCCAGGAGGGATCCTCACCAGGTTTCATTTTAGCTCAAGGGAGGTCTCATGGGTTGTTCCACAGAAATTGTGTGGCTTGGACCAGGAACAGCTCTTGTGTCATGTCTTGCTTTTAAAGTGGTGCTTAGGGAGAGGTTTGAGCTGAAGCATGAACTAGGTCACTCTGCTATGCAGCAGCAGGAGAACTGCAAAGGTTCTGGAGAATGGAGAGAGTGAAAGCTGTGTTGTGTTTGCTGGAAGAGTGGCTGAAAGGCGAAATCATCCAGTAAGTGACTGGAGTGAAGAAACTCGTGGCTGATCCATTAAGAAAGACTAGTTATCCTCTAACTTTGGATCCTGGAACCAAGACATTAAAAGAAATCTTAAATCCAACCCACCCCCCCACCCCCCCCCCCCAATCCCAGAAAACAAACAAACAAACCCATACCAAAAAAAAAAAAAAAAAAGTCCCACAAAAAACCTCATGCTAAATAAACCCCAAGCTTGCAACCTAGACAACTTTCCAAGTTTAGGCCAGTTTCTGTGGCTTTATTGAACCAGAGAGTTTTGGCCTAAAATGCTTTGCTGTTAAAGTATCCCCCAGTGTTCTCTGAACAACGAGTATCTGATGGTTTTCCTCAATCATTTCCTGAACTTAAATCTCAATGTTAGGATGCTGACTTTTCAGTAAAAGATGTAATGATAAATCTGCCTAGATAACTTCAGAAATATAAATGAAGTCAGGTAAGCGACTTGGTAGAAAGTATTTTTCTTCCTCCCTTTTCTCTGCTTGCTTTGTGTGTTGGTTCACTCTTTACCTATTTCTAGTTTGTAGGTTATTTTATCTAAACTTAAAGGTTGAATATGAAGTAAATTGAAACTTTAGTTGCCCTAAAATTTATGCCATGTATATATGCAGGAAAATTCTAAATAAATAAAAAGGAGATTTCCCCTCTGTAGGAAAAAATACCTCTTGTTCAGAAGTATAATTTTTGACAACATTAAAATCATAAAATAGGTTCTGTAATAAATAAATGTAATTATTGTTCAGCCTCTTTCTTAGAGGCAAGCTAAGCTACTTCTGCTGTTGAATAGAGTTTTACTTCATTTTATCAGACTAAAGTGATTTTTCATGTCATGCTGGAGTTTATTCCTTTAATGAGCCATACAGTAATCAGGAATAAAAAGAGAAAAATTTTATTTGAATACAGAGGACCTGAGTTACTGGAATTTCATCAGCATCAACAAGCTTTATCTCCTTTTTAATGTTATATCATTGAAAGCTGTGGCACAATTAAGGAGGGCCTTACTGTCAGGTCTTGTGGCAGAAATTCCCAAGTTCAGCGGGAGATGAGTTGTGGACTCAGAAATTTAACTCCAAGTCAAGCACACTTATTCAGAACTCCTTTTCTTTCCTGATTTTTACAAGTTTGTGAAGGTACTAAATGACTAACATGAAAATATGGAGGAAAGGGGGTTCTGTCTCTTTCTTTGGTAGGAGGGACATCATGCAAATGACAAGAGTTTGCATCATTTTGAAGGGCACAGTGAAATTTCCCTTTCTCGAGATTGTAATTACATTTCCAGTTCCCTGCCAGCATATGCTGATTGCCTTTTGCAGCTTCCTTGGGGCCTTGTCAATCCATTGATTAAAGAAACATTCTTTAAGTGGATTTGTACTGCATTTGAATATCTGATACTGTTTGATTAGGGCTGAATTCTGATATGACCCTCAGTAAATAGCTATTTCTAACTCTTCTAATTTTTGATGTGATGGATCTTGTGACGCCAAAAATTTCTCAAGTTCTGGACTTTCAAATGGTTACCCAAGAGATTCAGTTGCCACTCATGAATGAGAACTTCTGACTCCTGTGGATGCAGAAAAAAACCTGAGAGTGCTGCCAGTGCAAGTCAGAGGTCCAGGTCTAGGAGCTAAAATCAAATGAAAGCTGGTGTTTTTGGGGTTTTTTTAAAACATTGAAATAATAAATGTTATACTACTTCTCTATCTTGCTGGATGTAGCTCAACAAAGTTTCTTTTCTCACTGGTGTTTTTGACATGTGTAGTCATCTGGCTTATTTTGTGTGTCCTTGTATTTGAGGCACTTCCTCCAGGATTACCTCACCTCTCAGGCTGAAAGAAAGAACCAGATTTACTCAAAGGGGTCCAGTAACCTCTCAGCCCCCATCAAGGGCAGAGGGATAATGCCTGCTCTTTAGAGGTTTTGCTGAATCGTGACTAAAGTTCTTAGGATCAAATTCATGCAGAGAAACATTAAGTGGAAATCTTATTTGCAGGCACTGAGTAATACATCCTCCTGAGAGTGACCTTTGGTAACTTCAGATGCTTTTCAGTAAAACTGCTCTGTGGCTGCTGAATGTTCACTTTGCAATGGGCAAAATACAAAATTTAATGATAGGATAGTAAAATAAAAGCTGTATGTATGGGGAATATAATACATGTTGTCCTGTATTCCTGTTTAGTAAAAAGTTGTGTCTGCCAAATTAGTGGAATTTCAAGATTGGCTTTGTTGCTGCTACAAAAGGAGGCATCTATATTGTTTTCAAAAACCCCTATGATCTTTTCAAGATTTTAAAATTTACTGTAATTAATTATTCCAGTGAATACTTATTAGTCAATTATTGTTAGTATTTTGAACAGGGGAAATATTCATTAGCTTAACTATTCTTAAGTGTGTTCATAATTAGAACACACTATCAATTTATTCCTATTTTGAACAAAATTGTGAAAGCTCTTTTTCCCACGTTTCTTAAATATGTACATCTTCTTACTCAAATTCATTTTTTTTTTAATAGTAACTGAACTTTTTAATTAAAAACTCTCCACAGGTCTTAGAGAAGAAGGGTTTTTTTTGATTGAACAAATGTAGGTTTATACAGATCAACAGGACAATTTCCTTGTGCAACAAAAGCTGCAACATTATGACAAGTTTTTTAAGAATTGTTTTCCATAAACAAATAAACATGTACGTGCTCACATGAATAAAATGTGGCAGTGACTTATGGTTTGCTGTATAAATTTGAGATTATTCACAATCATTTCTACCCAGAGTCAGAACAGTTTTATTCATTACATTTATAACCTGAACTTCAGCTGATGTGGACCCTGACTTCTGAATATGATTGAGCATGTAACAGAAATACAGGCTGAAAATTCCCAAAATAATGTGCCAAGTCCTTCTGAATTAATACTGATTTTGTATGATTAAGGTATATTTTCAGAAAAGAGTTACAAAGGTACAAAAAAGGACAAAGTTCTTAAATGCGTATAAAATTTGTAAGAAGGTATGGACAAGCAGCAAGGAATGTTTACTAAAAGGATTTGAATTTATTAGGCTGAAATGTATTTGAAGTTCATGAGGAAATAACAGCTAAATACCACAATAACATAATGATCTTAAAACAGGGAAGCTTTTTTATGGCAAGAAAGTTTATAATATGGTAATTTTTGCATACTTGGCCCTTAGCAAAACAACAACAACAAGCTGAGACTATAGAAACACTCAGTAAGTGAGAAGGATTAATGTAAATGTAAATGCATTAATTTATACTAGGAATTGCTCCAGATGTGCATGCAAAAATCATTTTTCAAAGCAACCCTTATTTCCATATTATTTCTATATATAAACCCTATATCGTCAACTATAAATTTAAAAAAACCCCAAAAGTGCATGCACACGTAAATGACTTGCAAGTACCAGACTAAGGGAAGGTTTTAGTACAAAACCATTTTGCATTTTGGAATACTCTTTTGTCTTAATGTAACACTAGAGAGTCAGATCTTTGGCTTTATCTATAAATGGATTAAAAATGAGATCACGTTCATGACAGCATAAGATTTCAGGTCAAAAAATATACCTATAAAAATGTGGGGTTTTCCACCTCAATCTTGTGCAGTGCTAAGTACAAAATCTGAATAGCTACTGAGCTAACACTCCTGCCCTTTGTCTACAATAACCCCTCAGGGCACAGTAGTCTTCCATGAACAAACAAAACACTGAAAATGAATGAGCAGTGTCACAGAGTTAACATTGTACATGAATGGCAAACCTGTAATTGCAAATGTATTTTTTAAGGTAGGTGTTACTGGGAGAAATCATTTGCATTGCTTCTGTTGGCTCCCATTGCGAACCTCCTCTGTTAAATACCCTGAGGTGTTGTATTTTTGGTATTCTTGCTGCTGAAATGCAAAGTGCTATTAAAAAAACCAAATTATAACACCTTAGGAAACATTTTGACTCCCAATTTGTAGTCAAAATTCTTAAATAACATCCAAATAGATTCTTAAATGGCAAATTTTACTGAAGCAGACATAGAAATGTCATAGGTAAAACATTCTTGGACACGTGAAAAAAAATGTCCTTTTTTTCCCCTGCCCCCCATATTTTTTGCAGGATACTGTTCTGTCAAAAATTTCTGTTAAGGACGAGGTCTAAATGCCTTTGCTGTCATACTTTTCAAAAATTGTGCTTGTTGACTGCAGTTTTTGTGAATTTATTTTGGAAGTGAAGCCATGAGAAATACAAACTTTTAAACTCTCTACAGTAATTTTTGGGAAACATTTTCCCATTTTATTACTGCTTCAAAATCTGAGAAATAATTGATGACTATCATTATGAAATAAGCTTTAACAATGAAAATAAGAACATAAGGGCCCTGATACCATCATTTGGTTTAATTGTGTGTGCTAATTAAATTATCTCCTTGTCTGTGGGCATTTGCGAGTGTGGATAACAGGATAGTGATGGGAAAATGGGGAGTAGCCTGCACTTTTGTTTGTAGTAAAGCATTCATATAGTGAAAAGGTCACTGTTCCTTTGGCCTGGCAGTTCTGCATCTGAAAGTATGATATTTAATGTAGTGTAGAGATCAAAATAGATAAGCATGCACATTTACATTTAATGTGAAAATATCTGAAACACTTTAAATTTTTAGTTATTTATACTTCTGCCAGAGTTAGAACACTGACCAGCTGTAACTAAAGTTTGTATTTGTCAGTGTCCTTTTAATATAAAAGGCCAATAATAAAGGTTTTTAATCCTTTTTTCCTTCTCAAAAGAAAGACATCTTATGAGTGCCATCAAAATGAGTTGTTTGTTCTGTTTCTGATAATGCAAACATCATTGGTTTGTTGGTTTGTTTTTTTTTTTAAAGTTACTGAAAGTAACTTTTTGAAACCTAATATTCTGAGTTCTGTGTCCCCAGGCAAGGGATTAGAAGTTTAGTTGCACAAAAGCAAAAGGAATGTTTGTGACTAATGTTAGCCTGAAAAGCCAACTGGTCTGCACAGGTAGATCTGTGCCTAAAGTATGTTTCACTGGGAGATTTTTCTGTATTGGATTAGTATTTGTAGCTAATAGGTCTACAGATAAGAAAAGCACGTCCAGCTACTCTTTTAGGTGAGTAGGTGCGAAACCAGTGGCAAGTGTTTGTCCTTTGTTGTCATGGCTTCATTTCAGCCATAGATGTTATTTCAGGTCTCTTATTGTCATTGAGATTTTTAGTGTAATATATAATACTGTAATTATTATGTTATGTTTATTTACCTATAATATACTCAGTAACATGTTTATTTTGCTTTGAATCAGCTATTCACTTTGTTCAATTTCAAAGAGCCCTAGCAAACTTAAGTGCCATTAGGTATCCTTGCAGATTTGTGGTGGTGATTCAGCTTATCCTTGCAAGGAAAGATGCCTTCCCAGAAGGATTATGCTGCCCTCTGAACAGCAAATGACAGAAACAAAGAGCTCTTCCAAGAGCAGGTGTTTGGTTTATACAGAGTAAAGTCAGAGGGTGTCACTGAAGAAGGGCTGGGTTGGTATATGTCTGCTGAAATCAGTACTGGTAATCCATTGTGCTGTTTATTAAAAACAAGAGGAAAACAAGTCCTCCCAGGGTGTGCCTCATCACTCAGGCTGTGCCTCACGAGCAGCTGACTGGCACGGGCTGCTTTTGCTTGCACAAGACACCCAGTGCCACCAGCGTGTGTTTGGGAGAGACTCCCCTTCTTCCTCCGGCAGAATTGGAACAAGGAGCTTTCACAGCTTGGATTTAAGCACATTGACATGAGCAGTTTCACCAAGATTTTAAAATTCTGAAGGTGTGGGGGAGGATGTCAGAATGACATGTCTTGTGTGATGTTCTTCAGCCTCTCTGTCTCCTGATGTCCCTGCTGGGCTGTGGTGTGGTCACAGCAGCTGGGTAGCTCAACAGAACAAATCCCAGACCTTCTGGTGTTTTGGGTTTTTTTACTGTAGTGATGAACGTGGCATTCAAGTGGCTCAGCTGAAGTGACTACAGAAACAGTCTCTTGATGCAATTTTTCATGCTTTGTGCTTGACTAAACCTGTTGGATGGCAGCCCACAGATCTGAGCAGCTCATGGAAAGCATCAGAAATTCAGACATTTGTGTACAGTCCATCTGCAGCTCTTTGAGCTACATTTCACACCATGGTGAAGTTTAGGCTGTGAGCAATGAAATGCAGCATGTACGGTGCTGCTGGAGCAGCCTGGCATACGTTTGGGCTCCAAACTCACTGTGTGTTTACTGACAGGGGCACTTCTAGGCTTCAGCTCCTGTGTAAACAACTTTTAGGAGAGCAGCTTGTCCAAAGCAGTCTCAGGAATGCTTTTAGGGATGTTTTGGGATAAAAGCTGTGGGAAGGACTCCTCTACAGAACTTTTATTGATGGGCCCACACAGGGAAGTAATCTATGCAAGTGATATATGCGGGTGATTTATCACTGAAAGTTTTAGAGAATTTAATTGAATTACTCTGTTTTAGCTATTTAATTTTGGAACATGGAACTTGCATACTTTGCTTTTCTACTGGCTGATTCCAAATCCATTTTCAGCACTTAATCGGTCCTAGCACAGAGCTGTGTTACAGAAATTGCTGTCATTCTTCTCAGCACCACCATTAGCTGTGGGGTTAGATTTTCTGTTTTGTCTAAAAACAAGAAGAGGCCTGTCTCCCACTTTTCAAATGGCCTGATTTTTGTAATCTGTTGAGTGGATGACATCTTGCTTCATTATCCGCTTGCTTTTTGACTGAGTTTTGTTTTTCAAATGCCAGCTGATACAGGTCCCTCTCAAACTGCCCATTAGATTCAGCAATTTTCTTGGCTGATAAAGAGTGTGACTGCATCTGGCTTGTTGTAGACACACCAGCACGCATCTGCCTTGAGTTGCATGTCCTTGATCTCTGGGCACAAACAATGCCCAACAGCTGTACCTTAGGAAGCATGCTGCTCCCAACACCCTTTCTTGAACAAAAGAATTCCCAGCCACATTTTAGGGAATGGAAAAAACTTGCTTGAGCTCATACATTCTCAGGATCAGGTACCTCTCCGTCACTATTCATCATTGTTGTTTATTTTGTGTCAGATGTAATTCCCAGGGTGGAAAGCATGGCAAAGTGTATTAACTGGCTGTGTAAATATTTTGGGAACTGCCACCTCCATACATGCGATCATAAAGTCTTTTTGCCCTGTATTTTAAAATGGAGCAGTTTGGCATATTTAAATTATGGGTCAAAACCTGAATAAATGAAGAAGCTGAGTAGTCAGTCTGTCTTCCTAATGAGCATTCGTTACAACAGAAGCTGAGCTGCCAATTACTGGCCACTTCTTCTGGCTACTCATTAACTGTGTTTCAGCATGAACTTCCTATGATTTGGCCCGTGGCCAGATCAAATTCAAATTTTCCCCATGTCCAGAATAATAGTGTCACTATTTTGATAGGCTAGTAAGCTGCAAGTTTCATAAATCCACAGCAAACACTAATTTGGGTATGACAAAAGGGCATCTGCTCTTCTTACTGCCAAGAAATTGCAGAAGTGACTGTATTTAACAGTAGCAGGTGACTTTATTTAGCTTGAATTATGACACTGAATAAAATATTTACTAGATAGCTACCATCATGCTACCCCTCAGAGCTGTTTTAGAGAAGTAACATGTGCACCAGCTATAGCCCTATACTGTTTCTCTTATTTGCTTTCAAGAGTTCATTACAATCTGTGAAAATTGTTTCTTTATGTGCTTTGAAAATGCAGAGGGAAACATACTGGTATGTCCTTTAGATTGTGATTTTTTTAGGGATTTTTTTTTTTTTTAATCTGTTAATATCACTGCACCAGCAGAGCTGTATGATATAGACCTGGTTTTGATTTCATCTTGGTACAGTCAAACTCATTTTGGAGTCTGATATTGCATTTGAGTAAACTCCATGAAGTGGTTTTACATTTGTCATAGCCTTCATCTGAAGCACATTGTTCTTTAAAAGATTAAGTCTTGTGAATTCACATTTCCAACGATGCATGTCAGCTAGAATCCAAAATAATTTTTCAAATTTTTTTTCCTCAATTCTAGGTTAATTCATTTTGAAAAAGGTGTTGTGACATTGCCAAATAAGAAATCCTACATAAGCAAAAGAAACACATAGGTTTTCCTATTATTAATCCACTGTAGATCTGTAACAACAAGGCTGTGTTTTGCTTTGTTGATGTTGTCGTATTTTGTTTTTCAGCAGTATTACCTATGTTGAGGATAAATGAAGTGCTTGGAGTTCACAGTATGCTAGACTCGTGGTATTGGGAGCTGTATAAGCTTCACTTGGTGAATTGGTGCTATATTCCATTTGTTTTGTGGAATCCAACAGAAAGATGTCAGTGGTTTCTGTTGTACTATTTGTGGCTCCTTGGAGAATGCCAGAATTTTATATTCAGTAACTGGATCAAGAACTCCTCTCTTACTGGAGACCCTATATCCAACTTCTCATTTAAATGATGTCTCTATATGAACTGCTTACATGGGAAATCCTGGACACCAGGGTACAGAACACACTGGGCTTTAGTGAAATGTTATGTAGTGTTAAGATAATGAGTTGCTAGAATACTTATTTGTATGTTAAAAAAAATACATATATATATATATATATGTTAAGGAACCTTTTACTTTTAATCGAGGTGACAAATTCTTTAGTGAAACACTTTGAAAGATGTTTTTAATTTGTCCAGTGAAATGAGCATCCTCTTGGAAGCCCAGAAGTTGAGGGAATGCTGGGGTGAGATGGATTTTCCCCTTATTTTCTCTGATGAGATGTGACACCTTTCACTGCGTCTATTTGACAAAAGCTTCTGTTAATATTCTTGGATTGAAGTTTTGAGTCAGCAACTTTTACAAAGCTAAAGAGCTTCTGTTTATGAGAAACTATGCTGTCATGTGTTGCATCCCTCCTAGCCCTCACTTTATTCACATGTGATTTGCAGTTATTCTAAGCCTGTGTTCTGCCAGCTACCATTCTGACTTATCTAAAATAAGGCAAGACATTTGTGCAAGGAATAAAAAGATCATAAGGCATTCTGTCAGTTTTATTGGTTTCTCCCATGAGTTGCACTGCTCTCCAGACCTCAGAAGCCCTTATTTATCCCAGAAACCTTGGAATTTACAGACTGACTTTGCTAAAGCACTGCTGAACTTTAGAATCCTCATAAGAATGCTGGAAATCTTCAGAAAAGCCTTCTATGATATCAGCAAATATCTCCCATGAGAAGCCTTCTAGCACACTGAAAAGTGTTGAGCAGAGATAAACGAGTGTGTGATTCTCATTTAGAATTCTTCCTTGAAAAACACAGAGTCTATGAAGCTTTTTTATTTGTCCTGGTGTGACACATTATTCTTACTTTTTAAGCTCCTGTCAGACAGAATGTTTGGATTTTAAAGGTTATCTTTTAGTATTTTAATGATTGATCCGGTCATTAATGGCTTTAAACCAGAAGATGCTAGATTTTCTTTAAGGAAGACAGGTTTTTATTATGAAACACTGGCACAGTTGCCCAGAGAGGCTGTGGCTGCCCCATACCTAGAAGGTTGATAAAGCTTTGAGCAACCTGTTTTCATAGAAGGTATCCCTACCCACGGCAGGGGTGTTGGAGCTGGATCATCCCTGGGATCTCTTCCAACCCAAGCCATTGGATGAGTCTGTGGCTTCCGACTCTGCTGTTTGTTGTAGTAAATCCTTGTTTGAAAAAAACTTTTTTCTGTCTTCTGGAGATTTTCAACAATACTCAGTCCACAAATACCTCTACCTTTGTCATTTATGTTAGAATAGCCTTTCCAGCAATATTTGGTGGCTTTAAACATGGTAGAATGGAGTTCACAAGGTGATGGCAGTGGGCTCCATGCCATGATCATAAATGAAAAAGACTAAATAAAGAAAAGAGTTTTAAACAGAGTTCCCCATATATTTTAAATACTTCCCTGCTCATATTTAAAAATGTAGTGCTTAGGGGAATATGGCTTAGTGGTGGCCTTGACAGTGTTAAGTTATTGGTTGGACTTGATCTTAAGGGTCCTTTCCAACCTAAATGAATCTGTGCTCTCATACTTCAGTCTTCTGGTCTTCTCAACACTTTCTCTTCCTGTGTACTGATTCAGTGCAGCCTTGAATTCAGCAGTTAATGATTGTCTGCTGGACTTTGGGGCTTATTTACTGTTTATTTCTGGGCACTGCTGTTGTGCTGGAACAGAAAATGCTCCATGGCAAACAAAAGCCAAGTGCAAACTCCAGTGTTGAGAGGGTTTGGAGGATGTGACGGAAGCAAGGATGACAGGCTGATTTTGTCTTGTCTCAAGTTGTAAATGAAGCTGTGAAAGGCAAATGTATGGAGGCGCAGTGAGAGGTTGACAATGTTTTATATTTAATTAAGCTTTTCATCTGTAACTATTTCTGTGTCTATGAATGACAACATTGTTGTCAATAACTGTATCAGTGAACCTGAAATTTGCCTTCAATTTACCCCATTAATTTTTCAAAGAAGATCATTGTTTAAATGACATGGAAAAATACTAAAAACATTCCCTTTTACCAGAGTTTCTCATATTGTTTTGGTCCATAACCTTCCATAATAATTTTAATTCTAAAATCTCCATTTCATATGTTACCCCTTCACATTTGTAGTTATGTTTGACTTTTTGGTTTTTTTCAATTCACCCTCAACCATGGCTTAAAAGACTTTTGGCTCGCTTGAAGGAGTTGAGCAGAGAGACAACTGAAAAGAAGAGCAGGGAAAATTAACTGAACCTCAGAAAATCTGCAAAGTATGAATTAGCAAGTAATTTATCCATCAGGGGCCACTGCAGAGCCTGTGTTCAAGCAGAAACTTCTAGTCTTCTGAGAGAAAAAGCAATTCTGAGTATCTCATATAAGAAGTGTATAAAACTGGGGTATTTTTCAAGTCACTTTTAAATAAAACGAGGTAGATACCATATTTCCCCGAGTATGATGAGGAGAGCACAGCAGTGAATAGAGTACTGTAATAAAACAGCATTTCAGAAAAGAAGCAGAATGTAAACTTAAGCTCTAGGTACATAACCCACTGTACCTAAAAGAGTTCAACCTGAATTCAGGCAACACTTTATGGAAAATTAATTCACTTTATGATTTTATTTTGGTCCACCTACTGCTGTTTTCCTTAAATGAATACATTGAACAAGGAGGTAATTGGGAGCTGAGGAAATGGTAGGTGAGGAACCCTCAATTTACAAAATTGTTCTCTGAGAGTTTTGTCATTAATTATATTGCTAGAATACAAAGGCATCAAAATCATACTTTCTGGATGATAAATTCCTTTATTTATTTTATTGAAGCAATGCTTGTGCCTTCCTCATATTGTAAAACTTAAATGACTGTGAATATTGATTCCTCAGTTTTATTCTCTATGTTTGCAAAGACAAAATTTAAAAACTTTTCAGCTTTCTTTCATTTGAACACCATGTTTCTAAATCTTCATTCTCTTTCTGCATAATTGCAAGTTACAATATCCTCATTAGTTTGCCAACTGTACAAACTATTACTAATTTCCCTAATGAAATAGAGACAGCGTGAACAGCTCCTACTTGAAAAGGCTTGGCTGATGCAATAAAAGCTTTCTTCCTTCCACAGCAAAGGTGCATTATAAGGGAATTAGTTAATCAAGTTTTAAAAAACTGATGACTTTTTAGGTGGCTCACATAGTATTACAAAGCATGGAAAAAGCTAGGCAAACAAAAAACTTGGCAGAAACAGAATAAAGGTGAAACAGTGAATGGATGGAGAGGGAAAGTTTTGCATTATTTAACATGCAATGAGAAAATCCCATGGCTATTGCTGACCTAGGCTGGAAATCCTGTGGTGCAGATGCTCTTCAACATATCTCTGCCGTCTCTGGCCCTGTGGAAATTTGCCCAGAATAAGCAATGGTGGCTTGCTCTGAGGTGCATGAACCAGGAGCTTTGAGCTGGTGCAGAATGCAATTGGGTTTTCTTGGAATTCATGGATAACTGAGATTAGGCTGCAGTTTGCTATGCCAGTGTACTCATCAAGAGGGTACAATTTAAATGCATGTGATTTCTAATTCTAAGAGGTCCCCAGCTTTCTCCTGAACTCTAAAAGAATTAGTTTGGAGCTAAAGTGATTTCTTCTTGGTCAATATTGTGTGTGCTTTTACAGTGTGAAATTTCCCTCACTCTGTTAAGTGTGAGATCCCATTACTGGTTTTGGGGTTCTTTTGTGAACTAATCAGCAACTGCAATTGGGGATTTGTTATAGAACACTGAAATTAATGTTTTGTGGGCTTGTATGAGTGCCATGGATGAAGTGGAGATAAGTATTACTTTTCTGCAATACTCACAAGTATTAGTTGGACCTGGCCGTGGGAATAGGTCCTGTCACTAGATATTGTAGGTTTTGAAACCTTTTGTAACAGCTCAACTTGCTACATATACAGGAAATATAGCCACTGTTGAGTTGCTGTAAAAAAATAAAAGTTTGAGTTAAAAATTAAGAGAAAAAACTTTGTTACTAGAGGCATAAATGCTCAGAATTAATATTGTAGGAAGAACAGTAGTGCTGTTTTCAGGGTGAGTCACCACGCAGGATGAATACTTTGGAAAGTATTGTTGATTTTTAATAGACAGAACTTTTTTCACATCTCATATGTTACACAACTACTGATGATGCTCATTTTCCTTTCATGTGAGTTCAAAGCAGGAGTGGTGCATCTTCAGATTTCACAGTGGAAATGGAGGTTATTAGTTAATTGTAGTAACTATTTTACAACCATGTTGTTTTCCTGTGTTACCTAATGTATGAAATACAGTGATGAATAGTGTGTTTTACTAGGAAACTTCACTTACCAAGATAATGAATTTTAAGGAGAATTCTTAAAAAATTCTTTGGAGAGATTTATCAGGCAAAGTTTTCTGTTCAAAAAACTGACATGCTTGGACAACAGTCCCCCCCACACTTAAATTGGTGTAAATTTTTAGTTCAGATTCACTTATTTTTTACATATGCTAACAAACTGTGTCAGATATAAACTGTTAAAGAAACAGGATAGGGAAAAAAAGAGATTTCTTTATGAGCACAGAGAGCAGCTTGGCCCTTGTTAATCCATTGCACCAATGTGAGACTGACCTTGTCTTTTTGGGAGCCTTAGAGGTTCTCAGAAGCAACTTTTTCCTTTGCCTTTATCTTTGTGATCCAGCCAATTTAGACCCCTTCTGGTCTCCATTAAGTTGCACTAAGTTTCAGGTTACTGAACAGGAAAAATTATCACCTTATTTTGCCATTTGTCTATATGTATTTCTATTTTGGACAACACAGTCTGTTTTCCCAGTGAATTGCTAAGAAATATTATAAATCTGGAGTATTTTCTTGGTTTTAAAAGGGGGGAAATTTATGGGAGGAAGAGGAAGGACTCTTTCCTATTTCTTATCTCAGTAATTAGCAGTCTGTAGTTAATAAAAGCTGTGTTAGTTCACATATATATGCATTTCATCTTCTGTTATGCAAGAATGCTACCTCATATAAAAAAAATACTATTAGCTACAATTTTAGATGCATTTAAATGAAGAAATAAGAAATGTGGAAAACCCTGAGACAGCATTCTGTAATAATGGATTTTAAAAGCTTGCTTTTAAAACCAAGATTTTAGCATATACGATTATAGCATATAAATATCACGTGTGATGTCAATAGTTTATAATTTCTCTATAACCTGTTAAGCCTTATGCAGATTTTCTGCTAATTGTCCTTTAGGAATTCCAGGTATAGATACTTTATATTTATGACAACATTAATAGAATTTTAAAAGATATCTAAAGTAATTAGAGGTGCATCTAGCCTTCACTTGATCAAATTTAAAACTATTATTTTAAACTCCCAAATACACTAAGAGTTCTGCTAGCAGACTCATAATAGATTAATATTCATCTTATTTTTATCCCAATGCACAAGTAGAATCAAGTTTCAAATTAAGTCAATGTGCAAAATTGTTCATGTCCGTGTTTATGAATCTCGAAGCATTTGTGCAAAAATTAGTGTATGACTCTCAGCATGTAGAGACAAATGTACATTTGTCTGGTACGCTTTTTAATTTTTTAAAATGAGATAAAATTTTATTTTTTGTTGGTCACTGTTACAATACCCAAAATAAAAACATATTGTAGGCAAATTTTAGTTACATGTTAGAAGTGAAGAGGTGGTGGGAATATCCATCTATGTGTGGTCTCTCCAATAAGCTCCATTTTGTCAAAGTCCAACCTCAAGAACCCTGAGTCTTTCATGTCCTCTGCACAAAAGTAATTTACTTTGTGAATTGACACTTGTAGGTTTCCCCAACCCTAAAATAAGTTTTTCCCAATAGATCATTGCTTTTCAGTAGTTTCCGACATTCCCCAGCTCCATCTCTAGCACTTCACAAGGTGGTAAAAATGAACCTCCACCCCCCAAATCTCTCTTTGATAAAGAATTCTGATATTCTTAGAGTATGACAGGAATTTGAGATGCTCATTTTAGATGTCAGCCAGACCTATGAGTTTGAATTAGATTTCAGTGTTGATCCAGCTCCTGAAGTTTAATTGAGATGTTAAGGCCATCTTATGTAATGACTTATAATTGTCTGTTTGTGTATGTAGTTATAAGTGTATGGCATGGTTATAGTTACTAAAAGGCTCTAAACACCTCTCCACAGTTGAAATTCCTTAGGTAAGTTTTCTGCTCCAGAGGAATCTGTGGTGAGTTTTCTGGCAGGATTATTGCAGGAACTTGCACCAGCACTGCCCCAGGCTTCTCCTTCTCATCTTCACGTGCTGAGCATTTTTATATTTGATTCTTTCCTTTAAATCTAAAATAGCTTCTGTGACTAAAACCCAATTCTGCTGTTTGAAGGAAGTTCTCTCATGTCTGAAGTTCCCACCTATGCTAGCTGTGGAATACCAGCTCTACCATTTGCTTTTGAATTGCAAGTTTACCCCAAGAGAAGCATTCGCATTCTTTGAAAGTAACCTGGATGTTATTCTTTGCCATGAAAGGAACTCTGTGTGTATGTGTGTGAGAAGTTATTGGTAAACATTATTTCTGGAGGAATAGAACCATTTACATGGCCAGGTACTCCAAATGCTCCAGTTTCTCTTTATGAGGGTGTTGCAGACACGAGGGGAGTCAGGAAATCGTGTTTTGGGGAGGGGGCAGCACTCTCTGGGTTATTTTTTTATGGTTCAGCAGCATATTGAGGTGGAGTCTGTCTTTCTGACTTGTGTCCTGCATAACCTCAATCACAATCAGGTCATTGATTCTTTGTGTGACACTTTCTGTCAATTTAAAAACAAACCCAGACATTGAATATTGGCTGTCTTTAAAAGCATAAAATCACCCTGCTAAGATATTACTTTTTTGACATCCAAAAACTGAAACACTGACTTTTGCTATTGAAAAAAACCCCACAACTTACTGTGAAATTAAGTTATTTAAAACACATGGTTTATGAACCAACAAAAATCTGCATCAATTGAGGTTTGTTTAAATTGGTCTTTCTGCTCATTTTTCAAATAAGATGTCAAAATCGGACATTGTCAAAAATAAATTGCCTTTATGTTTTTGCTTTATCTAGTTACACTGAGAATGTCAGAGAACTTAAAATTTTCTAAGCTTTGATATTGTTTCACTAAATGTAGCAAGCTGATAACTAATCTGTTTTATTGTTCATTCTGGGTTAATCAAAAATGTAATTATGACTTTTAATTAGAACAGAAAAAACGTCTGCTACTAGCTCATAAAAATTGCTTTTTTCTGCCTCGTCACCACAGGTTATGAAAGACAAAGAAAGCTTTCAGAGTAATAACACGGAGGCCATCTAGCCTCAAATTACTCATAATTGGACTTAATATTTGAAAGTACATCTAAATACATTGTAAGCTGAAAGCTGTGAATTTATATTCTAATTTAATTTTAAAGCATGAAATTTTGTGTTACCTGGAGAAACACATTTTCCCCCATCACCTTTTCAAGCTGTTTCGTGGTTCTGTTCTAAATTTCATGTTAATTCCATGGAGACAAGTAAACAAGCAGGCTTACACACATCTGAAGAACCAAGCTGAGCAGTAAAGGACCCTAGAAGTGTAAAATTTTACTCCTTATACCCTGGGTTTGGGTAGATGGGTACGATCAATAAATATCTCCACACATAGATTTAAAATAAATATAGTGGAAGAGATAAGAATTTTAAGAAACAAAATTCACATTTGGATTTATTATATTTATTATAAAATAGCACATGTGGTAAAAGAAGGGATGTAAACCAGAAGTGAGTGATTATAATAATTTGACAGTAGAAACCAAACAGTACAGGGAGAAATCTATGGTTGTCACAGTGCAATAAAAGCCTGGGATTATTTTGAAGAAAAATCCTGGCAGTGTGTTTTTACTATTAGGAAAGGAACAATTGCTGTTCCTCTAATTATTTCTGTTTTGCATCTTGGGAGTACTTCTATGAATATAACATACATTTCATTCGTGTAGTACTTAAAGAAAATGTTAAACAAACCTGCACATTAAGTGCTGGGAACAGTAGTTTTCATTGAGATGTACTGAAGAGTTTTGGAGGAGCTGAATTAGGATCTCTCCAGACCACTAGTGATAGTTTTTAGTAAGCCTGGAGGCATCAGCAGAGACAATTTTCTGTACTGTGTAAACAGAATGACTCTGGTGATTTTATGGTAGCCAGCCCTGCATTGCTCATTGAGGGAAAGAGTGGGATTGCAAATATGGAACTAGAAACATAGGGATAAAAGACTTTGTTGGATGCCCGAACAAGCAAAATACTGTATCATTCTTTCTCTTGCAACAAATACTTTAAGTAAGATTAAAATAAATAAATAAATAAATTAAAAAAAAAAAAAAAAAAAAAAAAAAAAAAAAAGGCATTGAATTGAATTTCTAAAGTGTCATTTAGCTTTGGTCAGAGTTTAATAAAACTTGAAAAAGTCAGAATATGCAAAATGACCACCTAATCAGCAAAAGAAATAAAACCTGATTAATTTATTAGCATTCATTACAAAAGAAGATGTTTCCAGGAAGGTCCTTCTAATGTGATTTCAAGAATGAGTTTTTTTACGTCTTTGCTCAGTGACCTGGAAATCTCAAAGAATTAATACTGTAATTGTGCAAATGATTTGAGAGAAATGAAGGGAACAGTTTGATTTAGAGCTCTTGATCATCTGGGCATAAGTCAACAATATGTAGCTCAGCATGGCCATGCAGGCACAGAGATTTCAGACCAGAACAGAGAGTGGTGGAGAGGAATACCAGAAAGAGGGGACCCCTTACTTTTTGGACTAAAAGAAGATATAACCAAAAATGTTCTAATAAACCTCATACTTAATTTCATGTATTCAGGGTTATGTGATTCCACAGTTTGGAATGCACTGCCCAAAGCAGTTTATCTGTAATGTATTTCTGCCTTTATGTTTGATTGCTTTTGATAAATCAGAGCAATTCTGCAGGTAAGCTCTTCTCTCCTTGGTTGGAATGCAACCAAGTGCCTGGTGGATTTAAAATGTACCAGTATGGCATTACTTAGAACCCAAAGAGTACCTGTCTCACTTTCAGAGATGACTCACAAGTAACTTGTGAAAAAGCAAAGCCATTGACAGCAGTCATGCCAAGGGATTAAATGTAGGTAACTTCAAGAAAGGGTTGATTCAGATTTTATCCTCCATGTGTAAGCCATGTCTGTGCTCGCTGTATCTTGATACCTGGTCTAATTATTTCTGTAAGTGTTTAAAAAATCCATTATAACACTAATTAGCACGTTAGTCCTTAATTAGCCATTAGCTAGTCAAATATTTGTCTCTGTCTCAAAGTGGAGATTCCACTGGGGACTAACCGAATTTCATACTTTATGAATAGACTTCTAGCTTGCCCTCTGAAGAGATGATTGTAAAACAGTCATGGATTTCAGGGAGAATTCAGAAAAACTCTAGGTGCTGCATGGCTTCTGAGGACCTACCATTCCCAATTCATAGAAAAGGAAGAAAATTATGCGAGTTTTCCAGGGGGAAAAAAGTGGTTTTCACAGCCTTTGGACATGCAGACCACACAGGTGCTGGAGTGTAGAGAGGGTCTGGGCATCTGACAGGCAGACATAGGTGAAGTGCCTGGTGTTTAATTTCAGTTATGTTCAACTGTGTGGTAGCTGTCCCTATCTGATCCCCCCTGGTCTGTTTGGAAAGCTGCTATGTTACAAGTGAATCATCCCCAAAGGGCTCCCAGAAGCTGTGCCCAGGGATCAGAGGGTGCCTTAGCCATACTCATGCAGGGCTGGATGGCCAAACTCTCCCAAGTTAAGCTGTGAGCCAGAGGAAGGTACAGGTGGCAGGCATAGTCATTCATGACAGTAAGCTAGCTGTAAATGTTTAGCTATGTGTAAATGTTTAGATGCTTTTTGTCATCTCCACTGGGATTTATCTTTTAAAAGCTCCCAGACATTGGAATGGGTGCCTTCCACAGTACAAGTTTAAACTTAGGCATGGAGAGAGATAAACCCCTGTTTCACTCATGCCTTGTCCCGAAGGAAGCGCTTACAGCTAGGTGAAACAAATTTACCTGCAGTGTTTAGTGTCAGGTTTCCCAGATGAAGAAGAGATCAAAGCTGAGAGATTAGGACATGCTGGTTAGAGGGGAAAATTGCAGTTTAGCTGTGCTGCTATTTTTGAAACTTGTCATATTTGCCTTCTGTCAGGTGAGCTGAACTCTGATGTGTTGTGAAACATGTGTGTGTTAGAGCTCTGTGGAAGGATGTGGCAGCATAATACCACAGAAGAAATGTATTAGCCTCATTTCCTACTGAGTCCTGATTAAAATGAGAAATCCAAGGATTTTTCAAATGTATCCAGGGTAGTTTCATGGGAGAAATGCCATAGACAGGAAACAGTGTTCTCTTTATCTTTCTTTAAAATAATGATAACAATACTACACTTGCAGTTCTGTCACAAATACCTCAAAGACAACTTTAGCTTTGTAGAAACACTGATTTTTTTTTTCCTTTCCTGCCTTCCTGTGTCTTCTTTATTTCTTTCTCTCAGTGAGTCTCCACTGCATTTGTGCCTTCACCAACTTGTTTTTAGGAGCATTAGACCCCATAGCATCTCTAACACTCATACTGTGTTTTACCTTTGTACCTTTTCCCCTTTATTTCTAAAACGGTTCCAAAATTTGTCTCCAAATCTTCTTCTTGTCATCATAAAAGCTGAATTTTCTTTTTTCTTCAAAATTAAGTGCAAGGAGGCTTTATGAAAAAAAAATGTCCATAGATACTGTAAATATTTTAGAATATTATGTGTTGATTGATTTATTTAACACTGGTGTTTGTATACACAGTAGTTAAGGTTTTCTTTTGGCTGCAACTAGAAACTGGCCTGTCAAAAGCAAGAAAACCTGAAGGGGTGTGGCCATTGTCAATATCCAATTGCACAAATTATTTTGTAAAACAAAAGGAGAGTCCTGGCCTGAAGATTTTACAAAGTCAGGTATGTTTTGTTTTGTTTTTTTTTTTTATATAGGAGTTGATTCTATGCGTAAATCTAAGATTCAATTTTAAGCTTAGTTCTTCATGTATGAAATTTTTTACTATGTTATTTATTCACTCACTCCAAACATCCCTTAAATGTGTCAGTAGAAAAAAAAGAGATGGAAACAATCAAATAAATATTGGCAAATGATGAACCCTACACACATCTGTCATTGACTATCTTTTGTTTTTACATATATCTGCATGTCTTTTTCTTCTTGAATTAAAGAAAATGCATATTCTTTAAAATGGTAAGAATGGTAGATTTGCGTGATCAGGTTTGGGTGTTTTCACTTAAAACCTTGCGAGTATTTCTGAAAATGGGAATAAACTTTGTTTGAGGTTCATCAAACTTTACATGACTTTAACTTCAATTTCATTAGAGTTGAATCTGATATAAACTTTGAGGTAAGAACCATAATGTCTGCAAATGATAGCTAATAAGCACAGAAATATTATGTGTACTGTGATACCAGATCTATGCTTCTTTGTTTTCTTTTCATATTTTTATCTACCTGTAACAAAAGCTGGTGTGTGATTGACAAAAAGTTCTCATTATTAAAGCCAGAGGTATCTTGCTGCTTAGAAATCTAGCATACACTTGCCTGAAGTAAAATATGAGCTCTATTCATTTGATATCACCTAGTAGACCTGAAATTGTTAGCAGAAGACTTATTTAGCATTGATATATTATTCTTATCCAGTTCCAAGTAACAGAAATGACCTGTGGAAAAAATAGCTTTGAGAAATTATTTCATTCTGTAAATTGGTTTAAATTAGCATCATTCTGCAGCTCCCAAAGTTAAAGGATCAGATGCAGAATACATCTCACAATGCAACCAATAATCCCTTGCTTTTGGAGTTCAAGTGCCTGAAAGCTTAGGTTCAAAATGAAAAAAACAATGAAAGTTATTTATGTATACTCTTGAGGTCTAATTAGGCTTAGTATTTCACATGTACGTGTATATTTACAAGCCAGATATTGTAATGTTTATGGAAATCGACACTTAACTTTGAATTGCTTCTATTTGCATATTCAAATTAGCGAAGCAATTCAGCGTGAATGGATTTTAGAGACCTGTCAACAGTTGTTTATGGGGAAAGGCAAGGAAACCTGGAAACAAATCCTTGCAAATTAATGGCTTTGTTTGGCTGCGAGCATGGGAAATGTTCGTGACCTGGGCAGGTTTCAGGGTCCCACCGTGGAGCAGCTGCAAATGGAGGCCAAGAAGGAGATTTAATTGTGCCCCACGCACCCCTTTGAGGGACAGCAGGCTCCTGTAACCCGGCCATTTCCACTGCACGGCTGTCCTCGCTGGAACGAGCCCCCAGCCCCGTGCTGGCAGCATTGCTGTGGCACACAAAGCACGCAGGCACCGGGCAGAGGTGTCCCTGCGGCATGAAGGAAAGGAGGGGCACAACATATGGCAGCAAGAATTTAAACTTTTCTAGGCTCCTAGCACAAGATTGAAAGTGAGCAGGTTTCAGACAGCCAGTTGTTTATGTTTGCTTCCGTGCAAGTAATCTCACATGCACGTTTTTCAAGAACTGCAATTCTGTAACATAAATCAGCATTGGAGAGAACTGCTGTGGATACTGTTCAGTCTCTGCTCTCTTTCTTGGAGAAGTTAATGAGAATAAGCTGTTCTAATTTGTGTCAGTGTACTCCACTGTTATTGCTCTCTTCGTAACAAAAGAAGAACAAAAGGCATAGAAGTCAGGAGTGATGAAGTGCATAAATTTGAGGGATGCTACAAAGAGATCATTTCATAACAGAGCCATCAAAATCTTCTAATTGAGATTGTTATAAATATATCAAGATCTGATATTGGAGACAAAACAGTGAATATTTTCTTGTCAGTATTTCAGGTGTGTGGGAAGCAGTGTTTCAGGAGAAAGAGCAGCGAAACATTAGCACAGCACTTTGTTCCCTTCAGAGGAGCTGCAGTGGATTGTGAAATCTGCTTTGGAGAGACAGGACTCTCCATGCCTTGAGAAACTAGGGCTATCATGTCTTGGCATGCAAGGACCTGCATCTGTGTGTCGTGGTCCTGTTACTCTTTCCTGCAGGACTGCTCTGTAAAACAGCTTTCTGTATCAGTTAACCGTGGTGGGTCAGTTGTCAACGTCAGGAGGAATGAGCCTACAGTTCTGTGGGACTCCCATGGCTTTGTTGGGCATTATGAAGTGTGCCTGGTGTGCCTCTTCACGCTTGATACTATTTTTTAGGACACAGAACTTTAGCACAAGCCCTTTCCTGACATGTGGAAAAGCGAGTGGGAAAAAATGGGAATTTGCACACCAATTTTCATGTGTCTCACACATCCATGCTGGGGTCAGAAAGTACTTGGCACCTTATATTTGAAAGAAATTACTTTCCCCCCCCTCCCCCGTGTTTCACTCTGTCATTGTATAAGGTCAACTGTGCTAATATGTTCGTCAGCCAAAGGTACTTGGAGTGTGAACCAGGCAACGGGAATTGGGAAAGCAAAGCCCAACACTAATAGCCAGGATACTGCTCCACTGAGTAGCCTTGCCTTTGGGAATTTGGAGACTCTAGAGCTGCAGGTTTTATCCTGCTGCAGACTGTGGTGATCAGTGTTACAGAAAGCTCAGCACAAAGAAAGTGCATGAGTAGCTCAGGCTTGCTAGCTGGGATTCAGGCTGGGTTTATCTAGCGTGTGGTACACTACTTTTATTTATAATGAAGGCTACTGAAGTTAAATGAAACACTAAGCAACTGTATTGTCTGAATTAATCTAAGATTCCTGAGAGCTCAGTAAACCTTAAAGATTAATTCTTTTAGCTACTGCTCTAGAAAACTTGGATGCTTTTTGATTTCCTTTTTTTGGAATTGGCTATTGTTTTTGTCACCAGACACACACTTAAATGAGTAAGCATGGCAGATAAATACACACAGACCAGAGACACGTACATGGTTTTGTATGCATGTTTGCTTCTGTGTATTCTGTAATTCTGTGTATTTTGCTTCGCTTAAATACAGGAATATTCAGGGTGAAATGTACAATCAACACTCAAGATTTAGTCAAACCGGTAGTTATGAGAGAAGCCACTTACCTCAGTGTAGCATTAATGATAAGTTTTAAGCTCATCTTTAGTGTTGGCAAAAAGAAAATTTGACTTTGGTAAATATATCTGTGTTCATGAAAATATACTGTGTGGCTGTGGGAAATTGGAACTGATCAGAGGTTCAAGTTCCTCATTGGTGGAGGAGCAGTTCAGGAGGGACAAGTGGAGGCACAACTGCTGGTCAGATGAGGAGCATATCCAATGTTTTAGGACCTTGTATCTGAATGAAAAAAGACTGATATTTATGGAGGCTCAGTATTTTGCACAAAATGTGCTATGAAGCTGTTCAGACATCTGTAATGTCTCTATGAAGGCAAGGTGTGTGCTTCTCTAGGGTAAAGCTCCTTTGAGATCTTATATCCATTAAAGCCAAGTGTGGAGCCTTTCCCACTATACCGGGTCTGCTGGGGAGCACTTTATTGCCATAACAGTTTATAGATTGTTTGAGCTCTTTTTTTTTTTTTTTTTTTTTTTTTAACACCAGTTTTGACCAAATTATCTCCTTTTTATTTTTCCCTGAGGTGGGCAGAAAGGTATATAGGGTCCAATAAAACAGTTTCTGTCAGATATGCCAAAGTTACTGGAGATAGCTAACTGCTCAGGAAAGAAAAACCATTTTTCCTCCTTATTCTCCCCTTGTAACCTGAGAGCTGATATGAGTTCATTACGTCCTGCCCTTTCTCAACTGCTCCTTCCCCACAGGCACCTGGAATATGATGGGGGAATCTTTAAAGAGCTCCATGGGCTTTCTTTCAGTCCATTCTCCCACATCTGCATCTGCTAAATGGGTTGAAGTTAGCTGGAAGATGGGAAAAGTGTTCTTGAGTGTTCTACTGTGTGTAGAATTTATTTTTTTTATGGACTTGGCCGTGTCCCTTAGGGATCAGAAGGGTAACTCTTCTCTTATTTGCCTGGTCTTGATGCTGTCCCCAAGAGCCAACTTGCCACACCTAAACTGGGACCTTTTTAATGTGTGTAGGTGAAAATATCACTTCTCCTGTGGAAAGCAGTCGCAAGGCTGAATTCAGTCAGTTGAACACAGGGACTGTTGAAGAGCATGTCTGGGGCTTTAAGGTGTGAATTTGACTTGGCAGCTTCTTCATTCCTCCAGATGCTCTTTCCCTTCTCCAGGAGGTGCTGTGTAATTTGAAATAAGTCCCTTGCCTTAAAAGTTGCAAAGAGTGAAGTGGGAAAAAAATGATTAATGCTGTGTAGTAGGAGGAACGATCTAGTATTTCTTTCATTTTGATTTTTTACTTCTCTGAATAAAGAATATTGAAGGACTGAATTCATCCTGTTATGTTGATCTGCATGAAAAGAAATGTAAATGAGATCCAGATGTGTTTTCTCCTCTAACAGTTCATTCACTATGCTTTAGATATGGGAAAATGAAATGTATTCTGTAATAGGTTGGAGGAGAATAGACCAAAATTATAATTTTATAATATTCCCTGGGAATTCATAGAGGCCTAACGAATTAACTAGAAAACTCTGATGTCTAATGAACTCTGCATGGGGAAATATTTAATTTTGCACTGACTGCCATAAGGCAACTGCACGGTGGGTTATTTAATCATCATCTGTAGAAATAAAACAGCAGTAGAAAATAGACGTGTCCCCAGCTTTGCAGAGAAAGGTTTAACTGAGCTTCCCCTTCAGTCTTTGTTGGAGGGGTTGTAAGGCCCTCTTCTCAAAAGCCAAAACTTTTGGGCAACACCTGCCTGGAACCTCTGAACATAAGAGCCCTCCTTCATGTAGTACAGAGGGGAAAATGGTAACACCTCTAAAGATGCAGCCTTGTTCTGTTTGAAGCCGTTCACTGTAGCTCTTAAGTTATTTTGAATAACATACTGATACAATTAATCGTGCTAAAAGAGCACTGTGAATTTTTGTTTGTTCAGTGTACTGTAAATATAATTTGCAGTCAGTATAAGCCAAGGTCATGTCCTGTCCTGCAGTGGTAGAGAAATATATACATAAAAGGCTGTGTCTTGGTGAAATCCGTGTTCTTTGTGTGTGGAGGCTTGGAGAAATGCAGGGTTTAATTGTGACAATCACAGAAGGAAATGACTTAATGCACCCCAACACCTCTTTCATTTATGGCAGTGTTTTCCCAGCTGCCAGTCCACTCCAGGGCCCTGTAACAGAGATCTCCTCCTGCCCACACACTGCTCTGGAACAGCAGCCAAGGAGCAGCTCATCCCTTCTTCCAGCCAGAAAATCATCATTTCATAAGTGCAAGAATCTTCTGGATACTTTATGATAGATGAGGATATCAAAATACAACCTGTCATCTGTTGCTCTTCCAGGCTTCATCCATTCAGCCATAAATGCTTCCTTTGATCTCCAAATGCTGGGCTCTATCTCCTCATATTTCCCTTTCATCCCAGTGCTTTTCCTGAGTTTGGTTGTTTGAGCAACTTTCATTCAGTAGTCTGAACCAAGAAACCAGATTTAAACCCTATTTTTTCTTCCAGACATAGATTCAGTCTTGCTAAATTTCTGTTTTCCTTAATAAAATTGATCCAATTTCTTGATTAAATGGACCAAGGAAAATTTAATAGAATCATAGAATATCCTGGTGGGGAAGGACCCACAAGGATCTTTGAGTCTGGCTCCTGGCCGTGCACAGGACAACACCAAGGCCAATTCTGTAGCCTAAAACTCCTGCAAGATGGAGACATGAAACTAGGTTCATTCTCCTTCTTTATAGAGGGTGTGTTTATATTTATCTACTGTCTTGCAGGTGACTGTACAAGTCACTGGGTTCACTCAACAACTAGAAGGATTTGGTTTTAGTTCATTTTTTTAAACTCTTCTTCCCCAAGCTCCATCTCCCCTGAGATAAATTAAAAAAAAAAATTGTCTTGCAGAGTAGGATGAAATATTGGTGAAACATTAACATATTTTGTAAAATAAGATTCTTTTCAGGTAGTTTGTCCATTAATATATCATGTCAAGCAATAAATATTGTACACCATAGAGTTATACTCTCCTCTGGAGCAGTCTTGCAGTACATTGCATTTTTGGTAATGTGTTTATTCACTCTATCCTCATTATAGAAATAATCAACAAAATGGATCTGTGCTCTTTCAAATCCCTGCAGAAGTCAGTCATCTCTCCAAACATATGGTCTGTTTACCTTCCCAAAAGCAAAATGTCTTCATAATCTTAAAACCCAAAGACCCTTCTCTGTTCCAGTGCAGCAGACCTGGAAATTCACTGAGGTTGTGCTGTGTGTTTGGGTCCCCAACTGGTGCTTGAGAGCAGAAGGGCAGAGCTCGGAGCAGGATCCACCGGGCTGTCGAGCCACCGTGCTACAGTGCTTCTGACATTGTTTTATAATGGGAGGAAAAAATAACTGACCTTGGAGGGACTTGCACCAGAAACCTCTGGCTAATTGCCAACCAGAAGAGCATTTTAGGAGCAAGTGTGCCATGCTTAGGACAAGTGAACAAGACTGATTGTTCCTCCCCACTGTTACAGAGACCTCAGGGACTTGTTCCCTAGAGATTCTGGTTTTACTGTGAGCTCTTCTGTCCTTGGTCGAAACATTCTGCACCTATGCTAGAAAAAACTGATGCTGAAGTGCTTGGAAGCAATCCCCCTTCTCCACCCAAAGCCGTAGTTTATCAATATTACTTATCACAGAGGCAAGTGTTGCTGTCAGCATCCTTTCTGGGATTTCAGATGCAGAGGTAGCAGTCTTACACAATGGGAGGAAATGGGGTTATATGTCATAACTTTGCTCAGCAAATCCCCATTGTAGTTAGAACCATAAGAGAGTGAAACAACATATTTAAGAAATGCTGGGAGATCATAATAAGGGAAAATGTGTTTGGATTGCAGACAAAAAACTGTTTTCTGGTGCCCACATTTATCCCACTATAGAAACCTTTCAGAAAGGATGCTCCTCAGCAATCTCTGCAATATTATCAGAACCCTGATAACACTCTGGTTTATCAAGTCTGTGGTAATTAAAGTCATCTTCTTTCTTTCCTTCCTCTTTTTTATATTCCTCACCACCGTATTTTCAGAATTAGCTCTATTTGATGTGACTGCTTCTTTGTTTACCTGAGAGAGAAGAGAGTGGCCATCTCTCAGAAAATCTGTATTACATGTAGTTAACAACAAGGTTTTCATCTCTCAACCAGCTATTTGTTTTTTGTTCAGCAAATCCTTTGAATCTAAATAATGTGGGCTGCAAGTAAAATTGCACATATCTCCAGTGCCCAAATAATGAGTCGGTTATAGATTTTAACACTGGAAATTCTCTAAATAAGGCTGTTATGCTTCAATATTTTGTGTAAGGCAATGATAAATGAAAGCAATGAGCACTGCTGTTATTTCAAAATAAGTTTAGTACTTATTACAATCTTGCCAAGTTTGTAAAGTTACTGTGTTATTAACCTTCCAATACAGATTACTTTTCTAAAAATACCCTTCTTTTCTGCGTGAAGGCCTATTCTCTTTATTTTTTTCTTTAGCTAAGAAAAAATATAATACAGATCCTAATAAACTTCTTAAAAGTGTAATTTCTCCTGGTTTTTATATTTTTTTCCATAATACTACTAAAAAGGAACTAAAATTGTCAAGTGTTTATTTTAATTTTTGGTGCATCCCACATGTGCACACACCCCATGAAACTCTACCCACGGTAGTGACAATCAACCTGACAACATAATCAGTCAAACTTTATCCAGGGACTGTTTCTTAGGTAACCCAAGAGGGTCTCAGAAATGAGTTGTAGAATACAGAAATAAGCCCACATCGACGTGTGGCATTTCCATTGTTTTCCAGCCAAGTCTGGGAACGTTGTGTTGGCGCAGTGCACAGGTGAATCATGTCTGGTGTGCAGATTGTGAGAGCACAGCCTCTGGTGGGAGTGGGATTCACCCTGGTACCAGCAGAAGGACTGATGTGAGTCCCAAAAATAGGCCTCCATCATCTGGGGTGTAGGAGATGTGTGAGCTCTCTGCCCAGGCTTTGTAGTAGAATAGATTTGGCTGTTGAGCTACAGCCAGAAGGAGAACACCCCTTCTGAAGCCTTGTAGTTTTTCTTGATAGTTTATTACTCCTTATTATTCCTTCATACTCACACGCTAAAATGTTTTCCTAAATGTGCCTTCCTTTTTATTTTATTGTTTTATTTTATTTTATTTTTGCTCTTTAAGAGGTTGTTGATATAACAAACTTTCCTCAGGGAAAAGAGCTAGAGTGCTACATGCTCGTGGTCAGGCTGGAAGATGAATTGTTATCTTCATGCTGAAGTCAGCATGAGGCAAATATCATCAGTACCAGCTTCCATTGCTGCAGTTAGTTAAAGTTGCCTAATTCTTTTGTAACTGGCTTTATAAAGTAGATCGTGTCTTTTATTATTTGAGGGTTTTAACTTCATAGTATTGCTTAGGGGCTGCATATTGCCTACAAAAACAAAAAAAAAAAACAAAACAAAAAAAAAAAAACACAAAAAAAACCCCCACACATGCCAAAAAACCTCAAACAAAATAAACGCCCCAAACAAAACAAGAACACCACCAACAAAAAGCGCTGCAAAAGAGGTTGTGTTTGCCAAGATGCTGTTGTGGGGATCAGACCAGCATACTTTTAAGTGTTGCTGCTGGACACAAGTGAGACTGCTTTTTTGATAAATTACAGCCAAGCAAGTAAATCTATGTATAAAACCACTTAGTTATTTGCCTAAAGGTATAAACACAAATTAATGGCTGGTGAGGCACATTAGTAACAGTTCCAATGGACAGGAGCATTTTTGGCAGAGCAGACCTACCAGGAAGGTGGGCTGGGTGGCTATTTACTACGGGGAGTCAATAAAATTGACCATCTGGAGCTGCAGGAGTGAGGTGGTGTGCCTGGAGAGCAAAACTGACAGTGGCTAAGAGTGTCAGGGCACTCCCAATGGGTGTAGAGGTGGGAACTGGGCAGAGAGGATAAATGTATTCAAGTCTTGGGTGCAGCAAGCATCCAAGTCTTGGATGGCTTGCCCTCCTCTTCCTGTCTGGTTTGGGTTATGCCAAACTGTGCTGGACATGGGCCCTTGATGACTGCAGGAGAGAGTGTGGATTGGAGTAGGTGTGACAGACACCTCCTTTCTCCTTAGCTGTTGGCAAAAAATTGTAACCCCCTTCAAAAAGTTTTGCCAAAGCCATGTTGCCATTTGAAAAAATAAAAAGTGTATGCAGATGTGCACTGAGAAATCATTCTGGAAAGAGGACATTACTGACTGGAGTTAAACACCCAGCTATTGCTGAGATTTTATAGCTTCATTTCTTTCTGTTTATTTTCATGGCAAGAGACTCTCAGTTTTATTTTTCTTGTCTCAGCTCTATATCCATAACTGACTGCAGGAATTCTGCTGCTTTTTATGCAACCAAAATTGGTTTTATTTTTGGGGTGTTACTCCCCCAGCTGGCCTTCCTGACCTATCTTTTTATTTTCCTTTTTGATGGTTATATTTGCAAATAAGTTAAGTTTGTGAGCATTCAGCTTGACTGATATCCAAATTGGAGCACTCACAGCAAAAATATAAAGGTGCTATAAACATTTTAAATTGCTTTTGACTCTGAAAAGTGTTTTGAAATTATTCCACTGCCTCAAACCTTTTATGTGTATTTTATTCTGAACTTTCTCAGATGGGGCATTGGACTGTAACATACAAATTTCCATAAGGCTTCTTCTGTGGCATTATAAATTCTTTAGGTAGTTTTAGTTTTAAAATAGTAATGAAAATCATACGGAAAGCTAATATATTGAAAAAAAATAGCTCAAAAAGTTTTAGAGCAAGGAAAAAGGATAGCTTCTACCATTTTATCTATATAATATCCTGACAGGAGAGCAACATTTTGGTCCAGAAACACTTCAAATTCATTCCCTGAAAGAAATCCACTGATATTAGTGAAGGAATTCACCCTTCTGTTCCTGAATCCTAAAGGATTCAATATTGACACTTAATTCTCTAAGTTTTTTTCTTTTATTAATTAATCTTTTTATTTTATTAATACAGTGTCAGACATTATGTGAAGGCACAAAGAATATTGCTGCTAGTTTGATTTTAATTAATTTGTTATCAGTCAGGCACATATATCCTTTAACTATAGCTTGTCACAACTTCCTGAGGATTAGAGCATTGCTGTGTTACCTAAAAAATTGCTTGTGGACCAGCTGGCTAAAAAAAAAAATCTGACATTGAAGCATAAACACTCTTGCCGGACAATCAGTAGGCTCAACAACAGTAATGAGGAATAAAGAAAGAAAAAGAGAACAAAGGAATGTGTGCATGTAATTCTTCATCACAGAGAACTCAATAAATCTCCAGTTAACCACTTCTTGTGTTGTGAATAAGATTGACAGCAGAAGAGCTTTGTGCTGGCCACAGACTTTCTGAAGTATGTGCAAGAAAGAGGCAAATTGAAATTTAAACTGAAACACATTTGGGACTTTTCTGTCAGCTGATTTCTTTTCTCACTGGCAGAGAAATAAGCAGGATAAATACCATGTAGGGGCTAATTAAGCTTGTTCTCCTAGAGAAGGCAGTCTCCCACCATGTACCAGGTGCTTAGGACAGTTACAAACTTGAAAAAGCAGAACAAAATGCTAAGCAGAGGAAGCAGCTGAAAATATTTCACGTTTGTACATCTAGTCCAGGGATCTGTACGAGGATGTGCTGTGCCATTTTAGACTGCTTTGGTTCTTGCATGTTTTGTTGCTATGGTGTACCTTAGCTTAAATAGACTGTCTGTTATTTTCTCATGTGAAAAGAATGTGTGCTTCTCATCCTGGACCTTATTTTCTAGCCTTTTTTGGGCTTATTCTCTACTTTCTGATAATTAAGGCAGAGACTTGAGATAAGGAGAGGCAGTGATGAGAGCACTGGAAAAAACTCCACTATTACAAAGTGAGGAGCAGGATTCTGCCAAAAATACATGGCTTCCACAAAACCCCACCTTACCTCATTAGACATGCCATGTGTTTTAAATATGTACAGGTTTTGTGCGGGCCCCAAGAAAACCTCATAGTAGGAGAGCCTCTCCAAGGAATCTTGGAGAGAGGTTGTGGTTTATTCATAGCTAGTCCTGAAGCACTATAAAGAAAAAAACTTACAGAATTGACAAAAGCATGAGATAGGAAAACGTGAGAAGGTCTAAAATACTTTATTTAATTTGAAACAACAGAACAAATATTATCCCCAAACATATCAGCATCTCAGAAATGCACAAAGCAGCTCCTGAATGAGACAGGGTGGTTGGTTCTTTGGTGCTCCGTTCATGACTGGGATGAGAAAAGCCTTGACCTGCTTAGTGAGAGATGCATTTTTAATTCAAACCAGAAGCTGGATGCGAATTTGGAGAATTTTGTTGCTCTTTCTGTCATTCTAAAGCTAAAGCAAGATTCTGCCTGATCCAAGTGCACAAGTAAAAGGCACTTTGGTAGGAAAGCAGCTGTTTGCCTCAAAGTTATAGACCAAGATTTCCTTTCTTGTGGTACTTTATAAAACTTAATAAAATAATGACTGGTCTAACAGAAGCCCATAAAAAGCCTGAATTCAAACTGCTTGGAATTGTAAGGGAAATGAACCTACCATGCTCTGTTTGTGATTTTGTGGTGTAGCTGACAGAGGTTGAAATGCTGCCTTTGCTTGAATATTCTGTATTATCGTAGCACAAGCATACAAATTCCAAGTAAATCAGGGCAGATTTCCCATAGCTCCCATTTAAAACAAAAATAAAATATGTTGTGCAATTTTTTGACATAAAAATCAAATATAATGCTTCAGAAAAATTATAAGGCAAAAGTGTTCTATGTCAAAATGAAGCAGTTAATTTGGGAAGAAACAGCACTTAAAAAATATAGCCCTCCTTTTTGTTGTCCTAATTGGATGGTTTTATAATGACAGATGAAAGCCACTGTGAAAGTAGCACACAAATGGTGTTTTATAACCTGCTTAGTGTTTCAGCAAAAGATTTTCTTTGTGTCAACCAATGAATCATAGACTGCTGCACATAGCAAGCGGCAATAACTTCTTTTTAAGATGCGTTGACATTCTTGTTGTTATTACTTTTAAATTAATATGGGGTGCTGGAAGACATTTCAGGTGTTACTGAAGTTAACTGCTTGTGCTAATTGTTTATGTTCTCTTTATGAATTGAACAAGGGCTTGTTAGAAGGAAAGGCTGTGAGAGATGAATAGTGAATGAACGTACAATATAATAATGCATTTGCAAAGAAACAGGTCATAATAACTGGAGAGATGAGGGAAAAGTCTGTAATTTGTATTGGTGTTTGAATGTTTAACAATAATATGGAAAAATGGCCTGATCTGAAATGAAATATTCTTTGCTTTAATCTTTTTCTAAAATTGCAACTGCTAAATGTAATCTCAAAATACTATTTCAGAAGAAACAGAAAAGTTACTTTAAAAAAAAAAAATATAAATATTTTGAGTTCCCTTATCTCCTCTTTTTTTTTTATTTGACCACTAAAAGCTGTGCCAAGCTTAAGCTGTGTTCTTGGAGTATGAGACATCTTTTATTTTCTAAGCAAATAATTTATCTTAAAGATTTTCATCCAGTTAATAATGCGCATGACCAAAACAGATCCATTTGCATTCAAAATTCTCACGGTAGGAGTTATGTTTCTGATTAAGTTTTGGGCTATGGAGCAAGATGCTTTAGACCTTGGGTTTTGTGAAATTTTATCCCCCACATGCCCTGTCCCTTGAATTCAGAGGAAAGGGGATTTTTTTTTATTCTTTTTTTTTCAGAATGTATGGTTAAGCAAAGAAGGCTCATTGCAGTAGCAGGCTGCTCTGAAGCTTACTGAAATTTAGATTGGGGTACTGTGAGGTATCACACACAAGTCCCTCTCCAGCTGTTGGTGACTTAGGCTTTGCCCTGTTCCTTTGTCTCTAAGAACAAGCAACTGTGGAAGAATTTCACTTCCACACTGTATCATAGTGGTGTAAAATCTTAAACTCTAGTGGTGTAAAATCTTAAACTCTTGCCTGGCTAGCAAGTAGAAGGCTGAGGCTTTCTCTGGGTTATATTTCCTACCAAAGTGCCACGCTGAAGCCAAGGAGGGGACAGGCACACACCACTTAAACCTGCAGCTTTCACACACATTCCTTATAACTTTTTTAGACAAATCCTGCATTGATCCTGGCAGGCATCTCTAGTTTTAAGCTTGTTTTCCACCAGCCTAGCATAAGTGGCTGGAAGACATCCAAAAATCTGAACATTTGTTTCCATGGAAGGCTTGTAATATCCAGACGCTTTTGACTCTGAATTTAATGGCATATTTGTATTTGAAAAAAATCAATAAAGTTTATGAACTGAAAAGAGAGATCCAATGCAACCAGTTCTGTCACTTTTAAGGACATCTTATGTAATTCTTTGTGACACAGACATCAGGCTATAGAAACCAGCCTACATCTTCCTGTGAAATAAGATTTAGTGTTGTAAACCTCACCAGAGCAGTTCAGGGAGGGGTACAATGAGAAAAAGGAGAGAATAGCTGTGAGCAACAGCCTACTACTCATCAGCCTACAAGGCCAATAAGATCTGATGGGTTTCTGCAATAAAACCACCCTAAACCTCCCAGTGGATTTTCATCCAGTAGAAATCAAAAGGGCACATCAGTCATGTAGCAAGAGAGACACTGAGGGAAAACGTCCTGCTCCCGTGCTTTAACTAGCTTGCTGCTTCAGATAAAATAGCCATCATACAAGGTTCATAAAAAATAAAACTTTTCAGTCTTTGAGGGCCAGTCCAAGGTCTGTGCAGAATTTAAGTCATACCATTATGAGGCCATAAACGGGGCACTAGTTGTAAATTATTTCTTATTGCTCTTATTACCTTTGAGATGCTATAATACATAATGATCTATCATCCACATTTAGAAAATGCTTGTACTGGAATAGGCAGACCTTCATTCCTTTTTGGAATAGTCCTGCTGACTTCTGTCATGTCTATAGTTGTAACGAAGATTCGATTTGGTTTTCCTCTGCTTTCTGCACTAGATTATCTGGAACCTGGGATCATAAAGTGGGAACGATATAGTGGGAAATGGGTGGAGTTGCTTCCTTTTTCCCCATGGCTACTTTGGCTGTTTTTACTATATTCTAAGAAGCACACATTGGTCAGTGGCACCAGCTGAGTCCTCCCAGTGCAGTGCCTTTGTACTGGAGGTCGCAGCCACCCGAGAACATCCCTCAGAAGTCTTTAGGAAGTTCTGACTGGGTGGCCACTCAGGCTCAGTGCAAGCTGATGGCTTATTCCATCCTGAAAAGCAAAGTGTGTAACTCTTCTTCCACATGTCTGGAAAGCCTCCTCTCCCAAAGATAGTGAAAGGTGTCAGTGAGGCTCATCCTGTCCCCTTCCTGGGAAGTGGAAGGGCAGGACTCTGCACAGATATGCCTTCCTAGCTCTTTGACCTGAATCTAGAATTTCTTTGAATTAGTTTATTCCTTGTCTCTCTGACCATTCCTGTGCTACAATATTGCCTATGATTAGTTGTATATGTTGTGATAATTGTAAAAAATAAAATGCTGTAGAGATATGAAAGGTACATGCAGAATATCCTTTTTTTCTTCAAAGAGTTTCATATTGTGTTAATCATTCTGAACAAGTCCTGTGATTACTTGAATCCTATTTTAGTCTGAAATTCAAAACTCTTGAAATACCTTCTAGAATTGTTAATGTGATACTGCACAAAATCTTTTCTTTCATTTTAAATGGGAAGCATCAAAACTTATGAAAGGATCGTTCTTATGTGGAACTAAAATTTAACTTTGTGGAACCGAGAACAGTGTGATATATTTAAGATTGCAACTGCTGTCCTCAAAACATCAAAAGAGAATGGCCTATTTTTACATGTAGTTCCATGTAAAATACAAATAAGATCTAACATTTATCCTGCTGAAATAAGTGAACTTTTTTCAGTGTATTTTATGAAAGCGTGTATGTTTTCTATTTTGTTCAGATGATTATGAACTGGCACAAAAAATGGGATTGAGTTTCTGTCCATCAATGGTAAATTATGTGCAGTTCTTTTTTATTGGATATGGGACTGTAAATACTAAAGATAATGGTGAATCACAGTGCTCACTTAGAAATGTTGCCTTATTTCCTAAATACAAGCAATTAAAATCCCTGTCTCCACCAAGCAGCCCTGACTTCAAAGACAGTGTAGGCATAATCTCTGTATATGTTTAATTGCTTGTTCTATTTATAAATTCTATTTAAGGACCCTCATGATATTTATAAAGAATTTCTAGCAACTGGTAAATGCACCTTAACATCCAATTAATGATTAACAATGTATGGTCTTTACCTAGCAACTTCCTGACCATAAAATTTCATTTACTCTCTGCAACATTACTGTAACTATGCCTCACAAAAGCAGTTTCTTCTCTGAGGAAAGGAGTATGAACAGCAAAAGCATCTCCAGACTCTGCAGCTGTTTTCCCTCTTGGAGTCTGGCATGCCTGGAAAAAAGTGGGTGAGATTTCATGCACACCCTACTGTTATGAAAGAATAACATTAAATTTCATAGTTAATGGAAGTTGAGAACAAATCATGTGTGATTTTAAGTGGATGTTTTAGAGAGAAAACAGAGATGCTGCTAACTGAATAATTAAGGGAAGGAAAGAAAAGTTACAGGGAAAGCAATTGTTTGTACAGGAGAAAAAACAGATAAGTTATCTCCTGACAAACATTGGAGGGATTGTGGGGAAAGGACCAAGATAGTCGAGATTATAAATGTCCATAAGAATAATATCATGCTAGAGTCCACGATTTTGGTTTCCAGCAGAAGTAAAAAATTCTTGTGTATCTGACAGCTTGTCTACTCTTCAGTAGCATTTGCTGATCTTAGGAAAGATATTCCCTTCCCCTGCAGCCTCTGGCTCAATCCTGTCCCGAGGCTGTGATGGCTGCAGGAGCATTATCAATAAGATTAGACATATCCTTCTGCCCAGCGGGGCAGTTGGCAGGCTCTTCTCGTGCCTCTCCTAAGACACTGACCACGTGCAGCTCTAATCCATGCTATATTAGCCTTAATGCTTCCTGTTTCCCCACTGGAGCCTTGCAAATCCCAGGGGGATGCTGTGCCCCGTTTGAATGTGGTGATCACTATCAGTGTGATGCTAAGGGGGGAGTTCCACAGGATTGGGCACAGACAGACAGACAGACCTCCTGGTAGGCTCTCCTGCAGGCCTGTTTATTAGCCATTAAAAAAAAAAAAAACCATACCAAAAATCCTCAACACATTGACTTTGATGCTTTTCCTCCTAGTGAAGAGCTTAGACCCTTTTAGAGGTGCTTTTCCATCGTATTCCATATTGCGTATAAAATTGAAAATGTATGTTTTTCAATCAGTCCTTCACAACATGCCGTTAATTGTTTGAAGTAAAGTAGCATTTTCTTTTGTGGAGTGAAGAAGGCAAATGTCACTTCGCCCCAGGATGCTTGTGCTAAGTGCAAGATGTAGTGCCGAAATGTGATCTGTGCTGCCAGGAGCTCAGTGAAGTGTTATATTTTCAAAAGCTGTATCTTGCTGGTGTAGACATTATGTGAATATCATTGCATATGTGTGAGACTAGACAGATAAGAGATAAGGCTGTCCTAGCTATACCCATGTCTTAGTTTAAAAATAAAATTATTGTATTGATCTGCTCTCACAGGAAGAATGTACATCGGTTTTGAAGTATTCCTAGTGAATACGTTATAAATCTCATTTTTCTGTTCTTTCTGTCTGCCCTTAGGCAGAGACAGAAATCAATGGTTTTCATCATTCCAACGTTGTATAATTTCATAATTCATGATGTATGATTTATTCAAATACACATAGAACTTTTGTTTATCAACTTGAATGCAAACAAAACTAATAACTTCTGTCGCTTTTACCCTCATTGTAAACCAATGAGCCAAACATAGGAAGTCATTTAGAAATACTGCAGGTGCTCTTAGCCTTTTGAATTCTCTGGTGGATTTACCAAATTATGAAGTCACTGCCCTGGCCTGTACAGGCCTGTTGTACCAGTCCCTCTTCACCAAAAATCCAAATACATACTGAGTGTTCAGTTCACTGAAGAGTTTTGCTTGAAAGAAGGTGACACAAATTTGACTGAGAAAACCCTTTTATTCCCCTGCTTCTAAATAGCCTCATGTTTCAATACTGCTCAGTGCTCTGTGGAGACTGCTTCATGATTTATAACTAATATTTTTTATGTAATCTTACGTAATGCTTATTTCCATGTTCCAGGCTGTCTTCAGCTAGTATGTAATTAATTCTCACTGTGTAATTAATTCTCACTGCCTCTCAAGGAAGGGTAACTGAGGTTAAAAGTAGGGAGAGCCCAAACAAGGTGTCACCAAAAAACCATAGGTGTTGGTGTCATGTGCTACATGTGGTGTTAGGTCAGCACAAGGGGCAGGAAGGCTTTTCATTTTCAGTTCTTTGGGGGTAGTTTTTCAGGACACAATTTCTGAGTGAGTGAATTCAGTACCTTTTTGCATCTCAGAATGCCTAAGGCACTTGAACTCTGAACATCTTAAAATTGGTCTTGCCATGGATCTTGTGACTGATGTGTTTATGTTTGGTGCCATGGAACAGCCTCAGTGTGAGCAATACAGTGCTGGAGCTAACAGGTTCAAGGGGTTGTTAACCTCACCTCTGAAATGCAGGGGAATCTACCACCTAGCAGAATATTTCAGGGTCATTTAGTCTGTTATTTAGCTGGAAATATGAAAGGTCTCATCTCTCCATTTCATTTGTAAATGGCATTAAAGCATATTTGGATGTGCCTGCTCTTCACTCTCCTAGGACCCCCTTTGTAGAATCTGTTTTGCTTTCAGCATCAACAATATCTTGCTATGTATCCTATACACATGCTTCAAACTTCTGGGAATATAATTGATAAAGCAATTCTTACCCAAAAATTACAATATCTATTACTGTTTTACTGTGTAAAATTTAGTTTAAACATCTGTCATAGACACTGATAAGCAATTGTCTTTACTAATATAATCACAGTTTTAATTTTTCCTTTGTATATGATATTTTACTTTGCTGATTGCTGGTAGTTCTTATCCAATTCTTATCTTGTTTGTATCCAAAGTCATTTTAGATAACTGCTATCATAATGTTAATTGAAAAGACAGATGTCTGCTTATCACTGTGAAAGGTGAGGCAATATATATTCCTCAAATGAGAAACAAGATTCATGCTATTCCTTTACATATAACATTATTAACAAGGGGAAAAAAAGTACTTGCATTTTATTTGCCATGTTCTGCTATTGCTTCTCCTAGCACTGAATTCTGTACCCAGGGGGATGGTTGTGGCACATGATTATGTGGGAGAGGAGGCTGCAGCAGCCCAAAGCTGTTGGAATTCTGGTGAATGGAAGGTGTCCAGGATGACCCATGAGCAGTCAGCATTACTGCTCAGCTGCTCCTCAGCCCTAGAATTGTGCAGTAGCTGCTCTGTGTTCTGGCTGCTCATGGCATTCCAAAGGTAAGGAGCCAGGCGTCAAGGAGCTCCTTGGGAGCCTCTCTTTTCATGGGCTGCACCCACAAATGCCAGGCACAGGGAAGGCGGGCAGAGGGGAGGGGCCAGGGAGAAACCAGAGTGCCTTTGTTGGCCAGCCTCCCTCTCCCCAGCTCAGTCCTTGCCCTTGTTGGCCAGCCTCCCTTTTCCCGGGCAAGTCCTGCTCAGCTCTGCCCACCACGGCACGTTTGTAGTTCCACCGGATGCTTCCTTCAGCTCCTGTCGCAGCACCAGCTTTTGGAAATGTGATAGTGTTCCAGGTCATTGAATGAATCATAAAAATAGAGATGCTGCCTTGTGTAATGCAGGTTTTGAATGGCAACAGCCTCCTCCAGGTTTAAAAATTTAAACAAATCACTTGGTAAGATTAAATCCATTTATGAGTGAAAATAACACTGTATCTAATGCAAACATTTTACTCACTTTTTCCACAAACAGAGTAGAAATATTTCATTACTGTGGGTAGAGAAAATATAATATTTTCTCCACTTGTGTTCAAATGGAAACACAAAGAGAAGATAAAACCAGGAATGAACTCATGCTGTATTCTCCCTTTAATCAGCTTAAAATCAATTACATGATGTCTTTCAGTATTTAACAACCACCGCTGCTACTGAAATGAGTAAGAGTTGTGATTGTGTGCATGGTACCAAGGCCATGACAAGAACAGTAGATGAAGGCTGATTTTGTGACTTAACAGCAACACCCAAGTTACAATATCTGGCCATTGTGGTGTAATAATAGTTGTAGTTTTAAAGACATGCCAGATTAGGGGTAAAATTTATAGCCTGTGGAATCCCACTCAATACTTTACAGGATTTTGTGTCTGAGCTTGGCTGCAGGACACGTGCAGAAGTGAAACAACAGATGGACTAATGGGTGTTCACTCATGCTGCTTTGGTTCATTGCAACTTCTTTTTACCTCTCCTTTCATACTTGGTACAAAGGTGGTCTGCAGGGCTTCCTTCTACAACTAACTTCTGTAATATGACATTGAAGTCTAAACAGAAACTATTTATTTAGAGATGCAACTTGAAATCTGTGTCTTTGGTTGTTCTGGTGGGGTTTTTTCCTTCAATTTTCCATCTTTGTCACTACAAATATTAAAAAAAAAGGAGTCATTCTGTAGTAATAGGTTTTACTTGATCTGTTAGTTTCAGGATATAGAAAGGTATACTAAGGAACATGTGAAGTTCTGTATACACTGAAAGGAAGATCTATGAGGTTTTTGTTTGACAATGCTATATCATAGCAGAATGTCTGAAGGGTATTTTTAATAGTACAGGCTAGAATTAATATTTCTTTTCTACCTGTACCAAATATATTGCTTGTTATATAGGCTGTAGGTTTTGTATCTTTATGTTTATTAGGTGTGCATATATTGAATAGTTAACAGGAGATCTAGAGAGATTTAGAAAGATGTTTGAAGGGACCAAAATCATATTCTTGAAACTTCTGGAGAAGGGAGTGGGTCCAGTGGGCAGTCAGTTGGTAGAAGGTCAGGAGAGAGGATAAACCATCTGGTTTTGTGGTGATCAGGGTGTTGGACAGGCGGCTCAGGAAGAGGGCCAGGCACTGAGCACAGCAGTAGGGAGCAGGGCTCAGGTGAGGCTGAGGAGCTCTTTGTTGTTTGGAGGTGGGTGGCTCTCAGTCTCCCTGTAGGTGCAGCCCCAGGAAGGAGCCTTTCCATGTTCCCAGACCCAGGAATACTGTGCCATGTCCTTCTTCACCTGGTGCAGCCTTGCTACATGCCCCAGCCTCTTGTAGGGCCACTCACCACTGGTGTTTGTCCTGTCCTGTGGGTGCAGGAGAGAGCTGCCTGTTCGTAAGTGCAGCCCTTACACTGTAAAGTCAGTCCAAGCTCTCATTCAATTAAATGGAGGAAGAATCAGGGCATTCAGAGGATGCATTAATGCACAGAAGCTGAAACCAGAGCTCTTGAATGACCGTAAAACATAAGTCTGGGCTTCAGAAGATTTGGTTTCAGCACGTGTATCTTCACGTGTTGCCTTAGGCAATTTATTACAGTGCTTGGCATCCTGTCTCCTACTTTTGTCAAATGGAAATAACACATCTTTTCATGTTTGCATCTCATCCTTTGCTTTGTCATTATAGTCTTGGGGACTTTCTCATCCTGTGCTCAAGAATAATCCCTGCAGCATAATGCGATTGTCATCTTTGTGTTCAGACAGTGATAATTGTGGTACTTTGGTTATAATTCCTGTCTCTGCAGTTTTGTTATTTGTGTATGACTCCTGGAACCTGACCATCCTCATAGAACGTCACAAATTTTGTAACAGGATTAGCTGTGTAAGGCAAATGTGTAATGGATTTTTGGAAATCTAAATAAATTAAATGTTGTGACTTTCCAAACTGTAACATTAACAACTTCTTTTTGTCTATTTGTCGCCCTGTTATTTTGCTGTTCTTTTGCTGTTCTTTGCTGTTCTTTTAGCCTTCTGATTGTTTACATATTTGGGAATTGCTTTCTCACGAATTTTCTATAAACAATATTATTGTTGACATTCCCTCCAGGTAGGAGGGACAATTGATGGACACTTTCTGAGACCAGTGGAATTGAAGAGGTTAAACCTCTGTCTTCCAATGTGCTCTCTCTGTGTGAAATGTATATAAGGTGAAGTTAAAAAAGTAAAGTTCTTTTTCTTCTTCCTCTCTCACTCCGACTTCGTGGTGTCTGTTGCGTCTCTCTGTGGCATCTCAGTGTCATCTATTTAATTTTTTTTCTTCTCTTGACTAGTTCAGGGGATATTTGTTCCTTAGTGCTGCTTTCTGAAGTTAAAACGTAAGAGTTTTTAATGCTGAATTGAAATTGTTTAGTAGTAAGAATGCCACATTTACCTCCCCTTGGAGGACACTTCAATAATTTTGCTTGCATTTCTTGGGGGTGTATAGCAAATATTTAACTGTTTGATCAAGTGTTGCATTTAGCACATCATAATATAAGCTCTATTTAAGAAAATACTATAAATATTGTAAACATAAGCATAAATGTAAAATAGTACATTATAAATATAATACATTAGATCTCTACAAAGAATAGTGAGTTCACTGTAGCTTTTTTCCCACATATAGGCCATGACTCCCATTTGAAGCCCCATGGGCCTGTGGCCGGTTTTGGACTGCCCAGTACAAGTAGGACTTTAATAAAACTGAGTCCAGCTGAGGGTTATCAGTGCAGTCAGGGATCTGAAAAATGCAATGCCTGAGGATAGCCTTGGTCAGCTTTAAGAAATGAGGGAGGACACACTTCTGTTCTCAACTCCCTGACAGGACAGTCTAGAGAACACGGAGACAGGCTCTTCCCAGAAGCACACAGTGGTAGGGAAAAAAGGCAATGAGGATAAAAAATTCTGATCAGATTTTAAAAAAATATTGTCAGTATGAGGGAATCAGGTACTGGAAGGAGCTTTTCATAGAGGAGGTAGTGGTGAGCTGAGCTCTTGAGGGTTCAATTGCCTGGATGCATCCCAGAGCAACCTCACCAAAGTGGCCCTCCTTGGAACAAGAGGCTGGACTGAATGACTTCTGGAGGCCCTTCCAGACTCTCATTCTGTGATGCATATATGAAATTTGTTGAGTTGGATGATGTAATAAACCAATAATTTTAGAAAACTTGAATGAAGCCAGGATAAAATGAATAAACCCAATTGGGAAGGGGTGTGTTACGTACATTGTTTTTAGCAGGTCATAGAATCAGGGTTAATTATAAATTAAAGGAGGGTTTATCCATGGATACCAACATTTACTGAAAAGAGCAACAGAAACATCTGGGATTCTCCCTGGGACTCCAAACATCATGTCTTTCCCATCAAGTATAGAAAGAATGATGTAAATCTGAGCACTTAAAACCTGCATTTGAGCATACAGTTTGGAAATCCTTGGTCAAAGATTGCTGTTCATTTATTAAATTAATTTCCTGGCACTCCCATCTTTCTTCCATAAAAGGTTGTTTCCTGAATGTAAAATGCTCTCTGATATTATGTGATGGTTTAGTTCTGTTGACTAAAAAATATCAGAGCTCCCTAAACATTCTTCAGAATTTCACAATCATTAAATGTTCAAAACATTCTTTTATCAACCACCCATGTAATGGCATTAGTTATCTGTATAGTGATAGATGGATGTGCAATTCCATATTGTAAGTATTCTTGTGAAATTTCATTTTGAGAAAAGTATCTGTAGAATGCTCAACATAAGAATACCATTATTTAAAAAAAGATAAATGCACAAAAGCAGCAATCTTTGATATCAGTAAAACTGCATCCTAAATGTGCTTTGCAATAGCCCAGATTTAAATCTTTCAATATTTTTGCATTTCGTTTCAAATATAAAATATACACTGGAAACTAAACAGATTTTATAGCCCAATTCCATTATTTAAATCACTCTGGGCTCTGATGCTGAAAGCTACAATTCTGTCTGGAATCAAATTGTAAGGATGAGTTATAATTCCCTAATGGAAACACTGACTAATCTCAGAGTATATAGATGCTAATGGTGCCATGTAATGCATTAGCAAACATGTTACTGATAAATAGGAATGAAATATGATTGGGAAGTCTCAAGGATCATCTCAGAAAGGATCTCAATTATAAAGTGTTGCAGCAGGAGCTAATTAGGTTTTTCTCTCACAAAAGGCTCTGAGCCATGTGCAAGGCAAGAGTAAAAGAACTGTGAGCTTTTTGCTTTTGAGGAAGCAGCCAAACAAGGTCTTCACATCAAAGTTCAGAAATCCCTGTGATGCCAATGGTACAGGAGGAATCCTCAGCCTCTGAAATTGCCAGTGTTTTGTTGGCTGAGGCAGCATTTATCTCACACCTCTGAATCTCAGCCAGGCAGCAGAGCTCAGGGGGGCTTGCTGGTCCCCCTAGCACCTTCAGGTGGCATCCACAAATGGCACAGATGTTCCCAGTGACACAGCTGTCCTCACCTCTGCTCTTCCTCGCCAGGGAGGATCAGTCTCAGCTCCTGTGTGCTCTACAAAGTCAGACCTTCCTACCTGTATTTTCTTGCCAGTAAAAATGCAAATAATCATTGTGGCCTCTCTGAAAAATGCAATTATAATGATAGCTACCGTGCTACCTACACATAAAAATGGCATAAGCATGGCTGCTGATGCACAACAAAACAATGACGGAGCTGGAAAAAAATATTTCCTCACATCACACGTGTCTTCAAAGGACACACAACATTATGGGCAAAGCACAGTGGCTTTCCATGGGTACAGACTTAACTTTTCACTTAAAGTACAGATAATTTTTTTTTTTTTGAGATTATGGAATATGAATACATTTTATACTTACAAGAGTGACTTTTGGGAAATAATCTGCTTAGAAGTGAAATGTTATTACAATTAAAATTGTAACTTCATTTATCAGATTTTTAATTATTTCTGATTTAAGGATTGTTAAGTTTAGAATAAAAAAATGGCCAGTATTTATTGCTGGTTAGAAAAAAAAATTGTTCTTGGAAAGAGCTATAAACTACATTGGTTCTAAAAGAAAAAGAGTTTTAAACCAGGGTATTTATATAAAGTCAGAGAAATAGATGAGTGTTTTGTACAGCAGAGCTGGATTGCCATCCCAACCAGGTTCAGAGCTGTATCCCACCTCAGGTCTTGCCTGTGGGTGGGCTGGATTCCATGTGGCTGTGCAGGCAGCCTCAGAGTACCCAGCTGTGGGGAATTCTCCCAAGAGCAAAGTAGTTCTGTAGTCCCAGTATGCTCTGGCACTGATAAGAGCTGTTAAACAAAAAATTAAATCATCTCACTAAGGTGCTACATGATCCTGGATTAGTATCTGGGAGATAATTCTTTCATTTTCAGATTGACTTTGATAAATGTGTTCTGAGAAATAAGGGCTCTCCTATTTTCTTGTGAGTCTATTGGTTTTACAAACCCAGCATTTTTCCCTAGTCTTGTCCAAACCTTTTTTCAACGCTTGTAGTCAAGGGAGTTTTGCAAGAGAGTAAGCATTCCTGTTGAGAGCAGATTCCTTTTGAAATCACAAATTTACAGCAAAACTGATCCAGAAATGACTTTGGAAAGTTAATGCCAAGCAGATTCACTGTTCTTGTTACAATTATGAACTATTAGTTTTGGTGTCTTCCTGAGCACAAACCAGTTTCACCACTAGCAAAAGAATTTCAATTTGGCTTGAAGATAAAACACTGAGCCTGAAAATCCAGATTTTCAAAACAAATTTCCAGTTGTTCTTCCAGCATGGATCTGGAGAATAAGTATGAACAGGAGAGAGAATTTAATTTTTTAAATTTATTTTTTACTCCTGAATCTTTGTAAGATGTATGTATGTAAGAGCATTGTATAAATCCTTCCCTGGAAATATGATAGTTGGCTTCCTTCAAGCAAATACATAATTAATGTACATCTATATTAGTCATAAATAGTGCCAAATATCCTCATGGAGCATTGATCTGCACGATGCTACCCCCCACATGCCAGTGGTTTTACTCCCCTGGCTTGGGATGGACACTAGTAAAGTACATCAACATAATTTGTGGCTTCATTTTCCTATGTAAAAGTAATCTGCTCTGTTTGAAAGTTCAGGTTTGATGTTTTTACCATTGAGCCTATTTCAATCTTCTTTCAAGTGTGATGTACTGGAATGGAGAAGGAAAATGGGAGAGGGATATTTGGGATATGCAGTCCCCAGAACCCAGTGATAGGTAAAAACATAAGGGCACTTTGCAGCCTCAAGGAAAAGACTGAAAGACTGTTAGTGCAGGCAGGGGAATTGCCAGTTCTCAGTCTCCAAACCCACCCTTGATCTTGGTGAAGTCTGCAGTTTGGTTTCTATTTCCTTGCTTACTTTATCCTTACTCTACTTTCTGCATTTTTGTCATTTCCATCAATATCGAAGTCTTATGTTAAGTAACAGTAGGAGTTCTTATTTTGATTTTCCTTGGCTTTCCTGAGCATTGCTTAGTTGAGAAGAAAAAAAAATTAATTTCACTCCTCAGATGCTAAAGATATTCAAAATAAGAAGAAAAATAAAATAAATCAGGGACTGGCAGAAAGGACATATACCTATTTATCTGCATCAGTTCTGATGAGCAGATATAAGAACATTAAAGAAAAAAATTAGGTTATGTAAACAAATTAAAAATGTGAGGATTTTTTTTTTTCAAATTGGCATTGGCAAGGCTTTAAAAGGCAGTTCTGGATTCACCAGGGAGTTCCCTGATCAAAACAGGCGTGTTGAGAAGATTGCTAGTTTTTCAGGTTAAATGTTAGTAAGGGTCTGAACAGCAGTGCATGTGTGGGGTAGCAGGTAAGAGGCAGCTGTGATGGTAACGAGGGCTGACAGCAGAAGGATCAATCTGGGGTGTTCCAAAAGATAAAGGGTAAAGATAAGAAAGAGGAGAATCAATGTAAGGCACAGGAAGCCAGCAAAATGTGAGCCCTCTCTCACGCCTGCTTCAGCAGCATGAGAACAGGCACAGGAGGAGAATTGGATGTGGGGCTGCGATGGTGCCATGATGTCAATAACTGAAAGGACAGCTTGTCAGAGGTGATAGGACAAACTCTATCATTTTACAAAGGGAGGGAGGGTTGGGAAAGATGGATGTGAAAAGTGTCTGACAGGGTGAAAAGAGAAAGCTGGAGAGGCTGAATTGAAATAGGTGATGAGCAAAAGGAAGTAATTGAAGCATGAAAGAGATTTGGAGCAAAAGAGCAATGGTATCCTGAATGGATGGAAATTTTGGAAGAAATTTTTAAAAGGCATGTAAAGATGAGGTCAGAATACCTGACCTTCCAGGATCAATGTAGAAAATGAAGACTGAAAGTGTGGAGTTCTGCAAAGGGTGAGAGGAGCCAGAAGCCATCAAGAGGTATGGAAGGCTGGAGAGGAACCAAGAGGAAGGGCTGGGGACTGAGGAGGCCTAAAGCTGGGCTCCAGGCTGGACCCAAAGGTCCTGCAGTGATGGGAGGCAGAGAGCTGGGAGCATGGTGCAGGAGGGGAAAGGCAGCTGTGGGCTTTGCAGGTTGTCTGCTTGGACCAGACAGTGACTGCAACTTGAGTAAGGCTCTAGAGATCTATTAAAAAAAAAAAAAAATTCCCTGGGGTATATTTATAGACCAGAAGTGGAACATGATTGGTGTTAATTAGACCTGCTGAAGACAGTAGTCTTCCTCTGAGATGTTTTATGTGTTTTCAAATTATTTCCATAGAAGTTTCTTTCTCCCCTCTGATACTGGTTTTGCATTGTATTCCTGACTCCTGGCACGCAATCATTATCCCAGATAGACAGAAATTAGTTTTAAAATGTGAGTTGCTCTATGCATAGAATATCTTCAGCTAATAAACGCTGTCTTAAATTTCTTCCTTTTTATTTCTTTCTTCAGTTCATTTTAAGTGTCACTTCTTCAATACATCTTGACATTTAATATGAAGCATTTCATCTACTAGGAATGCATCTGAGTTTTCAGCTCAAGAGTCCAATTAAGAAAATGTTCCCATGTGCATGCATTTTCCTTTATTGAACTTCAAGTTCCCTGCAATGTCAGGTACTATGCAAGTTCAAAATCAAGGCTTTTTAAAAAAAGTATTTCTAATCTAAAATATCACCTTGCCTCCTCACTGTGCTTCCCCTCCTTCAAAAAAAATGAGATGCAACAAGCTGTCTCTTAGTTACTATATTGTTCAACTTTTGCTTAGGGCCTTTTTTTTTTTTTTTTGCAGTTTTTTGCATATGCATCACAGATGTCTGTGCATTGATAAAAGTGTTGATATCCTTCTGCTTTAATGTTTAATAGTTAAATAGGGTAATGGCAATTAAAAATGTAATACTGCTTAATGTATTTGTAAAAACAGCTCCTTTGTTGTTTGTTATTTTACTGTTTGAAGTTGATACTCCTGTAAATGATGGGTGCTGAGCAGTAATGAACGAAGATCAGGCTTTCTCCTCAAGTTGCTGTAATACAAATTAAGCAAGAAAGAAGTCTGTGTTGTGTAAATTCATAAGCAAACACACAGTTGCTTCCTCTGAAGCTGTTCAGGCCATTTCTCAGGAGCTGGTGAGCCTCATTTGTAAGGTTGTGCTTTTTGTGTTATTTTATGGTGTATTACGCTATCTGGAATATTGTGCTTGAAACAGAAAAGTGTGTGTATAACTTTTTATGGATGGATGAATTCAAAAAGTTTCAGTAGAGGAATCTTTGTTTCCGGAGTTATAAGCCTGCAGCCTCGTTGACATGCCTTTGATCCTGTGACCAGTGGGAGCAGGAGACAGTTTATGGAAGGATGGCTTTGCGCTTGGGAAGGGAGAGAAGTGAAAGGATGGTGATTTTTTTATATGCAGTACAACATTTTTACGAAGCTTTGATTTTGAAAATCATTCTTCAAAGTTTAGTTTTCTTCTCCACCTTGTTTCACTGGGTGACATATTTTGTGCAGAAACCCTCATCTCCAACAATCCTGCAAGTGGAAAAACTGCATCCATGGTACATAAGGTCTGGGAATATAAGTCTTCATCCTGAGGTAATTTAAGGATCTTAATGCCAGGATTTAGGATGTAGCTGTTAGAAGGGAGCGTGGACAGAAGACCAGAGAGAGGCCAGTCCTGAAGCCCTTCTTTAGAAATAAAGACTGTATTTACTGTAAATGTTTCAACTATATTTATTTGAATTCAGAAGTTCAACTTTAAATCCATATTGGCTGCTGTTCATACAGGTAAGATGTTTCAAGCCCAAGGCTGGTTGAGTCTCTGTGCATGTAGTAGGGCCAGGGATAACAGAGCTGTTGTCTGGCTCTTCATTTCCCTGAAGACCTGCAGCTTACTGATGTATATGGATTTTCAGGAGGGGTCACCCTCTGAGGCTTTAGCACATTGCTGTGGCACTGGGCTTTGTACTGCTCAGTCCTGTGATGCCAGGCTGGAGTTCTCTTAGAGGCAAGCAGATAAATGGCACGACTGTGAGCAGCTCCCGTTTGCTCAGGGGCAGCCTTTGCCTCACTCACAGCTCCAGCCTCACCAGCAATTTGTTGCAGTCAACTTTTGTGGGCACTGAAGTCATCTTTAACCAATTATAATTTTCCTCACATTTTAACTGCATTTTGCCCATGTAATTTCTTAAATCATTTTTCACCCATTTTATTAAAGGCTGAAAGTTAAACATCATATACTAAATGGCTATAAAATAAAACCATTGAACTTATGTGGAAGGTTTAAAATTACTTTATTGAACTTCTGCTAATCCCTATCTTTTTGGTTATACATTGATGTGGAATTCACCATACTCACCTATTTATATCTCTCATTGTAGATTAACTGATTTGTACCTCAAAAATCAGAGTATTCAGTATGATATAAATCTATGATAATACAATAAAAAAATCATAACCGATTTATATCCAGTAAAACATTCTAATGCATACTTATTCAGATCACAGCTTTGTGACCAGCCATTTAAACCTGTATGTGTTCTTTCTATTAATTAAAATTACAATCCCTTCTAACACTGCATCATTCAGGTGAGGTCTATGAATTGGAGACAGTTCCAAGAAAGCCTACATTTCCAAAGAGAGGCCATGGTGCTTTTATAATATCTTGAGCATTTGGAAACCTTTCTAGTGGTTGCCAGCTGCTTAGGCTTTCAGCAATTTGGCTTATGGCAGACAACTTCATGGCACCCAAAGTTCAGAGCAGGTTTAAACAGTCTGAAATTGCAGTGATGGAGATAACAGAACAGAGTAGAGACCACTTAAGCTATTCGAACCCAGACAGGAATGAGTGCCAAATGAATCAGAATGGAATTTGATTTTACTTATTACTCTGTGAGTGATAATGGAGCTGAATAACAAGCAGATTTCTTTGGTGGGCCTGCTCCACATGGTGTACCTGTGCTGGTGATGTTTCCACGTGCAGCAGCCCCTCTGTTGCCAGCCTGTAATCACAAGGACACTCTTTGACGTTCCTCTGCAGCTTGCTGCCAGCAGGATCTGTGCTTTCCTCCCTGCTGGGCCGCTTCATGGAAAGCTTCTGCTCGGGAATGGTGTTAACAGTTGTTCCAGACAGAATGATTAATCTGTCTTGCAGGATCCCTGCTTGTAGCACTCTCCCTGTTTTACTTTTCAGAAAGGAAAATGTCTGATCTGACACATTGACTGCTTCATACGTCTGTGCTCGGTTGCTTCCCCACCGGTTCTTGCTTCCTTTGGTGTTCTGTGAAGGTCTTGGGAAGCTCAGGGGCTCTGCTCTCTCAGGAAGCTGGAACATTTCCATCTACGTTCTCTATCTTGAATTTTCATTAGAGTGGGAGAGCAGTTTCTGATTATCTGTTTGCTTACACGTCTGGCTGTTCAGGCTGCAGACAGAGATGTCTTTTACTGTCATTTGTATAGAGCTGTGAGAGCAGTGTATTTGAAGGGAGGGAAAGAAAAATTAAATAAGTGTAAGTGAAATCTATTATACATTTGGGAGCCTTAGCTGATGCCTGTAAGAACAAAAAATAAGGAAACAGGTGAACTTGTCTTCCTGAGACCAAGCCATCTCTCCTCCCTGGCAAGGAGTCAGAGGGAGGAGGTGGGATTTCTCAGGAAGGCGGCTGGTTGAGGGCTTAGAGCAAGCAGACAAAGCTTGATTTTTTTCAGTGAGCCTACAGACATCAGGGTCTTTCAAAACACTGTGAGTAAGGCTGCAGAGACGTTGCTGGTTTTGAGCTTTTTCCTTGCTTCTATGTGTTGAAACTACATCAAACTTTTTTTCTTCTAATTCCACTCAGCTACTTATTTGCAAATTTGTAGTTGTACCAAAGTAGTCTTCTTAATGGACATTGAAAATATTACAGCATTATGGTTAACCCTGAACCTCTTATGTTACTGGTGATAAGATGCAAGTCAACTGCTTAACATCAGGTGCCACAATGTTTGTGTTGGCACCAACAAAGTGCTGTCAAGTTTGTGCACTGTCAAACATCCTGATGTATTGATTCCACATTAGAAAATATGGGAACACTGAGACAAGATTTCTGATTTTTTCTCTAGCATGCAACACAAGATGGCTGACAGTAATTAACCATTGTTAATGTATAATGTAACTCCTTAAATATCTAAATGAAAAAAAAAAAAATTAATACCCCCAAAACCAGAAGAAAAAATGCACAATCCTAACTTGACAACAATTGAGGGGTTGATAGTGTCTTGATTCTCATCCATGCAGCTGTTTCTTTCTCTTCAGCAATAAATTGAGTAGTGGGTATCAATTGACAAAATAAATGATGCTGACTTGTGATTAATTTGGATCAGATTTGCATTTGAAAGACACCAAAAACCTTGTGGAAAAACTGGATGAAAGACTAAAGATCTTAACAGGCTTTAACTTAAAATAGAAGAAGAAAGTAAATTTATAAGTACTGGAATTTGACACTATAAAAAGCCATCAATAAACTCACATTGTATGTAAGAACAGAGATGGAAATATTCAGTAGTACTGCATAAATTACTTTTCCTGTGAGTTTTTTAGCACCTACCCATCTCATTCTTTTTAACTGACTTTCAGAGAATTATCCAGACTAAAGAATTGTCCTCAATTTCTTGGGAATTCTGCTGTTGGTTTCTGTGGCTGAGGACTGTAGTACATGATTTATGATTCTGGTTTTAAAATAATCAGAGAAAACTTCACTGTTTTTGTTTTTGTTTTATTAAAATTTTTTATTGGTTTTAATAGTTCAAATTCATCTCTAAGCTTGTAGAAATTGTTTCTAAAGCAAACTTGTTGCCTTGAAGGTTCTCTCAGTTCTTTCCAATTTCATTCAAACAATTTATTTACCTTGACCTAATGTACCTGTCATTTCTGCAAAATTCTGCTCTTGATGCTTCAAAGAATGGACTTTGTAGTAAATCTGTAAGAAAATAATTGTGGTTTTCATTTTTTGAAAATGAAAAACATTTTTATTTTGAGTTTCATTTTTTGCTAAATACAGAAAGATGAAATATATTTCTGCCTAGGCATTGCCTTTTCACTAGCACAATGTGATGCAGTGATTTCTCTCTGACTGTGTATACTAGCCTGCACATAAATTTAATTCACATTGTAATGTTGAGGCTTGTAGTCTTAAAGCCAAGCTTCCTATAGTTACAGATATATTGTATAAAAAAGAAGAGGCCAAATTATGTTCTCATTCACATTTAGGAAATCTGTGAGATGTCAGATGACTTGGAATACATAACTTGTGAAAGAACTGATGCTTAATGGAAGACAAAATATAAATCAAAAAATGCATTTCAGCTTTTAATGGAGCTACCAGACATGGAGAAAATTGTATTACAAAAAATACCTCCGGTAGAGCCACCTGATTATATCATTAATGTCTAAATTCAGGATCCCCCCTCCCAAAGAAGATGGAAAAAACATGTAAAAGCCCTGCCATGATCAGGTTGGTGTGCAAGACTCACCTGTCCTGCAAAGCTTTCCCTAGTAGGTGGAGCAGAAGAATGAGCCTGCAGGGCACTCAGGGCTGCAGACAGGAAACCAAACCACAGAGTGAGGCAGAGCTTGGATTGTCCCCCTTGGAAGGATTTCACTGCCATGAAATCAGGCTGTATCAGGCTGTAAGAGCAACTGCATTCAACAGCCATAAGGGATAAGAGATTGATAATGAGATGGTGAAAGGGGTTGAAAAAGTGTGCAGACACTTAACATCACTGTCATTATATGTGAAAATTATTGCTGTTATCTTCTGAGCAGTGACTTAAGAACTATTTTTCATCCATAAGCTCCAATCTCAAAGTGTAAACAATATAAAACATCTTACATGACAAATATAGGTAAATAACAACTTTGGTATTGCTTGTAATATTTGAAAATCCTAACTAATTTCAAAACAGGCTGTCATTTGAATGTAAACAGTCTAATTAATCCATAATTCTCATGTAGAGCACTGTATAGGATTTTCTTTTCAGACAAAATTTTCAAGCATTGGATGCATGCCTTTAGATTATTTTGTACTTTCTCTACGTTGTTTAGTTTGAAATCCACATGGTTCTTGCAGGGGTTTTATTTTGTTTTATATGCAAAGAGTGTAACTAAGAGACAAGTATGGATGTTCCTATGGTTAAGGAAAATGAGATGTTTTTGTTGAGTACAGGTCTGCTGTTGGAAATAACTAGAAGAAAGGTACGTGTCCTCAGCATTATCCTCTTTTCTATTGCTGTTGTGAAGTCGCATCAAAGACTGACCTTTATACTTTTATCTGATGTACATTTGGGAAAAAGCCATCTCTCATGCTGCTGTAAAGCAGGGAAGCTCCTGATCCTGGGAGATGCACAAAGAGAAATGCTCGAGTTTCCTCTTGAGCCCCATCCAACCCCCACTGCTTTCCAGTGGATGTCGTTGCCAGTCAAAAACAAAGCACCACGAAGCCAGTGGTGCTGGGGCTCAGCTTTTGATGTGCTGCTTTCTGTGAATGTGCTCAGTGGGAGCAAATGCCTCACACTGCTCCAGCAGGACTCCAGAGGAACTTTCACTGCCCCAAAAACAGGAGTGGAAGTGGTGTTAGCGATATCCTTGGAGAGAATCCCTCCATGGAAAAGGAGATTAATGAGCAGCAAACCCAAATGTGAGGGGTGTGTTCGTTGCTGTGCCCACACCTGGCCATTCCCACCCCTCAGCTCTTTGCCAGGAGAATTCAGACTGGGTCAAGGAGATTTGCTAAAAATCCCACTTCTCTTCAGCTCTGTGCCACGATGTTCTGAGTCACTGCAAGGCAGCAGGCTCTGTGCTGTCTGACTCTGCTCATGATAGGTGTTGCAAGGCCTACACACATTTTATCTCATCTCTAGGATGTAAAGAGACACAGACCTTTTATTGGCCATCTGGCAGGGAGAATAATTTCCTTCCTTCATGTCTGTATAAATGGTGGTTTATTTTAGTTTTGTCTCTGAAGTTATGAGCATGGTAATGCCTTTCCCTTATTTTTTTTTGTCAGATTCTGAATGAAAGTACATCTTCTTGTCTTCAGAAAGTGTTTTATTTTAAAATTTTATCTTAAATTCTGCCGTTCCTTCCTTTGAAGTCTTTATGCTCTTGAGCAGCTCAGACCTTTCTTGTTTAGCCTTTTTCCATCTGGTAGATTTTTATAATTCACTGAAGATTTTTATAGCTGTTTGATGAATTTAGTGCATTCTTGAACTTACATGGCAGAACACATTCCTCAGAATGTACCTTTTGAAGTGTTCCATATGATCCAGTTTAGCATCTCTGTCTTCCTTTACTTACATCTCTTCCTTTAAGCTAGCCATGGATTTTATTATCCACACACATTTATAAAAGTCTTTTTCTCCAGCACTGTCCTTTTTCCTCTCTGTGGAAGTTCTGAGGTGGGCTAAAATGATAGTTCCTTCTTGAATTAACGCCTCACATATAGTTTAGCCAAAATTATTGTCATGTCAGTTAAAAACTCATGTAGGAAATGTCTTTTTAGAGTGAAACATGATCAAAAGGCCGTGCTGCAGGCAAGGAGCTGCTCCTGTAGTTCCTACCCTGGACTTAGTTGTAGATTTAGAAGATGAAAATGGCAACTGTCTAACTAAGCAGCAGGCACTTTCCTTTCTGTTTGGGTATGGGCTTGCTGAACAATGAGAACCACCTCTGAAACCACAGTAATGGCAGTTTCTCTCTGTCCTTGAAGCAATAAAGCTTCTAATAAAGTGAAACAAGCATCCATGGATGGAAATTTTTTTCTTCCCATTAAAGTATTTGGGACCTTGTATTAATAACTTTCCATTTCTCATGCTATTTCATGCACTGACACCCAGGTGCACTCTATTTCCTTCCCTGAAAGCTATCTCAAAGGTGTAGTCATAGCTGTCATTTCAGATATAAATTTTCTCTGTAGAGAGACACAGAACTTTTCCGCCTGGCTTCAAAATTTCCCAGCAGGGAGAGGCTTTCTTGTAGCAGCCATGAGCTGTTATTCAACAGCAAGGGGATTTCTGAGTGTGGCACCCTGCTGAATAAAGGTGTTTCCATGCTCAGCACACTTGTCATCAATCATTTTCACAATCTACAGACTTTTTTTTTTTTAATACCCTGCTTCTTCATGCTACTTGAGCAAAGCAGTCTTTAGAAGAAAGAAAAGTACTGGATCCTGCTCTTTGTGCCTTGCCAGAAACTTTTACTATACTGTGACTAACAAGAATAAAACCAAACAGAAAGTTACAAAATCTACCCCCAGAATGCCCAGCAATTCCTGAGGATATCAATGACTTTACTCTTTTTTCCTAGTTCTTTTTCAACAGTAATTTGACAGCTATATCCACTGATTAAGGTAGGATAGTTATTGAAGTTATGGACTATATCATAGGCTATGAAATAAAATGAAAAGCATTGCTCAGGCACAGCAGCCTAGAGAAAATGAACCACATGCAGTTCTCTGTATTGGCAGAATATAGATACAGAAATATTGAATTTAAAGCCCACTGAAGGGATGATAGGAGTGACCCTAAAGTTTATGACTCTTTCAGTTTCACCTAATTCTCTATATTAGTGATGCATTCGGCTTTTGCACACTTTTAACTGCCTTTTTTTTTTTTGTTTGTTTTTTTTAATATACTACATAACTCATTCCACCCAAATCTACTGCATTTTTTTCCACTGAGTACCAGAACATATTTGGCTCCATTTTCAGGAGTCTTTCACTTAAATCTTAGCAATTTTATTTATTTCCTCCAGCCATTGATGGCATTCTGCCCTGTGTGCAACTGATAGTTTCAAAGACAATTTTGTTGTTTCTAATGCTCAAAATATCCTAAATCCATTTAACTTTTTACTGACCTACAGTGTTAGATCAGATGCAGGTCCTTACCTTGCTGCTTTCAACTAAGAAAAAAAAAAATCCGGCACGCCTTTCATTATATTATTCATTTTTGAATGCCTAGTCTGTTTTCAGATAAACCACTCTATTGGAGTATCTTTTATTTTTGTGATTTGCTTTTATATCAGCCTTAAGAAAACTGGAGATAGTTTCAGTATCAAAGAAGCTCTTCCTTCAGTGCCTTTCCTTGGATGTGGGGCTCACTTCCTATGCTGTAAAACAAACCTGTAGAGCCCTGTCAGTCTCCAGCCAAATGAGACACAGAAATGACTCCCAGATGATCAGGCAGTTGTCCCACACACTGCAGGCTTTACTCTTCATTTAGCCGTCAAATAAATTGTTCATGTTACCTGTTGTAACTCGAGAAGCATATCAAATGAATATGTTCTCTCCTGTTAAATATGTGTTCACTGAAAACAGCCCAGCTTAATACAACTCATTTCTACTACTTAGAACTTGCATTTTTTAGAGTATTATTGAATGGATTTATTGCAGATAATTATTTAAATATGCTGCTGAACTGTTATAAAGTCTGTTTATTCCTGCACCCATCAACAGAATCAATGAGTAACTTCAATTTACTAGCTAAGAGTCACACAGGAAAAATTAATTTAAAGTTATTTTTTTATTCCTCTTAATATGAAAACAGGAAGAAATGTCATATATGAAAAGGTGGTATTTTCTATAAAACACATAGAAATCATTTCTCATTATTTCACAAAGAATTTTCCTGCACAGAGACAAGAAGTGTACGTTTCAGAGTTTGGTCATACTGTGGCTGTGGCAGCCTTTAACTTACAGAAACAGCAGGGCTCCTATATGGCATCTCTTTCAAGTATATCCATGTCTAATATCTGTGCTTCTATATGATAAACATTCCTCAAAAAGGAAGTAACTGAGAATTTAATTTCAGAACTTATAAGCCTAATTAAAACCACAAATCCCAGAAGAGCATGCAGTTGCTCTAGTCTCTTGAAAATGAGTTGTAATAGGTTTCTTTTTATTACTACCATATCAAAAACATCATTCAAAAAATTAGAAAAGCCCAACAACCCATACTCAAGAGTTTCATAATGCTAGAAGTAGGTTTGCTGACACTTTGGTTTTCTATGATTAATTTTGCCACAAGAATTAGGAGTTAGATTCAAAGGTTTTTCCTTTGGGAAAGTAGGAATATGAATATAGTTCTTGCGTTTGTATTTTCATTTGGAGATAATTTACATGTTTTTAAGCCTGTCATGGACCCAGCTACCTTGCTGACCACCATGTTAATATATGAAAGTCAGTGGGGCATTTTCTCCTACTTTGCAAAAGGAGCTTTTCTACCCTCATGCCAATACCAGGAGCTCTGTCCAGTCGTTTGGCTAGCCTCAAAAATCTGGTGAGACTGCATTCCTATTATTTGAAGGGAGAAAGTTCGTGGATCTTCCTTCCTTCCCTTCCTCCCAGCTTTTGCAGCGGGGCGACAACTCCATCCCTGCAAACTACTCCCTTTTGTAAGGCACACGTGGACCTCCCTGGAAGCTCGGCCTTCTTGAAGGGGCTGCTGCAGTTGGCAACAGGAGCTGTTGTTGAATTTTTCGTGTTACTTAACCCCCCCCCCCCCATGCCAAATGGCACCCAGTGACTGAGGAAGGACACAAAAGCATTCCCCTGGAGGAAGGGGACCAAAGGCTCGGAAAAGGATGAAAGAAATGCTCCGATGATGGTGACAACAACAACAAAAGGATTTAATTTTTGACAGCAGATGAACAGCTCCCGCCCTCCAAGCCTCCCAGACTGGCAGGCCGAGCGGTGCCCGTTCCGTGGCATGACGTGCTGGTAGCCTGGGGAGAGAAACCAGAAAGCCACGGTCAGTCACAGAAGGCTCCTGTCTCCCCTGTCCCACCACGGCCTGTGCCCGGGCCAGGCTGCTGGCTGTGTTCAGAGCCCAGACCTCCCGACCCATTCCTTGTTTTACCAGCATGCCAGGCCACGCTGCCCCTCCTGCGCTTAAGCACAGCACGGCAACCTCCTCAGCAGCTGCAAGAGCGGGATGCCCGTGTGCCCGCTGCCGTCTGCCCGAAGCCCTTGTGCCACCCGTGCTGTGGAGACGGGTACCCACCTCTGGAGACCTGCTGCCAGGAGAGGAGTCGATCCCGCACGAGGTCCTCGTCCTTCCTGAAGGGCATGTCCCCGCAGACCGTGTCTCCCCGGGATACTGCTGGCACTGGACACGCTCCATGGACGGTGCCGGTGCTCCCCCGTCCGGTCCGGGCACCAGGTGCAATCTTCCTGGAAAAAACAAAGCACAATTGCATGAAAGTCAATTCAAAACAAGACCTGGAAACAAGAAAAAGCACCAAAGGTTATCACCATTTTAT